>OZ034975.1:30327842-30927842 GCA_964030785.1 Siderastrea siderea
CTGGTAATTTGACTGAAATCTAGAGGTGTTTGAATACCCAGAAGATTGATATTTGGAGAAGGTGTCTCCTCGATGCTTGGTCTGAGACTGGGAACTAGTACCACGCCTAGGAAAGGGCTTGGTTGTATTTTGTGCCAAATTTTTTGTGAGGCCTCTAGACAATTCAGCCTGCTTTGAGGATCATCTCCAAAAAGCCAAGACTTGGCATTTGGTAGAGGTAATTCTGCGAGGTTTATCCTTGACTTATTTATTGATGCAAGGACTCTCTGTCGTCGCAAAATCGATAGATGGGTATTTGCTGAGCCTAAAAGGCAAAGGGCTTGTTCCAGGGCTAATTTGATTTCCTCATAAGATGGTGCTGAACCATTTTCGATGCAGTCATAAAGACCACAAAGTGGAGCAGTGGAATTTAAGAGGGCACGCTGAAGCGTGAACATTTCTTTGTCTCTCTCCTGGACATACCTTTTCAGTTTACTGGGAACTTGATTCAATAACTGTTAATCCAGTTTTGGGGCGGATAAAGAATCCACCTCAGGAGTGGCCCAGTCCTCCAGGATAACGAGCGATTGTTGATACGTTAATTTCCTCCGGAAATTAGACTCCAAAAATTTGGAGAATGAAGATGATGGCTTCCAGGAGGTTGACTGAGCAACAGGGTCAAACAGACCATGATCAAGGCTCGCTGCTTCGTCGGCAGTCTTACTTGAATCCTTTGGTGCCTTAACAGGCTCTACGGGTGCCTTAATAGGCTCTACGGGTGCCTCAATAGGCTCTATTGGTGCCTCAATAGGCTCTATTGGCGCCCTAATGGGCGATGAAGAAGTCTCAAGAGACTTATTGGTCGTCAAAGGAACGTTTATCTCCATCAAGCTTGGCGTGTCATCAGCCATTAGCGACAAGGCATCAATGTCCGTGTTCGTAGCAGATTCTAGCTGATTTGAGGGGGATTCCAATGAGTCTAATCGCCCAGAAAGACTCTCAATCGAGTGTAAAATCCTCTGAAGAGTATCTTCTTCTAGGTCCCTGCGCCGTTTTGGCGGAGAACTTTCACTTTGTGCGTCGTGTGACGAGATGGAGCTTTGGCGCGAAGATGGCGACCGGGAGCGAGTCCTTTTTCGGGACTTGTGCTTTCTGCTGGACATGTTCAGCGAATGAAAATACCTGAAGAGCGAGAAAATATCGCTAGAAAGAAACCTACTGTGCAAAAACACAGAGGAATAGCCTGCAAAAGGTAAAAAATTAGCAAAAAGGCAGGACAAAATCAGAATACTTACCGAATGGTTTGAAGCACAAGGAAAAAAGCCACCAAAGCATCACGGGACCACGAGACATAGGTCCCAGGGCCCTGTGGGTATACCCAGGCCCCTTTTGCCTTTATGGGGGATCTACCCCTTCTATGCGTTAAAAAGTGGTTTGAAGCACTAACTGGGGAATTCCTACCATTTGTTGTCTCATATATTTCGAACGGAGTCTGTGAAATATAATTATACGGTTTCTCTTCAAAATAAAGCGAGCAAGTGATCATACAAAAACACTACATGCTTACCTTGAAAGCAGTTGGGGCGGAAACGACTGCAGGTGTCTTCTCTTCTGGAAGGAAACCGAACATTTCATCCACCTGGGAAAAAAAAACAACATAGATAAGACAATGGCTGCCAAGCAGGCGACCATCCACGTGGGATCCGCTGCGTTCGTGGAGATTCCATAAGGGACACTCCCATTCTCAGGGTGAATTCGAGTTGTCTCGGGCTTCTTCCATAACCGAAACAACTGACTAAAACAATCGAGAACACTGTTGAAAACTGAGATTCTCGAAAAGTGATTTCAAACGGAGATTTGACGCCTTTGTAAGTTTCTTTTTGCGAACGATAGGTTCAGGACTCAATTAGACGGATTCGACAACATCCAACATGATCGTTGAATACAATTTTGTTGTACATTTGCCTGGGAGAGTACTCCATATAGATTAGTGGGCTATAAGGGGAGACTCCACCCGAAAGGGGTGCCTTTTTCAAGCTAGCAGTATACTAAGGGTAACGAAAATCGTCATTTTAGTACTATGAAACGGTCACAAAATCCGCTGCAAAGTGAAAGAGATGGCGGCTAAAGCTAAGTGTATAAAAGGGTGAAAAATTTTGGCAAAAATAACAACGCGAAACACAAAAGCTTGGAGCCCTTGAGCAACTGAGATAGAAGTACTGAAAGTCGAGGGAAAATGTGGCAATGTGACGACCTGGTTCCATTCCCGTTCACCCGGTGCGGGGAAGGGGTGGGCGTTTTTCTTCAGTAGACAATACATGTGGATTGCTTCATTTTATACTGCTGATAAGCCTTAGCAGATTGCTTTGTTCGGTAGTTACCTCAAGTATTTTCTCTGTGTATATGTAACTCATGAACGCAAATTGCACTTATGTGTTTCTAAAACTAAAGTTAAATTCTCCCATATTGTTAATTAGTATGTCACGCTATTTCAGTATCTTTTCAAAAAGCTAAAAAGTGTCTTGGCATCAATTGAATGCCAAAAATAATGGTCTAGCTTTGTTATTAAAAACTATCTTACGGCACTGAATTTGTTTCCTGTCGACTGTTGGTACTGATGGCAAGGATGGAAATGGATTGAAACTTGAAAAAAATTGGGCCAATTTTTTCACGTTTTGGTGCTATGTTCTCAAAAATCACCAAAAAATTATTATGGTTAGCTCTCCCTGATAAAATTCATTTGAGATCTTCCTCATAGTTTTACAGGAGCATTTCGTGTATGAGTAAAGGTACTAGGTTATGATTTTAGCACACAACTGATCTAAAATACCAAAATCCTCGTGACATAACCCCTTTAACCTTGAGCTATGAGAAAGTGGTGCAACTTTGTTCTAGGAATATGAAAGGGGCGTTATTTTGGTAAAAATTAGTATATTAAAGGGTAAGCGTTTGCGTCTTCATGCAGGCGGAGCATTCCCCTATAAAACTTGAGTATTGAGTATCCCCCCGGTACAAATGTTCCCTGGCAATGAAGCTTTGTTTCAGACCATTCAATATCCTTCCGCATTATTCAACAACATTAAAGAAGTTGGCTAATTCATTGAACGGCAATTCATTGAATGGAAATGTTGAATCCGTTGAACCCTTTAAGCTCCAATATCAATATGCATATTCTCCTAAGTGTTCTTCATATATTTGTAACGGTTCTAGTTGGGTGAATTTGTGCAAATATCAAGACATTTCATGTTTGGTGATCATTTCCTTTATTCTTGTGACCTGTACGTTTGATCAAGTAGTGATATTGTAAGGAGAAATTAGACGCTTGTCACTAGTACTATTGGGGCTTTAAGAGTTAGTCCAAGCCTAAAAGGCATCAAAGAAAAAACATGCGTTGTTGATACTTTAAGTGTGGGACGATAGGCGAGAGCATACACAAAGTACATACTGTAGTCAATTGAAAAGATCAGAAAAGATTAGAGCAGACGTTAATGTTTTTCTACTCCTTCGGCCATATCAAAAAGAAGACTTAAGAAAACACATAAGTGGGGACACTGCGCTCTTTTCGTGTAATTTGTCACGCGACCGAAAGAAATCGTGACATAGAAAGTTTGCGTACTGGGACGTTACCATCAACGATCGAGCTGTTTCAAAATCCGTAACTCATTGAAACTATCGTCACTTACGGATAATAAACGAGTCAGACGAAAATATTTCAACGTCAAACGCACACCGGTTACCAGCCCCCAAAATCGAGAATACAATGCAAAGCACTTGTAGATGACATTGTTCCAGTTTGTTCACGATTAAACAAAGCAACAATCATTGTTTATTTATGTCTGTATCATGGATTTTGAAAGGTCACGAGAACATATTAATATTCAATTAAATATGAATAGATTTCACTACTGATACAAATAAAAGACTAAATAAACCATTCACGAAATCTATGCACTTGTTACAGGCAGGAAAAACCGAAGTAGCATTGAAAATGCACTCGTTTGAATAAGCACACGCTGGAATCGATCAGTTATCACTGAACGACTGGGTTTGTGATGTGTTTAATGTTTTGGCGGTTGTAGAGCAAGTCACGTAAACGCTTTTTTTTTCTGTGAATACGAACATGACTGAAATAAATACCAAAATTACAAAGTACAGCTAAAAAAACTCGAAAGAAGTTGAGCACACGTTGCCGTCTGAAAAATGCGTTTTGCTATGTTTGAAAGGTGAAGGTTTTAGATAAGTCTCGCAAGAATTAGATCAAAAATAAACAAATTCGAAATTACGCGCTGGCAGAACAATGGAGGCGGGAATATAGATTGTATAATACGGCTGTTAGCTTTTCTGGCAGTACGATAAAAAATGATTAGTTAAATATGAAACGAACTAAAAATGAAAAGAAAATGAAAACTAAACAAACTTATTTCTTAACAAAACTTAAGCAGACACAGCTGTTGCTTTCTTTCACACGCTCAAAAACGGAACAGCACTGATTATATGTTTGCAAAGCATAGTTTACTCCTACCTTAACTTCATCTCTGAAACTTAAAACTTCTTTCAGTAATAATAATTCTTCGTCCTCGCTGTCTTTTTGCAGTTCGGCGTCGACATCATCTTTGGTGTTATCCAATTCACCGCCAGCTGTATCAACATTATCTGAATCAAGGATACAGTCTTCAAATTCGACCATTCGTCTTTCTGTTGTTTCGTGAAAGAAACCTTCGAATCCCTCAATATCCATGTACTCAGGGGATTCCGTTTGTCGTTCAGGGCTCGATTGAGGGCTCGGAAAATACATCTTTACGTCGAGTAGGTAAAGATAATTGCGAACGTATACATGTATGCGTGACTTGCCGCGAGTTGCAATGCCTTCGCATGTTCAGAGTATAAAATTTCACTCAAAACATAATAGACAGTAAAATATGATACGCGAAATGTCGGCTTAACTGGAGGTTAACATTCCAACAGCAGTGCAATCTTCGTGACATTTTATCTTGCTTCTCTTGCAATCTAAAACACAAGTCACGTATAAATGTGGTCAAAGCGTTTAAGAGTCAACGAAGAGACCCTCTTTCAAGAGTAATGGAGCGAACAGAGAAGCAAACGAGCCTAGCCAACCGTATCACCTGTTGCAAGGCTTAAGTTAAAGTCTGTGGATAGATTTCTTAAGCGTGACCTTTTAGTGAATGCTGTCGACCTGTAATTTCCTGTAGGAAATGGATATAGACGCTGAATAAAATGCCACCAAACGGCTTCTACGATTTTAATAGAGTTTGTATGGTAACAAGGAACACACTTTCAAAATAGAGACTTCTTTATCAAGAAAACGTCGTTCGATTTTACCAGGGTTGATTTTCAGGGTCCGAAATTAACTTTTTTTGCGAGCGCCAAGTGGCGACTGAAATTTGTTTTTCAGTCGCCAGATGGAAAATTCTGCGATGCGCCCACGGTATGGTTGTCAGATGAAACTGCTGAAAACATGGCGGCCGCTAAATGTCGATTACATTGCGTGGATTACAACTGTTGTGGAGGTCATTTAACAGGAATCTTACCTTCGTTTTTGATCTAAATTATTTTCTTTGGAGATTAAAGACTTCGAAAAGACAAGGGGTAAGTTTCTGCTGGAAATCAAACGCGAATTTTTCCATTTAAAACGAAATTAATTCCTTGAGCGGCGGTTCAAAACATTAACAAGGCGCTGAAAGTTAGTTGCCTCCTGGCGACTAGCCTTGAAATTCTGGTCGCCAACACTCAATTTTCAGTCGCATTGGCGACCAGCTGGTCGCAATTTCGGACCCTGTTTTTACTTGTTTTTGTATAACGAAACCTTTACTTATAAGGATTCTGTATCATGGTCGGGATTATTTATTAAATTTTGTGCTCTGGTAACTTTTCAACTTTTAGCCAACCGTATCACCGGTTAACAGGCTAAAGTTTAAGTCTGTGGATAGAATTTTTAAGCGTGACCTTTCAGTGAATGCTGTTGAGCAGTAATTTCCTGTAGGAAATGGAAATAGAAGCCGAATAACTGCTACTAAATAAACGGCTACAAGAATTTTTATGATAACAAGGGACCTCCCTCGAAATAGAGCCGTCTGTCTATCATAGTCGAGTTTTTTGTTTTAATTTTGTGCTCAGGTAACTTATCATCCAAGCATTCTCAAACTTGCCGAGGCTACCAATACGACAGTGGTCTCAAGGAGAGCTTCGACTGTACTTAACTTTGGAGTATGTGAATAAAACAAAAGAGTGATCGTAGTTCCATGTGGAGCTTTTCGTTGCGCTTCTTTCTGGAAGAAATCCTTTAAACATTCACTAAACACGTACTAAGCAGTACTGGTAATGTTTTAGTACTGTTTTTATCTTTCTACTTTTTCTTCTTTCGTACTAGATTCATTATGAGAACCTCTGCTTTGTACAGTATGCGACTAAACGTAACCCAGCCAATCGTAACTTAGCGTCGTGAGTCTCGATTTTCTCGACTAAAAATACAGTGCCGAAAAATGAGAACTAAAAAAAATAATGAAAAATTTAAAATTAAAAAAACCCGACGAAATTTCATACAATATAAGGACGCCATAACTCTTCCGAAGGACTGTGAAACACATTTTGTTTTACCCTACACAGTCAATAGCGTTTTTTGGTTCTAACTACGCTTTCTTGATTAAAAGCATTAATGTTCAGTCCAGGTCAGTCAAGAATTGCTCATGATTATTACTCCCAGAAATTAAAAGAACTAATATGGGAGTCTGTCATTTTCGCGAGACTTAAATTGCACCTAACCCCAAAATATTTTTTTCGCTAAAATAACTCTTTGCACCTGATCGAAAAGCATTACGCCTTTTTTTATGAAATCCCCCTCAGTCTTGACTTTTTATAGGCTGTAAAAGTTACGAAATCTAGCCATCATCTGGTACACGACCGAGCTAGTGAGGGCATGGGTCTATTCTGGATTTGACATCATAAACTGATTTGTATCTCCTTAAGTCTTTGTAAACATGCATGCAAAGCAGTTTGTGACGTCAAATCCAGAATAGACCCATGCCCCTTCTAACTCGGTCGTGCGACAAATGGTGCTTAGTTTGTCGTAAGTTTTGAAGACCATAAAAAAGTCAAAAACTGCAAATAATGGCGAAATGTTTTTAAAATAGGTGCAAAGATTTATATTAGCTTAAAAAATATTTCGGGGTTAGGTGCACTTTAATAGGTCATTTAATAACAATTCTTATTCTCAATGTTTTTAAGATTATTGAAAATCGTACGAAACGGGACAAAGGTTTTTTTTAGCACCATTAATAACTCGATGTTTTTGTTTTAGCTTCATGACAAACTCAAAAAATTTAAAGACAGAACTTCTCACCATTTTCGAGTCATCGACATCCTCTTCTCTCCGTTTCTTTGCCATGGCTTCAGCGACTTCTATCTCATGTTTCTTTTTCTCAGCCTCGCGCTTCTTTCGTTCGTGCTCTTCTTTTTCTTCTTGCTCAATTTTGGCCATGCGTTCCTGAAAAAAGCAAGCAAATAAGGAATTAAGAACGTGAAAATATAACGATAAAAAAGTCATTTAACCCTACAATCATTGTCAAAATGTTGCGAAGAGTACTTCGTTTGACTGGAGATTTTCTTCCAGCCCCCTCCCCCTCGCCATCCACCGCAAGTTTGAGTTTCAAAAAATTTTATTCGCACGAGATTGCAAACTGACTCTCACCATATGTAAGAACATAATAACACAATTGAACATAGAAACAAGGGAATTTCGTAAAGTTTGACTGCTTTGTGCTGGACTAATTTCTGTCTTTTTCGGTCAGATCTGACCGAAATTTGTCTTTTCATTTAGTTATTGAAATCATGCAGGCTGTCCACTGTAGGATTTCGCGAGTTAACAACATGTAGATGTACACTGTGACTTGCAATTTGTTAGCAATGAAATGCTGAAACGACAGCAGAATAATGATATGACAACACGAAAAACGTGTCAAGATGAATCTTTCGCAAACGTAAACGTATCTTGGGCAAACGAAAGTTCGAGTGATATTTCGTTCTCAACTGCGAACTTTCGCGACACTTTGTTGCCAAACAATGCGAATTTTCGCCGAAACGTAAACAATAGACATCCGGAAAATCTTCGAAATTTCGCAGATATTTCGCTAAAACGAAAGTTCGCCACTATTTCGCCGAAATTCGTTTGCATTCCTTTTGCACAATACTGTAAGCACGGCGATAAGGAATAATCAAAGGTACAATATAAGAAGGGATTTCGTTTGCTCTCCTATCTGTAGCTGTCTATGCATGCACCTTCGCCGGCAAAATACAGAATGACAAGAGACGATCCTCTCTTGAGAATGATCATTTATTTCTAAAGTGGAAACGTGGCACTCAAGGAGGTTACGCGTTGCTGCCGATTTCATTGTTGTATTGAGGTCGAATCAAAAACACAAAACGCCGAAGGCAAACGCGAGCTAGTTGACACAAAATTGTAAGTACAATATATAGATGACTCACCCGGTGAAGTCTTTCTGCCTCTTTTCGTGCAGCATCAGCCGCCATAGCTTTTCTCAATCGTTCTTCCTCCAGCTTCCGAAGTCTTTCTGCTTCCTCTCGTTTCTTTTTCTGTTAAAAGAGAAAATAAATAACATGAATAGTGCAACAGATTAATTTTTTTATTTTAAAAAGTGTGTATTTGTAGTAGTATTGTAACGTGCGAGTAGCCAAAAGGACTACTTTCTTGTCGTGTTGTTATTGTTACAAGATTCTTTTAAAGGAACTACGTCACGACGTTTTCATTCATTTTTCTGATCTGACAAAATTATTTTCTCATTAACGGAAACCTCAAAATAATAGTTTCCTAAGTTAGAAAAACACCAAAGAAGTAATAATTAACCGAAACTAAACAAGGATGGTTACGACTGAGGGAGATTAAGACGGATTACGAATGACAAACTTGAAAAAACTTGCCAGCTTTTTCAAGTTGCGTTATCCGTGACGTAGCTCCTTTAACTTGAGTCTACTAACGAAATCTTAAAGTGAGACCACTTAAAGTGAGAGCACTTCACTTTCTGTGATGGTTTATTATGCTGCACAAAATGATTCTTACTTGTGAGTCCCTGGATGTGTGTGTGTGACGATTCAAATGAAAGCTACTGAGCAGGACTTTCCTGTGGTGCTGTTTATTATGCTGTACAAGGAAGTTCTAACTTTGAGTCTGTGGATGACATCCTTAAAGTGTGACTATTCAAATGAAAGCTACTGAGCAGTACTTTCCTGTGGTGCTGTTTATTATGCTGTACAAGGTGGTTCTAACTTTTGAGTTTGTGGATGAAATCCTAAAGTGTGACCATTCAAATGAAAGCTATTGAGAATTACTTTCCTGTGGTGCTGTCTATTATGCTCTACAAGTTGGTTCTAACTTTTGAGTCTGTGGATGAAATCCTAAAGTGTGTTCATTCAAGTGAAAGCTACTGAACTGTACTTTTCTTCGGTACTGTTTATTAAAGTGTACCTGGTGGTTACTTTTGAGCCCGTGGATGAAATCCCTAAGTGTGAGCAGCTAGTCAATCTCCAACGCTTTAGTGCTTTGCAAAACGCAGTTAAGGGTTTCTGTTTTAAATTTGGGGAGAGAGAGCGTTTGACTGGAATCGAAAGTATGTCTGCTGCCTCTTCAAGTTCTGACCTCAACTCTCAATTCTTCAGTTCTTCTTTTAGCCAGCACCATTCGTATTCCTGACTGTATTCTGATGATACTCTGCAGCCGGTTTTTGTATTCTTCTCGAGCTAGGAACCCACGGCAGAATGCTTGGAAAACTTTCATTCGCTCGCGCAATGTGATATATTTTTCAGCTAGCACCCGAGCTCTGTAAGTGGCCTGGAGCCGAGCCATACCACTGCGGATCTGAAAGGCAATAAAACAGTTCGGTTTAGTTTGTTAGTTCGACTACAAGCAAAAATGACATGAGCGTATTACCAAATTACGAAACCAAAATGATGCAAAGGATACAAAAGCAAACGAAATTGTATGAGTCAGGTGTACAACCACGCTACTTACTAAAACAAAAACAATTTAAAAACAAACAAAACTGTGAGAAAGCAAAACAGCTCTTGATTTTTGGAGCCACTTTCCACAGATGTCACCATCATCGTCAGTAACAAAACAAAATACCAAGTTGATACTAGTTAGAATGGTAACAAGAAAACTATGGCTGAATAATAAAAGAGCTCGGACGACGCAGGAATGCGTTTCAACTGACCCTCTGATATTTCCTCCTCTCACAGAAGCCTCGCCACGTCTTTTGAATCATAACAGAGCCACTCTTCATTTTCATGTACTGCTTCCGAATCAGAAAACCGCGAACGACTTTCTGAATCAAGATGGCGCGCCTGGTGAGAAGTTTGTCTCGTTCTTCTTCCAGTTGAATATCTTGTTGGTCCTGTCAAATATAATAAAAAGGCTATCAGTCAAAAGCCAAACACACTGTCAGTCAGGCCAATATGCTGTCAATCACATCAAACAGGCTGTCAGTCACATGGAACATGCAGTCAACCACAACCAAGGCTGTCAAGCAAATCAAACAGACTGTCAAATGGCATCACACACGCTGTCAATCACATCAGACTTGCTACCAATCACAGCAGATACTCTGTCAATTATAACGCATATGCTGTCAGCCACAATAAACTGGCTGTCAATTTCATCAAGCACGCTGTCAATCACAAGAAAAAAGGCTGTCAATGACTGCAACACTGTCAATCACAACACATACGCTGTCAACCACACATGAAAAACAGGATGTCCATCACAAGACACAATAATACCTTCTTGATGGCAAAACTTCATTGAAATTACAAGACACTGATCAAGTTATGATCAAGCTATGTGATTATGTGGCAAAAGACGCCAACGGACTAAAAGAATAGCCCCGCAGCTCTTAACAACCTCTAATTTCATTGGACCTTGGTATCACGCAGCTCTATTGTTTTCGGGGCTAGGGTCCATTGTTTTGTTGTTTGGTGTATTGTTTTCTCAGCAAATCAGAGAAGACCTTGTAAGAGCTGCGATATCGCCCGACTAAAAGTCAGCTCACTTTGTCCGCACCGGTTTGCAAGTCTCTTGTCAACTGCGTTTCGAGGTTGACACTTACATTGCCAAATAACGGAATCAAATGTGCTCTCGAAAGTAAGTTTCCAAGTCTGTAACTAAATAGGTTGAGATATGGCAAATTACGCCAGGGCCGTATTCTCCAAGATAAAGGCTCACGGACCCAAAAAAAATCCCCCCTACCCCCCCAAAAAATTAATAATAATAATAATAAAAGACATTCAAAGATAACTGCGCGTTTATATTTACAAAGCGACGCGCGTCACAGCGTTTACACTGAAAAGTGGGGCTTCTATATGAAGCCAGTTTGTGGTTCGCTAGTGGTCTGTTTCCAAAGGCATTTTCAGTTCGGTCAGTGAAAACTCTACGAACCGTTTACGTCGATAAAACACAGTTGATAAGGTTGTCTTTATCACATTCCGAACGCAAACAAATACCCCAGAACTGCAGATAACAAGTAGACGTTAGTCAGTTTTTATGCATCTGTACGATTAGTGATTGGATATAGCATTGTCAGATGCCGATATGGATCGGAAAACGGCTTTCACATACGAGAAAAGCTAAAATTCATTTCAGTTTCAAAACCACTCTTTGCAAATAACTGGCTCACAAACTTTGGACTAGGTATAAATGAATCAATGAATGAGAATTCCGAAAATAACCTTTCCTTTTCCACTGCAAACGTTTCCTCAGATTAATCCGCTGAATCGAATTCAGTTCAGTTTACTTTGAGGTAGTTCTCGACGAATGGTTCCCACTAGAGGCGGCGATTTCCACGCCGCTCCACAGTTTGACTTAAGCTACTTTAACAGATTTTATATATTTATCCCAATTTATCTTAGACGGTTTTCTTTTCGCACAATTCCAGTTTTTATGCAAATTTCTCGTCATATCAAAAACAAGCTGAGCTTGACAGTATGGCGAAATTCCGGTCATGGTGTCAGCTGTGTCTTTCTTCTCAATGAACAGAACTATTAATCAATGCCGATCTTGCAAGAAATTTGACAGTTAAAGTAAAATTGTTTTCGATCCAGACGTATTTTCGGATCAGAATACATGCACCTGCTCTACCAAAAACGAATTTTAACGACGAACCCTACAAAAATATTTTCCAGAAAGAAATCGTTTTGGAACTAGTATAAATGTTTTCAATTTTTTGGAGCACCTGACCGGTGCACGGAAGGTCGTGGTTTCGATTCCCGTCAGGAATGTCCTCGTTTGATTTGTAAGACAAACCTGGTTATTGCTCTGTTTGAAAGGCGCGATATTTCGCAAACAATGTAGTTACAAAGTTATTTTATCGACACCGAATTGCCTTTCCTATTTTCTAGAGAGTAAACTTCCTTTCCATACAAACACTTTCGTCACTTTTAGCGACAGCGTAGAAATTTCCCCTTATAAACATTACATGAATTTTCCCCTTGCCTGATACGATTGCCGCTACTAAAACAGCGACTTGAAAAATAAGCCGATTTTCCAAAAAAAAAAAGGCTTGAAGAAACAATTCAGAGCTCAGTTGACGTCAAAACTAAGTCAACTTTGAAAGTTACGTTCTTCGTTGCCGCTGAACTTGGTAGCCCCACTTTAAAGTTCGAAATTTGTTTCACTTATTTAACGATGTAATTGTGAATTTGGAAATGTGGTTGCAAACCGGCGGGGTCAAAGATATCTAAAATCCACTATTATTAAATTGAATATGTATTTTCGTTCCTCACCTTGAGAAAAATCTTGGTTTTTCCAGCCTGCCAGTCAGTGTTTCCCAGAAGCATCTTGGCGATTGTGACAGAAGCATTCTTTAGACTCTGGAAATCTAACTGACCTCGTGCCAGGCCCTCGCTTAACATGTAATAACGGTCAATGAACTCCTTAAACGTGTGGCGTATCGGGTAACCCGCTTTGCGTATTCTGAGATTAAAGATGGAAAAATTAAAGATAGATAAAGCAATATGAGTACTATTTTTGTATAAACTCTACCAGTGTGAGTAGTTGCAATATTTGAGCACACAGAGTAACAAGCCCCCCGAAAGGCAACCTCGAAATTATCGCCACTTTTTATACGAACATAGGTTGATAATGTAGACTAAGACTACAAGGGTCAAATAATGATTTTCAGTACACGCTAACGACACTATTCGCTGTGACCAGGTTGCGTTTAAGCAGTAAGACTTTACGATGACAACATCTATAGGGACAGTGGAACTCATTAATTGACATTCCTGAAGCATTACAGCGGACCGCTGAGGGAACAGCATCTACTCAGAACAACAAGCGACAAGAAACTAAATACTCCATAAAAACCATAATGAACAGCAATATGCACCAATCACCAACAACCACGAACCAGGCGACTCCACCGCCTGATATGGATCAGCAGTAAGCAGAAGAAATGTCGTAATCCACATCAAAGCATCGTGTGACAAACGATTATAGCCGATTTTACTGTTGTGTGCGCATCCGGGAATCCTATCATGATACGACCGGCTATGATTTGGCAACAATAAAGCAAATTCGAAGTCCATAGAGTAAGTACTAAATTTTCTGAAATACAGAAATCCACCCAAAAAGGTCTGAATTTCCTTAATCCTTTCCTGACCATGAATGAATCATAGAAAAATATGACAGGCGAATCACGCGGGCGAAAAACTCTTGTCTGCAAGTTGCAAGTGAAATCGGCTGTAAGAAAGCTGTCAAAGAAGGATGTCTTTAATAATTCGAAAACCTCTAACCTTTCCAATAGGAATTGTTGGTATGTTTTCTCATTTGTCGCCGTTTACTTAACCCTTTAAGTTCCAATATCAACATCCATGTTCTCCTCACTATCCTCCACATATTTCTTATGGTATAAGTTGGGAGAATTTGATTAAACATCAAGACATTTTGTCTTCGGTGATCATTTCCTTTATTCTCGCGACCTGTATGTCTGGTCAATTAGTGATATTGTTAGGAGAAATTAGAAGCTTGTCACTTTTGGGGATTAAAGGGTTCAGTAAATGGATTCATATGCGCCGCACGTTTCTGCTACCCGGAAGTAGCGTATCTAGAGATTAACGTTACCCCAGAAGTAGCGCGGATAGATAGAAATAAGCTGCTAAATCCCAAAACATCGAGAGTTGTTACTTAAGAAACGTTACGGCTAGAAATTAACGTACCTTATTGTCTCCATCATGCCTGAATAGCGCAACTGTCGACAGCACAAGAGTCGATCAAATCTCTGGAAGGAAACGAAATTTTCGTTAACATCAAATGAACAGGGCAGGCATCCGTAATTATTGAACCATACAATGAATAAAACTCAGGGTAAGTCGTTCCTAGAATGTACCACAATCCCATCTAAATGCACGTCTCGTTAGTGAGCTACAGTGTAGTTTTTTAAACGAAGTTTATGAAGCAGTACTTTCCTTTCCTATTTCATCAAACAAGGTGGTTACAACCTGTCGGTGAAAACCTAAGGTTTCATAATTCAGGAAAAAATTATTTCACTGCCGGTGCTTTCCTTAAGTACTGTTTCTAAAGTGTTTTTGAGCCTGTGGACGAAACCTTGAGCGTAATTAACTTTCTCAAAAACATTAATAATTCATAAAGAGACAACAAAGGAAATCACTACAGTGACGGTGATTTGGATATCGGATCTTAATTAGCAAAAACTTTTGCGAACTTTTGCTTTGAATTTCTCCAAGAATTATAAATGCTTTGAGTAGCCATATCAAAAGCTAGAAAGAGTGTTTCATCAGGTTTCCAAACACCTCCTTTCTCCTCCGCAGAGGCTCCTGTTAGTAAACACAAGTGAAAGAAAAATATGGCAGTGGGAGCGCTGGAGAGAGAAAACGGCGTTCCCAGCGTTCCCCGCGCGCTTTAATTTTTTCCCTCGTCCCAGCCTTTGCGCGTTTCTACCCAGCGCGACTGTAGGAGGCCTCTGCGGAGGAGAGAGAAACACCTCGCAGTCGGTTAAAAAAAAAAAAAAACTCGTTGCAACAGAAGCATTGCAAGTCTTACCATTGGTTTCTTGTAGTCATTAGGTTTAATGCATCGTACAAAGAAAGGGTGACAAGCGTTTAAAGTTTTCATTAGTAAGTCGAGAGACTTCTTAAACTGAGCTCCAAGAGTAGGCGAACGTTTTCTTGTATCTTCGCCCTAAAAATGAAACATAATTAAAACTTATATCTGAACGTAACTTAATTTACATCTTACGAAAATCTCAAACGAACAAACAAACAACAAACAAACAATTCAACAAAATTAAAGTGATTAATATGACTTCGTTTATGGACGTTTAGTCTTATGTTATATTCGTTGAACGACTAACAATCCTGCAGATTCCCCGTCGAATTGAAGTTTATATGTATATATTTTTTTTTTTTGGCCGTTTTTTTTTTCGTGGTAGAATAAAAAATCGCAAAAATCAAAACAAACAAACAAAAACAGAAACAAAAAGCCAGCGGGAAAAATAAACCTTGGGAACACAACGAGAACCAATAGCAACCGCACTTTAACCACTTCGTGAGTCTTTTATGCAGTTAAAGAGGGTTCTGTTGGTAAACGTACATGTACAGTAGTAAACAAAAACCTAATGAAGAAGGAGGTTAAGAGATTACGAACCATGGATCTCTCTTTAGAAAACAGCTCAAGTAAGAACTTCGACTTGCTCCCTCCAACCAAGTCAACAAGATCGGCACTAAAAGTGTCTCGATTCTTGTCAAGGAAACCTGTCAATAAATGCAAATAAGAAAATTATGCTAATAAAGCCTAACACCGATGTATAAATGGCAAATTACAAACTCTAATAGTGCTTGCTTGGAGTAAGATTCAATCTAATTACAGAACATCAAAACAAAACAAAAAAGGCGGAAGATAAATTTCTGCATGAAGAAAGCCACGCCACTCTGATATTTTTCATGTAGGTCCCTTTATTAACCCACGTGTAGCTTACCCTGCCCCCCATGAGAAACATTTTTCCTTGGGGTGGGTGGGTACGACCACGAGTAGGCTAGTCCCCCATAGTCTGATGGAATTGTCATTTGGAAAAGTTGATTTCTAAGGGGGAAGAAACACTGTAGGAAACGCCAGGGAACAAGGTCTAAAACAACAAACTCAACTCACATAGGACGCTGAATCAAGGATTCCAAACCGGGCCACCGCACCCAAACAGCCACTGGGACACGTCGCCATACCTGCTCCCAAACGTATTTGGAAGCTCTAAGCACAAAAATTCCTCGTCACAGTTCGACCAGTTTAACGCTAGAGTTCTAGTGTTCACCAGGCGACGAGCTCTAATCCAAAACTCACTTTCCACCTTCGTGTCACGAATGGCACCTTGTAACTAGTCAACCCCATCGCCTGATTGACCAGCAATGGGCAGTCGAAACGTCACTTTCTACATTCCAAGTGAATACATCGTGGAAAAACGTCTTCACGAGCGGTTCTCGTGGACTTCATGGTCCTAGTGGCTCACAACTGCCGTAGCATACGTAGCATAAAGCGACTAGGAGAACCATCAATCTACCCTCCCCCCCCCCCACCCCCCACACCACGCACTTTCTTGAATGGGATGCTAGTCCCTACCGGTTCGCTTGTACACATTTGTACAACATGGTGGAAAGAGACAATGTGGAGTATAGTCACTGTCTAAGGAAACAACACAACTTGATGTTTGGGCAACCTCCGAACCACCGATCTTCCGACATTCTGATCGACAATCAAACGCCCCAACCGCTACAGTGGAATCCCGATATAACGAACCCCTATGTAAGGAATAGCCCGGTCTAACGAACCACATTCTTTAGCCCAGTGATAGTAAAATTTAAGGAGAGTGACCCCGATAGAACGAACCGCCGCTATAACGAATTTTAAAATATTTTGTCAGTCTTTTGGCGCTTCGTTATACCGGGGTTATACTGTACACAACACCGCGTCACCTAGACTACATCATCGTAACACAATCTATAATACACTTTATAATTATATACGAAATAGTACCTTTCGAGCTGTAGCAGACAGTTCCAGCAAAATGACGAATACCAAAGACTGAAGAAGTAGAGTTGACCGGTGGAATGAACAGTTTGGATCGCTTGTGATGCGTGTTGAGTTTCTGTAACATCGTAGAATCTGATCCCTAAACAAACGCAGAGAAATTACATTCAAGAGTTTCCTTGTTAACAAAAATTTTACCTTATTTTTTAAAGATTCATTTATGCCGGCAGAACGTTATAAGCAAAAAACAAAAAAGCCTTCCTTTACTTCAACGGACATGCAGTGCAATGCTGTCAATTATTTCAACAAACTTCACCACCTAGTGGTTTTTCCTTATTTTGAATCTCGGCCTAAGCAGTCCTTTGAAATTAGCAATATCTTTCAATCTCATAGCGTTAATTCCCACCTTAAGGCGAAGATTACGCCTGTGATTTTCAAAATTTTAACAGATGCTTCTAGTGGTAACGACATCTTGCACACCCAGAAGAAATCGCTACTTTGCGCCATACAAACGTCGCAAAAAAGTCTGAAAATTCACCAACCTACAGTGTATGTATTCGCAGTAGCTTAGGGAATACACTCACGATTAGTTTTTTTGTAATTATTAGGTGCCTTGCCCAGGAGTAACGATCGTTACTGACAACTTAACATAGCCATTTAAACAGACAATTCCTAAATCAAAATTTTGTTCAGTAAAAACAGCGATGAAAATTACATCAACATCTACATTTTATTAAGTCGGTAAAATCCATATCGATATCACACCAACTGTACAAAATAATTAACAATATTTAAAAGTAAATACAATATATAAAATTAAAATAGCCGAAAAGACAAATACAAATAGTAGAGCAATTCCTAAATCAAACTTTTTTTCAGTTAAAACAGCGATGAAAATTAATAAAAATCGTCCAGAAACAGCAACTGCTAAATCTTGATGCGTTCTTCCAGGCAAATCTATCTCACTCATATTATCAAGCTTGCAGTAACACAGTGTGGCTGTATACAATAACTATCGAGTGGTATTTTTCCTTTTCCGTTTTCCTCCTTTCAAAAAACAAAACTCACCTTTGGAAACCGGCTTTCTTCGTCCACCAAAGCAATGATGTTCATGGGTTTTTGCGCCAGTAAATCAAGAACATGCTGATTGTCCACAAATGCAATGTGCTGCCACGTTATGTCCTCCTTGTTATACTCTTCCTGAAAATGTTCCAAGAACGTCTAAAATTTAGCACTTTGGTATCCAAAACCCAGTTATAGATATCAGATATCATTTTATACCCATCATCAACCAGAAACTATTGGCTGCAAAGACTCGAAACAGTCGTCGGCCAGTACTAGAACCAATACATTTTATTCTTTGGATAGTGTTTTATCCAGCGGATAGTTATTCGGCCTTTGAAAAACTGGGGCCTGACACAACGACACGACGACACCTAAATTGTAAGTTCAGTCTGTTGATAGATTGTTCTGTCGGTGTCAACGGCAGGTCTTTTGAAAGGTGCAAGTCTCTTTTGAAATCGCAAGGGGGTTAGTTTCTCAAGAAACTGTGGTGCTGCGTCTTTGGGGACGTGAGGCACAAAATTTTGGATTTATCAACTGAGTTGATAAGGTAAATTGGCCACCGTAAAGAGATTGAAAGCTGACGTTTCGAGCGTTGGCCCTTCGTCAGAGCGAATCAAGGAATTGTGGGTTGCGCTTCCTTTATATGGAGAGTGGTGGAGCTACGCTATTGGTAGGAACAATAGCTCAGCTCAGCTCCTACGTTACCAATAGCGTAGCTCTACCACTCTCCATAAAAACCAAGTGCAACCCACAATTCCTTAATTCGCTCTGACGAAGGGCCAACGCTCGAAACGTCAGCTTTCAATCTCTTTACGGTGGCCAATTTACCTTATCAACTTAGTTGATAAATCCAAAACTTTCTCTTTTGACCTCGGTTCAGTTGTTTTACAGTCTAAATTAGAGAAAGGGTCTCGTTACTTGCCTGTTCCAGCTTAAAGATGTGTTGCACAAAGAACTGCTGAAGATTCTCATTCGCGTAGTTGATGCAAAGCTGTTCAAAACTTGAAGCAAACAAACAACGACATCAGTATCCTGAGAACCACCGTATTACTGAAAACAGAAGCTAGACTACATTAATCAGCACATTATAGCTTTAAAATGCCATTTTCAATGCCATAAAAAGTGGTGTGTTTATGAGCTCATATCTTGTTTTCACAGAATTTTGAAGAATATTTAAAGGGCACAAATATGTCAAATATGTTCAGTAAGGTACCGCTGTAAAGCTTGAAAAACTAAAAGACACGTTTGGATCAATAGAAATCTAAACATAAAGTGTCAGGTTTGTTATAAAATATTCTATTAGTGTACTGAAACTATTGATTGATAAATGTTTTCGGCCCGGATGGCCAGGATGAAAATGGTGTGTACATGTAGCTTGATCCCATGTGCCTAGAAAAAAAGACCGTTTAAGCATAGTTTGTTAGATTCCTTCGTCTTGGTGTTCTTGAAGCTTTTTGCCTCTGAGGAAAGCTAAATTATCTTAGTTTTTATCACTGGTTTGTCCAAACACAGCAAAATCACCGCGATGTACAATGAAGCCCCTTTGAGTTTACAGAACACTCGGCATATGTAAATGGCAGACGTCTAGATCAAAAGGTGTGAAAGGAGTTATCCCTTCTAGCAGAAAGGCTTGTTTATTTTTAATGACACGATAAACTAGTATTAAGTGAACTATCGAACTAGTCTGTATGTAGTCCCTTCAAATATCTAGTATGTATGTAGTCCCTTCAAATATTGCATTGTAAACGGTCCTTCTTTTCCTGAATATCTTACCTGTTGGAATCGAAGTTTTCAAATCCAAAGATGTCAAGGACTCCTATGGATGATCTGAATTCTGAGGGATGGTCCTAAATATCGGAGAAACGAACACATTTGAAAAATGGTGTAACACGGCAACAAGTATAAATAACAGATGGCAGTGTGAAATTATCACGGAAAATTTCTGAAATGTCTGATGTGCTTCGTGTGTATAAGCATCGTGTTTGATAACTGAACACAACTCTTTCTTAAAATCAGCTAAAAGAAGTCATATTGCTTAACATTTTCTTTGCCGGTAAAATATTCACTGACTTGAGATTATTCACCTCAGTGTCGGTGAACAGAGGTTGAAATTTCCCTCCAATAGGGTACATATTTGAACTCATCGCTTGTTACAGATTACTTCCAGTAGGAGATCAGCCATCACTAACTTATTCAAGCTCTTTCCTCGTGTCACAAGATTTACATGTGGCAATTTTTCTAAGACGCTTCGAAAAAAAAAACGTCTTATGGTTTGTTCTCCTTTTGAGAAAAAGGCTTGACATTTTCCTCTTAGCTTTGAAGGAGAATTTCGTGTACAGTTAAGAAAAAGTGCTTCGTTTTACATGTAATTCAACACACCAAAACTTCAACGATTCGCAATCAGAAATAACAAAGATAAAACCCACGCGAAAATAATGGGCATCAAGGTAACAAACATTGAATGAAACCTACTGTACAGTAAGAAAATCAGCTCACCTTAGCTCTGAAAATAGCATTGTTTATTTTGTTGACAATCCACACAAATATTCTGCCGTAGATTCCCTTGACAAAGGCGTCCCTAACGTCAACAGCTTTGACGGCGCTTACTGGAGAGAAAATCATCTCACCACGAGCAAAGGTAGAGCGGCTTGTGAAGGCTTCAATTAAACTCTCGTAGTTAACCTGACAAAGAAGCAAACGAACAGTGAAATGCATGTAGCTTTTCACTAACATTGTATAATATATATTGATGGGCTAACCTAACAGCGGAGCTCCCAAGGAATAAGCTGGTGCTCAGAGGCCCATTCAGGGGTGGGATTGAAGGGGAGGGGGGGGGGGGGGCGCCCTCCTTAAGCAGTGGTTTTCTGATCCTTCAAAATTTACTGGAAAAATTTATCGCCAGCGTTAAGACTCCCAGAGCAGTAAGGTAAAGTGACCCACAGGTCCACACGGCCAAAGCGTATCTCCGGCTTCTATGGCATGGAGTAACTGTGAGTATTGCCACTGCCCCCTGGATGGGATGCTAGTTCATCGCAGGGCTACCCCCAGCAGTATGTCGCCGGTACCCGTTTATACCCTTGGTGAAGAGAGACAATGTGGGGTAAAGTTTCTTGTCTAGGGAAACAATACGATGACAGGGACCCGGTCTCAAACCACCGACTTCACATCTGGCCCCGGTTCCTGGGAAGCCGATTAGCGTTAATCGAGGGTTAAATCCCGATAATCGAGGATGAAAATTTATCCTTCGGTTAGTTTCTGTTCCTGAAAGCACGATTAACACTAACCAAGTGATAAACGAGGGGTTAAATTTAATCCACCTAGCGAGGTCGATTAACTCACTAATGGGGGAAAAACTTGATCAAAACAGACAAAATGGCGGACTTAAATTTTGCGATATTAAATGTAAAGGAGATCCTCGCAGTTATTAACGCAACTTATGCAGTTGCGAAAAGAAAGCCTGAAAAAATCAGGCTTGCCGGGATTCGAACCCTGACCTCTGCGATACGGGTGCAGCGCTCTAACCAATTGAGTTAACAAGCCAACTGGGAGCTGGTCATTAAATTGGTTCGTAATATACCCGGGAAAGATGAAGATGAAATTATGAATATATGAAATTCATATATTTGAACTGCAGAATGAGTTCAACTTTTCACCGGAAACAATTTGCCGGTTTTGGGTTTCTACAGAAGAATTATTGAATGAAATAAATTATTGATGGCAATTTTGCAAAAGCAGAAGGAGATGTTTTATTGAAATAACGTAAATAATATATAGATTTAGCGAAGCCTAAAAGCGGAGCCCCCCCCCCCCCCCTTTTTTTTGGTTTTTAGCCGGCGCTTAGTCCACTAGGCCACGAGCGTTTTTTGTTTGGACGTTAATTTTACTACTTATTTCTTTCTTCGTGATAAGCTGCCTATCAACATGAAAATGCTGGTGTTTTCCTGGCAAAATGTGTTTGGACCGCCGTAAAAACCATGGTTGTGGACAGAAAAAACCAAAAAGCACTAGCTCTGCTATATTGGGCGTCGAAATCGCTGCGAAAAGCTGCGAACTCAAGCGGTGTGCCGACCGAGTTCGCAACAGAACCGACAAGGCAAATTTGAACTTTTCGCCTGAACTTTATCGCCTAATTTCTTTCGCCTAAATTGAACTTTTCGCCTTCCACCAAAAGACAACTGAGTATTCTTTTGAAGTTTCTTGTTTTTGACTTTTGTTGTCTTTGCTTGTTTTGCTACCGCGCGGGTCAACATGCGATTTCGCGCCAAAAACACGGGATTCAGCACAGGGTTATATCCAGTGTATGCCACTTCATATTGGTGACCCTGTGATGCGGACGGCGGAAGGACGTACGGACGGACGTACGGCCGGACGGTCACGTGTCTATTACGTCACTACCAAAATTTCTTGGCTTGATAGCACCTAGCAATGGTACTCCGCTAACGCGCTAGCGCGCGGGCTCCGCTATAAGACAAAAATGTTGACGATTAATTAAAGCGAAGTTGTTGTCGTTCTCAAACAATCCAGACACTGAAACAGAGCTTTTTCACTGATTTAGAACAAAAACAAAATGTCAAATTTCTGTACCAGGCGAACGTAACAAAACAGATAGGCTACAAATATCAAAGACAATTATTCGGCACAAATCAGTACTTTACTGTTAACATTTTTCCGAGAGGCAAGTCTTGCTTTGTAAAGCTCGAAATAGTTTCGATGGCTGAAAGAATCAAGAGGTAGAGAATTCACCGATTTTGAGATATAGCTTACATTTCACCTCGAATCAGCATCACTTTGCACTGAACCGCGATTTCCCCTTTGTTTTTCTTTGAGGAAAGGTTTGAAGTTTTGTTTTGTCACAACCAGACAGAGGGCAAATCGTACCGCTGTCAAATATCGACAATAGACTACAACAGGAATCGATCGGTAAAACGAGTACCGGAGTCGATTTTTTTCTCCCGCTCTGTCGTTTTCCCGCGCTTTTATATGCTGGAAACTTGTTTAACCGGTTTGAAATGAGTTTAACCGAGCGATAGTTAAAGAAGGAATAACTCTGCTTTCAGAAACGCCTTTTTATCCCTGGATTAGCTATTCTAGAGATAAGGATTTATCGTGGATTGACTGCTAATCGGGGGATAGTTTAATCGGCTTTCCAGGAACCAAGGCCTGAAGTCCAACGCACAAACCACTACAGCACCGCGCCCCCAAATATACAGCAATGCCCGGTCACAATTAGAACCAACTCGTTTTAGAATACTAAAATGAACGCTACACGCGCTCTGATTGACGCCTGATCACCCACAACTGATACTCACTTAAATCAGGCTATCGCGCCTATCAGAAACTCAACTATAGGATGTTATAGCACAACGCTAAATTTTGGCGTGCTCCCATTGGTCGGTCACGTGAGGCGATAGTATCTCTCCTCAGCGGGCGCCTATTAGCGCACAGTGCCCGTTTTTGGCAATTTTCGCTCAAAATTTAGCGTTGTGCAATAAAACAATAGAGTCCTTCTGTCTCAGTCCCTGCACTGTATGTGTCATAGTTTCCCGCGGAAATTTGATGTCCAAACTTAATATGAGCCCTCGAACATAATATTTGTTGTGAACATCAAATTTCCTCGGGCAACCTATCACACGATAGTGCCCTCGACAGAAGAACTACATTTATGGTTTAATTAGTAATTGGCTCAATCTAAGGAACTTTATCGTTTGAAGTAGACTGCAAGCAATCTGTTTATTCTCCTAAAATTTAAGCACAAAAAAAAAATGGAAGATCGAAGTGCGAGCGGTATTCGTTCTCCCTAACCCCTTCTCGTTTTTACCGTCACATTCTCGCTCGCGAGCAGGATCTGAGGAAAGGAGCACAACTACTCGCAGTGTAGATTTGAAGGTGTGAAGAAACGTCTCGTTGAACAGGAGTCCTTGATTTCACCGATTTCTTAATTGACAAGCCTCGCATTATGAACTAGAAACCAGAGCAGGAGCTTGTGGCATCTATATTTTTCTCACCTCCAAAAGGCCTGCCACCAATTTAGCCAGCTCATGATCTGTTACATCACACGCATCGACTGTGCTCTTTATAGTTGCTATGAAACAAAAAAAGAAAACTTTGAGAAAAAACCTCCAAGAATTAGCTATGATATTAAAAAAACTTTCTAAGGGTTTTTTTTTTGCGGGGTGGGGGGGGGGGGGATTACAGTTAAAATAGGGGAAGGGTGTATTCTGAAGTGGACGTAAACGCCTGCATGGAGGGACTAGACAACTATCAGTGCTTGATAGAGCTTTTCCGCACAGAAGAGACCAAAATTATCGAGGACTTACGCCAGAGCCTGGTAACTAGCGTTCCTACGCACGTCAGGAACGCATGGCAGCGAACACTGCATATAATCGCGTAATTGTCGACAACTCTCTCACAAGACGAGTTGTTCACAACAAAACCACCGCGCTTGTAAAAGACAACTAAAGCAGTGTTCCTTTTGAAAAGGACCACTGTTTTTTGTTTTGTTTTGTTTTTTGACGATAACTAAATTTATTAAAGTTTATTATTGATAACTCGCTTCACACACTAACTTTCTGGAGCTAGTCTGTCGAGGCCCTTAAAAAGTCTGACATAATGACGTTTTCACTACAACAATTTTGTAACAAATCGTAGTGACTGGGTGCCGTTTCTGGTCTGTTGGAATTTTCCACTTTTTGGTTGCCATCGATTATTGTCTGTTTCAGAAAATAACTAAGATCTCTTAAACTCAGCCGCCCTTCCGTGTTATTCCTTAAAATGTCGATGTTATTCAGGTTTTGTAATGTTGGAGGTTGTTAGCAAAGGACAGGCTGCCCAGTTCGGTTTCCTACGGCTTCCTACGGCTTCTGTATGCATCAGAAGACAAATAAATGAACACGTCAACAGAACATTATTCTGCCGCACCTTCAAATTCAAGGTTTCCAATGTGCAAAATGGCGGCCAGCAACTTGAAAATGCTCCAGCTGTCTTCTTGGGTAAACAACAAAACCTGATGATAAAAAAAATTTAATGAACGCATGATTGCTCTAAAAAGAAGTCGTTTTTTATGCTTCTACATGTATCTAACTACTTGTAGATCCACGGATTGCGATGGTGTACAAAATATCTTACGCAGCACGTCTTAGCACGCAAATAAACGACTACAAAGGCATCGATGAACAAAAGCAGTGCAAACGCATTTCGACAAATTATGGGCCTTTAGGGAATATAACTTCGCATTAACCCTTTCACTCCCAAGAATGCCTACAATCAAAATTCAAGATAAATTTCAAATTTAATTTTGAAAAAAACTTATAAATAGTACCACGTGAAAGAACTGCTGACGAGGTTTCATTTGAATGGTCACACCATAGGATTTCGTCCACAGACTCAGAGGTTAGAATCACCTTAATGTCTCCATAACTGACTCTGGGAGTGAAAGGGTTAACGGATCAATCCCGTGAAACCATTTCTAGATAGCACGTTAAGACATCTTAGCAAGGGTCTCTAAAGGAAAAGCCGTTTCCTGTTTTCTCCCTGTAACGCGGAGACAAAACTGTTTCAAATCGCATGTATCGCACGCGTCCGCACCATTTCTTTCCAGGATGTAAGTTTTCAATTACCTGCCCCAATCGCACTAATGCGTATATGACAGAACAAAGGTTGAACTTTTAAAAAGTCTTCAGCACACACTTTGCCTAAGGGTATTTCATTTAGTTCTGTATAGAAATAACTTGTTCAAAGACTCCGTCAAAATTTAGCTTACTCGAAGAGCATGTATTGCACCCATCAGGCGCGACGTACAAAACGAGTAAAACGACTGAAGATCCTTAATTTTAGATTTAACTACATGACCATGTTCGTCTACTGATGAACAAGACAACAAAAAATTTTAAAGGTAACTGGTATACTTCATTTCAGAAAGACCACTTTACTCACAAAGTTTTTAAGTTACATGTAATCCCATAATGAAACTGAAACCAAACTGAAAACATGAAAACCCACTATGAACATGCATGTTATCATAATTATTTAAAGTAGTATGAATTAAAAAAGAATAAGTACTAGATGATTTGCAAATATACTGCATAATAAATATTTTAATGTACAAGTTAAACGATATGAGCTAAAAAAAATAACAGTGGTCGGCTGAAAACGTGTCGCTTTGAAAACGTATAAACAACTGAAAACGGAGATTTTCGAAAACACTGACGCCGGTTTTTGATCATTTCAGTGAGCACGATAACGCATTAGTATGGACGGCTGAAAACGATACAAAAACGGGTCAGTGGACAAACATTTTTGCCACATTTCCTGTAAAAACGGATTGTGGATTGGGTCTCTGATGAAAGGAATGCCGTAATATTGAAAATTGAAACATACATGTGTACGTTGTCACAATAAAGTGCCATAAAAGTTCCGTCAACGACAATTTGAGCAAAGTCCTTCTTCAAGTTGATGTTATACCCTCTCCCACGGATTTTAGACTTTGTTTATTTTGCTCAATGGATATGGCAAAAAAAAAAGCCGGTCACAGTAGCCTGCAGCTAATCTCTTTTAAAACTCGAAACAATGCTTTACCTTCATTGATCCTCTGATAATCGCATATTCTTCTGAGTCATCCATTCCATCGCAAGAGATGCAGTTGCCTTGAGTAAGGTAGTAGTAGTCCGAGGCGTCAGTTAAGGACAGCCTTTCTTTCTCATCCGCTGACATTCCAGCCAGCATGCGATAGAATATGTGATAGTTTCTTTCATCGGGCATCTAACAGTAAAAAGAGTACAAAAGAGTAAGTACGAGTACAAGGAAGTGAATATACATATATCTGGCCGCCTTTAGAGGAATCTTTGCAAACTCACCAATTGGAAATACTCGCGAAATGTACTATTTTCAAAATCGCGAAATTTAAGCATCTCACTAAATAGTTGCCTTAATTAAGGTCTAATAGTAAAAAACCAAAGGATAGTGTTTTTCTCGCGCTCTGATTGGCTACTCAAACTCGGGATACTATCTGCTATTAACCTCCCAGCATTGCTGTGGATTTCGCGCGCGAGTTTTCCCTCATTTTTCAGAAAAAAGGAACTATTTGGTGTTGGCTATCCACTGGTTTGGTATATGCTAAACCAGTTATGCACCTAAGTGTCGGTGAAGAGTGGTAGATATCTACCTCGCCGCTTCGCCGCTCGGCAAATACCCACCACTATTCACCTCCAATTCGGTGAATACTTGTTAAGTACAATGTAGTACTCACTTGATAGACAAGTCTGGATTTCTCTAACAAGTACTGGTCGATCTTGGCGCCTTGAATTGAGCCAGCCTTGTTGAAATGGACGTCAATATATTTACCAAACCTGCTGGAGTTATCATTTCGCACTGTCTTGGCGTTTCCAAAAGCTAAACGAGAGAGCAAAATGTGAATAAAAATATTACTATTTTCAAGAAAAAAAAATTACAATGAAAGCGAGCGCTAAGGGAGCAAATGGATGAAGGAAACCGAATACATGTACGTCAGGGGAGGAAAGACGTGTCACGGGTGGGTTGTGTTTGCTGTTTCTCGTCCTTTCTTTGCGGGTGTTTTTCTTGGTTGTTAGGTGCCCCCCCCCCCCCCCCTTCCCCCGCCATACAGAAACCGACATTACCAAATTCCAATTCGATCTCGAGTTTGAGGCTTGTCCGTCATAACACCTTTAAGTGCTACTGTCGTTAAAAAATCATCATCATCATCATCATCATCATCAACAACAACAACAACAACAACAACAGCACTGATTTGGCTTAAATGCAAGGAGAGGCGGGCAGGGGAGGGCACTTTCTCTTTTCCCGTAATTTATTATACAAACGCTGACAACATGGCTGAGCTGACAATTTGTATGAAACTCTCTGAACAGACAGGTATTGTTTGTTATTCACCATAACAGGCCTTAAACTCGTCTTACTAAAGTCAACACAGTAAACCCTCTGCAGATGGACCCCTCGCGAAGGCAGACTTGCACCCTTTTCTAAGCAGACTCTCAGGTATAGCCTAAACCAATCATAAGCACTGCATTTTCACACCCCTAGAGTGGAGAACTTTCTTCTAAATGTAAGCCAAGGGGATACTTGAATGCCTTCAAAAGTGTGAGGAAAATCCATTTTCTAGTAAGTTTTCAGAAACTTATAGAGGAACATGTTTTAGAAATACTACTGCAGTGTACCTTTCAATTTCTGGCTAAAGCCTGCCCAAAGTATCCATTGATTGGTAGCTGGATTGTCATATAATGACTTGATTTAGTTTCTATACACTATTAAATATCTATGCACAAGAGAATGTTTTTGTTGCTCATTCCTGTATCAGTACATTACGTACCTTCCAAAACAGGGTTAGCTTCTAGAATCTGCTGCTCAATCCAAGAATGCTGGCCACTAACAGCAGCAAGGAACTGAAGAATGAGTTTAGTTGACTCTGTCTTGCCAGCCCCACTTTCACCACTACAACAATAACAGACACATAACATTAACCCTATTCAGACTGGGCTTTTTTTGGTTTTCTGGGACCAGGAAGAATGGGGGAAGATTGCACCTGTCCTCTGTATTTTGGAGAGCATTAAACCAACGATGATGAAACTCAGAGGGTACACCGATATATGTATTACATCCAAAATATCTTTCCTTTGAAGATGTCTACACTGTATATCGAATTTTGCCCTTCCTTTTTACAAAATTTAAGTACAATGTAGTTCACGACAAAATCTTTTTCCAGGACACCTGAGTTGACTGTGCCGGTGTTAAAACTTGTTAATTGTTTACTGTTACTGTTCTTGTGGTAAATAGAATAACCCATTTTACAGTTGTGTGCTTAGTGCCCTGGCTTTTGAGCGGAAATGAGGCTGGAGTTCACTTTGTCTTGCTACATGTACAAACCCGCTTGCTTTTCACATACATTGTACAAATGATCATGATGTGAAACTTGTTAGCACAAGAACAACAAACAAAGTCACCTCTAGACAATACTTCCACTCAAAGGTCAGATCACTAAACACACAACTGTGAAATGGGCTGTTAATTGTACTTATTACTGTCAACAAATTATTTTTTAAATCAAATTTTTAGAGAGAATTAAACAATGGAGACAGGTGGATTTTCATCCCATTTCAATTGATGTCTGGAATCAATAGCAAGAGTCTCACAGCCTATGAACTCCCATAGGACTCCATTTTGTGATTGGAATTAACTGTTACAGCTGTAAGCACACATGACATACCTGATGATTACACACTGGTCGTGTGCTTCTCTTTTCATGTGACTGTATGCATTATCTGCCACAGCAAATATGTGGGGAGGGAGGTCTCCTAGCTTTCTGTTCTTGTATTTCTTGACATGTTCAGCATCGTAGATGGGGTACAGTTGATATGGATTAACTGCCACTAAAATTGAGCCAGTGTATGTCTGCAAACATCGAATTAGAATTATTGTCAGTGATTATTATAAAGAGCATTGGAGCCTCCTCTATATATGGAAGTTTAAAATGCCACAAATACTTACCACATTACTGTGCAAATAACATAATGCAAATAGAATTTGTTCAATTTGGCAATAATTCAAGAGGATTTGAACTCCCTTAAAACAAAATTCTGATGCACACTGTACATGTACATGTAGTTTACAGTACATGTAATTTACATGTAATTTAAATAGAAAATATTAATATGTTGGTTATAGATCAACGTACACTGTAAACAGCGTAAACAGCGTGAACAGCGTGAACAGCTGTCAGAGTATATTTTGGAACAATGTACTAACAGCTTAATTCTCTACTGACAATATAATTGTTATTTCACAATTTCACTGTAGTAGTTTCTCAATCATATTTTACTGCATGAGAATGTGAAAATGGACTCACATAAATCTGATGATTGTAGTATCTGATGAAAAGGTTGTGCAGAATTCCTGCTTCATTTAAATCTCCAAGTTGAATCTGCAGTTGATAAAAACAAGAAATTAAAAAACAATGCAGTTGTCTAATAACAATTTATATTGCATTTATTCTTCAATTACGTGTAACTAATCACCAATTTGCAGCAGCAACAATAATGCACTTCATAAACCATTAAATTTTGATCGAGTATTGAGTGCTTGGGTTTACTTTACACATACTAAGCTAGAGGGGGGACATGTACAGGGGGTTTAACCCTTTAAGCCCTAAGCCCTGATGAAAATAAAACTTCTCTTTACATGATCACTACTTGTTGAACATTCAAGTGATGAGAATAAAGGAAGTGATCACTAAGGACAAGACATCTTGATATTTAGACAAATTCTCCTTACTAGTTCAGTAAGAAATGTATGGAGATCAGTAATGAGAATATACATTTTTATATCAGGGTTGAAAGGGTTAAACTTCCCGCTTCCTGTACCCTTTAGTCCCAGCTCGAACCTGTATTTCTTGGCTCCCACCTCTTTGCATTTTTTCAATTGCAAAATATTCTGCAATGTTGCATAATTTTCCCCTTTTTCTCCCACTTCCCGCCACCTTGAGAAACTCGCTTCCTGCCCCCTCTTCTCCCATCTCCCATGTACCTCCCGCCCCCATTTTCTCCTGGTCTCCCGCTCCCCTATCCCCCTCCACTAGCAGTGTGACTGGTTAAAATCCAATTGCTACTTCTAACTTGCTCATGAACATTTTCTGGCAGATGGTGGCAGTATCACACGTCCATCCTTATATGTGTGACGTTTGCTCTGACTTTTGGTTTTATGACACTGAATTAGTCTAAGAGTGTTTTTCAAAATCTTGAGCGTCATAAAACCAAAATGAAAGTAATCACTGAGGCCAAAATTCACAAGAGGTACAAACAATACAATGGACCAATCAGAACTCGAACCAAATACACATAACTAGTATCAGGCACGGGAATTATTTAAACGCGTGCAAGCAAGTCATGACTGGTTTTGGTTTTATTTGTTAATAATTGATAAAACAGTCAAGTTTCTTTTAACAGGCCAAATTTCTTTAATTAAACAATCTCATATGGCATAGTAAAGCAGGGATTGTACCCTTTGTCAGAAGCAATTTTCCAGGACTTTTTTAGGACTCAAATACATTTTTCCAGGGCTCCCAAATGCACAATAATTGAAGCAATAGACCCCTGTGAAATAAAAATCCAAAATAATCCTGCAGAAAATTGTTTTTAAAGAAAACTTTATTGCAAGAGTTTATAGATTTCCAGGACTTTCCAGGACCTGCATTAATTTTCCAGGACTTTCCAGTCCTGGAAAATGCCAGAATAAAATTCCAGGACAGATTCCAAGATTTCCAGGACCCATACGAACCCGAACTTTCAACACTCAATTGAAAACTTCTCTAAGAACTATTCTATCAGTGTAAGGTTTAACACCAGTACAGGAATTTATTAACAAGTAACTAGCATACCATGTCATCAACTCCCTTTACGCTGGTTGGATGCATGACTCTGAGCTTGTTGGCCAGGGAGGACTGGATCCAATGCTCCTACAAACAAATAAAAAAAAAATATTTAATGTACAAATTATCTACAATATAACCAAGACTGCTACAGTTGAGTATGCTTTAGAAACCTTGGTGTTGTGGGTGATCTTGACTAACTGTTACAGTTGTAGTGTTCAAAGTAATAGGGGTTCCAGAAGTTCCTGCACCCTTTAAGCCTAATAGCGACAAGCACCTACAGACTGTAATTTCTCCTTGGCTAACAGTGCTACTTGATGAAACATACAGGTCATGAGAACTATGGAAATGATCATTAAAAATAAGTTGTCTTGATTTGTAAGCAAATTCTCCTAACTAGTACTATGAGAATTATGTAGAAAACAAAGAAGAGAACATGTATGTTGATACTGTACTTGGGCTTAAGGGTTAATCCTGATTCCTATTTCTTTGCATTATTTTGTTCCACATGTATTTACATGTAAGAAACATCACGTAACGTTTTTGTTGTTTTGCTTTTTCTCGGGAATCTCCCTTCCCCCATTCCCTTTCCCCCATTCCCCATTCACATTATTCAATAACCTAAAGCCACAGATGTACAGGTTTGGGGATCCTAAAAATGCAGCGGATTACGATTTTGCCAATTTTTTCGATGCAGACTTTGTAGTTTTGCTTGTTAATGCAGTTGGGTTCTTGGATATCCCATTACACTCAAGAGCTTGTTTTTTGGTTTGTGCAATATTTACAATGTAAGCATTGTATGTTTGAGCTGGTACTAATATTTTGCCGACATTTACCTGCCTCATTGTTAAAAACATCATCCCTTACACACTAGCTGTGATAGGTCTCAAGTGAAGTTTACATTTATTTTTATAAGTTCACGTCAAACAATTTGCAGATTCAGACTTGAGCAAATTTTTTTGCAGATGAGTGGATTTGGCTATTAAATTACAAAGGAATGGCAGATTTGCAAACCCCCATGCCCATTCTTCCCTCTTAACCCTTTCCCTCCTAAAGTCAGTTATGGAGATCCACATTGAGGTGATTCTTACTTCTGGGTCTGTGGATGAAATCCTATAGTGTTACCATTCAAATGAAACCTCTTGAGCAGTACTTTCACGTGGTACCATTACCATTTTGGTATTTTACAAAATGAAATTTGGGACAAGTCTTGAATTTTGATTTTACTAAATGAAGCTGCTGAAGGTTCACATACCTTTCCCTCATCATCAATAACCTGAATCTGGCCTGAGTCTGAAAGTTTGACGAGTGCTCCAATGGGCACATCAAACTCCCCTCCATTGGTGTTGTCCAGCCACACATGTTCACCCTAACAACGACAAACAAAACTGAATCAGTAATGTGAACATACTATCCCTGACAAGAACTTACCTAATGGTCCCAGACATCAACGTCTTTTCAAATTACATGTACTTGGAAATCAGTTCACTTCAATAACTTGGTTCTATCTTCACTTGGCGATTTGACAGCCCATCTGAGTCGGAAAGTAAACATGTACCGGGTACACTGTAAGTGCAAATGCACAGCTGGGCCACCTCCGAATCAAATATGACTGAGCAGCAAAACTTCATAAATCTGTTGCAGCAGCACACAGGCAGTTTAACCCTTTATGCCCTAACAGTGATGAAAATGAAATTTCTCTTTACATCAGCACTACTTGTTCAAACAATCAAGTGATGAGAATATAGAAAGTGATCACCAAGGATGAGATGTCTTGATATTTAGACAAAATCCCTTTACTAGTTCTATGAGAAATGTTTGGAGAACAGCAAGGAGAATATGAATTTTCACATCAGGGCTTAAAGGGTCAATGGTCATCCATGACCTTTCAAATTACTTGGAAATCAGTTCACTTCAATAACTTGGTTCACTTTGGGATTTGTCGATTTGTCAGCCCGACTGAGTCGGAGAGTACAATAAGTGCAAATACACAGCTGGGTCACCTCAGAATCAAATCTGACAGATCAGCAAAACTTCATAAATCTCTTGCAATGACACACGGACAATTTAAGGAAATCAGGCTAACAAATGGTAGAGCATACCAGCCTGTACCAACAAGCCGTCTAATTGGGGTATGCCTCATTTAAAAAATGACAGAATTCACTTCCAGTTATCATTAAAGGCCAGCGATTCAGTTTTTCATGAGCGTGGGAGTGCAAAGAAAATACGGTATTCTAAGAACCCAACAAACCAGTGACCAGATGCAGCACACATCAGATACATGTACATGTACGCTAAATGTACGCTAACCACTGAGATACAAGGAGACTTGAGGTCAGTTAATTACTGGTCATTTCCTTGGTTCAATTACAAGTGACATATGTCCAGCATACCACTAGGACTGATTAATGATGATGAAAGCATCCAATGTGGTAAAAAATAATATTTCAATAGTAAGTAATTCCTTGCTTCCCAGAGATCACTAATTAACTAAGGTAAATTGAACAGAAATTGTACACAATGCTCTTGAAATACAGGAAAACTGAAAAACTACCCTGTTAAAATAGTTAAAATTATTACACAGTGCACTATTATAAGACCTGTGTAGTACACTGCTGAGTGCTAAAATTATGAATGATTAATGACCCAAGCTTCCACCCGTTACACCAATCGTCCGATTATTAAAAGTTATTGCCAACTTAGACAAGGTTTCTCTACAATTGTGCGTAGATCGTAGTGATACTGATAAAACAATATGGGGTAATATCGAAGCAGATTTCAATTTTCTGATCGTCTGAGACAATAGATCAAGCTCTTATTTAACAATGCACAACAGAGCCGCTTATTGTCGCTATTGGAGAGCCATTCGAGAACAATCTACTCGTATATATGCAAAGCATTCCTGATAAAATTGTAACACAAAACAAGTGGTGAGTCTTCCGATTATAAGAGAAATATGTCATCAAATCCAAAAGAAATATGAAACCAAATATTTATCTTGCTACTATGACATCAAATTCGAGTTTATTTTATTTTTGTTCATCGATAAAGCATCACCGGGCTAAAATATCGGAATGAAGATTTTAGATGGACCAATACACATTGTGAAAATAATAAAAGACTATGAAAAGGTTTGTTATGGAAGTTTTTGCACGCTCAGATCTTCACAAACAAATGCTTTAGCACGCGGAAATTGCTCTCCTCTTTGCACAAGGAAAGGATTTTTGTACTGTTATGAATTCCAAAAAAGTTTCTTCAAAATTTCAAAGTTCTTTAAACTGCACTGAAGCCTAATATAAGCTGAATATTTTCCATTGCTAAATCAATAACCTGACCGCAGAAAACTCTAATCTAGCATTCAAGATTACATGTAACCCCAGCTCTTTTAGGGTTTGAATTCATTAAAGATGAGTTTCTTATCATCCGCGAATCATATTTATAACACCTGCATTTAAAGACACTAAGCTTAAATGTTTTTACAATTTTAACGCGTCTGGCACGATAAACCGCAGGTTAGAACGCCGCATCTGATGAAATCACTTCCGTCGATTAAATCCCAAATACTCAATTGAGGGTAGAATAGTCTCACAATTATCATTCTTTCTAATATTTTATTCCTTACCTTCGAAACGATCACCATTGCAGTCCAAGAAAGCAGTCTATCGTTGATCGATGTTGAAAGTTTTCAGTCAGTCAGTGTAAAAGATCTGCAAGGTTTTGTTTGCATACAAACATCGGGTGTAAGCTTAACATACGATGAAACTAAATTACCCTTCCTCGGGCAGAACACACGAATGTACTTTCTTAAATTTTCTTAAACGCAGCAAATTAGATATCATTTAGTAATGAAAGCAATAAACCTAAGGTTGTTGAAATTTTTTAGTGACAATAATATTTGGCAAGTTAAGCTCAATACACTCACCGGTTCAGCATTTAGCGATTTATCAATCGGTTAGCGCCGTTCAGTTGCACGTAAATAAAACAAATATGGCAAATTCAGACAAACATGTTAGTGCTTCGCGTCCTTCTTGTAGTTTTCAAGATTTGTTTCAGCAAAACTCATGTTAGTTTGGCGTTTTGGAACGAACGATCGTTTCGGAAGGTTTTTTGGAGACAACAACACCGCTGAGCTGCATGCAAACGAGGCTCGTAAGTTCCTTCCTCGAGAGGAAGGCGGGAAATTCGTTTTTTTTTAAGAAAATTCATGGGGGAGGGGATGGTAGAGAGAAAGTGGAAAGTCGACGGTTTTCGCCATGCTCTCAATCATAAGCTAAACTTTGATGTAACAGTAACCAGCGATGAAACTGAATTTTAGCAGAGCTCACATATTCTCTTTCATGCGTCGCTCACTTTTCAAATTTCGCCTTTCCGCCAGGAGCCATAATCGGGGACGGAGACCGTAAGCGCGGGGTCCACGCGGCCCCATCGAAAAAGACAAATGTGCTATTTTTAGAAAAAAATTGCGCCACCCTCAACGTCATCAACGCGCGTGGCTACACGCAAATTTGCGTACAACGAGGGCGTGCTGGATATGACCAAGATGGTTATAATTATTTGATATCCGGTATGCCCGAGTACACAATTGTTTTTATTATTAAAAACGCAATCACTAATTGCTATAAAATCAAGACAGAGAAAAAAAGAGAGAGAAACTCCGAGATGAAAGGGAACAAGAATCGATCGCGATCACATGACTGACCGAAAAAGGCGCCAAAACCTTGCGAAGTGTTGCAGCGTTTCTTTGCGGAGTTGAATGAATCAATGAAACTGCTCCGAAGTGAACGTACAAGCACAAGGTCTGGGAAAAATCTTCCAATTATGGGCTCTGAAATGTGGTACGTGTTTGATTTTTCCTGAAATTGTTGTAATCGTCGTTCAAAGCGGATTGAAGCTGTACGATATCACCGTTATGGCTGCGGGAGTTCAAATGAACGAGTTTGAAATCGCTCCGTTCGCACAACGCTGACAACGGAGCCATCATGTGTTTGTTTGATCGAACTGAAGACAGGATTAATAATTAAACTTGAACGATAATTACTATGCAGCTCACGGAAACAAGACTACGGAGGTGAGGAACATTAGAATTCACCATCTTACTTTTTAAACGCAAACCACAAAACGCAGTTTTTCTTAGTTTAGAGCCCGCCGACGGGATGGTAAAAATAACACTCAAAACAACTGTGAAAGCGATTCAACGTAAATTACATGGCATCCGACTTGTGTCTAAATGTCTGGAGCTGCTCAAGGGAACACAGATAGAGCCACAACGAGTACAGGTAAACCAGTGTCAATTTTGTTTGGTATAGCCAAAAAATGTCGCTTTTTCTGGTACTGGATTTGTTCAATGCTTGTCGTTCAGACTGTTGCATGATTTTTGTACTGACTCGCTATAAAAAGTGTGACAATTTTTATTAAATGCTTCTTTCCAATTTTACTGTGCTTTATTTTGTCTTGTCTCGATATTTCGGAGTCAAAGCCTTCCGTATGAAACCTGCTGTTGTGAAATTTTAAGAACAACTGATTGACTGGACGATGAAAGAAATTGTAAACAAAGCACTAAATGCTTAAAATTCTATTTCTACAGTTTCTTTTCGTCCTAAGAAATCAAGCACTCTGAAACAACTCTTAGATTTGTGTCTCAGTGACGTTCAGTCGTAATTTCTTCTTAATCTTGCTTCGATACAAAGTGATTTTTCTCGCCGGGTTGCTGGCAGAGAAAAATAATTAAGTTCACTCTGTCGTTGAAACCCTTGCCACATCCACTGCGCTATGTATCCCTTCTAGGTTCGTAAATTGCCCAGAAAGTAATATTAAGTACTAGGGCAGCATGGAGTTTCACTTCATCTTTCTCCTTCTCATCGACGGAAGTAGTTTTTTTTCTCCTGGTGTTTTTCCAGTTCTCTATTTTGTCGACGATTGATAACGCACCACGAGAGCATTTGATTGAAAACAAGGCGCGCTTTTCACTGTTCTTGGTCTTCATTATAAACATTTCGGCCATTTCGATAAAGGCGGGCATTATTTCAGAAAACATACGCTGAGAAATCTCGACAGACATTTTCTTTGCTGACTTATTTGAATATATGTTACTATTTTTCTTGCAGTGAAAAAAGTGACAACGATTTATCAGTGCGTTACTTTTCTTCAGTACGTGCTTGGAAAGTCATTTTACAGTCTTTGCGGCTGCCCTTCAATCTCTGTACGTCCTCAGAGGAAATATATATTCGAGATGTATTTCCCCTTTTTCTGCCTGATTCGCCTTCAACTGATTTTTCATCTCCAGAAATCGCGGACATTAGAGCCCGCGCCTTTTCGGGCGTCCTACATAGACAGCTCTTTTAAATGATGCATACCGCTGATCGAAGCGGTATAGTTTGGGCTCATATTTCATGATGGTGCACGATGCAATAAGTCCCATATAAAAACCATATAAAAACCACTGACCAAACTAAGTCGCTTAACATTCGAATGTACTGAAATTTAGCTTTCGAAGGATGGCTTTTGTAGGGTATTTGAAGCCGGTTCGGCCGAAATATCGCAGTTCCAAGAAAGTGGATTTTTGGACTTTTGCGAGGACTTTCAAATGTATGGCCGAATGCAATTTTTTCGTGGTTTTCAAGTGCAAAAAGTAAACATCAAAATCAATCTGTTGGAGCTGAAAATCGTAAGGTTAGTTTGTTCCATGTATAGTTTTAGTGAATCCACTTGCACATTTTTTCGATCCCATTATGTTTACCCGTAATCGCTGTTTATAAACTATGAGTTTTCGGTTTTTCGATGAAATCCCCCTCCACGCCTTATATTTTTTGGCCGCTAAACTGCTCACAGAAAACCGTAAAAAGTAAACATAAAATTCGAAGTATCCACCTTATTTTTTGTACTATATCTTTCTTGATAGACCAGTTTACCATGAACCGGTTGCACATTTATACTTAAACAAATTGATCGAGAGATATTTCTCGAAATTTTTTAATCTCCATACATTTCTTTGTTGTTATTGCGTTCCCTTCGATGGTCAATTTACCGCAGGATTTGTTGACCGTGGGCTCAAATGTCTGCGATTTCTGGATATGTTTCGTAGTTCGACGCCATTTTTGCCCGTAAAACGTTTCTTCCGTCTAACGGGGACTGATCCTCGTCCGACATGTCCGACACATCTTCGCCACAGGATTTTTCTAAAATATTCTCACTGCCATCATCGGAATCACTTGTATAATCGTCATATCCAGAGTCACTATCCAGAAAGTTCTGCCCAAGGACTTGCCTCAAATTAGGAAATGACACTGATGACAGAAATTGAATTTATTCATCTCCAACAAAGGTAATTTCCGAATAGCACATTTGTCTTTTTCGATGGGGCCAACGCCAATACTGAAAATTTATGGCTCCTGTTTCCGCCTAATGTTTAACCGAGCGAAACAAACCAGAACCTGGTCGCAGGTTAAGGTGGTCTTCTACTCAAAAAAGGTGATGTTAGGTTGCAAAAGTCACTTTTTTTAAATGGCAAAAATGTAAACTTTAAACACTTGGGAATGCTGTCTTGAAATAATCTCACTCGATTTCCAGCATTAAAACAGCGAGATTTAAGAAATCTAATCAGCAGTATGCGACTTTTTCTATAGCAACGGCCATAGCAACAGTTGTTTACATTTATTAAATGCGCACAAACAAGCCTCAATAAGAACATTACCCCCCCCCCCCCGCCTCTCTGTTAAATGACATCTGGTACTCCTTTGGAGAAACACCTGACTGAGGAGAGAGTCCTGAGGTCCGAGTTTTAACCGACAAAACAAGACCCAAATCTTACAGAAGCGATGGTTTTTGCATCAAATTACCGTTCAGCTTGTATTTTAGTGTGGCAACTTGAATTTGACAATAGGTTTAGGATAATGAGCGACGGATAAGCTGTCTAGAATCCGTTCCCTTATCTTTAAGACTGTTTTTCTCCAATAACAGAATTTCTGGAACTGAATGAACTTTTGAGCACGATATCTCCGGGGTATTGTAACCTAGTGTTCTGAAATTTTCAGCAAGATTAAAGGACTTAATTTCCTAGGTCGTAAACCTAAAAAATGCTCACGATCTTGAACTGCTTCTCAGTAAGTGAATCCTTGCCCTCTTTTTTATTTCCTTCTACCTTACTTTCTGGAAAAAAAGAATAAAAATAAATTCGAAAGAGGCCAAGCTGCTTAATTTTCGAGGTTTAGCCCCTGAAGAATTCATCTGTGGACAGATCTAAGTTGATTTCATACTTATCCAACCGTGCATTAGTTAGATATCGTACTAACAATGAACCCCCTATTTTTTTTACTGAGAAGGCTGGTTAATCATTAACTATTATGTCATGTGACCTGAAAAGACTCAGTGTGAAGTCAGGGCGTGAATCCCTATAAAATGATGGCAAAAGTCTGCCGCAAAGTTCTTTTCTAAAGAAATTCACTTTTTGGGTATAAGACCACCTTAATGCGACACCATGACCGCATGAAAACTGCGCGGGTACGCTGATGCACGCAAAATTTTCGGGTATATTATCAGAATCTTGTTGTCACTTAGTATATGATGTATAATTATGGGTAATTTTTAATCAGCTTTAGTCTATTACAATAGCAGTAGCTTGCACTTGTCTGCATTTGTTTATCTAAATGGTCAGAAACTGCAATGATTGTGGTGCCGATTTCCGGCGCCCCGGTCGAACTGCTCAAACACGGTTTATGGCTGGTCTGCTGCAGGTTCTTAACACGTCGGTCTGGTACAGTCGGTTATTTGTTGGAAGGGCCTTTAAATCTTGCGGAGAATTATTTTGCGACTAGCGAGTGTCTTGTTAATGATAATAACAGTTTCAGTTTCAGCTTATTTAGTGCTTAATTTAGCATAGCTAATCCTAGCACTGGCGGTCTAGCGGTACATTAATGAATAAGTCATAATTTTACAAGCAGAATGTTGACAAAAGTACAAAATACTAAAGATGTATAGACAGACTATGTCTTCGTTACATGCATGTGATAAGAAGTGTGGCCTGCTCTTTAAAACTTGATACATGTTGTGAATGGCGGACGCGCGGATAAAACCTGGTACCTAAGCATCAAAACGAGGCTTATTAGGAGAGACAAAAAATATTTTGTACTGCAAGCTCTATTTTTACACAAACTTTCCGAGAGATACGTGATGATTTTCTTTTTAAAAAAGAGGTTTTCTCGCTGATTTCATTTAAGATGAGTTCGGCCTCGAATGTTTACTCCTGTGTTCCTTTATGCAACCAGAAAGGAAACTTAGACAGTCACGGAAACAGAGTTGGATTATTTAGTTTTCCGATCTGATCCAAACGTTCGATCGCAATGGCTACGGAAAATACGAAGAGACGTTGGAAAGGACTTCACACTTATAGATTTAACAAAGGTTTGCTCTTTACATTTTGACAAAAGCGAAATTAAAACAGGTCTTGGAAAGAAAAGAATGAATTTACGAACCGATGCAATTCCGACGAAGTTTGCATGGCGCACCGAAAAAGACCACCGCCATCGCCCAGAGCACCTTTAATACATGTACCCAAAAAAAAGAAACGGTTGGAAGAGCTATTTAAGGAAGACTCGCATGATACGAAACAAGAGCTCAGTGTTTTATGTACTAGCACAACAGATGGCAATTTAACTGCCGAAACGAAGGATACGGCTTGCCTCAAAGACAGTATTGCTGAATCAGAAAGTTTGTCGGGCGAGTCATTGAAAATGCAGCTGTCAGAATCGCAAAATGAAATTGTGCAGCTCCGTGAGGAATTATCCAATTTGAAAGAAGGGCTAGAGAATAGCGAACGACAACTGCAAACGGCTCAGGCTGAAATTAAGCGCCAGTGCGAGGAGAACACAGAATTGAAATCACGATTATTTTGCACATAGAACCTGTCGGACGACGACTCTGTTTCTTTTTACACTTAAAGACATTTCAGGCAACGCTAGAATATTTAAACCCAGGAGGAAACGATGAAAATATTCGTTACTGGCGTTCAGTCGAGAAAAAACTGGACGCAAACCATTACAATGAGGGCAATCAACAAAGGGACACAAACAAACCAGGGAGAAAGAGAACTCTCAAACCTGAAGAGGAAATTTTTTTGGTGATGTGTCGATTACGGCAAGAGTTCCCGGTGAGACACTTAACATTTTTGTTTGGTATCTCACCGCCAACAGTCAGTAGAATTTTTATTTCCTGGATTAACTTTATGTTTCTTCGTTTTGGCACTATAAATATTTGGCCCATCCGAGAGAAAGTGGATAAAGCTATGCTTGAAGATTTCAAGACGAAATACCCGAAAACACGAGTCATCCATGACTGTACAGAGATAAAATGCCAAATGCCAAGGAGCCTCCTTCTTAACAGCAGATTATTTAGTTCCAATACAAAAACCATACCACGCTCAAAGGCCTCATTGGAATTGCCCCTTCGGGGGCAATAACATTTGTAGGCCAGCTTTATACTGGCAGCATTTCGGACAGACAGATCGTCGAAATGAGTGGTATCCTGGACTTACCTTTCAATGAGGGTGACAATGTCATGGCCGACAAAGGCTTCACGATTGAGAATTTACTCCCTCTAGGCGTAGTGTTAAATATCCCCCCATTTCTTGGGCAAGCTCAGCAAATGCCTCCAGAAGGTGAGGTTAGAACAAAAGTCATAGCTGCTTTGCGTATCCACGTGGAAAGAGCTATCAACAAGATCAAAAATTTCCACATTTGGGACAGAGTAATACCTCTATCTCTTTTTCCGGTAGTCAACCAAATGTGGGCAGTTTGTGGGTTGCTTTGCAATGTTCAGGACCCCATTTTATCGGAATAATTTTGAAACGACTAATCATAGATTGAAGATGGCATTAATTGCTTTATGCTTGATTCCTTAATTGCAGTTTTTGGAAAAAGGGGTTCACCTTGGACACCTTTACCTTGGTAAAGCTGATTAAAAACTGTTTTGAAAAAACAAGTGGGTAAAGCATGCAAAATGGCCCTCATTCAGTACATCTACTGTATGTTTAACTATGTAAAGATGGGTTCTTCTTACTTATAATTTTGCTATTTATATTATGTGCCTTTAGACCTCAGCAATCTTGCTGTAATTACACATCTGACTAGATGCCCAGGGGTGTGTATCACTCCCCAAACGCTTCCCACTGTTTTCGATAAATCTGTTCATCTCTACTTTGGTAAAAAGCGGCATTTTTTTTTTCAAGCGATTACCCCAGCCACGATCAGGAAAATTCACATTTTGCTCAGATGTAACAACAGAACTTGAAGCGACAGCAGAACTAGTTGTTATTATTGTACCAGCTAAATCACCTTACTTAGCAAGTTTGCGCTTTGTGTAGAGCAAATTGGGATCGGGGACGACAAGAAAACTATCTTTTCCTTGAGTGATGTATTCTTCCACTCTAAAGAATTCAGAAACACAAAAGAATAAGCTTAAATATATTGTGTCAAATAAGAAAGCAAACCTGAAGCGACAAACCGATCGAAACATGCAAGCTGAGCTTTAGTTCGCATTCCTTTTGCAAAATCGCGGCAGCATTTAAGCCAAAAACGTAACTCGTCGTTTTTCAGTTCTGAAGGGTTCCTTCCATTCAAAGAAGACCCAGGAATATCAGTCTCGCAAAGCACAAGAGATATATTTTACATTACTTCTTCGACGATCTGTAAGTTTCTATCCTAGCAAGCCTCGATTCTATTTTTGGCCGTTCGCTCACCCCAGGGCGGCCGCCATTTGTGAAATCGGTGTATAGTTCTTATAAGAAAACGAGTTTTTATATGCGTTTATTCTAATAACTGTCTCGCTAATCGCCCAAGCAAAGTACAGCAAGGACGCAGCTCGACAAGGTCGGACCGAAAGCATGTGTAGGCGCCGCTGGCAGCCGCTGTACGGTCCATGCATGACCTTGGAGCACAGCCAACAGCCAGCTCGAATAAGCTGCGTGTCGGTTTTTGCTGAGGGAGGAAAACCGGAGACCCCGGAGAAAAACCCTCGGAGCAGGGTCGAGAACCAACACAAACTCAGCCCACATATGACGCCGGGTCCGGGAATCGAACCCGGGCCACACTGGTGGGAGGCGAGCGCTCTCACCACTGCGCCATCCCTGCTCCCCTGCTCCCTGCTCCCTGCTGCATCCCTGCTCCCCTCTAGCAGACACTTGTCGATAACTGAGTTGATGGCGGAGTCATTCTGATCTATAATATGGTTCGAGTTTTTATGGACGCATTTACAGAGCCTCAATGACGCATTTTGCAGAGACGCAATTTGCAGACCTTGTTCTGCGAAACCTTTTTATTTTTTTCCTGCAAAAATCTAGCGCGGAAAACAGGGAGCGCGGTGCGTTGTAGGAAGGTTACTATGCACTGGGCTCGATTTCAACCGTTCTCTCGAGTCCGGGAAGGAGCGCGGGCTCATTTCCCGAACAGCGGCTCGTATTCGAGGCTACAATACACGAACTTCTATCGAACAAACACGGGCGAGACAGCAGTGCCTTATGAGCTAATAAATTGTACGCCATTTTTTATGCATTCATTGTAACGGGGTGCCATTTCACCTAGCTCCTGCTGTTCTATATCTGGAAGAGGTATTATTTCGATAAATTAGTATACTAAAAGGTAACGATTTCAGCCTCAAAAGAGCACCTTAGTAGCCTTCCTTTATTGACTACCATTTTTCGGATTGACAAAACTCTGCAGTTAAGCTATTGCAAGCAATCGGTTAAGTTTTACTGTCGCAATACGAGTGTTTGACAGTGCAAAGCCGATGCAGTTTGTGAGGACAAGTGAGTAAAAACAAAATTCGACCAATAAGAAGCTTTATTACAAGTTTTGGTTACTCTATGCACTCATTATACAATGCTTTCAAATTTATGTTACGTTTAGAATTTATCAATGCTTGAAACGGTATCCATGTCGACAGTGCTGCACCTGAAAAGAGAGTGAATCCATTTTTCAGACATGATCAACTCATGGTAATCAGTCCAGTTTATCCCCAGAAAAGGGTATACGCGTGACGTAACGAATCCATTGTTTTCAGAGTCGGATCAAAACATTCAAGTCACGTGACGAAGCACCTTGGACCTCATGTAAAACAAAAATGGCGGACGATGCGGAGCCAAGGTTCGAATGTTATCTTTCCTTAAGCTGCCGTTTCTTGGCCGCAATATTCTACAAAAATTGAGTTCTTAATTATGTTAACCGCATTTCAATTGCAAAAATTTGAATTTCAACCTTGTTGATTCTTTCAAAGATCAATTTGCAGAGCTCGAACAGAGCTTGAAGAGTGTGGTGTTGTTCATCTTGGTCAGTGCGTGCAGACGATTTCATAAACGCAAGTTCCGATAAGGATTGTCGCTGAGCAGTGCACTGGATGTGAGCGAGTTGTACGCCTGAAAACGAACTAAGTGGACGTACAGGTTGATCGGTTATTTTCTTCGCTGAAAACTACATTCTTGCATGAACACAGTGTTCAGTTTAGTCTTTTTACAGCCATATTGGTGTATCTACGCTGATGAAAATGCTTGTTATTATAATGTATAGCAGATATATTTTACCATTTCCTCACAGGATGATGATGTCGTTCGACCATTCTTCCTGAAGAGAAGCCTTTTTGTAGTGGATTTAAGAATTGTGAGGAGACATATTCAACTCAAAATTATCGATAAACAATTTTGTTTGTATCTACTTTTTAATGCATCTAATTTTATTTCGAATTATTTTTGCAGTTTTTAACTTAGGGTCATTGCTTTTCATATTATAATATGACCTATCATATTTTCAGTTAGTTTTAATTTAGATTGTCAATGAAAACACTTTTCAGCTGCTCGGGAAGGTGTGAACAAAGCTGTACCCAGGCTTTTTTTGAGTCATAAACATAAACATAGGATTTATTCAAGATGAAAAAAATGCAATAAAATAAATCTTGAAAAGGGAAATTCAAGGTTGACTCTAAACCATTTCCCTAAATAATAAAGAGTCTGGTCATATGTTTTACACGTATGCCAATGAAGAAAGATTCAATTAACATATCCACTTAGCAAAAATGTTTTGGCCCTTTAGAGTTATACAGCAGGAGTATACAAAATGAAATATAAACTTGATAAGCCAAGGAGTATGTTTTATTCTCTTTTTTTATACATAGATAAAGCAAGCTATTGAGAATTACACGGTTTTTTCCATTGCCTTTCTGTCATGCTGGTGATCTGCAAATGGAAAAAAAGAAATATAATAAAGCAAACAAACAAAAACATGCAGTACATATAATCTTATTTCATGAGTTATTCAGGTCAGCCCTTGGTATAAGCAGTAGTATTGGGGAATGACTTTACAAATTTATCAGCTCATTACAAAAGTGAAATATTGAATTTTTCTGGAGACAATAAACCCCTCACTGCCTTTAAAGTAGGAAAGCCACTAAATCTCAATGATCAAATCTTAATCATTAAATAGATTAAGGTCATTGCCCTTCATTGTCCACTTCATCGTGTTCCTGATTTTTTTGTTTCATTTTTTGCTTTGTTTCTCTTTTAGGCAGAGAATGTTGCTATTTTTTCTATATATTGTCAACTAAAAATCTACCTTCACTTCCATGCCCTCGTTTCCAGCTACATCTACCAATCGGGCCAGGATGACGTCTTTTATAAGAGATGGCTCAACACCTGGTGCCATTTGAAGTTGCCATGTACATGGAATCGAGGCGCCCCCACCCGTTTGCCTATCCTTAATCCATGCCTGGAAACCCGGGGGGCGCCTACTATATTCCGGGTTGCCAGTCACCAACCTAAAGTAATATATTTAGCATGTTAACTGTGTATCTCAAAGTCTACAAAAAGGGTTCCCTGCATTGTTTTGTTGTTGATTATTTTTAGTTGTTGACTTATTTTTAGAATGCTCAGAGTTGGATCCAGGGGGAGCACACCACCCCCTAAGATGACCTGCGGCTAAGTATTCGCTTTTAAAATTTGTTTACATCTCCAGTCAGTTTTGCCATGCTATTGTGGTGCACCCCCTCCAAAGAAAAATTGTGTATACGCCCCTGATACCTAGTGTGTGAACTGAAAAATTTATTGATCTATAAACCCATACAGTATTAAGAGTTTTCCTATGCGGTTGTTGATTGCGAGTAGTTAACCTCCGATCAGGTGTTTTTTTTCCTGATCACAGGTTAACTAGCAGTAGTCAATAGATACAACATACCTAGATGTTTCCAGGGTTCATTTGGGTAGGTTTCATCATACATCAGCAAGTTTGCAAGGCTTCCTTGCTGTTTAGATTTTCATGTATGGGACTTGTCGGATGCTTTGAATTGAAATTCTGAGCCCCCACTATTAATTTTTTTAAAATTTGTAAATTCAGTGGTGATTTTTTATTCAGTACCAGAGGCTAAGGCATGATCAATTTAACTGTATGATACAACAAGGCAAGGTATTAGCCCAACTTACCTTATTTTTTGAGGCAAATTTCCCTTATAGTTTCTGCGTATTCTCTGGCTGATTTTCTTCTTTTATCGTTTTTTACGATTCTGGCACAAATTCTGCACTTCAAGGCTAAAAGACGCCGATGTTTTTCCATCATAGAGCCTAGAAAATGAACCAAAAAAGCTTTTTATAAAGATCCTTGCTGTAAAAAACAGTGTCATCGGGTACTGGGTACAGGAAGGAAAAAATGGAATTTTACTCGCTTGTTGTTTAGACAGACCTGTCCCAGAAACTAGCGTCCTGTCACGTTCGACATTGCAGGTAAATGTGAATTAGACTCGGTACAATCGGACAAAATTGGTTCCAGAACTGAAAAAATCGGGTAGCCATGAAAAAAAAAGCGACAAAAATCAACTCACCTCTACATCATCGCCGAAACGGCGGCCATCTTGGACGATGAGATCCAAAACTCAGCGCGAATTTCCTTATGAAAACCTTCACTTCAAGCCCGCCATGTTGAATGTGTGAACATTGAAAATCCCGGATGTAAGCCTGAAAGCCGTGATATCTCGAAGAGTTCAGGGGCATGGGTACTTCGCATAAATTTTTTTTCCGAATTTTCAGGGAACAATGGATTAGTCACGTGACACGTATACCCTTTTCTGGGGATAAACTGGACTGGTAATATGTAGTCCATGTACAAATGAATTTTCAAACCTTAAGGATGCTTTCGATTGGCTAAACGTTCATTACATGCAAGCTGAGAGTAACTACTAAAAAAGAACCTTATTATTCCGAAATTTTCCGGAAAATTGGGTGTCATTCCTCGGTCCATAGACGAGTGCAACATTGCTGAAATTGAAAACCGAAACTTATTTCAGAAGTATGTGTTAAAATAGTTATGCAAATGCTTTTCCAATTATTCTCGTGATGTATAATATAACGTGCCTGAATATTCCACATACGGATGGAATATTCCATAGTACACGAAATCGAATCACATGTACACTGTACGACGAGACTGAAATTGAGACCGATATATAGTTGGCTCAGTGAAAACACACAAACAGAACAAACAAACAAAAAGTGTCGTAATGCTTGTTTCCGATTTGTGTTGTGACGGAAAGAGCAGAGAGATCCGATTTTCATTGATGACCGCATTTATTATCAAATAACCAAGAAGTAATATCTTCCTTTCATTCGACGAGTGGCTACAAATTTTGCGTGCTATATTTTTTATCATCAAAATCAATCCTTTCAAGACACTAAATTGCCCTGAATTGCAATAGCTTTACTTGAATATAACCCACCAAAACTTCGAAAAAAGTCTTTAGGACCACAGCAAAAAGAGAGGTCATTTTTGGAGTTCTTCCGATATTCGATGTATTTCATCGTGGCTGTCGTTATAAAGTTAGAGGAAATTGTAACTAGTACTAACTTGGTATAGCTTTGAAATCCTTAGGAATCTATCGTTCAACCAAGTCGATGGCATGCAACGCCGCAGCCATCATCATCATTCAGAGAAGAAGGCAAAGGATGCTCTTCCTCATCATTCAGAGAAGAAGGTAAAGAAGGCTCTTCCTCATCATTCAGAGAAGATGGCAAAGAAGGCTCTTCCTCATCATTCAGAGAAGAAGGCAAAGAAGGCTCTTCCGCAACATTCAGAGAAGAAGGCAACGAAGGCTCTTTCGCATCATTCAGAGAAGAAGGCAAAGAAGGCTCTTCCTCATCATTAAAAGAAGATGGCAAAGAAGGCTCTTCCTCATCATTACGAGAAGATGGCAAAGAAGGCTCTCCCTCATCATTCAGAGAAGAAGGCAAAGAAGGCTCTTCCTCATCATTAAAAGAAGATGGCAAAGAAGGCTCTTCCTCATCATTCAGAGAAGATGGCAAAGAAGGCTCTCCCTCATCATTCAGAGAAGAAGGCAAAGAAGGCTCTTCCTCATCATTCAGAGAAGAAGGCAAAGAAGGCTCTTCCTCATCATTCAGAGAAGAAGGCAAAGAAGGCTCTTCCTCATCATTAAGAGAAGATGGCAAAGAAGGCTCTTCCTCATCATTAAGAGAAGATGGCAAAGAAGGCTCTTCCTCATCATTAAAAGAAGAAGGCAAAGAAGGCTCTTCCTCATCATTAAAAGAAGATGGCAAAGAAGGCTCTACCTCATCATTAAGAGAAGAAGACAAAGAAGGCTCTTCCTCATCATTAAAAGAAGATGGCAAAGAAGGCTCTTCCTCATCATTAAGAGAAGATGGCAAAGAAGGCTCTTCCTCATCATTAAAAGAAGATGGCAAAGAAGGCTCTTCCTCGTCATTAAGAGAAGAAGACAAAGAAGGCTCTTCCTCATCATTAAGAGAAGATGGCAAAGAAGGCTCTACCTCATCATTAAGAGAAGAAGGCAAAGAAGGCTCTTCCTCGTCATTAAGAGAAGAAGGCAAAGAAGGCTCTTCCTCGTCATTAAGAGAAGAAGACAAAGAAGGCTCTTCCTCATCATTAAGAGAAGAAGGCAAAGAAGGCTTTTCCTCACCATTAAGAGAAGAAGGCAAAGAAGGCTCTTCCTCATCATTCAGAGAAGATGGCAAAGAAGGCTCTTCCTCATCATTAAGAGAAGATGGCAAAGAAGGCTCTTCCTCATCATTAAGAGAAGATGGCAAAGAAGGCTCTTCCTCATCATTCAGAGAAGAAGGCAAAGAAGGCTCTTCTTCATCATTAAGAGAAGAAGGCAAAGAAGGCTCTTCCTCATCATTCAGAGAAGAAGGCAAAGAAGGTTCTTCCCCATCATTAAGAGAAGAAGGCAAAGAAGGTTCTTCCTCGTCATTCAGAGAAGAAGGCAAAGAAGGCTCTTCCTCATCCTTCGCGACATCCATGTCCTTTCCCTGGTCCTTTATATTTCTCTGGTCACGAAGTTGCTCTATAAAACACAAATAAAATAAAGCAACTAATCAGCCATTGGACATCCATATTGCTAGTAGTGATATAGTACAACTAAACTGTTTATAAGATTGCATTAAATGCCGATCATTTTAGCTACTAATATTGAACTAGTTTCGTCTACACGACCAAATTTAAGCCGTAGAGAATTTAGGAGATCAATCGATATTCTAGCCCACATTTGTTATAGTTCTCCTGATCGCGGATCCTACGTGCTCTAAGTGTTGTAAATAGCCCTTTCTTCAATAGTGTGCTTAGTGACCTCGCCTTTGAGTGGGAGAGAGGCTAGAATTAACCGAAGCACATTGGTTTACTACTTATTTTTCACCTTCAAGATGATAAGTTCGTGCCATTACAGAAGCCATCAGGAGAGCGAGGATAACAAAGCAAAGAAGCTTCATAATCAGTTAATCGTCTGTGAGCAAAACGATGAATAGCAACCTGTCGAAGTAAATTTGCCAGTATTATACGAGTTAAAGTCAGAAGATGTCTTCTTAACCCTTGCCTTGTCTTAACCCTATTTAACCTGGGGGGTGGGGGATTGGGGACAGAAACCCGTTATTAATATGCAAGTCAGAAGGCCAGCGACTTAGGTATGACATGAGCTTGTTTATGTGTTGACAGACTGTTTTTGAGAAGTTTCTGCTAATGAAAACTTATAACTTAATTGCAGTAAATTTAAATTTAATTTATTGGCTGTAGTTATGTTTTGGCCAATTTTTGTGGTTTTCGAAGGTTCATTGGAAAAATAAAAAAAATCTTAAAGTATTCACATGTCATGTGACGTCATCAGCTCATGTTGCGTGACGTAAAGAAAACATAATTGGACTTATGAAGTTTTGTTGTCATAGCTTAAATACTTTCGTAGTTAAGGATAGGGGGGGATGGGGGCACTTTCTGCGCCTGACCCCTCTCCCCCATTCCACCCCAGGTTCAAGTGTTAGAACTGCATAAAGGCTTGGCTATTGATAAGGTTGAAGGGGGAGACTCTTAACTACAGATCTGGCGTTTTATATCACCCCATGTAACAGAATCTGGAATCCGGAATCCACGAAATTATGAATTTTGGAATCCGGAATCCAGTGGATTGGCATTCAGAATCTACACTGGTATAGAATCCGGAATCCACTTAAGTTTGGAATCCGAATTACACTTGCAAGTTGATCATAAAACCGTTTGCTAAAAAAATAAAGAAAATAAAAAACGAAATGGAGTGAAAGACCACAAGAGAGGAGACTGAGGAGAGCACGGGTACACGATATAAGGATACTGATTGGTTGAGTGAGTCCATCACAACATCAGCGGAGGTGTCTTATGACCATACCGCTATAATAGCTGGGGGCACGTATAACGGAGCTTAGTGTGATGACAGACGGACTTGTAACTGCAGATGATCATGCAATTTACATGTAAAGGTCATAAAGCCGTGTCGATCGTATGATAATACACTGGTCTGCTTGTACTCGGTTTTCTCTACTTTTTTCATTTGACTCATCTGACTTTTTTTTTTTGACTCATGCAGAAAGCACAAAGGACACAAAGGAGTCTACAAAACTTCTTTCCCGAATTCAGGATATTCAGGTCAGCCAGGCAGTTGCTGTATACATGTATATTTTGTGCTGAGAAATCAAAAATAATATCTTACGTGGTTACATAACCTGATATAAACACGAGAGAAAGTTTAGGAGAATTTGAGAGTTTGCGCGTCTTCAATGCGAACGCGTATGCTGTACGAAGCACAAAGCAGAAACAATACTTTTCTGTTTACCTAGATCGAGATTTAGATCAGAGTCCTGGTAAAGTCCCCTCTTACTCCTTACTTTTGTTTTAAACACGCGAACACACGAGAAAATCGCCTGCCACGCGTTGGGAGGAAAAGAAGACATAATGCACTGAGGTCCCTGTGTGTTTCGCTGGTTGTACTATTTTTGAGCTAAATAAGAAAATGCTTATTAGGCCAGTGGTTAACCCTTAGGATACCAGTAACGCATATCCGACTGAATTTGTCAAAAGATACCTACAGCTAGTAACCAGCAAAAGCTCTCTAGCTAGATCCACTTTCCTCTCCTACCCTGTGGATCTCTGACCCCCGCAAGGCTAGCTCTGTTGCTCTTTCTGGTTCCCCAACTTGTGGCAGTACACCTGAGATTGCTACCAGCCCATATCGAAGCCTCGTTCAGCTTTGAGCATTTTGAAATTTGATGCAGAAAAAGTCAAAAGCTTCAATCAATTTGCGTCTGGCTGCAAGTGGCCTTTTTTCCTGCCTCTCTTAATACAAGTTTGAATTAGGATTTCAGCATATAACAACCGGATTTGATTCGTTATTTAAAAATTCCTTGAAAAGCCTAATAAGCTGAGATGTTAAAAAAAGAATTTGCCTTTCTTTTTGTATTGCGGCCCTCAATTCACTCGCTCTTCTTAAAAGTGTGACAAGTCATTTGACCGATTCCTTTATAACGGAGCCAGCGGAGCACCATTGCCAAGCAATTTGGTAACCTATCGATCCAAGAAATTTTGGTTGTGACGTCAGCGTACGTCCGTCCACCCGTACAGACTCTGAGGGAGGGGGAGGGGAGTTCCAAGACAACCCGACGGGCGCTGGAGGATGCCATCTTTTCTTGGCAGGAAATCGTGCGGTGTTTTTGGGCAACCGGCGTTTTTCTTGGAGGGAAATTGCATGACCACCGTTGCTTTTGAAAAAGAGGTGTTTTTAAAAGCTTTAATAGCTTGTTTACCAAAACGATTGTTCGACAGTACTGAAGTTTTAAAATTGAGAAAAAACACCCAATATTTATAAATGGAAAGAAAAAGTTCAAAAGAATACTCAGTTGTCTTGTTGGTGGAAAGCGAAAAGTTCAAGTTACGAAATCTGCCTTTGAGGATTGCATTACTGGTTTCTTTACGGCGGAGAGCTTGTCTTGTTCTGAAACACAAAATTTTGGATTTATCAACTTGGTTGATAAAGTAAATTGGCTACCGTAAAGAGATTGAAAGCTGACGTTTCGAGCGTTAGCCCTTCGTCAAAGCGAATCAAGGAATTGTGGGTTGCACTTGGTTTATATAGGGAGTGGTGGAGCTACGCTATTGGTAGGAACATGGCAACGTGAAAAACAAGAACAAATTAGTTGAATGAAAAGCGTTCGTTGATACCGTGGGGATTAAGTGTGCCGATTTGAAAAATGAATTTTTGTTCTAGATTTTTACGGGCTTTCCGTGTTGGCCTGGTGTAGGGAAAGGCCACAGATCGTCATGTGTTGACTAGAATGTGGCCTTTCCCTACACCAGGGCAACACTGAAAGCCCGTAAAAATCTAGAACAAAAATTCATTTTTCAAATCGGCACACTTAATCCCCACGGTATCAACGAACGCTTTTCATTCAACTAATTTGTTCTTGTTTTTCACGTTGCCATGTTCCTACCAATAGCGTAGCTCCACCACTCCGGATCCCTATATAAACCAAGCGCAACCCACAATTCCTTGATTCGCTCTGACGAAGGGCTAACGCTCGAAACGTCAGCTTTCAATCTCTTTACGGTGGCCAATTTACCTTATCAACCAAGTTGATAAATCCAAAATTTTGTGTTTCACGTCCCCACCCACGCAGCACCACAGTTTCTTTAGAAACGATTTAACCCTCTTGCTTGTTCTGAAACAACCGAGTAAGTGAAGTTTTTAAAGGGTTTAAATGGTACATGTTTTTGAGTATTACGGTCAAAGAAATTACGTTTTGAAATGGAAATTTAATTATTGTCATTAGAAATGTGTCATTTACTTTTGACTTTAAAAAATTATTAGAAAACGCGTTCAGATTTGTGACAGATGTAGTCTTGAATATTTTGACATGCTCAGCCGATTTCACTCGCGTGGACGGACCCACGATGCTGGAAGTGCAACGGGAATTGCATTTAAGTAAAAACTTACGGGTTTTCGAATAAACTGCTTCAAAAATGATTTCTTTGTCCATTATTAATTTTGTGTTTGTATATTCATAACGGTTGGTCAAAGCACAGTCGCAAGATAACAGCACAAGCATGACTTCAGTGATATTTCGGAGAATAGTTCCCCTCAATTCTGATAGCCTGAGAAAACAGCCGACGTCTCACGAGGTCGCCACTGGAGCCCTCGCCAAACGACGTCTGAGTAACGAGCGCAGAAATTCCATACTGATGACGTGTTACTACCCTGATCTAGGAAGTGCTTCTGATTGGTTGAGAAGCAAGGGAATTTCGTTTCAACCAATCAGAAGCACTACCTAGATCTGGGTAGTGACACGTCATCAGTATGGAATTTCTGCGCTCGTTACTCAGACGTCGTTTGGCGAGGGCTCAAGTAGCGACCTCGCGAGACGTCGGCTGTTTTCGCAGGCTAAATTTTCACTGTCGGGTCCATCTCTTTGTGCAATATTCGATTGTCTTGTCCTAGAAGTTTTCAATAGTAATGTTCTTTTAGCAGTTGTCGGTTTAAAGCTATTTTATCCGAAAAGCTTCCGAAAACAGTCTTGTGCTTTCCTCAAAGCGCCCGAATTTTAAACAATTCGCAGGGGCAAAACTTATGCCGTAGAGTTAAGAATGTTTGGTGTCTGTTTGTTTTCAATCTTGATGGTGTCTAGTTAGAGAACGAAATATAAAAGTTATTTAAGAGACTATAAGTGAAGCAGTTGTCGGTTTAAACTTATATTATCCGAAAAGCTTCCAAAAACAGTTCTGTGCATTTCTAAAAGTGCTCGAAATTTAAACAATTCGCAGGCGCAAAACTTATGCCATAGAGTTAAGCATGTTTAGTGTTTGTTTTCAATCTCGATGGTGTCATTAGTTGGAGAACGAAATATAAAAGTTACTTAAGTAACTATAAGCGAAGTAGTTTTGGGCTTGAAGCTATTTTATCCGGTAAGTAACGTACGTTCCTCAAAGTGCTCGAATGTCTTCGCGCCCGCTAAAACCTACGCGACATTTCTTTGATATAAATTTTATTACAGGTGCTTCGAAGCTCCCCGAATCCCACCTTTCGGGTAATCCCAGTAAAATGCCGGTGAAATGCCAGTATAAATTTTTGACTAGACTAATAGTGGCAGTTCATGTTCTTTGTTAACACGTACCCGAACGCGATGAAGATCACCCATGTACTTCAGAGTAAGTTTTATTTTGTTGTTGTAAATGAGCGCGGTTTCAAGTTCATTCAAGCGAACAGCCAATAATCCAAGGAGATTTGACAAGCCTTGGTAGTTAAATGACAGGATATGGAAACATTGCGAAAACCAAGCAAGACGTAAAAATATGTGTTCAGTTCGATGCCCGAAAAAAAGATAATCGAACTGTGCTCAGCCTCTAGAATGACCTTTCGAGATTGGTTTTACAGAACAGATCCCCAGAATATTGGAGGACAATTCGGAACACTTTCGGGCTTTTTGCGAAACACTTTTAGAAAGTGAACAAGCCAAAAAAGCCCCGAAATATATTTCGGACCGAACAGTTTCAGGGCTATTTTTGAGAAACGAACACCAGTTTATTCCTTGGCGGCTCCGCTTTTAGGCTTGGCTAAATCTATATATTATATCTAAAAAAAGATGGACGTTCGCGTATTCAACCGCGCAATCGAAAAAGCATAGCCTATACGGTCCGTCGCCGAAGCCCTAGACCTTTAGAAAAAAAGAAATTTCCTCTGCGGGCAAAAATATTCTTATGTCTTAATTTGTTTAAATTGCGTAGCGAAAGAAAATTTGGCAAAATGGCAATAAAATTAAACATCCAACGGATATCCCAATATCTTCTGTAAGTTGTCCTCTACTATTTAATATATAGATTTAGCCAAGCCTAAAAGCGGAGCCCTCCTTTTTGTTTTGTCTGTTTTTTTGTTTTTGTTTTGTTTTGCTTTTTTGTTTTGTTTTTGCTGGCAGTTATTAATTTGTGAAAATACTCTCATTCAAGTCGTTAAATTAAAAAAAACAAAAAAAAAAACAAGGGGAATAAAGAAAAATAGTATCTGCTCCCGCTGAGTGTCGAACCCGGCTCGTCGGCGTGAGATGCCAGTGACTAGTCCACTAGGCCATGTGCATTTGACGTTATTGTAAAAGGTAATTTTAATACTTATTTCTTTCTTCGTGACAAGCTGCCTATCAGCATGAAAATGCTGGTGTTTTTCCTGGCAAAATGTGTTCGAAACGCCGTAAAAACCATGGTTATGGACAGAAAAAACCAAAAAGCACTAGCTCTGCTATATTTGGCGTCGAAACCGCAGCGAAAAGCTGCGAACTCAAGCGGTGTGCCGACCGAGTTTGAACAGAACCGACGAGGCAAATTTGAACTTTTTGCCTGAACTTTATCGCCTAATTTCTTTCGCCTAAATTGAACTTTTCCCCTTCCACCAAAAAGACAACTAAGTGTTCTTTTGAACTTTTTTTTTCCGTTAGCAAATTTGTTTTTGACTTTTGTTGTCTTTGCTTGTTTTGCTACAACGCGGGTCAACATGCGATTTTGCGCCAAAAACACACGGGATTCAGCACAGGGTTATATCCAGTGTATGAAGTGTATTGGTAGCCCTCTGCGGACGGACGGACGTACGGATGTACGGACGTACGGACGGACGGTCACGTGACTATTACGTCACGACCAAAATTTTTTGGCTTCATAGGTTACCAAATTTCCTTAGCAATGGAGCTCCGCTGACGCGCTAGCGCGCTGGCTCCGCTATAAATTTCGACATCATTTGATGTAAACGCACGAAATCAACAACATTCCTTTCATCTTCGCAAAAAAAGGATTGGGGAGGAAAACGGTAGAGAATTTTTGTCTCAATAACAACTATTCATGCTGCGCAAAGTGCCTGAACAACCAATGAAATTTTTCAAGTTTGAGTTATTCGTAAGTTCCATCGCTAAGTATGGCGCGTTGACATTCTCCAAGTTCAGTAAATAATATATAGATTTAGCCAAGCCTAAAAGCGGAGCCCCCCTTTTTGTTTTGTCTGTTTTTTGTTTTTTTGTTTGTTTTTTTTTGTTTTGTTTTTGCTGGCAGTTATTAATCTGTGAAAATACTCTCAGTCAAATCGTTAAATTAAAAAAAAAAAAACAAAAAAAAAAAACGAAAAAACAAAGAAAAAATTCCTGCTCCCGCTGCCGGTGACTAGTCCACTAGGCCATAGGCGTTTAACGTTATATTAGAAGTTAATTTTAATACTTATTTCTTTCTTCGTGACAAGCTGCCTATCAGCATGAAAATGCTGGTGTTTTTCCTGGCAAAATGTGTTCGAAACGCCGTAAAAACCATGGTTGTGGACAGAAAAAACCAAAAAGCACTAGCTCTGCTATATTTAGCGTCGAACCCGCCGCGAAAAGCTTCGAACTCAAGCGGTGTACCAACCGAGTTTGAACAGAACCGACGAGGCAAATTTGAACTTTTTGCCTGAATTTTATCGCCTAATTTCTTTCGCCTAAATTGAACTTTTCCCCTTCCACCAAAAAGACAACTGAGTGTTCTTTTGAACTTTTTTTTCCATTAACAAATTTGTTTTTGACTTTTGTTGTCTTTGCTTGTTTTGCTACAACGCGGGTCAACATGCGATTTCGCGCCAAAAACACACGGGATTCAGCACAGGGTTATATCCAGTGTATAAAGTGTATTGGTAGCCCTGTGGTGTGGACGGACGGACGTACGGACGTACGGACGGACGGTCACGTGACTATTACGTCACTACCAAAATTTTTTGGCTTGACAGGTTAGCAAATTTCCTTAGCAACGGAGCTCCGAGGACGCGCTAGCGCGCTGGCTCTGCTATAATCAAACGCTAGTATCGAGGTAGAAATTGGCCTGTCAAAAGTGATGTAAGAATTTATTGTCTTGCCGTGTTTAGAAACGCATTTTAAAACGTACCAATAGACCAAACAAAGAGTGTCATTTGAAAGCTTCCCAATCCATACCCGGTATTACAGGAGAGGACTAATTTGTCGTTTGGAGTGCGAAACTAGGTTTCGAAAAGCCGACACTGGAATCTCAGAAATTCACGATACGCGATACGAGTAATGTTTTCGGCCAAAATCAGAACAGCCTAACCCCTGTTAGCGTACACAAATATCACTTTAAGAAAACACCGAGAAATAAGGAAACGACCCGGCGAAAAATATTATATCCATCCGAAACAACCGCCTGTACCACCGTCAGAGATGGCAAAGGGCAAAACTGTGGGTTTCTATAAAAAGTCACTAGAGTATATTTTACTAACAGAGATTTGACCAATAAATGATACGTGTCTCTAGACCGGTTCTACCTTACTAGTAAAGTAGTGAAACCTAGAAAGTCACGACGCGAAGATAACGATAAAAAAGACTTCTAAGTTCGAAAGAAACGAGGGTATTGGAACTTAGCGGCATTTAATTTTCTCAAGAATAGCAACAAATTCAATGAAAAAATAGCCACATTATCGCCCGAGGTTCTTGCCAAATGAAAACGTCTCAAGAACAAAAGATTCATGAACTCAACTTGACAAAAAAATAAATAATCTTTTCATTCATATTAAACGGATTTAAGTTTTTACCTCTCAGTAATTCCAAAGTACTTAGCTGGGAAATGGGCCGACGAACTGTCTTCAGGATCTTGGTTGGTTCAGTTCTAACGCGTGTTCCACAGCAAGCTCTGCAAGAAGATAGATCAAGAAAAATATCATCTCGCTTTCATGCTCGTCTGCTATCCATGACATCGATAAGAGGTATTTTAATTAATGGTTTCTGCTCGGAAAATTAAAGATTTTCTGGTCGGAAAACAGCTTTCGCTGATGCGTTCCATCACGTGCGGCATTTTTACGAAAACTTGTCAAGCTGCGAGACTGTACAATTAGTGCAATACTGAAATTTCTCAAAATTGTATTGCTCTTCATTGTTATGATATCAGAGAGAACGCTAGATCCACCAGCTGATCACGTACAAACACTACAAGTTTGGCACATGCGGTGTGACTTCTAACAGAACACATTTAACTTTGGTTGTTCTAAATCAGAGTCAGAACAGGAACAGCTTTCCCTCAAAGAATAAAAAGTGAAGTTGATTATTGTACTATTGATTTGCCGTTCTATCGGTTTTTGCCTTGTAGGTGCACAATATTACAACATGTATAATAATAGTAATACAATTGAATCTTCTTCAGTGATAGACATTTCCATTAAAGTGAAAAAGTCTTGCTCCATACACATTCGCTTATCTAATTGCCATTGCTTGAGTGATAAAATATCGTCACAATTTCATTCTTTCGGTAGCTTGCAGTGCCAACTAGTTGTAATTAAAAAAAATATTTTTCACAAAAAAGCTTTTTTGCCAAATCAATTGGTCTCTTTAGTCTAAACAAATAAATCAGGAGACAGGCTTCGGCTTTTGCAACCAAGATTTTGTTGTAGCAATAGTGGTGAACATTTGTCGTTTGATATTTGTTGACGATACGCGAATTAAAAGTAAGTTGGAGAGAAAACGTCAACAGGGTCGTGTCTTACGGGAGAAAATCTTGGAGCGATCTTTGAAGATCTTCATTCAAGTTTCTTTCTCCTGTAAACTTTTGTTCTTAGGCCATCGTAGCTTCACTAAGAATAAAACACAAACATCGGTGATAAACATGGTAAATAAACGCATTTTATTTTCATTTATCAAATTGCGTTTATTTACCGTGTTTATCACCGCTGTTTGTGTTTTCTTTCTCCTAATCTTTCAAAGATCCTTGAGGTTCCTGTAACGATCCTCAAGGTTTCCTGCAACGTCAGCCTTTTAGGATCCTGAAACTCTGTGGATTCTGTTACATGGGGTGACCTGTTAGTTGATTCTTTGTGAAAAGTGTTTATGATACGTGGCTTTTAGATCTCGTAAATATTAAAGTATTTTTAAACTTGACACTGTGTTCCCCATTATCCCAGTCTAAATGATTTTATTTATTGATTGAAAGGAAACTTTCATCAGATCGAATTCAGTTTCTTCAAAGGCACCGCCCTAAACTGAACAGAAAAAAAATAACTTTTTGTTGACAAATCGCCTTAATTTTTGGTTTTCCTTCTAGTAACGTGCTTGCTGTCTTTGTTGGGAGCAAGAAATTATGAGGAGTATTATCGCGTGGCGTTTTGGATCTAATATATATTCAAAACGATATAAACTTGACACTAATTGTATTTTTCATCCATCAAGATCATTCTCCCCGATCTAAATCATTTTGTTAATAAGTTTCATCGGATCGAATTAAGTTTCTTTAAAGGCATCCTAAACAGAAAGCTTAACTTTTTTGTTGAAAAATTGCCGAAACTTTTTGGTGTTTTCTACTGCAAAGTGTTTGATGTCTTTTATTGGAAGAAATAAGCTCTTAACACAACTCAAGTAGCACACCGACTTGGTTGAATCGAAATAGATTTCATGCAGTATTATGGTTGTTGATGAAACACTCTATATGACAGCAGGTTGGTTAGGAAAACGAAAATGGGCTTTTTGATTGTGAATTTAGCTTTACCAAGAAAACACTGAAATTTTTCTTGTAAAAAAGAGGCATATTCGTGGAAATTTGCAAACTTAAAAACCGAACTTAATGTGCGAGAGGCTATTGTTAATTCACGAGCAGGATCATCGCTTTAATACTGTAGCAGATACAATACAAAAGCAATATCATAAAACCATGACAAAGGCATCCAGGAAAGGGAAAATATGATGTAAACTTAAAAAAAAAAAAAAAAACATTTCAATGCTTGCCGAATAGTTTAAAACCTCTTCTTCGGGGAGAAGAAAGGGGGACAATATTTGGATCCTTATAAATGCTGATTATTCAGGTAGCAGATCTTTAAGGACTGGAATAGTGCTATAGCGGAACTTTCAGTTTTACTGGAGAGATCTTCAGGTTTTTTCAATTGTACACTAGCTTGAAAATACGGATAAAAACAACATACGGTTGTACAATTATTAAGAAATGCTTCGAACGTGGGGAAAAGCCTCCGGAAATGTTAGCTACGTTGGCTACACATGAATTAAGAAAAAATTTCCGTAAGCAACAATAACAATTCTGCTTCCTCTTCTTCGTGCCATAAATATCATGGGAAGTGAAGAGCTGGAAAATTTTGAGGAGGGATTCACTTACTGCACGGGCGTTGATGCAAGTTTCTGTGTCCGGAAAGATAAGCCTCCGCTTGTAGGTGATTATTTGTGAAGACTGGATGCAATTTGTGGCTTCTTGGATCTTATTGATTCGATATTGATGCAGAAGAAATTATGCGAAAAGGTTGCCACACTTGACACTGATTGCAATTCGCATTTACCAAAACTGTCATCTCAGTCTAAATAATTTCATTGAACGGAGAAGTTCAATCAGGCTGCCTTTGGCATCGGCATTCTACACGTAGAGAACAATATTTGCTAACACTGTCTTTGTTCTTTTCGTGCTTCTTTCCCTGAAAGAGAAGAACTGACTGCTCGTAGTCTTAATCCGTTTAAAGAATAGTTTAAAGAATAGTTTATTGCCCGGATTTGCATACAAATCCATAACATTGGACGAAAAACCATTACAAAATATGGCGTCTCAGAACGTTTGAGAGTGTTAGGTAACAAGGAAGACAATAACTTTGCATCGTCCATCGTGATTCGCCCGGTCTACCTTGGCCCAGCTCGAACGGGATTAACTAAGCGGTTAGTAGGTATAAAAGCAAGAAAAAACAAATATACAAACAAACAGCAAACAAGCAAGCAAACAAACAAATGCCCAAAATAACCCCTGGTTAGGGGATATGCAGTCATAAATAGTAGGTGGTCAAGCCATTTCCACTAAATTTTATTTATTTATTTATTTGTTTATTTATTTTTTATTTGCCACCAAATTTAAATAACAGAATCGTTAAAAAAGAACTGCATAAAGGAAAATTATGAGAGAGCCAAGAAACCATGAGGCTTATACAGCTTGGGCTTCCTCAACTAATGTTAAATTACGAAGTTAAAATAAAGTAAAATAACAATCACTCTTCAACTTTTCTTCAACTTTTCTTTCTTTGTTCAACTTGTCATTAAAAGTTGCAACAATTTTGAGTGTCTAGACTGAGCTTTTTCAAGAACAGAGGACAGTGCTGGAATGTAAAAAGCCTAATATTGGTTCAGCACTTAGGAACGTGGAAAGAACTGGTGTTCATAGTATTATAACCATCATCCTGACGCCTTCATAGGAACGTGTTGCTGAAGATATTTGGTAACAGTTCTGCCTTATACTGATACATTATTTTACCTACCTCAGCTAAATACATATTTCTTGTAGCGGTAAATTATAAAGATCTTTTAATATTGGATCGGTACGAGCTTCAAACCAATATTTATTGATTATTCTCATAGCTCGCTTTTGCAGCAGGATTAGGCGTTTTAAATGAGTAGGATAGGTTGCCCACAAACACTCATACAATAATGTAAATAAGGATGCACAATGGAAACGCATGACTGAAATGCATGATTGTTACCTTCTTTCCTTGAAAAAAGCCCAGAAAAGCAGCAGCTTGTTAAATCATATCATATTCTACATGTCTAGCAGCACCATTTTAAAAATCATTTTTTATTTTGAGTGAAATCCAAGATGGCGGCCAAGATGGTCATGATGACGATCACAGCCCCCTCCAGCAGAGCCACAACCCATAATAATTACACCACATTGTGGAACACATCACAGGCTACCTACTATAGGTAAAATCTTTTCGAAATAATGTAACGCAACAGGAACCCATGAACACAACAAAAATTCAAGAAGGGTCCATCAACCCCCCTCCCCCTCCCTCCCCCGCCTTGTACCACGGTAGGGATGTCACTTGGCGTGTACGGCCGAGGGCTAAAAAAGAAACTTTTCATAAGACATCTAGACAAGTTATCTCAATGACAAGAGCAAGATATCTTGAACATGTTCGCTGACAGTGCTTTGTCAGGGAGAGTATAATCCTCCTTTATGAGATTACAGAATCTACATTCCCATTACTGTCCAGTTTACGTAAGTTGTTAAGAAGATGGCATATATTATCGGCTTGTACACTTCGGAAAGAGTAGGTGGAGCGGCTTGTGGTTACAACCAGAACGGCATCCAGATACATTCCTTTTCTGCAAAAAGAAAACAAAGGAAAATAATCAAAAATCACACAGTGAAATTAGAGTCCGAGGAGTGAGGTGAAAAGAGCATTTACCACACGATCCCATTCAATTGGTACATCCAAATCCTATCAAGGATAACAGAGGAAAACAGAACAAAACTGTCCAGGTGTGACATGACATAGCAGAATCTTCGTAAGCCAACCAACTTTGTATTTGTTTTTTGTTACCCGCGATTACAAGAACAAAATTTACCCTTTAGCATAGGCTTCTTGAAGTTCCTGAGCCAATGTTACTGAATGGCGGGGGGGGGGGGGGTGATGGGGGGGCAGAGTGCTAGGCAGAGAGTGTCCCCCTCTTAACTTTAAGAATTCATTCAGACACTGTGCTTTACATGAACTTAATTCCTTGACTTCGATTCGGCTGATGTGAGGTACGGCCTCTGAACTGGGCCTTAGTGTACGGCTACCGGTGACTTTTCCCTACGCGTACACGGAATATGGTATATCTTAATAAAGATCTGTATTCCAAGTGAGGCCTAGTGATACAAACCTTATACTCTCCACTTTCTTCATTTGAGAAAAATCCAGACCGAGAAGAGGGGGAGCCTTAGCATTTTCCTTTTGGAAAACCAGAAGTCCACGCGAGTTTATGGCCAGATTGACTGCGACTTTTGGAAGTTTTGGTCCTGAAGATACAAAACCCTCGAACGTTCTTGAGAATTCAATGAACCAGGTGGTCGCCGCGTAGAGGACAACGTCTTCCTTTACAAACTGGCTGTCAGCTCTCGCTTTCACGCGGTCACTCTTCAGAAATAAAAGAACAAAAGATTGAGAAAGGAAATGACAAGAAAATTGGATTTAAGTTATGAAATTAAAACGATTATAGGAAATTAGGTCTTTCGTTGTAAGTTACACTATTCGTAGTACTCAACAGATCAACAGAGTTGTTCCTGGCTATATTTGTTATATTTTGTTGAATCTCTTTTGATGGAGCCATTTTGAGGTTAACGCCCCTCTCTTCGCCCCTCGCTTCTTATGTATTAAACGCCCCTGTCTAGTAAACGTCTTTTGTGAAGAGCAGGTTGACTCAGACGAGCTAATCCTACGAAATAATCCGGCTAATATTCATAATAATATTGACGAAGACAGTGACATTAAACGTAACAAACGATTACTTGGTGTCATGGATATCGAGAACAACGTTGTTAAGTAAAGTTTTTTTGACTTTCATTGTACAGCAGCCAGTTTGAATTTAATTAAGAAAAAGTTGAACCTTTGTTTTTATACTTTTTGGGGAAAACACAATGAACGCCTCTCTTAATTTAATGCCCCATCAGAGAAATCCAGAACATTTAATAATTTACGGTGTGTCAGAAGAAAAAGTTTGGACTTTTGATTGTGTTCGTTATAACGGGGCTTTCGTTATGAAGGGCTAGTCATATTGGGGTTCTGTTCCATGAATATTTGTTTCTGAATATTTGGCAGGGCTGAATAAAAGAATAATGTTGTTAAATAGGGGTCCCACTGTTTAACTTTATTTTTGACTAAGTAAGGAAACATACCACATAAAATGAAGTCTTGACTTTGTTAAAGAGTTCGTCTTCTGTAGTTTTATCCAATACGAGTGACGGCGGAAGAGAGTCCTTAATAAGTTGACGGAGAACTGGTTCTTCCATCTCCGGGCCATTTTCGATGTAGTAGCGTTTAGCTATAATGTCGACCAAATCAGCCCTCTACAAAATAGAAAGAGAATAATTTAGCTTCCTGCAAGACAATATCATCCCTGTTAATTATTGAGAACAAAAGCAATGTTAAGTTGGTTTCAGTTCGTCGAAAGCTGAACCAAGATAGATGCCCGTTCAGACGAACTATCGGTTTTAGTTCGTCTTTAGAGACGCACGAAATTGGCCGATGTACAGAAAACAAAAAGGAAACGCAGACGAAGATTTGGATTATTCGCAGACAATTAGACCTGGTTACACAAAGCAACTTTACCAAGGTAAATATAAGATTTCCCTAGACTACTAGCAGTCCCTTTCTGGATAGTCGAGAGGGCGCGCGAAATGTCCCAGCGAAAAAGCCGAAAGCGCGAGCTATCAACAGCGCGGCGAAGCTGGAGCGAGGGGGAAAACGAGAAGAGACTGGGGGAGTGGCCAACTTTATGTATTTTTTCTAGCCTTTATAAAAATACACCAACTGGCGATGAAGTGGGTTGCTTAATGGAGATTGCTCAAAGGGGGAGGTGGGGGAGCTTATTTAAAAAATGACTTTCAGTGGAGGGGGGGGGGGGGGCTTATTAGAGAGGGGCAGGAGCCATAATCGGGGAGGGAGACCGTAAGCGTGGGGTCCACGCGGACCCATCGAAAAAGACAAATGTGCTATTTTTAGAAAAAATTACGCCACCCTCAACGTCATAAACGCGCGTGGCTACATGCACGCAAATTTGCGTACAACGAGGGAGTGCTGGATATGACCAAGATGGTTAAAATTATTTGATATCCAGTATGCCCGATTACATAATTGTTTTAATTATTAAAAAACGCAATCACTAATTGCTATAAAATCAAGAAAGAGAAAAAAAGAGAGAGAAACTTCGAGATAAAAGGGAACAAGAATCGATCGCGATCACATGACTGACCGAAAAAGGCGCCAAAACCTTGCGAAGTGTTGCAGCGTTTCTTTGCGGAGCTGAATGAATCAATGAAACTGCTCCGAAGTGAACGTACAAGCACAAGGTTTGGGAAAAATCTTCCAATTATGGGCTCTGAAATGTGGAACGTGTTTGATTTTTCCTGAAAATTGTTGTACTCGTCGTTCAAAGCGGATTGAAGCTGTTCGATCTCACCGTTATGGCTGCGGGAGTTCAAATGAACGAATTTGAAATCGCTCCGTTCGCACAACGCTGACAATTCCCTGCTAGCAGAGGCCCCTTTTCCTTTGTATTCGCTGAGCTGACGGGCGGGACGAAAAGGGACCTCTGCCATGGGTCGAAATGAACTGTGTTGAGCATGCGCCACGGTTACTTAGCGACCGACACGTCACGTGATGCTTTTAGCACGTGATCAGCTGACGACTGCCACCTTTCTGCGCGCCAAAAGACGCCTGCACAGTTTTGTTGTCGTGAATGGCGAGTTCACCAAAACCCTAAAAAAGTAGACAGTTCGTCTAGAGATAGTTGTTGTCTAATCTACGGTATTAATTTCAAGTTATCTGGACAAGGAAGCTTTTTTAACATGACCACAACTCCAGGAATCAAAAAGAAATCAACCCATTGAAGGCTGCGTGTTTTATGATCGCTTCACTAAATTAGCTGTTGGTAATAAACAAACCATGTGCAGTACGAAAGGACAATTTATAGGTTCGAAAAAACAACACTCACTTGATCTAGAATAGTTAAAATTTCTTACTTTTAAATAAAATACACCAGTTGTCAATTAAGAATTATACAATCTCAACGTCAAAATTTTGAAAATTTCCGCAAGAGATTTCTCATGTTGTCTCGCGCGTGAAATCAAACAGAGCATTTGCGTCTGTTTAGGTCAGATTACTACTTTTCGAAATTTTATGAATGGAAGATACACAGAAGAAGAGACAGTAAGCTTTTCTAAGTAATACATTTATTAAAACACGTCTTTACTTGTTTCTGAAGACCAAACACGTTCAATTCTTTCTTCGAGGGAAGCTACACGCAAGCGATTTCGCTCGATGTGCAAGTTATTTTGAAGAGCATTTGGTGATGCGAACTGTGCACGTTTTTCAAAACTTTTACGAGAACTGTAAGGAATATGAAGAATCCCTCAATTAAAAAGCGATTTCGATACAAATTTGCAATCAAATGTGGAATTTACTCTACCGTAGACTCGTAGAAGTGCTGGAGCATTTCACAGAAAGTCCGCAGCTCGAAAAATCTTTGGAGATGGAAGGTTGTCCTTCGCCTTGACAGATGTTTTCTTCGCTCTAAACTCCATTCCTTAACTTGTCGAGTGTTTCTTCGTCCATGTTAACAAAAACGAGAGAAAGTAAACGTTGTAACTCTTCACGACTTTAGTCCTCTTTCCAGGACGGCGACAGTCCAGGACGGCATGTTACTATGCGGGCTCACTAAATGACAGCGGAATAACTGTAAAGGAATGCGCGAGATACAGTGGGCTCAAGTCACGGTCAGCAAACAATACAGGGAGCATGCGTTTCGGAAACCGCCGTCCACGATCATGGACGGCGGTTGAATCAAAGGGAGTTTCGACCCATGGCAGAGGTCGCTTTTCGTCCCGTCCGTCAGCTCAGCGAATACAAAGGAAAAGGGGCCTCTGCTAGCAGGGAACGCTGACAACAGAGACATCATGTGTTTGTTTGATCCAACTGAAGACAGAATTAATAATTAAACTTGAACGATAATTTCTATGCAGCTCACTGAAACAAGACTACGGAGGTGAGGAACATTAGAATTCACCATCTTACTTTTTAAACGCAAACCACAAAACGCAGTTGTTCTCAGTTTAGAGCCCGCCGAAGGAATGGTAAAAATAACACTCAAACAACTGTGAAAGCGATTCAACGTATTTTACATGGCATCCGACTTGTGTCTAAATGTCTGGAGCTGCTCAAGGGAACACAGATAGAGCCACAACGAATACAGGTAAACCAGTGTCAATTTTGCGTGGTATAGCCAAAAAGTGTCGCTTTTTCTGGTATTGAATTTGTTCAATGCTTGTCATTCAGACTGCTGCATGATTTTTGTACTGACTCGCCATAAAAAGTGTGACAATATTTATTAAATGCTTCTTTCCCAGTTTACTGAGCTTTATTTTGTCTTGTCTCGATATTTCGGAGTCAAAGCCTTCCGTATAAAACCTACTGTTTGTGAAATTTTAAGAACAAGTGATTGACTTGACGATGAAAGAACTTGTAAACACAGCGCTAAATGCTTAAATTTCTATTTCTACAGTTTCTTTTCGTCCTAAGAAATCAAGCACTCTGAAACAACTTAGATTTGTGTCTCAGTGACGTTCAGTCGTAATTTCTCCTTAATTTTGCTTTGATACAAAGTGATTTTTCTCGCCGGGTTGCGGTCGGAGAAAAAAAATGCTCACTCTGTAGTTTGAAACCCTTGCCACGTCCACTGCGCTATGTATCCCTTCTAGGTTCGTAAATTTCCCAGAAAGTAATATTCAGTACTAGGGCAGCATGAAGTTTCACTTCATCTTTCTCCTTCTCATCGACGGAAGTAGTTTTTTTTCTTAGTGATTTTCCAGTTCGCTTGAAAACAAAGCGCGCTTTTCACTATTCTTTGTCTTCATTATAAACATTTCGGTAAAGGCGGGCATTATTTCAGAAAACATACGCTGAGAAATCTTGACAAAAGTTTTCTTTACTGATTCGGTATTTGAATATATGTTACTGTTTTTCTTGCAGTGGAAAAAGTGACAACGATTTATCAGTGCGTTACTTTTCTTCACAACGTGCTTGGAAAATCATTTTACAGTCTTTGCGGCTGCCCTTCAATCTCTGTACGTCCTCAGAGGAAATATATTTTCGAGACGTATTTTCCCTTTTCCTGCCTGATTCGCCTTCAACAGATTTTTTCGTAGTTCGACGCCTTTTTTGCCTGTAAAACGTTTCTTCTGTCTAACGGGGAAATCCTCGTCCAACATATCCGAAACATCTTCGCCACAGGATTTTTCTAAAATATTCTCACTGCCATCATCGGAATCACTTGTATAATCCTCATATCCAGAGTCACTATCCAGAAATTCTCCCCAAGGAAATTGAATTTATTCATCTCCAACGAAGGTAATTTCCGACTCCATTTTGTTTGTTTTTCTCTGCGCGGAGTCCTCGCAACACATACGCGCGTGTGTCACGCGCGATTGCGCAATTTTTTCTAAAAATAGCGCATTTGTCTTTTTTGATGGGGCCAACACCACTACTGAAAATGGCACTTAGTTACGGTCTCCATCCCCGATTATGGCTCCTGAGAGGGGTTAATAGAGAGGGGGGGGGGGGGGCTTAATAGAGCTTTTACGTTAATTATCCACTGACCTCGTGACAGATGTACTCTCCAGCGCGAATTCCACCGATAATCTGATGGTAAATCAAATCTGTGGCCACCTTATCACCGCTGGGAATTATCACGGGCTCAAACAAATCTTTGCGGAAGTAAATGTTCCAAGCGTCAGAATCGTCTCGTTTTTTGGTGCATGCGTACTGCTCGGCTAAGGAAACGGCGTCCAAGACGCTTTCAGCACCACAACCCCAGTTAGCCACCTGTAAGAACAACGAAGATGCTCTTTTCATTATTGGTACATGCAAGAATTGTAATGAAGACAGTCCGTCGAAGCCTAGTGCCCAGGCGTTCTCTTCTCCCTCTCTCAACTTGGCGCGAAATGTGACGTCACCGATGACTCATTCGGTGACGTCATGTCATTTCGCGCCAAGCCGAATGAGGAAGCAAGCACTCTACTTGGCTCCTTGCTTATAGGCCATCAACTCTTATAATCTCAGTATAAATTCGTGTGACTGTTCAAACATTCCACGTTGAAAATATATTTGTTTGTGACCCCCTTTTCCCGTGGTAAATTTCCCACAGTAAATAAAAGAGGCACTCGCATAAGGTGTTTTTTTCTTTGAAGGTTTGGGTTCCCTAGGTAAAAATACCAAATCAAGAGGCTTTGTTTAATGCTTCATGGTGAGTGAAAATTGTGAGTGTTAGAAAACAGCTGCAAACAGAACTCACCTGTTCCAAGGCTGAAACATAAATCGAAAACCCGAAGATATTCTTTATTCCCAGTTTTTCCTTGATTTGCTTACAAAGTTCTGCACAAGTTGTCGCGGGATCAACTTCAAATAACTTTGTAGTACCGTCCATGAAGGTGACTGGAATGATGGGCGATGATCGATTTTTGACAGCCTGTCAATCAAATAACCAGGATGATCAAAATTAAACTTATCGTAGTTTTCATTAGCCTGAGAAAACAGCCGACGTTTCGCGAGGTCGCCATTTGAGCCCTCGCAGAACGACGTCTGAGTAACGAGCGCAGAAATTCCATACTGATGACGTGCCACTATCCAGATCTTGGTAGTGCTTCTGATTGGTTGAAAGAAAATTCCAACCAAAGAAGCACTACCGAGACCTGGGTAGTGGCACTTCACCAGTATGGAATTTCTGTGCTCGTTACTCAGACGTCGTTTAGCGAGGGCTCAAGTGGCGACCTCGCGAAACGTCGGCTGTTTTCTCAGGCTAAGTTTTCATGTGGTTGACAGAACACCAAGAAATAAACAACCATAAGGTCGGACCTTAGGGTTTGGTTGACAGCTCAGACGACTCAAGCAGTTAGAACATCCATGGTGTTAAAAGGACAATGGCAACTATATTCAGTGACGCTTAGAAAAACCAAGATACATTAATTACTATACATTTTTTCATTAAAAGTAATGGTCAAGTTGTGTTCAAAGATACTATACTATTGCAGAAACTATTAACGACGGTGGATCGTAATACAGAGGTATTTTTGCAAAGATTAGGACTTTGGGGAAAACGCAAGTCTTTGCAAGGGTTATTCGAATATAAAAAGAAAAATGTGGGTAGCCACGCATATTTCAGAGATAATAAAGCAACCATAATTCTAAAAAATATCTTTACATTGTTAAGGCCTGCTCTACATATTCCGCAAAAACCATACAAAAATACCGTTGTATAAGTAGCAAATTCCTTAAGAAACCCAAATATCTTGGACCATACCCGAGATTCGCAGACACGGATAGGATAGGCAGGACGGATAGGCAGGACGGATAGGCAGGACGGAAATGGACTGCAACTTGAAAAAAAAGGTCCACTTTTTGCACGTTCTGGGGCTGTCTTCCTTAGATCGTCTAATACTGGTCTTCTAGGAGCGTTGTTTGTGTGAGCGAACGTATGAAATACGGTACGTAGGTATGATAGGTAATCCTCTCCATATTTGAAAACAAATCGTGGTTAAAAATCGCTCTTGAACAGACTGGAGGGGGCGCGCTGTTCTTTACATTCCACAGACACTGAGGTGAATAATTTTTAGTGTATACCACATAAGCAGATAACTGGCAAAATCTCTGGCGGGTCGACCGCAGCTTCGCTCGGAGGTCAATGTTCAGATGCTAATCTCTAGTTTGAGTAGCCAAACAGAGGGCGCGAAAGAACACTACTTCATTATCTGATATATAATAACAGCAGGTATTGTTGGCTTCTTACATCTAATTCAAGAGCTGTGGATGGCTGTCTTCTGCAATCTACTTGAAGAGTTCGCTGAAGAATCTTGTAGCAATATTCACCAAAGCCATCTGGACCCTGCTTTAGAAAACTCCTGAGGTAATTCAGAAGCTACATTAAATAAAAAAACTGAAATCAGCGAATGTTACCAACATTTCAAATTCCAGTTTGATCTGGATATAGACGGCTATCAAACTGGAACAAAAGGCACCGGAGCTTTCACTAATAAACCGCTCAAAATGCGGCAATCCGAAAACCCACATCTGACACCAAGCGGGCACAACTCACACAAAAGACCTGCTAACACGATATTTGCAATAGCTGTGATTGACCAGGTGCGATTAGTTTATCTGTGGCAACACGTTTATCACATCCCTTTGGGTGTCACAGTTTGTAATAAGCCCACATCTCAATAAAGCCCCCCTCCCCCTCCCTCCATGAAGTAGTAAGAATGAGAATACTTGCATCAGAAGGTCAGAAACAAAACATCGAATATCATTCCTGTGTACGTAAATTAAGTTGCAACTTAAGCCCGCCCTGGTGCACGTGGCACAAAACTTGTACAAAAATTTGGTGTTATGGGTAAGAGTATTATTAAATTAGCGAGGAAGGGCCATTGTAATTGTGATACACAACCAGTTAGGTGTAATGCAATAGCTTTTAAAGTAATTCCTGTTGTAACCTACCTCATCTGATGGCGGAAAAACACCAAGACAGAGAGCCATTAGAATCCAGCCACGCGAGCTACTTGTCGGAGATATATTATTGGTGAGTTGACGGCAAATTTGGCAGTAGATTTCATCCCTGGAAGTAAAAATGCCTTAATGTAAACGAAAGCCAAAAGACCCGGGAAAAATCTACCCACACTTACAGTGGACGTTTATAACTATTTTATTTTGTAGGCAAAAGCCACCAAGCTTTCCGCATTTTCCATGGGCTCCTGCATTTTCTTAAAATGTATCTGTCAACAATTCGGTATGACCTGACAATATTCTTGTATCATGTTACCATGGCAAACATATATTTTGTCAAGTAGGTTTTTCGAAATTTTAAATTTACTATTTTTATTGAAACGTTTGACTTTCTGACAGGAAATCTTAAATATTTATATTATTTTCGTGTTCTTTAATTGGTTTTGGTTTTAAAAGTATTTTGATACACTCTTTTGGTTTTGTAAAATATTGAAAAAAAAGATCAAGAAATTGACATGGAGATTCTAAGATGGCCGCCGTTTGGAATTCATGAAGTGATAACCATGTTGCGTCATCAGCTTATGTTTTTGACCTCAAAGAAAATATTTACCCTCTATTTACCCTCTGGTGTTCATTTTAATGCATTTGTCTAAGAGTTACGGAGCGCTGCGCTCCCTAGTCCCCAAAGACCAAGAAAGAGGTTCGTTATAAATAGGGTTAAATTTATTTAATATCAACTGTAGCCAGTAGGTATAATGCAAGCTTTTGTGAGTTTGCCAGTCTTGTGAAGAAAAGAACAGCAAAGTTAAAATCCCCCAAAACAAAGAAAAGGCACAAATGAAAACATATTTACAGTGGTTTAGAATAAGGGAAATGTTTCAAATACATTGGTCATTCAAAAATGACCACTGAGTTGCCAAAAATGCACAAAAAGAAGAGTACGCTAACCTCAAACGTGGATTACGAATCCCAATGCTGGTGATAAACTGTATTTTTTCGATATTTGTCGTTGGATGATTCATTGCCGTCACGAGTGGCATCTCATCGGGCTTCAAAAATGACCTGTTGGCCTAAAATCAGGCAGAACAATGTGAAGGCATTCAACATGTAACACCATCAAATTACTTTAGTTTATTCGGATTCGCGTTAACAATGAAGATGGAAATGCAACAGTCATGAAGGCTGGGGGAGAGGGGAAGGGTACTCGATCAAGTTTTAGATGGGGAGGCTCCGCTCGGAGGTTCAAACCCTCACCCTTTAATATACTAGTTTTTACCAAAAATGGCACCCCTTTCATATACCCAGAGCAAAATCGCACTCCTTTCTTATACCTCAAGGATAAGCCAAAACAATTGAATTTCCTGAAATTGCCACGTTTTTCCCGGGTTTTCAGTCGTTTTGATCTAGTTGCGTAGTCATTTCTGCCAAAAAGTGGCACCCTTTAACATACTTTGCTTTAGCCACCATTTCTTCCACTTCCCAGCTGATTTTGTGACCCTTTCGTATACTAAAATGGCAATTTTCCCTACTCTTTTATGTACTGTGAGCTTAAAAAAGGTACCCCTTTCGGGCGGAGCCTCCCCGCATAGCCCACTAAACGGAGTACCCCGGGAAAGCATTCAACATGTAACAACATCGACTACCTTTGCTTATTCGGATTCTTGGAAGATGGAAATGCAACAGTCATGAAGGCTGAAACGCTTTCCAATTATTTTTTTCACATTCAAAGAAACACTAAAAGACCTCGGAAAATGAGTTCAATATTTCCATTCAACACTGTTTAACATTACAGCATAAAACGCTGTGGCGGTAAGAAGGACTGCTACATTTTATGGGCGGGCTACCTAATGTGTTGAAATATTCATCGGGTAAAAAGACAGGAACAGTTAATGATACCATCCAAAATTGAATGAATCGAGGAGAGATTTGGATTGAACTTGGGATAGGGTATCAGATAATCGGTAACTGTAGGAGACCCTGAAATTATTTTAGTCCAGTAAGGATGTTCTGGTATGTGTTCTGCAGATAAATTACATTCTCATTCATACCTTTTCAGAAATAATTTTTCTCTTAAACGTGGAGCCAGACGAATATGCTTTGCGGTTTAATGTCGTCATTTCCCTTTCTTCTGAATTCTGTAAACCAAAGGAACACAACAGGTCATTAAGACGGTGCCTCGTTTTGTTACTGCAAGGATGGTCTGAGAAACGCGAGTCTTTTCACAGGGAACTAAACGTGGCATATAGTACTTGGCTATGGCAGGTCCATTTTGATTACTATTGTGCACGGAGCGCGGCCGCAGACCATTTTTTGGTTTGGGTTGGATGGGGGAAGGGGGGGGGGGGGCATCAAAAGCCGTAAGCGTTAAATGGGAGAGCCGCGGCGCTCTCTTTCTAGGGATGTCAAAAGGCATATACCCCGGGAGAGGGTTGGAAGGAAAGCTTCGGAAATAGCTCCTCCCCGGCTCCGCGGTCCTTGTTGTTTAATTCATCACTTCGTCTCTTATAATAAACATTACCTAAGCCGACGATGAATCCCGACGCTAAACAAACAACATTTTATTCATGACGTGTTTGAGATTACCGAGTTAAATCGCCACAGTTTGTTTCCTGTTATTTATTGTTGACTTTAAATTAATGAACAGGAATAAAACCACAACTGGGAACTAATTTTAAGCGAACCGATGTAAGGATATGCCCTTCAGTGTGTTAATTTCGTCGACATTGTCAGCATTATGAATGTGAATTATGTAAATTATGACGTATACCACTTGGTCTTCCTCAGTGACTTTTGGTTCTGGCATGTCCCTCATAAAACGCAATATGGCGACAGAAATTGCACAGGCGGCCTTCAAAGAAAACAAGGAAAATATGGTGTCAGTCAACTCTATGAGCCGGAGCTAGCCATCAATAATGAAACTGAAAAAAACAAGTTAAATTAAGGCCTGGCCAAAAGAAAATTTATCCAATCTCTTAAACATTTCTGGAGACAACATACTGGATTCTTTGAACACACGTTAGATAATTAGTGATGACTTGGGCAAACTCCCGTTTTTTGTCAAACTATGGCCTGTTATTTCTCTTCAGCTTCCCTTCTTAGTCTTTACTACCTGCCTTTAGGATGGGTATAATCGTCCTCCAGCCGTACCCCTCCTTAATTTCCAAGAAAAATCCTTAAAATTATGGTTGCCTTGCCACTACTTTTAGTATATCTTTACAAATGGGATCCTGCTGTATCAATATGGTTGATCGACCAAATATGGCGTGAAATTCTCATGTAACGCGGTGCAAATCACATTTGTGCAAATCACACAAACTAGACAAGTGCAAATTGCAACTACGACAACGGACGATTTGGAGGATCACCCAATGCGTCCAAAAATATCCGAAGATTAAATGAAGGTTTTAATTACAACTGACGACTTGCCACAAGATCTTTGAGTACGTCCTGGAAATCTAGAGAAGTTTGAATATCTGTCAGTTTTGTAGATGATGATAAATAGGCAGTGTTACCTTTCGATCCTCATCATTCTCAGCGCTCAGTAAAGGTGAGAGAAGAGGTGCTCTTGTAAATCTGCAAGCTTCGTCATTTTGGAAGTTCATGCGAGCGAAGCTCAGGAAATCGTACTTGGCCAGATCATCAGGCTCCTCGGTGCTCCGCTTTAGAAAAGAAAACATATTTACTAAGAAGACCTTACTACTCATTTCCTTCAACTGTTTCGTCTGTGTGGGTATAATATATCCTTATTATTGAAATGGTTTCGCACGCTAAACGAAAGTTTAGGACAAAGAGAGGTTAGTATGTGTTAACATACTAACTAACGTTAGGGAGAGTCACGGTGTGGGCAAACTGTTCTCGCGACGTTTACACCCCCCTCCCCAGATGGCATTTGCTTGCAAACTGATGCTAACTGCATAAAGGCACCTTTAGAGTTTGCTTTGCTGGTTTTACGCAGTAAGCTTAACCCTGCTTCAAGACTGCCCCCTTAACACGCCCACCCAGTTTCATTGCAGTGTATAGATTTGGGTTTTGACACCATCCGGTCCATCTTTGGTTAGCCAATGAACACCAAAACAAGAGTTTTTCAACCTTTGGTGAGTAGCGAAAACAAGCCAATGACGGGAACATTCAAATTCCGGTTCAAGTCCGTGGCTCACGTTAAAATAGGTCCTCTAATGATCCGACAAAGGGAAAGAAATTAGCCCATAAAATTATTTTACGGAGCAAATACTTACTACTTGAAACAGAATACTTCACTTCCGTTTTCAGTCCAACTTCAAACACCATTCGATGGCTATGATTCGCCGTCATGATAAGACCATTGTCAGAAAAATGTTAATGGTGTAGTAATTCACAAATCTTTTTTTATGTATTGATGCTAACCTTTTTTCTATAGTTATTGTTCATTTTTTCTATAGTTATTGTTCTTACTGTGCAGGTTCCCACGGTAAAGTACAATTGATATTTCGTGACTCCGCTTAAAAAGACCATTGCAAATTGTCGAATCATGTGACGTCACAGTGACGTTATCTGAAAATCGTTCTTTACCTTCCTCGTATTTAACGGGCAATTGAATATGACCAAATTTTAAACAAGCAATTATCCCGAGCAACGAAATAACCTAAAATAACAAAGGTTTGTTTGTGACGTTTCACACATTTCATTAATTTCTCTGTATTTGCTGTACTCAGTGCCTCATCTTCATCAGTACCAAAATCGCAGATATTTAAAAGGACTATTTTCCAAAAGAGAAGCACGCCAGAGTCATACATTATTCCCATATTTTGGCCATTTATTGAAAGTTTGCTTTTAAACAGTAATCTGCTTGACTTTTACTTGTAAACAGTAAAATGTTAGTTTCAGCTACTGTAAGTTGACGACAATTAGAGATATAATTTTCTAGAAATTGTTTATTATTTTATCGTGTCATGTCTGGAATGATGGGCTCCTGGCTGATTGCATTGTAATTCAAACATACTCAACTTTTAATTAATGTTTACTTATATACAGTAAATGTTATCTTCGAGGTAGTTCACTTAAGTGGATAGACACTTACGGAAATAATTCTCCATGATTTGTTTTTGCTTTTTCACTTATTATGTATGTCATACTTGAACTTAAATGCATTTTCAAAAATCGTTCAAACGTAGCAAAGTTGTGGTTTTAAACACTTTCGGCTATGATAAACACGTTGTCTGTAGAATGTATATTCAATGCCCTACCTTTTTTATAAGCTCCATAGGTACTCCTGTTCTCGTATTCGTTGATTCCTAGTTGGATGAATGAATATTGATGACATTGCAATAGTAAGCTAACATTTTCACTCTAACATGCATATCTTGCTTGATTAAATTTGCCTTAAGTTTTCACAGAAACTTTGGCAAGAAAAGCTGAATTCTTTTAAATGGTGCTCAGTTGTTTATGCTGTACGAGGTTTTTCTAAGGATAGAGTCCAGATGGAGCCATAATGTGAAAATTAAAGTGAGGGTAGTCGCGTTTGTTATGATGCACATTCGCCTCAATATTTGAGTCTTTCACGAGACGAAACCTATTAAGTTTGACCAACCATATAAAAGCTAGTTAGCCTCACGTCTTGTGGTGCAGTTTGTTTCATTGCAGCCCACAAAATGAAATTGGAGTTTTCTTGTTTCATATTTGGCCGCGCTTGAAATGGAGAAGGCAAAAAAGACTATTAGCTATAGTCTCTACAGTAAGCAGACCAAAGCTTTTAAACATGGAACTTTAAAATTATTCAAATAATGGCAGTTACCCGCCGGGCCTACTAACCACGTTGCAAAAGTGCTTGCAAACATCTGATGGAAATATTCACTATATACAGTTCCCATAAAACGACTGATATATAAGAACATTTTTAATCCCCGAGAAATGTTTTGGAAAAACTTGCGCACTGTCACATTGTGGGGCGTCAAGGTTCACCAACATAGTTTTCCCTCATCTTCAAACTCAAAAATTCCTTTTAAAGTTGTTGATTTGAATTTGCATACAGTGGCTTTTGTGAGGGTGGCTAGATAACGGATAAATCGATTTAAAACACTTACCTCTATGTGAACTACTTTGTTAAGCTAACGTTGTTCACTGAAGCTATATTAGGCGTAGGAGCTAGAGGTTTAGAAGTACGTTCAATGAAAACATGAACAAGCCAACACAGTTATTTTGTTCTGAATGATGGATCACGGAACCTCTGAACTGCGATTATTGTGCTTCAGTAGTCATGCAGAACGTAAAATTCTTGCATTATTTTAACAATGGGGTAATAATTAGCCTTTGCAAAGCACATAATTCCTCGCTTTCGTAGAGAGTTAGGGCAAATATTACGCAAATTCTCTAGCATTTTATTTCATGCAGCGAATCTAAAAAGAACAAGTTCCTTTAACAGCACAAACGAACAATCAGGGACAGAAAAGGGTTTTCGTTAGTAGATCTCAGTAGAATGAATGAAACTTCAGAGTTTCATTCATTGGCTCAAAATTTAGAACCACTTTGTACAGCATAACAAACAGTACCATAACGATGCGCCCTTCAATGGTCTTCATTTGAATGGTAAAACCTCGGGATTAACCCAAGTGGTCAAAATTTCCTGTTCAGCTTTTCAGCATAACAAACAACACCACGCAAAAGAAGTGTTCAATCGCTTTCATTTTCAGGATTTCATGCATGGACTCAAAAGGTAGAACCATCTTGCACAGCATAATAAACAGCACTACAGGAAAGTAATGTACAGCGCCGCAAATGTACTGCTCAGTAGCTTTCACTTGGGTGGTCACACTTTAGGATTTTCTCGACAGACTCAAAAGTTAGAACCACCATGTACAGCATAATAAACAGCACCACAGGAAAGTACTGCTCAGTGGCTTTAATTTGAATGGTCACACTTTAGGATTTCATCCACAGACTGAAAAGTAAGAACCACCTTGTATCGCACCACAAGAAAGCACCACAGCAATCAGTATGGGCTGTTACACTGTAAATAGCTTTCGTTGGGTGGTCAAACGTTGAGATTTTCAACCACAAACTCAAGAAAGAGGGTGTGCCGAAAAGCCTCCTTTTTAAATTAGTATGTAACGAAGTGACTTTTCTATTCCGTGAGTGCCAAAAGTACCATTTGGATCCGCTTTGGTGCGGTCTATAGATTTGGTGCGGTCTATGGTGATAAAGTCAATTACATGTAAGCCTTTGAAAAAACAAATATGACCAGGCATTGGGAATAAATAGAGCGCCAAAACGAGTTTTAACATCATTTCGCAATTTTCTCTGCCCTTCATGAGACTGGTTTCAGGAATGTTTATTATATTTGTTTCCAGTTAAATTAAAATTTTGTCAAGGTTGTAATTTGGCATCAAAAAATACAGGTACCGGTAGTTGTTGAGATTACGATAGTAGAAAGTTTAGGAAACAAGCAACACAATTATAACAATTTGAAAGAAGATACCCGTGTTATGACTAAAGAAAAAAGAAATCTTAAGTTTGATTTCCCACTCCCTCTCTTTTTAACTGTAAGAGGTCTTTGGTAGTAACACGTTAGATGATGACCTATCTATTTGCAATTAACTTGTTCATCATCGATTTAAATTAAGTACTTGCCAAGTTGTCAGAAAACCTGGTTTGTTGACGTTTGTCCGTTATCAACCAATAACGGCAAGTGTAGAGGTAACATGTAATTAAAATGGTGTGATACAGCACTATATGTTTACTTTTAAATGCTAGCGCTTGTTGTATTTAAAATTTAAAATTCAATTTACTAGTAAAACCTCTTTTGAGTTTTTGCACATGAAAGGACCTTTTGCGATGGAATTTTCGAAACTGGACTTCTTTTATCTGCTCTTACTATTTGCGAGTTTTCCGCAACTGTCATTCCTGCAGTCAGGTAAGGCACACTGAATACTTGATGAGGTAGTTTTTTATACAACTTCGCTCAAGTGGCTTGTTAACGTTTAAATCTAATCTTCGGATACTACATTGCTATTCAGTGCATGATTTCTATGCTCTGAAAACAAAATCAAAAACACAAGGGTAAAAATCTATTTCTCTTGTAAGCGATTATTTAACTGCCCTTAAACCACAGCAGGAGGTCGTCATTTGTTTTAGTAAGAACGAAATAAAGGTCAAGGTTTCATTCAGTGTAGTCTCTCAAATTCAACTGAGCCTCCGTTAAAATCTTTTAAAATATCTGTGAGGGCTTGAGAAAATGGATCAGATCAGAGGCACTTCAAGAGAACATTTACGCTAATACCCGTAATGTCGTTTGCTGTTTTCTTAAATTGTAACAGGGCCTTTTAAAGGGATGTTTGTTTCAGCTAATATAGTTTGAGCTGTGCGAGGTATATACTAGAAAATTTAAGAAGGAGAAATCTAAGGGGAACAAAATCTCACCACTCCAATTTCTGAACTGTTGTTGGCTTCTCGAAAATGCAAGCTGATCACACTAAACGGCATACTTGTCCTTCCGAAAACAAAACGAATTAATTTTCCTATGTTACAACCCCCCCCCCCCCCCCCCCAAGTTTTTCAGGGCAATGTAGGTTTTTTGAACAGATATTCCACACAACCGAAGCTCTGGGTTCCCTGGTTGATCTGGTTGAGTACATAAACTATAGGACTACGAAAACTACAAAGAAACTACCATGGAAACTACCGACCCTTAACTTCCCGTGGAGCTGAATTTTGTTTAATAATATGAACTTTAAGAGTTGCTTTTTCAAAATTTTATTGGGTTTGAAAGTGAAAAACCCAGTCTTATAAGGCCTACCCAAACAACAAAGGAAATGGTGTTTCCTTAAAAAAGGGGTTCATCTTGCAAAGTTGCGTTCTGATTTGCCGTCAACATCTACATTATCAGAGTAACGTTTCACCAGACGAAATCTAAACTGTGAACATTCGAGTTTAAGTTCATGTCCAGGGATTTCACAGTTTGCTTTTTCACATTTTGAAAAATAAATTTAGAGATAATTAGATGTTTTGAATCGTGAAACAAACCGTTTTTGAGAACGAAAGGGAAATAACGGCTCTAGAATACTTTGTCAATTTTCACCTCAGCGTGGCACCACTGACCATAGCTGCAACACCTGTTTAGACCTGCAGGTTTTATTTATTGACCAATGAAACAATATAAATTACAAAATACGTTTTAGATTTATCGGGGGCGGGCGGGCGATTTATCGCCGGCTTATAAGACTCTACTAACAAAATATGTGATTTCTTTTAGCAAATGGTTGTGACAATAACTCTCTTGAACGTTAACTCTCGTGAAACTGTGAGTAAGTCCGTTTGTAAATCACGGGCAATGTCTTTTTCAGACCGTCTTCCATAAAAAAAAAAATCGCTAGTGCGCTCATACGGTCTGCTAGACCTCTTTATGTGGTTGGACCGATCTAATCAAAAATTCGCTGTTCTATCTGACTCAACCCTTTAGATTCCCTGTTGCGAGAATGATTTCTGTTCAGTAAATTTCCAAGACTCACAGGATGAAAAGGATTAGAAAACTGAAAGAAAGGATTAGACGACTGAAGGAGTCATTCTGTTCGATTGGCCTGGATCGATTGGAAACTGCATTTCTTTTACATGTGGTCCTTGCTAATTTTGGGACCAAAATATTTGGTCGAGTGGAAAGTGCCGTCTATGTGTGCCTAACAGGTCCAAAGGAAACCTAAAAAACCAAAAAGAAGGTGATATCCTAAGATAGACTGATATCCAATCCAGGCAAGGAGCAGTAATGCCCCTAGTCGAAACCCGGAAAAGCGGACCGACCACGGCAGTACTAAGGTGTTACACAGAGACTGAATCAGTGAAAATTGAAGTTGGTATATAATTGAAAAAGTTTTCTTTCTTGGTGTTAGTTTTTTCAGTTCCCGAGGAAGTAATTGAGAGAACAGAAGAGACCGCTGAGACCGCTGAAGAAGGTAATAGAACGAGCTCTGTCAGTACGTGTGATTACACAGTAACGCCTGGTTCTCATATGCCGCCGACCTACCTGCGACAAAGCCGCCGGTACTGCCTGGGATACTGTTCCGACATACGGGAATATTACGCCACCGGCAACAAGTTCTATCGCAGGTCTTTGCCGCCGGCATGCCAGCGAAGTTGAATTCGAGTCAACTTCGCAGGCATGACGGCGGTAAAGACTGGGATGATCTCTGTTGCTGGCGACTTCTGTTCTCATATCGGAACAGTATCCCGGCCCGGATGCCAGGCACTACCGGCGACTATGTCGCAGGTAGGTCGACGGCATATGAGAACCAGGCTTAACCCAACAACATGTAGTGGAAATTCAGAACAACTTAACGGAAATTGCAAACAGAGGATTGAAAGGTCGCTAGAAGATCACATCATTGTCTCATATATCAACTGAAAGTGTATTAACTGTAGCAGGGAGCAGACGGGAAACTTCACAAGATGCTAGGGAGTAACTGTTCGATGGCCTAGCATCTCCAATTCATGGGGACTGTTTAAATAAATGCTCCTAATCGATTGATTCTAAACAAACCAGACTTAGGCATTGACCTTTCCGTGGTCAGACGGACCAACAGTTTATTCGTTCACCTGGTAGGATGCCTTCTTAGCCTAACATACAAAAGTGCACAACACCGATAAAACATCCGTCACAGGGAGTCTTCCAAGACAGGAGCCCTAATCCGGAGCGTCCAAGACGCATTAAGGCCTATAATTTGACTAGACCCATAATTCATTGTGTGACGGGTTTTCTATTTCGAGAGCTAGAAACACTCGATGCCAGAAGACGCAACCTGGAACCACTAGAGTGAGACGAGCGTACATTGTTTGCCTAAGCTTGTCCTGGTCGCATAATGCTAGAATAGAAAAAGTAAAAGTGGAGGATTTGGGATTACAAAACTCCAACTAATGACGATACTAGCGGAAAGTCTACTTTTCAAACAGCAAAATTGCCTACGATCCATGCTGGTCGGCGACAAACAATGCATGTTTTATAGTGGGTTACACTCTTTTAATAGGAACGTCGAGGTTGAGATTTGCCCTCAAATTTAAGAAAATGTATGGGCTAAAATAAGGACATCCTCATCCTCAGCCAAATTGTACGCGTTCTTATCAGAAAAAAAGAGTGTACTCCGAAGGGTCCGTTGAGCTTAACGGGGCATAGTCACGAGGATTTCGCAGATTTTTGGTCAAAACTGTGCTAAAATTATCGGTAGCTAACTTTATCCATGTCCGACATTGTGTTTGAACATTTAAAGGAACATATTAACTCAATTTCACTAAGAGAAAACAAACCATGACCATTTTATATCGATTTAAGGTTAACACGATAAAAGAATTTGAAAAGTTTAGCCTAATTTTTTCAAATTGCAATCCATTTCCATCCATGCCATCCGTAGCGAAAGACGACAGAAAATAGTTTCAGTGAAGTAATTTAGGCTTTCGTAACAGAACTAGACCATTATTTGTGGGCGTTCATTGATGTGAGGACATATTTTTGATTTTTAAAGTGAACTAAAATAGCGTGACCATGCCCCTTTAAAGGGACTCCTAAATATCGAATTTTTGCTCAGTTGATTGCAAATGTTATATTGTCAAATGCCACCAACAATTATATGTAAGGTGGGTAAAGAGGTTCTGATGAGCAACAGCAAGTTCCTAACCATATACTTGCGAAAACGCGATGAATTGCCGGGATACTGTCTCTTTAAGGTTGATCGACGCCCATTAGGAATTTGAAGGGCTAGCTCATTAGCACTTAAATTTGTGTCATTTGTTTCATTTTCATGAATATTGAGGTATTAGTTATTCACTCCCTTCTCTTTCTTTCTAAGGAGCCTTGTGCCACTCGCCTCTCGATATAATCGCGGCGTTGGATGCCTCGGGCAGCGTGCGTAGAGAAAACTGGAATAGAAGTGTGGATTTTGCAGAGAAACTGGCTGAAAGCTTACTTCCCTTGAACGCAGAAAGTCGCATAGGGGTCATCGACTTCAGCCAGGTGGCTAATGAGGCCATTCAACCATCTAGAGATCTGGCAGTTATTAACCAGACGCTACAAAACCTCAAGAATTGGTATCAAAACGGTATTACAAGGACTGAACTCGCATTGAAAAAAGCGTTGGGGATATTTCAAAGAATCAACCGAGATGCCGCAAAGAAACTTCTCGTTGTGGTCACCGACGGTCAGACGACACCACTGAACAACATGGAGGGCATGGAATTATTGAAGGCGCCCACTGAAAACCTAAAGACAGCAGGAGTACACATCATAGCTGTTGGAGTGGGAACTTTGGTGAATGACGAGGAGTTGAATTTCATGGCTACGGATCCAGATAACGAAAACGTTTTACATATTGATAATTACGATAAACTGCTAAATATGGTGAACGCTATAAGTCGGGCTGTCTGTCCAGGTAATGCCACTAATTTATCCTTTAGCTTGAGCCAAATGAGAACGTAAAGACAGGCGAGAGTTAAAACTCTAGATTAATAAAATTTGCACATCTCCAACACTAACTGTAACAAGATTTAAAGAAACAAACTGGGCAGTTAGAGGTAGTGTTCACGCCTCACATATGTCAGACATCTAGTTGTAGAACAAGGAACATCAAATTTGATTAGATCTATCGTTAATTAGGTTCTTATACTTAGAACTTTATATATAACATTGCTAGCAAATCCGTGCAATCAAATTCACAACACGTAAGCGTGCTCCATAATCCTGTTGACTGCACGCTGGTGGCGTGAGCAAACTTAACTTTGTTTTTTTTTCTGTCTGTAGCACGCGGCCTAAAGTGTCTTCTTTGCGAGCATTTCGGCAAATAAATGACCAAGAAAAATCACTTTACAGCAGAGTTAAACTAGGGAGAAATTACAACAGCGAAATTGCTGCAGAGTGTTTGTTTCTTAGAACGAACAAGGAACTTCGTTGAAAAAGAAACTTAAGCTTAATTCAGTCTTTGGCGTTGTGCTTTAATACGACGTCTTTCACCCTCGCACTCTCAACAAATGTTCACTAAAGGTAGGCTTTATTCGGAAAACTTTTGACACCAAAATAACAAGACATGACACAAAATAAAACACAGTACAATCGGCGAGAACCGTTTAATGGCAAGTGTCACACGTTTTCGGGGATTCACTGCCAAAATCAAAATTAAAAAAGCACTGACAACCAGGAAGGAAGACATATTTCTCAGCTATAATTATACTACACAAAATAACATCGTTTTACCTGCAGACGATGTAGCTCTTGTGTTCAAGCAGCTCCAAATGTTCAAATAAAATAGAATGTAATGCAAAATAAGTTGAATGATCGCTTTCCCTGTTGTCCGTCCGTGGACCACTACGTTTTTTGCTCGATTCAACTCTAGCAGTTAAAATGCTGAAATTATACAGCTTCAATCCGCTTTGGACGATGAATACAACAGTTTTTCAGGAAACATCAAACCTGTACCACATTTTAGAGCCAATAATTGGAAGACGCTTTCAAAAAATTATTCTCGGACGTTTACTTCGGAGCAGTTTCATTGATCCATTCAGCTTTGCAAAGATTAAACGCTGCAACACTTCGTAAGGTTTTGGCGCCTTTTTCGTTCAGTCATGTGATCGATTATTGTTTCCTTTTTTTCTCTTTCTCGTTTTTTTTCTCGTTCTTTCTTGATTTTTAAGGTAACTAGTGATTGAGTTTTGAATCAACAGCGCACTGATTCCTCTTGCTTCTAATTTCAAATTTCAACGGAAGCGAAATGGAACTGTGGCATCCTGCCGAAAAAATACTATTTCAGTGTTAAAGCTTATAATCGTTCACTTTTCTGACGTTTCGCCGGCGTTTCCACTGGCTATGTTATAAAACAATTGGTTCATGTTTTAGCCGTGCCTACATCGAGTTATGGATGCACTTAGGAAGTTTGGAGAGCACTCAAGAGGATAGAGTTGCTCTCGGCTACACCTCGAGCAACTCTTACGCTTCTCTCGTGCTCTCCAAACTTCCCGGGTGCATCCATAACTCGATGTACGCACGCTAAAGCATGAACCAATTGTTAAGTAACCAATTCCTGCTCTTTGATGTAGCTGGTGCGCATGTGGTACCTTAAGATAAAACACTACCCTTAATTGTCCATCTACAGTCCCCTTTTTTTCTTGCGACCGACAATAATGGTTATTTCACAGGTTTTTGGACATACATTTCCAGACAAATTCAAATGCTACATACCTGGTACACGGAAGTAGCTTCAACAAACATAGTGTTTCACCTTTACCACATTACATTTTCTTCTAACAGTTGAGTTTGCTGGTTTATACAATGTAATTTTCTTAAAGCAGTCCTCAACAACCTTGAGTATGGTCATTCAACCTAAAGATGGTCCCTCAACAACCTTGAGTATGGCTTAACTAAATTATGATATTTGAAACTGTTTTATTTTGTTGTTCTTTTAGTACCTCCTCCTGTAACGCCAACTATTGTTCCTCCATCAGAACCAAGTAAGGACTGATCGAACAATTTTAACGCCAAGAAACGTTGTTGCCGAGTGTCACTTCGTGCAACGTTTCCTGACATGGTGGTCAAACGAAGTGAACTTCGTGATTCAAGACTGTCTAATATTGCTGGAGCTATTGTTTACAACGTCTTAAGTAATATTTGCAAAATTTTGGCCTCTTTTTTTAATAGATTTTTTAGTTTATACAGGGTTTTGCTGCGCACACATTTTGCCTCAAGCTACAGAAGCCTGAGTTACGGGTCGGTCTTGTGGTCATCTTGCCATCTGTTTACGTCATTACTTTTACTTTTTAGCACCAGAAGTAAGTCTTCTTTCCATAATTTCATTTATAAACTTTCTAAACTAAACCTTTTCTAAACGGAAATAGTAAAAACGTTGATGATTGAATTGAATGAACAAATCAATGCTAAGTTGAGGGCTGAATTACACCAATCTTACAAAGAGAAGTTTTCTCAGTCTATACTTATAAAAATGACAATAACATATATCTAGACATACAAAACTAATTATAGCAACTAAAGAGGCGAATTTAATCTTGTGAAAACGTTTGTGACAAATACACAGGCGTCTGAACTTAAGTGTTGGCAAATGGACCACAGGTAAACCCATATCGTAAAATCACATACACAAGGAATCGCAACAGCTTAGCTTCTGGTACCCGCTCAGAAACCTCAAGAAAAATGAAACGCCTGCTGACTAAAGCATTGATTTTCTTCCTTTTCAGCTTGTCCTGCAGTTTACAAGAAGCTAGGGTGCATGAAGGATGACATGAGATCTCCACGACCGCTTCCTGAGCTCCTCTTTACAGATCGAGATCCATCAATGAAGCAATACTCTAACATCTCAATTGGTTGGTCAAACTGGAACTCTTACATGAAGGACCTCGTCTGCCGCTGTGCTAAAGAAGCCAAAGTTCGAAATTATGCCTTCTTCAGTATCCAATTCTTTGGTAATTCATTAAAATAAAATCATTAAAATAATATAGCTGTTGTAGACCTGTATCAAAGGCCAAATTTTTAGCCCCACCAGACGCGACGAATATAATAAAAAATAGGCGACATCACAGTAAATCAGTCCAAGATTTACTCGCAAAAACAACAAATAATGCACTTTTGCTTTTTGCTTTGTGTGGTTATTGCTTTACCGTAATTTTTGAGAGTTAACCAGTAATACCATGCCTTTTGCCCACCCCGTTGATGCGATCATCTCATCATTACCGTGACTCACTGCTGTCATGGCTTACAGTCATCTTATTATTTGGCGATAACTGAAAGGAGATTCTTTTGCAGTTTTCTCTCTGGGAGTTAGTTTTCCATGCGTTTTTAACGTTTTTTAATAGTTAAAAGGCTTTCGACCAATTATAACGCGCGGAGTGCCTCAGCCGTTGTATAAAGTCTGACAAACAAAAGACATTGTTTTTTAGCTAATGGTAAAAAAGCGTCTTTGATGACTTGATCTGTTCTCTCTTCAGGTGAATGCTGGTCTGGGCCGGAAGCGGGAGACACCTACAACAGAGCTGGCGCAGTGGACACGTGTGTGACACGTGATTACAAGAAATGTGATCCTTCTGATCCTACGGAATGTGTCGGAGAAAAAGAGACCAACTTCGTTTATGGAGTCGATTTACCAGGTGACTTGTTATCTGCAGAAAAAAAGGAATAATGTACAGCATAAACAATTCCTAAAAGAGTGGGAGAACACAATAAGGAGTGATCTGTCTAGAGTGATCGTCTTGGTGAGAGTAGCCCTGAGTTGGAAACTTGTTCAACTGAGTTGGTGGAAAGTTGTTCAAAGTCAAGAAGTCAGCCGTGTTTCGTCAGTTGTTAGTAACTTTGTGTTCAATTACAAGTTTTTCTTTCTCTTTTTTTATCGATTACTTGCCCTGGACTTCAGTTTGTCCCTCGGCCAAACAAATACGTTTGCCAAACTTCCGGATTCTATCATGTCGTCATCTAGTTGAGAAGTCAGGAATTCTGTGTAGGTCGAGGTGCCAAATGTGTGCTTGTATCTTGAGTGACGCTTATCCCTGGGGAAGGGGTAGGTGGGGGATGGCGGCCGGGTATAATCCCCTAGGGCTTTTTTGTTTAACTGAGAAGTGCCTGTACCAGACTAATCGGTATTCCCGTGCATTCCGTTGCATATAATTACCACTCCTAATCTGTAAAGTTTTGAAATTAAGCGTTCCTTCGTAGATATTATCACAGCCTAAGACGCACAACCATCACAAAATCCAGTTTTTATTCTTTTCATTTCTACAGTCGATGAACCTACTTGTAAGGTGAAGTATCACAAACTTGGATGTTATAAAGACGACGGGAAGAACCCCCGACCATTACCGAAACTGCTCTTGACCGATCGCGATCCCAAATCCCCGGTATTCAGCAGCATAAGGGTCGATTGGGGCAAGTGGGACTCTTATATGTCCGACCTAGTTTGCAGATGCGCCGAGAAGGCAGCCGAAAACAACTATAGATTCTTTGGTTTACAGTATTACGGTAGGTATTTTGCTATATCAATCTTAGGGTCAATCCTTGAGTTCTTTCATGCAGTGCTAGCTGTTAATTGAGTTAGTGGTTGAAATCTTAAAGAGAGGCCAGGCCATTCAAATAAAGATGCCGAGCAGTGCTTTCCTACTAAAGTGACCCCATTCAAATCAGTGAGAGCAGCTACGCTCTCCTGGCCCTCCTGTGGTGCTGTTTACTGTGTTGTACATTGTTGTCTAATTTTCTGCGAGATTTAACCGGGATGAAATCAGTATTGAATGGTACATCGTTTATGTGTGCAACGCAGTTGAAAAAAGGAGTTGAACTGCACTCGCTTGAAAAGCGGAGAGGAAACCCAAAGTGAAATCCCAAAGTGTTATCGACCGAACGAAAATTAACTTAAATTTACTGTGGTAATGTTTATTCTGCTTTGCAAAGAGGACTAACCTGTGAGTGTGTTCTTACTTCTAAATTCAAATGAATGGTCCTGAATAGTTCTCTCGTATGGTACTATTTATTGTTATCGCGTTGCACCTTCTCGTTTCAGTTTCGTAATCTGTGACATGCACGCAAACGAATCCTTTATCGTGACCATCCAAATGAATGGTATTGAGCAGTACTTTTCCTTGGTGCTGCTAATTTTAAAAGCTTTGCAAGGAGTCAGTTTGGTTACTTTTTTCTCTATTGTGACAAATTTGGGAGCAATCATAAATGGGTAAATTAAACACGTAATAATGTTTTAACGAAAAACAAGTGCGCCTTTACACAGTGAATACATACTCAAGTTAAGACGGTACTTCCATTTCCCCTGAATTGTGTTTATTAGGAGAATGCTGGTCAGGTCCTGATGACGACATCAAATACGACAAATTAGGGCGTGCTGATCAGAAGTGTGTGACTAGCGGCTATCAGAAGTGCCCTGCGAATCCTAAACCAACAGACAAAGTGTGTGTCGGACAGCAATGGGCTAACTATGTATACGGTATTGAAAGGAGCGGAGGTAAATATACGTAACTGAAAGAGTGTTGTCGGAGAAAATTAACCGATGAACCATTAACTGTACTACTCAATGCTTCTCTGGAAAGCCGGAAAACTTGCTTCCATTCTCAGCCATATTGCACCTTTATTAAAACAGCACATCGTGATCTTTTTTAAATTTGTGGGCATAAAATCAAAAAAAAAAAACACTGAAAACCCAGCTCGTCAGCACGATTTTCTCAGAGGTGTCAAACTTATGATCGTCAGCATATCAGCATAATTATTAGTCGGACACTACTCTCATAAAACACGTTTTAAATCATCGGTACATAGCTGAATAGAGTAAAATGTCCCAATACTGTTTTACATGACGATATACGGTCCTTTGTTCCTTTTGAACTTCTCAAGAGAACCAGCAACTCTCAATTGGGGCAGATTATTCCATAATAGGGACCCAGCGTAAATGAAACTATGATTTAAATAGTTGGTGAGTGCCTTGGCAGAATTGCTCCTTTAGTGATATACCAGGCTGGCAGATATAGTGACATACGCCATGTATACTGCAAGGGTAAGCAACTTCAAACGCGCTTTCCATGGTCCTTCCACACACTTCTGAACAACATGTAGTTGGTTAGTGACTTGGGAAAAGCGACCTACAGGTAGGAAGATTTAAGGGTGAGCAATACAAAAAAAACAAAAAAAGAACAAAAAAAAAAAAACAAAAAACAAAAAACAAAAACAAAAAACACCATAGTGCCAGTGTCTGGGAATTTTTGTTCTCGTAATTTTCTTAACATTTGGTGCTCTTGGGATTACTATACCATAAAAGTCCCACCATATATGATTTGTTAAGTTTTCGCTGACAACTATCAGCCGATACTGAGCCCCTTTAAAGAAACACTTTTGTTTAATTAGAAGTTGGCATGCATGTAGAAAGATAGCGGTACATGGACCAAACATGAAATGAGGTGATTGATTGTTTTCCAGATCCAGGCTGTTCGGTGCCATTTAAACTTGTTGGCTGCTACAAAGATAGTCAGAAAAAGTCTGGTCGTCCCCTCCCCGAACTTCTATTCACAGATCGTGATCCGAAGAGCAAAGCTTACAGCGGCATTCCAGTCAACTGGGGTGAGTGGGACAATTACATGGCAGACTTGGTTTGCCGTTGCTCGAAAGCAGCTAAAGCAAAGAAATATTCTCACTTCGGCATTCAATTTTACGGTAAGTGCATAGTTTGCTTGCAAAATATCGAGCGTTATCGAGAAATGGTTCGGTCCAAGTTCAACTTGACCTCGAGTTAAGTTCGATTTGAGTTTAAGGTATCTCTCAGAATGATCTGAAGCAGCGACCCTTGGTCCAAAGGGAAACGGAATCTACATGATTTAACGTTACCGAAAAAAAAGAACTACTTTTGTGCTAAGCTGAACGAGGTGGCCAAACAAATTCAACATTGTTGTTCACAGACAAGAACAAAGGAAAGTTGAATCCACATGATTCAACTCTTGGCCAACGTGTTAAACACGTTGATTTCAACATTATTCAAAATTGCTGTACAAAACTTAGTACTAAGCTGAATGAGGTGGCCAAACGAATTCAACATTGTCAACATGATTCAACAGGGTGGCCAGACACGTTCAACACGTTGAACCCGTATGTCCGAGCGGACCTCATCATATCTAAAAGCCAACCGTTAAAAGTTTCCTTATCAAAAATAATAAAGTATTAATTTTTTGTACAAAAATCGGTAATTATTTTAGGTAAATTGTAACCAAATTCCGTAGTGAACTCGAGCTTGAACTGATAAATTCCCTGGTTTCATGTAAAACATTAAATGGGGAGCAGATAACTGAAGACGTACTTAATTGGGCCATTCTTAATTTTGAGTCAATTGTAGCTCCCAGTTAAACGTAAGTTTTCAGTCGGCACTGTAAAATGCAAAATGCAGTATAAGTACTTGATGAAACATAAAGGTCACCGAGAATAAAGGAAATGGTCATCAATGAACAACTTCATTTTTAATCAAATTCTCCTAACTTGTAACATATGAAATATAAGGAGATAGTTGGGAGAAAATGGATGTTAATACTGGGGCCAGTTAAGGGGTTAAGGCATGGCTAAGAGCCTGAGTTGTAGAAAGTCTGAGCTTTAAAATATTTACTAAAACAGCATTAAACTTAAATCAATGGGCACTTAAAATATCACATATTTGCCTCACGTGACCTGTTATCACTTTCTCTTTGCACTGTTATCACTCTTCTCTTGAAAACAAAATGAAAAGTGGGCTGCTGAGATTGCATGCAACGGATATATATTGAAACGTCATTCTGTTCTGAATGGTTGACTACGATGTACAGTTAAAGGGCTGTTTTGAAAACAGGTCACGTGACACAATTTTGCCCTTAATATCTTCTTAATAATCACCATTCAGTACACGGTTTATTACCATGTAGTAAGGCAAATAGTACCGAATGCTTTTTTCTACCCAAAGTTAACCATTCCTGGCCCACATCAATGTACCATTTTGTCTTTATTACGACGTCATCATACACGTGACCGCAATAATTAAAGCTGAGGCATTTTTGTACGTCATTTCCTTTTGGTGGTTGTGAGGACTTGAAAACATTGCTTTCCGTGTAGGGGAAAAGAATCTACTTCGTGGAGGTCGAAGCCAAAGAGACGAGCCACGCCTTAACATGCTTGAACATATTGCAGACTAAAAGAGTAATCACAGATTAGGTATATTTGGCTTCCATTAGATGAATGTAGTGCAGTGTGCAGCCTGCAGCCTACAGTCTGTTCCATGGACAGAAAAAGAGCTCCACGTTTCCTTTGTGGTAGCTTAGTGGTTGATTTCCTCGCATTAGCCTATCTATATTGCTGCTATTCTCACCTTGGCATTGCAAAATTCTTAAATGCGTCGGGCTTGCCTGGTTAGCAGTCGATCAAATATCGCCTTTAAATGTCATTAGACGTATATGATATACACTTTTGTCCATCCTTCCGTCCGTCCGTTTCGTTCTTTCATCCGTCCACTTGCCGTGCGACCGTCCATTTGTCCATGCATAATGCACCATGAAATTGGTCCCAGCCTTTATTATTTTCTCCTTTCTGTTTACACAGGTGAATGCTGGTCAGGCCCAGAGGTTGCTGGCACGTTTGCGCAAGACGGGCTATCAAATAAATGCGTTGGAAAGGAATATGATGATTGTGATCCAAATGTCCACCGTACTTGTGCAGGGAAAAATAGAGCCAATGCCGTCTATTCCATTTAGTAGATAGTGTTAACTTTAATTTTAAGGATGGTGTTCGTCTGTTTATCGGCTAATTAGACAATTGTCGCGAAATATATCACGTTTGTAAACAAATTTTAGCACGAGTGACGCTCGTAGCCTTACTTGTATGTAAGCCGTTTAAGAACGCTCAATTTGGGGCAAAAAGGGAAGCCTTTAGAATAAGAGCAAAAAACTTTGCTGTATAAATAAATAAATAAGTAAATAAATAAATAACTAACTAAATAAATAAATAAATAAATAAATAAATAAATAAATTACTAAAGTGTCAACCCTGGGTGGTTTTTTTATGCATTCACTACAAATGGTTGCTTAAATTACTGTGATGACCTTTAATTTCTCCAAGAGCAAATGTTTTAACTTAATGGTAAGTTAGTGGCGCGCTGTTCAATGTAAGTTGAATGCCAAAGGACGGTACGTATTTCCAAGAGGCTCTCGCATCGTAGTAATGAGATAACACTTGAAAGGAAACGCGAAAATAAATAACACACACCGGAGCTTCCCTTTCCCTTCTCATCCCCTCCGCGGATTAATTCCCTCTATTTTCTATAATTTGCCGTTCCCACTATCTAAGAGCCTAGAACAGGCTAGACAGAGCGCGGTACATGCATACTATTCGAATATTATAATCGTCGCGCAGAATGGCTATTGTTCTCCTGACATTTACTTACAGTCCATAAAAGTTTGTAGGTCCGTCATACAGCCATTGTTATTCAAACACGCTGCGAAAGAGTTTCATTCATTGGCTTCCTTAAATGCACGGCTGTGCTCATTATCATGTAGTAGGCAGGCTAAACGAACGATAGCTGAATCGCGCTATTGTCTTCTGTTTTGTTTCGCAAAATCACACATTTACGCATAAGGCCAAGTTCAGACGCCGTACCTCTCATGTGCCGTACCAAGTAGTACATAGTTTTTTGGCAGTTGTACGGTGTCCAAATGAGTTTTTTTCGACAGATTTCAATTAGGCAAGCCAAAATCTCAGGGAACGGCAAAGCTTGCCTCTTAATACGACCTAGGAGCGAAAATGTATTTGGTTCGGCAAATGAGAGGTACGGCGTCTGAACTGGGCCTAAGATACGCTTAGAGTGGTTGTTTAAAAAACTTAGAACTGATAACGCTGCAAGAATGTCATCTCTGATAAACTATATTATCACCGCGCGCAGTCCGGCTTTCCCTATAATGTTAGTGGCTTAAATTGTGGCCGAAGTAAATACGGGCATCAACTCTGATTTACATATCTGCCCCAGTGAAACGATTGTCACTAAAATTAACCTCCGTATTTCGCATTTAATTTTAGCGGTCTACGCGCGGATACGAATGACGACGAATGTAAACTACTGACTGAGAAAGAACGTGCGCGAGCGAGCCAGCTATTGTGACTAGAATTACCGGTCTTTCTCTTTCAGTTTTAGCACACGGTGTTTTCGGTCAGTAGCGATAAACCTTTTAAATGATACATGTAAACTGTTACTGCAGTCTGAATTTCCCTGTAATTTTAGTCGAATGAATTAGCTGGTGGACCGAGATCAGTTTTAAAATTCGCGGCAATTGTGAGCTATTTTACAATTGAGTGGTTTTCTTGAATGGGTATTGTTTGTCAGTTAGCAACCATTGTTATTCAGTCGTGGGCTTAAAACAATGGCTCGCTCGCCATTTTCGAACACAACTCCAACTAGCAGTTTTCAAACTGAAAAGAACAGTGGTTCCTCTTTAAATGGATTCTGTTCGAAAAATGCTCCATCTTCCATAATCCGCGCGTGGGGTTTTAGGAAAACAGTTCAGTTTTTAAGAAAATCGTTCTTGAAAACGGCCTTCATGCTAAAAAAGCTGGTTTTATCTGTATTTTCAAGTTCAAAAGAACAGTCTTAAAACTTTCTAAATCTCGTTCGTTTTACGCTTAAATTGTAGATACATTATTCTTCTTCAAAAGCCGCGGGTGGGTTGTTTAGTTTCGGCTTTCTATAAATCAGAAAAGCGAGTTTTATGAACCCTACTTGGCCTATTTGGGCCCTTTCTTCTCTTAGTCCGGGCTTTTGAAAGCAAACTCGTATTCAAATTCGCCGCTTCGTTGGTTATGAATAATTAATGCTGTCCAGCAGGAGCCCAGTGTCCAGCCATTCTGCCCGATGTTAGAAAAAGGAATTATTCCCAAACCTGCAAGCTGACTTGCTATTATCATCAATGAAAATGATTTGTGCTTTTCGTTTAGAAGCGTATTTCAGTAACTTTATATATCATCGGCAGCGTAGCGGGAAATTCAGTGAAATATATGCAGGACGAAAGTTTAGGATCGTGTGCGGGAATTACACACGCGTTTAGGCCGTTTCCAAAATATCTTTGCCCCCTTTTTCAAACCGATCCCTGGTGCTTAGCCTTCTTTCCATTTACGTGAAAATGAAACTTATTTTTACATCAAATGTTGTGTACCAAGCCTTGCTTTGAACGAGAGGCTAGAGTCAATTCGGAAATCAATGGCCCATTGTCGCACGGCCCCAGCAGCGCCCCTTAAATTATTCCTGACCCTTGTTTTCACTGCAAGGGAGCTCAAAAGAAGGAAGCTTTCTGCAGATTTCTTTTTGGCCGTCTTTTTTTTTTTCTCTTTTCGAGCTTTTGCGCCCATCACAGAAATCGAGAATAATTTGCTTTTTTCTAAAATGGCTTCTCCCGAGTGCTGTACTCCAGAGTCCAAACAGACAATAACGTAAGCTTGTTTACCGCCAAGCATGTTTTAGGTAACCGGAAGCGAAAATGTTTGATGCTGACCAAAAGGAATGGGGTCTTCGGTAACTAGATTGGACATAAGAGAAAGACATGAGGTGTATGCGTGCATGTCCAGGATACAACCGGATGGCACTGTTACTCCTGATTTAGCTTGTTCCAGGCTCCGAGATAGGAGGAAAACTGAATGAGAAAGCGAAAGCTAAAAACGCGGGGGAGGGGGTAAGCCGTCAAGAGCATTTGCTGGAAGCTCTGTTAATACGCCAACGGGCCATAAAGCGTGGTCCTTTTCACGGTGTCGGTAGGATTAACCAGCTTTTCCATCTAAAGAAATGACTGCAATCGGCTTTTTCCGAGCTAGAGACACTGGCTGTAGTAGCGATGTGGTGGTATTAACGCTAGGTGGTTGTAAGGCGCCTTTTGTGGACCAAGACTTCTTTTGCTTCGACCGACATGTTGCGTGGTAGTTTAAATACCTTTCCCCACGTCTATCCGTAAGAAAATTGAGTCCAGTTTGATCGTATGAAACGTTGACTCTGTTCAGATATATTGTAGTAAAGAAGGTCCTTTCTAATTCCTTTCAAACTGGATCGCTGTAGATCAAAATTCAATTGTTTTCGCCTTGTCTCCTTGCATATCTTGTCGAATGTAAGCCGGCCTCATACGCCATTGTATAAATAATAATAATAATAACTTATTTATTTATTTATTAAGTATCATTTGAGGCCGCAAATTCAGAGCACAGCCGTGAAGGGCAACTAATTTCTACTCAGTTAAGCTGATATTATTAAACTTGCGAGCCCACAGTAATTTGGCGCGCGGTATATGTCTTCCAAAGAAACCCAGAGTCCTCAGTTTTCTTGATCAGCGGGTAGTCACCAGGAGAAACTCTGAGTTACTGTAATTTTAACCGCAGAAATCCTGCGGTTAACGGTTCTTAGTTTTTTTTTTTACAGCAAACAGCCAATAAAAAATCTTTTTATTTTCACTACGCCAGAGTCTCTCCCGGCAACCATCCGCTGACCAAGAAGCCTGAGGTCTCTGGGTACAAGATATGCAAAGAAACCGAAAGATTTATAACGTTCATTGGAGATGTTTCGCTCCTATGGACCCTGTGCGTTTATCCAAAAAGTATAATTGAACTTTTGATTTTGTCCTTTTAAAACGTAGATAAAAACAGATACTATCTTAGGTGATGAAAGATACCGTGGTCAGGACCTGTTTTCAGGTGGTTTATTCTCGTGGCTCACTGCACACTGTCAAAATACACGGGAAAATTAAACTAGGAAACCATTGTAGGTCACGCTCCATTTATCTGTCGTTCAACGAAACGCTAAATTGACAATACGTTCATATAAAAAGGTGTTAAAAATGTGTTTAGATTTTGTTTCAATGTTGTTATAATACGCACGTTTGGAAATATTAGCGCCGACTTTCCCTGTTTCATAAATTTTCATTTATTGCTGTGGGCTATTTAGATTGTCTGTGTGAAATGAAGACTTCGTTTCATTACCTACCACGAGTAAACAAAGTTTACGTCATACGACAGTTATTTCTCACTGAAACTACGTTTACAGAAGAAAACAGAGTCAGCTTACCGCCTTCAAATACATATTTATGTTTCTCTAGACAAAACTCCAGCATCGTAAAAATGATTGTTTACTTCCATCTGGTGTCAATAATTATCATTTCCTTGGCCTCTGGCAAAAGTGAAACGGAATTCACAGAAGGTAAGATGAAATAAGAAGTGCCCTAATTGAAAGCAGACCCTGGGTGTTATAGGAACAGGTAGAAATGTCCTCTTGACCTACAAGGCAAATGTTTATTTTATTGAATTAGCTGCTGTTTCACGTTAGAAAAACGAGAAACCAATTACAAAGCAATATGTTACAAAACTGGAGCTCATGTGAGAGGTTAACGGTAAGTGATTTCAGACGGTTTTTGAGACTCTCTTGAAATCACTTGAGAGTGCTATTTTTTTTCGATGAACATGGCAACAGTTGCATTCCCGTTAAACCCAACCCTCCATAGAAACAAACGACAAGTTTATTTACTTTAACAAGACGTTCAAGTTATCTAGCGACTACACGTTGTAGAGTTTAAAGCAGGCCTAGGGTGGCCGCCAGTTACTTTGGTTCGACAATGTGACCGAGTTAATCAATGAATAAAGAGATATCGAGATTTTAGCCGTATTGTTATATAGGCCACACAGAAGTAAGACCAAAAGAAAAATAGATAATAATAACAATTATAAAAGACAAAGGCAGGCAACTTTTTGTTTTAATCAGCTTAGATCAGGTGGCCTTGGGTTTACACATGTCCTCGATTTTGCATTACCTGCATGGCCGTTACATAGTAGGAAAGTTAAGATAACTGTACTTATAAAACCTAAATTTGAGAGAAGACAATCCAGTCGCTGTCAAAAGAGTAATCATCGCTTAATTGCTTGAATTTAAAGAACCGTGCTCTACTGAACAGTTGGACCACAAAGACTGGTTTTATACGAGTGGGTATCATCCAAGTTTAGATCCGCGGCCAAATGAGGATGAGTAGTTTAAAGGCCGTTTTAATAGACCCTCAGATGACATTCCAAGGACACAGAAACCCAATCGTTGCTTATGTCAACCAACCACTTTCGCGTATTTACAATAGTCCACGCTAGGTGTCTAGTGAAAGAGGGTGGTTTCCGATGTGATCGCTGACATTCGTAGATAAACAAAGCAGATCTATGCAGGCTACAAAATAATACAAAAAAATACCAATTGAAGCAAAGGTAGGTGAGAAAATCGGGACAGAAGAAAATCGGGAGATAATCGGAAAAAAAGGGAACGATTTTACGTGAGAGATAAACGCTTTTTAGAATTTCCTTGTCTGTCCAATTGAGCGTGGCGTACCGTGATAAAAGCAGAATAATATACAGGTAAACACGATCAGTAAATTGCTAATGACCAAAACATAAATAAAATAGAAGTCTTAATAATCTGCAAAGGTATACTAGTTCTACTTTATGAACGAAATTTTAGAAGAAAGGAATTAAACAGAGGGCCTCCGGACTGACATATTGCATATTTGTTACATTCATTTGATTATAATTATTATATTTATTATGAAGCGCTTTGGAATATTTTATGGTTTTTAAGCGCTATAAAAATTTGTCTATTTTTATTATTAAATTCAGAAAAAAAGGTTCAGATTAGGCTTCTTCATTGCTATTTCCCGCCATATAATCGAAATCTTCATTCCTTTTCCGCGCCTCCTCATAACTTAAAGCGGAATCACATGACTTACTTTTGTTCGTTGCCCTTTCCAACAAAGACTTAAATACTTCACCGCACTTCAATTTGTAAGATATTCCGATTTTTGCTAAGGTATTTTTTACCTCCCTCAAAATTTTTTGAATACCGCACATCATACCACTCAATTGACACTGGACTCCAAAGAAGGACGCAGAAACCTTATTTTTTCCCAAAAGAATAATATTATCAGGTGTCCTTCCCTGACAATTTACCACCTCGAATCAAAATCGCATTATCGGTGTCCTTCTTGGTCGTTGTTATTTCATCACACGTTCTCGTTAACTTTTTCTCCATAATCATTCTTTTGAACATCTTCAGTCCCTTGCTGTAAAACGGAAAGTAACACCTCTCGTGCTTTATATGACCAGGCTTATGTCTAATCTCCACAATAGATATTATACGGTTAAACGAGAAACTATTTTATACCTAGTGCACCTGTTGTCTGGTGGCCTATTGTCGCGACTCGCTACATTTTGTCAAACAACACTACAAACTCGCGAATTCTCCTTTCATAAAGGGTTTAAGACAAAGAAGGGTTTAAGAAGCATAACAGGCCAACCCACAAAACTGCGAATTGCTCCCCTGCGGCTCCTCTCATTTTGAACAACATTGTAAATTGTGGGCTCCTGGTTAAAGGTATATGCCGTGGTCATCACTCATCTTCTGTCATTGTCTTTGCTTCCAATACACATTTTTCCTTAAAGAAGAGCCTCAAACGGAAATAGAATACCAGCCAATTGACGTCAAAACATTGAACGAGTCATCTGAACAAGAAGTGTCTACACAGCCTCTTCCGGCTGAACCAGTCCACCCCCAAGTTGTCGTACCTGGAAGTGAGGCAGCAATAAATCCAGTCCCTTCTCCTCAACGTCCTCCCGTACAGCTAGTCATTGGTAAAGCTGCAGAAAATGGAACGGAAACCCTAACACCTCCGCCTGTAGAACCTGGTGAGTATGGCTAAGGATTTACAACAATTGTAACTTGAACCCAATTCAGGCAATAACCAACAAACTTTTGTAGGCTAATCGTTAGTAATGTCTTATTTGGTTCTAGTGGTTAAATTCTATTTAGGACCACATGTAAGATTTGCAGTTTTTCCTAATTTTTTCCCCGAGGAATTGTGTGTGTGACGAGTCATTGGTGTCTAAACTTGCTTTCCCGGTGGTAGCCATAATCTGCAGTGACCATAATTTGCTTTGGAGCTGATGCCATGGAAATCCAAGATTGTGGTGCCAACATAGTTAATCATTACTTCGACATAATGGCATAACCTGTAGGTCTCGTAATATGCCCTAAGACGCGAGCTAGAAGTTAAAGGCAGATGCTTTTTTCTCTTTTTTTGGTCTATAAACCAACTAGTCGCATTGTCATACCCACTGCCCGGATCCAGAACTTCGTGTAAGGTGAATGAAGACTGGAGTAAAAGGACCGGATTAAAAAGGGAGGTGGAGGGGGGAGAGCTAGAATGAAAATGTTTCAGTATGTCAAAAAGAATAATAATAAAAATTGCGAATAAAACAACGTCAACAACAACGACAACAACAAAAACAACAATAAAATGAGAGGGGCAGGTTTGAAGCAACAGAAACTTTTCAGCTTCTTCTGTCTAACACCTCCACCCCAAATCATCACATCTCGGCACAGTAAACTTGAAAGAATTAATACAGTGTTATTTTAATTTAAACAGAGTCGAATTCATATCAAATAGGAATCGAACTCATTAAGCTTTAAGGAGAAGGAAAATTTTGATGACATCGAACTCAAGTAAAAACGGTTTGCTTTACTCCACAGAGCCACCCGTTATCCAGCCAGCGCCGACATTACCTTCAACTACCGTCAGTGCCTCGGGTAAGAACAGGAACTGGCATGCATACTAGACTGATCTTGCCTTATTCTTGTGATACTCTTTTTTGCTATCAGCATTTTCTCAACAGAAAACGTCCGCATTGTTAAAGCATCCTATTTGATTTAATAAGACCTAAATTAAAATCCACGTTGTTACACGTACGTTGACCAAAGTTGTGTTGTGTCCTTGGACTTTTCGTTTCATGTACAGTCTTCCTCTGCCCTTGTCAACAAGGGAATTTCTCATCACTTTGTATCAGTGGGCTACCCGCATACATTTGTATCCCATGAATGAGTGCCATCAGCTGGCAGGCCAGACCGAGCTGGTGGTCAATTGCTTGAGTCCAGGTCGACCATGCTGCCTGAGTTCAGCATCTTGTTATGTACAGATGACGGCTTTATTGAGAGATGATGTGAGGGTGTTGGCGTCGTCTCATAGCTTCTCAAATAACGTAGGTGTTTTCTAGCGTTGCATCAGCAGTCTTGAATAAACAGAATAAACGGTAGTTAAGCACTGTAACCTCCCGTCTTGCTTACAGTACCACTCCCTCCGGTTTGAGCTGGAGTGGCTACTGAAGGACAGTAATGAATGAGAGTGGTATTGTTGACAAGACTATGGATCACCCGTCAGTAAAGCTGCGTTCTTACCTTTTCTTTTACAATCCAACAGAATGTCACAAAGTTTTGGATTTAGGAATTCTAATGGACTCCTCCTACACCATTTCACCATCGATATGGGAAGAAGAGAAATCAATAGTGGTGACACTGATGAATAAACTGGACATATCTCCTCCTGGGACACACATGAGTGTCATGACATTCAACACTGATGTAGACTTTCCAATCCCCTTCAACGGATATAAGGACGCTGATGATTTGAAGAGGAAGATAACGCAATTGCCTTATCACACTGGATGGTCACGCACAGACCTTGGGTTGACTGCGGTCAAGGATCGGATGTTTGTGCCACAGGCTGGTGCCAGGGACATTCGCCAGGTTCCAAGAACCCTTGTTGTGTTCACAAACGGCAAAACTGATGGTAAGACATGTGTAGATTTGAGTCTGTGGAAACAATCATACAGTAAGCTAATTCACCTGTACACCAAGGCTGTACAACAATACTTGACTGAGGTGCTGTTTGTTTCACAAGAAATTTGGGAACCTTGTTTATGGTTGTCTCTATGGTAATGCGTTGCGTCTGCTGGCTTCCTGTCATATTTACGTGAACAGTACGGTGTATATATCTTTGATATCCAATCTAGAAATTTTTCATCCGAGAAGAGCTATGATATATCTTTCAAAAAACGATGTCAAACATTTTCTTTAGGCAATTTGCATGGATTTCTTCGGCCTTGTACTTTTTGACAATGTTCGCCGCAAAAATTCTAAGATATAAATTATTTATTAGCTTCGCCAAAGAAACAAACAAAACAAAAAAATACAACGTAACTAAACTAAAGAAGGGGGAAACAATGTGGATTTTTTGGGGGGTTTACAATAGAAAAAAAAAAACTAAAAATAACGTATGCAATGGTTATGTTTCAGGATCACTTGATCAGAATGTGAATTGGACGCAGAGAATCTCCCAAGCCGCTGATGCTCTCAGACGTTCACAGGTCAAAATTGTGTGCGTGCAAATTGGTGAGGCGATGAATCAAGATCTAATAACAATGGCAGGCAGCAGTTCCCTGGTGTTCGCGCAGACGGACATAAAAGGATTGTCAGGGATGTTATTCGATATGAGTGGGGAGATGTGCAACAATGGTGAGTTGGAGAACTGCTTAGTAGTAAACTGTATTCACCTTAACTTTAACCTCCAGTTTTAGTCCAGCCTAACAAAAGGTATCAGTAAGTAAGAAAATTCTGTAAATGATTTCAGTCCACTGATTTAAGATGGCTATTAAAAAATGCTGAAACCAAATACTCCTGTGGTCCTCAAACTCAAAACGAGCGAATATCTCTGGTATAGGTATGGTATTAACCATCATTAAAGAAAACCTCGATCAACACTTAAATAACCAAGTCTTGTTGTGTCAGATCTAGATAGTTGTTTAGAAACGTTTGGTAAAAGTAATCCATTTATATGTTCTTTGCGCTTGAAGGAAATCAAATTGTGTTTCTTGTGTTTTATTTCAGAAGGAAAAGTAGGCCATCCTGCACCTTTGCCTGTGACCACTCAATTACCGGCACCAGTGACGAGCCCTCTGCCTACACCAGCACCTTATCCCGCACCACGACCCGTACCCTATCCCGCACCCGTCCCCCAAGCTGCTCGATATCCTGTAGCAGCAGCAGTGCCTGCAGGGTCATGTCAGATTCCTCAGTGCACTTATCCTTCAGTTTGCATCTCCGCCGCAATCTACCACACTTGTGTCGCACCCACGTCGTCAGCGGCCGTCAACAACACGTGCTCAACACCTGGTCCGTGTCTGACCACGCTCACCACGACTGCAACGGACACAACGACCTTGACTAACACTCAGACTCAAACAAATACCGCGGTCGTGACTCTTACAAGCACGGAGACTACAACCAAAACTAATACTGCACGCACCACTCAGACTGACACACGAACAGATGTGGTGACCACTACCAACACAGAAGCTGTTACTAGCACACATTATACCACTGAGACAAGTACCGCCGTATTGACCAGTCACGTGCCAGTTACCAGTACCAAGACCTTGACAACGACTAGTGTTGGTGTGGTGAATACGACAAACACTCATACTTTGACTAGCACGGCGGTTGTCAAGACAACCGCTACTGAGACTAGCACTGCTACTGTAAACACTACTAACACTGCTTTGGTTACCAGCACACATCATGAAACTAAGACCAGTACAGCTGTTGCGACAAGTACAGCGACTGCGATGTCAACTGCGGTTGTAACAGAGACGGCTACATCAACGCATGTAGCTACCAGTACTGCAGTTGTAACAAGCGTTGCGAATAAGACTAACACACACACCTTAACGACAACGAACACAGATTTTGTCACCAGCACAAAACTAGCCACCTCCACACACACTGAAACAGCCACCACTACCTTAACTACGACCAGCACCGGAGTAGCAACGAGCACGGCGGTAACCACGGCAACCAAAACAAACACTGTGAACGCGACTCAGTTTGCCACCGAAACGTTAACTCAGACTTTGACTACCTTAGCTACAGATAAAACGACTGTGACCCATAATGCTACTAATGTTATCACTGCTACTACAACTTCTACGGCAACAGCCACGAGCACCGCTGTTTTAACAGCGACAAGTACAGCAAAAATTACTGAAACATTAACTGCTACTAGTACAGCAGTACAGACACAAACTTTAACTAACACGCTCAATCACACTTTGACCCAAACTAAAACTCTCACAGCAACATCAACAAAGGTGGTGACCACGTGTAGCAGTAACTGCACTAAAATTGGTAAGTTTGGGTTTTCCTACTGAAAGCGCTTTTAATTTTTACTAAGATTGCGTTGCTTGACAGTGCAAAGATTACCGAGAGATACAGTGAAACCTGTATTAAGCGAATCCCACATTAAGCGGACACCCTTTATTAAGCGGACACCAGCTTAAGCCCCTAAATTTCCTTCCCATGTTTACTTTAAAACGAGCCTGTATTCAGCGGAAACCTCTATTAAGCGGACGCGGACACCAAAATCAGGCCTTTTTGTTACGAGAAACCTGCATTAAGCTGACACTTCAAGCGTTTATTTCCAGAAAGTATTTTTATTACATGATGACCGTATTTTCCAGGTAATTTAGTGATTCTACCAGGAACGGCCAGTTGCGAAAGGTTTGCCATAAATAAAGGTGGAGTTAAAAAAAGTCAATAAAACTATTGTTTTGCAACTTATCAAGACCTGTATTAAGAGGACACCCTGTTTTAAGCGGACACTAGCGTGGGTACCAAGGGTGTCCGCTTAATACGGGTTTCACTGTAGAGTACAAACTATGTAAACATGAAAAAAGCTCAATTAAAAGACTGCATCTAATTGTTAAATCATACTCAAAATCTAACTAATTGCATGGTAATATATATAAAATATTTCGGAGATATGGCGTCACTTTTAACATTTTGTGGCGAAACATGGTTCATGTAGTATCCTTCTTTGCTTAGTAGAAACTTTTATTGTTAGGAAAACATTAGTGTGAACCTTTGCTTCTTTGTATTTGCATAGTAGCGATTAGCTCAGTAAAACGAGGTCAGTCACTAGAATACAGTACACAAAAATGTAGCAATGGATTACTCGTGACTAAAACTTTTTTCTTAATTATGGTTAAAAAATGTTTTACTATTCAAAGAGTGACCGTTAAATTAATGTGAAGAGAACTACAGCTTTGTCTTCTTGTTATTACCATTGCCGTTTCCAGAACCTACGCCAAGTCCTTCTACAAGCTCTATTGTGCCAACCACAATAACACCAACTACACCGCCACCGGGAGGACGAGGTAAGGAACTACAAACAAACAAACAAACAAACAAACAAACAAACAAACAAACAAACAAAGAAACAAACAAACAAACAAAAAACAAACGAGAAAACTAAAAAATTAAAATTAAAATAAGCCAACAAACAAGAACAAGAATAGAAGCAAACAATTCACTCAAACACATATGGAGTTGACATATATCTATCAATCGATATTTTTTATTTCTTTTTTACGTGTATTTAGAGATAATCAGTATCAAAATCCGCTATTTCGAACTTAGACTCGTTTGCCTTGGATGTTTCTATTCTGCTCCTTACTTCTCACTAACTTGAACTGTCGATATCTCGGGCAATGTTTTGCTTCCCTTGTATGTTCGAGACAGCAGTAGTCTTTCTAACTTAATCTCAGCCGGGCTTCATATTAGGCAACGTTCTTATAGAAAAAAAAAAAGGTGTTTTAGGAAAGACAGTGTTAAATATTGAATGCGAGACCATGGAAATAACATCTCTTGTTTTATTTCTTTTTTACTTGACAACCTTGGTGGACAGTCTGTGCCACCAACTACACCAAGCTCGGTTGTTTCGTCGATGACAGAAAGAATCCTCGCCCATTGCCAGAATTGATTTTCACTGATCGTGATGCAAAGAGCAGGATTTACAGCGGCATAACCGTGGATTGGAACAACTGGAACACATACATGGTTGACTTGGTTTGTCGATGTGCTAATGCGGCAAAAGCGAAGAAATACTCGCACTTCAGCATTCAGTATTACGGTAACTATCCAAGTGCATTTACAAGGCAAACCAAAGTTTGCAAACTTGAGCTACATAATTAAATGTAAAGAAGATCCTCTTAACATTCAATTCTTCATTCCGCAGTTCAAATATATGAATTTCATATATTCATAACTTGAGCTACATAGTTGCTTATGTGAATGTCCTAATTGGGCATGAATGGTAGGCCGCAGACAGAGTGCAGAGTGTTCATGAGAAATAGAACTACCCCCCTGAACTTGAATTATTATGATCTCCAGCAATCTTTCGCATTCTATTACTTATTGTAGCTAAGCTTTCCTCATTGCAAAGGCGTTCCGTGTTAAAGGCACGTTTTTTGGAGGCAAGCGTTTTATTATCCCAAAACGGGAATAAGTATACTACATAGTCAAAATCGTCTCCAAGGAATGCTTACGGTTAGACAAATGTCGTATTTATGGGAAAAAAGGCAGAGATAATGGAAAGGAGTGTGATATCTAATTCAGTGTTAAGATATTCTTACCTTGCACAAGATATAAGCGATCAGCTCAGCAAATCAAGAGTGTGGAAGGTCATAGCTGACCTAGCGTCTGAGACTCAGATTTATGTACCTTCAAGCCCAGGGGGCACTCTGAAAAGTTTTGGGTTGGGATGTTCCGCTGGGACTCTGAGAAACTCATGCGATCACCCTATACCAGACCATGCTTAGCTGCATTGTGCAACCTTATTCTAGACTAATCACCAAAAATCCCAACACTATCCCAGACTCGCCGAGTGTCGATTCCTTTGCTAGACGAAATTCTTCCTAACCCTATTTAGCCTGTGTGTGTGTGTGGGGGGGGGGGGGGGGGGGCACATTGAGCCCGCCCTGAGATAGACGAACAATCACCAAATCTCGTGAATTTTCCTACAATTTATCAGGGAAATATTTTCCTGTGTCAATGACGTGTCCTTGATGATCGACGTTTCCATAGCAACCGTCTACTCAGAGGTGTATTTTGACTATTTTCTGCCCTTTGTCAGTCTTTTGTCAGTTTTTTCCTCTTCGTTTGTAATAGGAAGATAATCCTTTACTTTTTTGTGCTTGTTTTGATTAAGTATGTTTCTTGGAATTCTTACATTTTTCGAGGTCGTCATTGTCAACTGTATGACTGCAGGCTAGGGATTCAAGATGGCGGCCTCAAAATTCAAAATGGCTGGTTTGCGTCGTGCTTGTGACGTCATTTTGACGTCATGACACGTCATAATTGACAAATCACAAACCCAATCTGTTAAGCTATTGACGGCTAAAAAATGCCAAGTTTCATCACGGCAGCGTTAATACTTCTCACGATCTACCCCCCCGCCCCAGGCTTAGGAACTCAAAAAAAACCCAAGCAAAATAGGGTTAATACTTTTCTGTTTTCCTATTCCAGACCAAAACTTGCTGATTCTATATCCTGTCCCAGACTAAACAGTTCGAAAACCATATCCTACATAGCGGCACATATCTTCGCAGCTTCTATACCGGAGTACTCCCCCCCCCCCCCAACGGGTCAGGGAGTTCTTACGCATGTGACACACTGAATACTGTTTACTTAGAGTTGTGTTGTATACTGAAGTCATTCTTTAATTCTATTAAGGCGAATGTTGGTCTGGAGCAGATGCGGCGGAAACATACAATCGTGCAGGAATGTCTGAAAAGTGTGTGACGACAAATTACACTAAATGTGATCCCTCTGATAAAATAGAATGTGTTGGCGAGAAAAACGTCAACTTTGTGTATGGAATTGACGTTGGAGGTAACTATCGTTTGTTTTATGAACTTGTGTTGTATTTATCTATTGTCGTTTTTGTTCACTTCTGCAAGACCGTGAGTGCTGCTGCAACCCACTTGTTGGTTTTTGAAAACTTGCGTTTTGAAATCTTGTGAAACCTACCCAATATTTTTTCAACTAAATTTGATGCAATCCTCTTCGAAGCTCTCTGACGCTATTCATTGCAGCGTTATCAGACTGCTTTGATAAGTAGCTGTCCAAGGAGAATTATATCCACATTATTACACCGGATAAAGTGTCAAATTGGCTCACACTTAGACAGCACACTAGCTATTACTTTTACTGTACGATGGTACACTACCTTAAGACCACTCCGTTAGTACGACCGATCATTTTTTTTTCATGGCTAGCTTAAGCAAACGCTTAATGCCCAAGCAAATGCCTAAGCAAACGCTTATGTAGACATTTTCGTATCATCACAACTTCGTTTATCCGAAAACTCCCTTCAGTTAAATCGACCGCATTTCGTGGTCCTTTGGTGGCCACGTTATATAGGGTTCCAATGTATTTGAATTTTTCACCGTGCTAATCTTTCATCCTGTTTACAGAACCGGGCGGCCGCGTCACTCCAACTCAACCCCCTCCTACTCCAACAACTCCAACACCTACAGAGACAAGCCCTACCCCGCCAGTAACTCCTTGTAAGATAAGATAAAAAGATAAAAACGTAAACTTAAAATACGTTCATAGTATTTAAGATAAGAAAAGATAAAATAAAATACAGGTTCGACAAGATAAGATAAGAAAAAAAGATAAGATAAGATAAGATAAGATAAGATAAGATACGATAAGATACGATAAGATAAGATAAGATAAGATAAGATAAGATAAGATAAGATAAGATAAGATAAGATAAGATACGATAAGATAAGATAAGATAAGATAAGATAAGATTAGATCATCAGCTAAAAGAGATCATAAGGTTTAAAATACCAAAGTAAGCGCATATTAAGCCACTAAGGTGCAAATGGCAGCCTCTCTATATGTGATTTCCATTCACCCTCCCAGTCCATAAACACAACAACAGCACAACGAAAACTACCAAATACGTCCTCGCTATAAAATACAATGTGAGACAAATTTGGGAAAATTGATTTTGTTAGAATTAGAAGGGAACTCTGAAGATGAAAATTATGTTGAAAAAATTAACTTTCTTTTCAGCATGCAACGAAGCCCTGGATGTCGGTGTAATCATTGATTCGTCAGACAGCATCACGCTTGAAGATTACAACTTATGCTTACAATTCGTTGCTGACCTAACGAAGTCATTTAAAGTGTCCGCACAAGGTACCCATTTTGGTACTATAGTCTACAGTAGCACTCCACAACTCCAGTTTAGCTTTGCTGATGCAAGATACTACAAACCTAAACGGTTGCGGAAAGCTATCAAGAAGTTTCCTTACGTGGCGGAAGGAACCAGGACCGATCTGGCTCTCTCGCTTGCTAACATGGAGCTATTTTCAGAACAGGGTGGCGACAGGGCCGACAAGCCTAACGTCCTTATTGTTATTACTGATGGTAGAACAAACCCTATATCGAGCCAACCATACTCAGAGGTCTTACAACCGCTTCAGGTAACTATTACTAAACCTCTTTGTTTTTCCCGCTTCTCGGAACTTCTACCCGAAAGCCTCGACCTGGTGTACTCGATCCAGTTCCCAAAATTGTCACGAGCGGGGAACAAAAGAAAAAATCTGAGTCCCCGACGGAAATTAAGGAGGCTCGAAAGGGTTTTTAGCCGCACGCGCGCGTAGCCTACACACGACATAGTAAGAATGCACGCGTCAGGTGAGTGAATCCAAATTTCTATCAACATAAAGTCGCACGCGCGAAATACCGGAAGTTAAATGCCGCGTAAAATCGCGCAAACCGGAAATAAAACTTGCACGAAACATTTGCTTTTACCTCGAAATTTTGCTCGGTAACCCATCCTAATTTTTTTGCATGCATGTAACACTTAGTGTGCCAATTCAAATAGAAGTTTTTGGAAAAAAGTTATTCAATGGAATTTTTGTAATTCATGAAATGGCTTATTCGATATAACTTAAGTTCTACCGAATAACTTTTTGCCATGCCGTCAGAGAAGTTAAAGAATTTTGGAAGCTTTTTAAAAAATGCATTAAAAAGGGTAGGTCACCGACTTAGTTTTTCGGGTAGTTGGCAAAAACTGAAATTTGGGTTCTTTTTGTGGAACTTTAGGGTTGTCATGGTGACGGTTATGACGTCACAACCAGCCTTAAAGTGTTGCCCGACAAAAGAGCTGTCATGATATTCATAGATTGCCCACATTCTCAGGAATACTTCCTTGTAATCTTTTCCCGTTTCAAAAGGTTTTTAACATTTAAAAACCCTTTCGAGCCACCTTAAAACCACGGCGTTCCGTACACCGGTCAGATGCTCTGACCACTGAGCTACTGGGAGACTCATGATGAGCGAGGTCATATGAGCTAGGTTTGTAGTGACACGCGTCCTGTATACTGCTAGGATCAGTAACGTCGGATGGTATAAGAATTGTGTTATTGCTTGTAGCTTTCAATAGTGGATAAGACCTACATTGAAAACTGTGGCCATTGAAATGAAAGCTGTCGAGCAGTAGTTTCCCGTGATGCTGTTTTCTGTGCTCCACAAGATTGTCCTTTTAGCTCAACAGATTTCGTTGAGTGTGACCATTTTAATGAAATATGTTTAGAAAACCGGGGAACATTAAGGAAATGCAGTGTCAATATTTTACAGGCAAAGAATGTACGAATCTTGGCGGTTGGCGTAGGAAGTGACGTTGATAAGAAAGAGCTAAAGACTATAGCCATGGATGACCCCAATCACGTGTTTAGAGTCAAGCGGTACAAAGATCTCGTAAAAATTCTCAATACTCTACTTAAGGAATCGTGCCATGAAGGTGAGTTCCGAGAGAGATTGCTTTAGGTTTGCCACAGTTCTGGGTTTGCCCTGCAACAACTTTCTCCGTAGCAAATTTTGCTAACGTTAAAAATTCCTTTTTTTTCAGGAATAGTTTTGTTCTTCTATGTAATTGTTACAATTACATAACGTTTGTTAATCTCACTTCAGCATGCCTTGCTCAAGTTGATTAAGAACATTTTTCTGTCGTTAACAGTAACTTTACGACTGCAGGCGCAGTTTAGCATGCCTTTGTAAAAGTTGATTTTTTGTCGTCAGCTGCAACCGTAAAATTGCAGGCCCAGAATGAAACATGGCGGCACCGAAATTCAATTCAAAGCCATGTCACGTTAAAATCGACACTTAATAATTGTCAAAACATCATGTTATCAATGTTATCAATGTTTCTACAAAACTGCCAAGTGTAAATACAGCGGCTTTCATACTCGTTTAGTTTAAGAGGGGGACATTTTCTGACCTGCACGCCACAACTCAGGACCTCAAAAAGATCCCAGCTGAACTATTGATTGGGTTAAATCAAGGTTACAGGAATGTGATTGTGTCTTGGAACATTTTTTTTTTGGGGGGGGGGGGGGTTAAGGAAATTTTTCATGGTTTTCTTCTATGGATGCGTTGATTTCCCTTTTAATTGTAAATCTGTGGGAGGACTAGCATCTCGTTATGTTTGTGTGCGCCATCTGTTGCACGAGTGTGACTTAACATTTAGTTATCTACCTGATAAGTGAAACATAACCTATTTTTATATTTTTTAGCGCCTACAGTAGCACCTCCTACGGTTACTAGAGCAACGTCGCCTCCACAAACAGCAACACCTCCGCCGCTGAACAATCGTAAGTTGATTCGTGATTGCCGACGTCGTGAACACCCTTTGGTGAAGACCCGTGTGCAGAAGTTTGTGGGTTTCACTGCCGTCAGGGATTCAAATGAAATGAAATGAAATAAAATGAAATGAAACAAAAGAATTTATATTTTCAACTGAATTTTTTCTTTGCAATGAATGCTCGTGACAAACTAAATACAGTGATAAATACAAATTTTTCTTTTTTTGTAGTGTAACTTTACTACCAACTTAAGCACGTTTGAGCTGTTGGCCATAAAAGCAAACTTGTACCTATGGTGTTGTTTTTTCATGTTGCGGGGGTGGAGAAAACACCCTGGAGACGAGGAAGACGCTGAAGCTGCTTATACTTAAATGAAATGACACTTAAGGCAATATAATAACAAATCATATTTGAGAATTTGTCTATTGTTAACTAGCTAAATCTCCCCGAGTGACCTTTCTCGTAAGCGAACATCTACCGTATGCCAACACGGACTTTGAATGTCTATAACTATTTCAATGTGCAAATAAAAGCCGCCAAACCTTGCAACTTATTTCTAACTTTGACTGAAAACAATTTGGATTGAAATGTCACTGTTTTTAATGTTACCATGGCAACCACATTTTGAGTTCAATGAAATGATGGCCTCTCTCCTTGTAACTGTTAGGGATTTTTATTTGCTCTGATTTTTTGGGTCACTTTTTTTTCATATTTTCTGAGTTTTGGAAAGACAGCAGATCCAACGTGGCCGACGTGATACACATGTCATATGACATCATCAGCTCATCTTGCAGACATCAAAGGAATCATACCTGGACATGCTACATTTTCCCGTTTCATTGTCATAGCCTTAACATTCTTGGAGATACGGAGTCGGAGGCGTAATCCACAAAATTTGTTTTAAAAAACGGTCTTAATAAGGATACCTAGTAAACGACCCTTTTGTGCAATCACGTACTAATTAGTAACAGTATTTAGAACCTTTTATTCCTGACAATCTCTTGTACACAGCAGCGTGCCCATAATTATATTCGTCCTTCTCGAGGGATTGAAGTGTTATTTTTCGCTTTTTTCAGGGAAGTGTAACATTGAGTACCAAAAGATTGGCTGTTTTGTGGACAAGCAAGCTAACAATCCAGTTCTTGCACTCCCTGAAAAGATGATCAATGAAAGCGACATGGTTAATTGGGATACATGGAATGTTTGGCTTCCAGACTTTGCCTGCAGGTGCGCCAATATCGTTTATGAGATGAATTACCACATCTTTGGGATTCACAACTACGGTTTGTATTTTTCCTCTTTATTTTCTTTTGATTTCGTTATCTTCTACATTGCTAATTATCTCTAGTACTTTCACTTAAGGCGCTGTTACACGAGGCAACTTTTTCTGTAGCTTGCAACGCAACGGCGTTGCGAGACAAGTTGGGGACGAAATTGCACGTTTAAAACCCCCTCTTCGCAACTTGTCTCGCATCGAAAAATTGCGTTGCGAGTTGCGGGAAAAGTAGACTAAACTTCTACTTTTCGCAACGTTGCGAGATAAGTTGCAGTGTGTAACATGTATTCTGCAACTTGCCTCGGGATGCTGTCGTCATCTATTGCGCTGCAAGTCCCAGGAAAAATTGCCTTGTGTAACATCGACTTTACACACGCCACATGGTAGATTAAAATTATGAAAAGAAGAGAGACCGAACGAGAAAAGTTCGGCCTAGCGGGAGTTCAAAAATAATGTGCTCACACCCAGTTTTCACTGTGGGGGAAAAAGAGGGGTGCCGGGCGATCTTCTGACGGAGGACGAATAAAGGACATAGGAATAAATTGCGTAACAGGAGCCTATTTATACTCAAATCATTTGAAGTCTATGGAATGAAATCTGGCTTGAGGTTACAGAATTCTGTAGCCTGACTGATTACAGTGGAATTGGGTAGTTTTGCAAGGTTTGATCACTGAGAATCTGTCATTTTTATAGATATTTTTTGCTAAGTGGCCGTGTTATGGATATTTGCTTTTATGCTGAAAAGGCGTTAAGTTATTTTTCCGAAACACAAAGTCAAACCAATAAAAAAGTTGTTCAAATTCTCCCATTCAGTTTGACGGCCAACTGTTTTGTGATCTCATTAATTCTATTACTGAACTCTCGCTCGCGTTCCAACATGGCTCGCCTAATTCTTCTTTTCACTGATTTACGAACAATAAATCAAAATTAAAATGGAAAGAAATAAAAAAAAACTGATACAAGTAAAACCTTTCTGTACTCATGCACAGGAGAATGCTGGTCAGGAAAAAATGCTGCAAATAGCTACAATGCCTATGGCGCATCAGAACAGTGCATCAACACGCGTCAGCAACCGTGTGATGTCAGCAGTGTTGGAGAGTGCGCAGGGGACCAGAATTCCAATTACGTTTATCGCATTGTTATTTCGCAAGGTAAGCTATATAAATCTAGAGCATTTTAGTTGAGATGAACTGAGCAAATTGGAACAGTATATGAATTAATCTGAACGATGGCGATGATGATGATGATGATGATGATGATGATGACGATGACTTAGGTTCAGCGGACAGCCATTCTGGGGACATAAATTCCTCCGGAAAAGGATTAAAACGGCACTCACCAAATGGCTGATTATTGAGCTATCAGGAAGCGATAATAAATACGTTTGTCAATGGTACATTAAGCGTTTCTCTAATTGGCTGCCTTGCTATGCCGTGGCAGTTTACCTGTTTGGATATTTCTTTGTATGGTGCCAGACAATTGCCAGCAAGAAATCCTGCATCAGTTTCAATAACGTTAAACTAAACGCTCAGTTGAACTAAACGAAAAGTGAAAGGCATTTGGTTGGTAGAAACAACTGCTCAAGTACAAATTATGGATTCCATGACTTCAAATGAAAGCAAACCATCACATTCCATGCAATGTTATACGAGAGAAACAGCTTTAACTGTCACCTAAGCAATTCAAGCTGACAATCATCAAAGATGGCGGTGTCGTGTGAAGCACTCGACTGTGCCTGGTAACGAACTCTTCAACCAACCTTTCATAGAAAACTTAATGAAAAGTTTAGGCAAGCCACCTGTTTCGAACTTGTCAATGAAACGCCTTAGTTCGAGTTTGATATTTCAATCCCTTGAACGAACAGTTACCAAAATTTGATTGGTCAGCTTTATTCACAACAGGGGCACAGATACAACCTTCGCCAGTTCCACCCACGGCAGTTCAACAAGGTCAATTGGAAGAGGATGTGTACGGTAAGCATTAACCTACGTTTTCCTCTTTCAAAATTGAAAGAAATCCCAACTTTCATTCGGACTATATCGGAAAGTAAAGCAAAAACAGCAACAAAACACAAACACAGTACCACAAGGAAGCACTGCTTAGTACTGAGCTTTTATTTGTTTGTCACACTCAAAGATTTCATCCACAGAATCAAAAGTTAGAACCACCTTGAACAGCGTAATAAACAGCACCACAGGAAAGTACTTTTCAGTAGCTTTTATTTGAATGGTCATGCTTTAGGATTTCATCCACAAACCCAATAGTTAGAGCGTCCTTGTGCAGTAATATAAACAGCACCACGGGAACGTTGTTCAGAAACTTTTATTTTGAATAGTCACGTTAACTGATTTTATCTCTAGACTCAAAAGTTAGAAGCACTTTGTACAATATAATAAACCTCCTTGCCTTGTAAGCAGCCTATTATTTAACTTTTGTTTAATTGGTATTCGAATATTTGTTCAGGGTCCATAGACGAAAGTGATTTGATTTGTGCTGTTTCTCGTTAGGGAACTGTCCTGTGGATGTCGTTAAGAAAGGCTGCTTCAATGATTTACGAAATCCGAGACCTTTACCAAAACTGATGTTTACTGACCTCGATAACAGCACTGCTGAGTACAGTGGCTTTCCTGTGGACTGGGGAAGCTGGGACGGGTATCTGGACGATGTGGTTTGTCGCTGCGCACAGGTTTCAAAAGCCAAGGGATTCACTTATTTCGGAATAGAAAACTTTGGTGAGTGTAGATGAGATTGTGATCGGTAAAGTGTAAAAACGCTCTTTTGATTTGTCAAAAGTGCGATCAATAGTTTATTTTTCTGATAATTTTAGCTTTTTTGAGGAAGAAAGCCAGCCAGAATGTTGTACGTGCATCTTGAGCCCAAAAATTAAGCAGGAGACATCAGTCTAACAAGTTTTGTTCCTATTCTGCCCTCGTATTATCATCAGTCATCAGAGAAAAGTGTGCAAGGTAGATAAAAGCATACAAGTTAAATATTAGGGCTAAAAGAGAAATATACTGGTGTGAGTTCTTCGAATACTTTACCCTGATTTTTTAAAAAAAGTTAACCATTGTTAACCTTCTAAGTGTTTCTCAATCTTAGCCACTCTTTCTTTTTAACAATTTCCTAGCATACCGGGCCTCTTTGATTTTTTCTATCTATATGAGCTACCATCTCATGCAATGAAGTTTTCTTCTTGCACTAAAGAAAGGGTTCCCTTCCCCAAAGATTCTATCGTTCGTAATCCGTCTCAATCTTGTTCAATCGACACCATCCTTGTCTCTTCATTTCTGAAACCCTTCTACCACAGCAAACTATTATTTCGAGACTTCCTTCGTTCTTAGGGGGATTTGTTCCTTTTTCTGAACTAAAAGCAAAAAAAGGCTCATCTCTAGAATTCGAAATCCACTTAAACTGATCTTTCCTTCAGGTTTATTGTGAGTTCTTCAGTTATGTAGAAAGTCTTCAACTTCAGTAAATTATTATTTTGTCGCTATCTATTTTTAGCCTCTCTTCGAAAAGCCCAAAACACATCTACAATGAGTGTCTTTGGGTACGGATGGCCAGGATCGAAATGGAGTACAACTTACAAAAGTCAAGCCGTTTTCAAGTTCTTAACTTGAAAACGAGCCGGGTACTTAAACATAACTTGACACATTTTAGACCAAACACAAGAAAAATTCAATGATTTTGCCCCTATAAACTAAGGAAGGCTTTCATTTCCTTATCTCACTTGAAAGCAAAAGATTGTCTCTCATAACCAATCTCAAGCTCCCCTGTTCTTAACCAACTTTGCTCTTTTGTACATCATATATCTTTTATTCATCTTTTTATTTTTTCTCAAAGATGTAGTTAAAGAGATCCTTTCAAATTTCAACTTTCAACTTTATTGCGTCCATTACCTAATACATTGTTCCCATCCATAGGTGAATGTTGGTCGGGAGTAAACACTGGTAAAATGTACAGTAAAGACGGCTCTTCAGAATTCTGTATCACAAAAGAATTCGCTCAGTGTCATGCAAATGACAGAAACTCTTGCTGTGGTAACAAGACAACTACGTTTGTCTACAACATACGGGAAAATTTTGAAGTCCAGCAAGGTAAAGTGATCCTCTACAACAACCGAAACGAACAGAGAACATGACTAAAGTATAGAGTAGACTGTGGGTGTCTTTTTATTGGGGCATATGTCCTGGAAATTGTTTAGTCAGAATATCACGCAATCGTTCATATCATTCCTTCGCCCAAATGTTGAAAGAAGTCGATCATTAAGATAGATTTGGCCGCTGGAATATGTTTGGCGCTTGGAATGAAAACAGAATTGGGTGATTCGTTGTATTCCTTTTCTCACAGTTCTCGTAATACTGAGAGAAACTCGTCCTGGTCTTAAAAAATGCAAAAGCGATTATTTTGGGGGGGCTTAATGTCGTGTTGTGAATGCTAATTATAGAGTTTAACCTCCAGAATTAGAGCTTTCTTTTGGTACCAATCTAGGTAATAAAGTTCTGAACGTTGAAGTTAGCTCAGTAAATTTCCAGTGGGGAACTGTTTATGATTATTGAACCTTGGTCAAATAAACGTCATGAAATTTGTTCACTGTTATTTTTGTCGCTATTGTATCGAACCAAGAATAGTTTAGTGTAATGCATTATAATGTTCCAAGCTAAATATATATAATGAACTTTGAAATGTTTTTCATCGGCAGAAGAGGCTTGCTTCACTCAATTCGAGAATGTTGGATGTTATGCAGACAAGCAGGTTTCTCCTCACCCGGTGCAAGAGCTTATATTTACCGATATGGATAAGAATTCCCCTAAATACAGCGGTATAGAAGCAAAACTCGGAGAATTGGACACCTATCTTGGTAACGTACTTTGCAGGTGCGCCGAGCAAGCCCAGGAGCTTGGGTACGAGTACTTTGGAGTGCAAAATCACGGTAAGGCTTCCATGATGCAATTAGGTTTCTAGAGAAAACTTAAAGATCGTTTAATAACACATAATTATTATCCAACATTGAAAGACAATAGGTAGATGACTAAAAATTATGAAAAGGTGGTTGCAATACGAAGCATGGAATGGAAAATACGGAAAACTGCTTCGAGATTGAAAATTCTAGTTGTAGCATTTTAGACGTTTAATTATAGGGAACAAAGGGCAAGCGATATTATCCAGCGAATCATTTATTAACTAATTGAAAGATTCTGTTTAAAATACCAAATTTTGTGCGCCATTCATCTCACAGGCCAATCACTGCTGTGACTTGTCAAAGCGTTTTGTTATATTTTCAGTATTTTCAAGCTTTAATACTTAAACAATCAGTGAAAGATACGTAATAGCTTTGTGCTAAAACTAAAGAGGAAGGACGTAAAGCACACAAGCCAACAAATGATATGAAAAACTGACTTTGAAAAAAACAAACAAAACAAAACAAAAAAACCTAGACATTTTTCAAAAAGAGAAGAGGGCGACTAGGCCCTGATGGTGTGGTCTGGTCTGTTAACATTCATTAATGGGCTGATTGGGTAGGGTGTGACCACACTGATTGGTATCGGATGTGACGGGCGCCTTTGCGTGCTGTCTTATCTCCTAGCTTCGATCCCAGCTGTTGCAAAGTGGATTTGATCATGAACAGCCGAAAATGAGCCATATCAGTAACACAACCATATTACGATATCACGTTGTTTATGTCTAAATATTTTTCTAGGCGAGTGTTACTCAGGATCGAACGCTAAGAAAACCTACAGCAAAGATGGGCCTTCAAAACAGTGTATTACCAGAGACTTTAAAGAATGTCCTGCCATCACTTCCGGAAACAACAGGAATCAGGAGGATTGTGTTGGAGTGCAAGGCTCTAATTATGTTTACCGAATTATTAATATTGAGCTGGGAGACGAGATAAAGAGGAAAGATGCTAGTAAAATGCGTCTGAGGAAACGACCAATGGCAAACAGACATGGGGGCTAAATCCTTTGTTCTCGATATTGTTCATTTACACGACTGATACACCGTAGTTTGTTACAAAAAATCGTTGTAGGAAAAACAAATAGCGCAATAGAAAGGCCATGGCCAAAAATATTTCATGTCAATGATCACAGTTTAGGATTTCGTGTACAAAGTCAATAGTTAGAAACACCTTGTGAAGCATTATAAGTGCCGCTTTATAGATATTAGTGTACTTTAGGGTTTCTTCAAGACTTAAAAGGGATAACCAAACCACTTGACCCAACATTTCTAAATTCTCTGGAAGAGAAAAGGTTGTTACGCCTTTTTGGGTAGTAAGGTGACAATAAGGACTGTGATAATGAAAACGAGAACGACGACGATGACGAAGATGGAGGCGATGTCGATGATGATGACTGGAGATGATGAATAGATGATGATGAGTAGAGATGATGATGATGACGATGACAGTGATGATGATGATGATGATGATGATGATGAGGATGAGGATGGTGTTGATGATGATGGTGGTTGTGGTGATAACGATGATGATAGTGGTGGTGGTGATAGTGATGGTGATGATGTTGATGATGATGATGATGATGATGTTGATGATGATGATGATGATGATGATGATAACGATGATTATGAAACGGTTGAACTCAAGATTACCACTGCATGGGTGACCACGGGCACAAAATAAGGTGGTTGATAGTCTTACGAGTTTGACTTAAACGTAGGCATTTTATCTTTACAGTACATCTTATAAAAAGTTAAAATGAAAGCCAAACTGACCATAAAAACGAGAGGTGTAAGTCAGACTCCAAACTAAAGTTTAAATGTTCTGATAATATCCGAATGAAACAAAGTGTTTGTGCCAAAGAAAAATTTCTTGTTTAATATTCAAAAGCATCCCTGGTTTACCACACGTCGTTGCTTGAGAAGTTTACGTAGTTCACTCAGCCGGCCCTCTTTTATCTTAAGATATATTTATGAATAAGACAAGCACAAGACATATTAAATATCGTTGCACTAGAATCTATGATTCTTTTCAAATACTTCCTTCGTTCATTTACCTGAGTTGCAATAAAAGAGTGTTTTGAAAGAACACACGCCGGATCGGTCGTGCTAGGTAAAATAATAATTCAGCTTTAGTTTCCGTGAGTGTGCACACATATCGATAAAACAAGGTTATCATGAAATCATGCTGATGGAATAACAGTCATGTAAAGTACACGAGACTCTTTTAGAAACTGGTATTTCGAGGAACCTGTTTTTGCTAAGCCAAAATAATGCACAGAGTGAATTGATCTACCATAATTGAAATCTCTGACGATGAGAAGTGATGTCCACTTTCAACGTTTGTACAATTCTGCCTTGTAGTTCCTTGCAGTATTACGTTTGGACATGCTGTTGTTAATAAAGTGTACTATCGTTTGTCGCAGGTGTAGTCACATAGGATAATCAACAACAACCATATTTTTGGAGAAATATGTTAAGGACCAGTTTTAAAAAACACAGTCGTTCCAAGAAAGTATTGAGAAAACTAAAGAATTTCTTGAATGTTTGGCATCCGGTGCAGCGGAATGATTGAGACAGGAGTCTTAACGGTGCTATGAAGCTTAACTCCTGTATCTTTAGCATAGTAAATCACAGCGTTTTTCTTATGGTTGGCTGCGCGCCATCCCATTAGATTACCTATTAGTTCTGTGTGAAATGTTGGGAAAATATCCGCTCTTTCATCCAGTGAAATGTTATTTTTTTTCTAGAAAACTTTTCTGAGTGATTTAAAAGTTGGAATTTCCAGCACTAAAACATTGCTCCCGGTGTTGAAAAATTTTCCAAGACATTCAGAGAAAAAAAGAGGAAACAAAAAAGTAGAGAGAAAAAGCGGAAAGTTAACTTGCCTAAGGAAAACAACAATGTAGAGAACAACAAAATTTCATTTGGATGTGCGAGGCACTATTACAATCCCACCTTCAAGATTAAATAGTCGTTAATTCACAAGGAAATGTGTAATGCGAAACGAAGGAGTGACTACAGTGAAACCCGTTAATCCCTCCCATCAACAGCCCGTAGGGCTGTCTGTATTAAAGAAGTGGCCGGATTAGAGGTGTTTTTATATGATGAAATGACTGCATAAGCTTTTAATTTGGTCGGACCAAAATGAATTGGCTGCAATAAAAAGGTGGTCATATAAACGGCACTTACATTGCCGTAAGGTTGGATTATCACTGTCCCAATAGTTTTACGTGCATAAATCGCGCCTTAAAAAAACGCCCGTAATCAATTTCCACTACTGAGTAAAAACAAATACATCACTTTATGTTTTAAGTGCCTTAATAGACTTGATGTTCGCAACATCTTGGTTTTGGCGTGAAAAGCCGCTTGGAGCCCGGGTTGGAGGCAAATAGAGCAGATAAAATTGATGACCTGGCTGCCGTGAAAAAAAGAAAATAATAATAATAAATTTTGCAAAACCGCTCTCGTTGACCTCTTACGTATCACGTGCGTAATTTTTGCTTCAGGCCAGTAACAAATGCGCATGAGTGGAAATTAAATAATGTAAAGCAAACGCACAAGTTTACGTGAATAAAAGTTCGATCTTACGTAGGTCTTCAAGCTTTATGCTTGTGACAGTGTGTAGACGAAAACGGAACAGTGGAAATCAACCTCAAGCCCCGGTTCACTAGAAAGTAATTCTTTAATTTGATTGGCCGAGACGTTTAATCTGTGTAAGCCATTACGTGGTTTTATTTAAATGTGGTTTTATTAAAAGCTGCTGCTTTAATGAAACCTCATTTGTTATGTAAGCAGGTAGTTACATAACTTCATCACATCAAATTCAAAATCAAATCAATTCATGTCAAAAATAGAAAATTTAATTAGCAAACCGTGTCGCTGTCAAGATTTCTCGCAATGAGAACATATGAAGTTAAAAGGGGTACAAGGAATCCTCAAACAGTCTAGATTAAGGCTATACAGCTGACAAGGAAACAAAAATCAATCATAACACGAAAAAGTTAATTTATATTGGGATAAAAAACACCATTACCATATATGTCGCATTTCTGTAAAATACTTAGGTAGATGTGTTTGCCGTTTCATGAGCTAGTTTCATTATTTCCATGATGGTCGATCATTATTCCCGTGATCAAACAAAAAAAGATGGCCTTTTTTTTTAGAAAAAAAAAAGATGTGTCATAGTTTATTCTCACATTTTTTTTACAAGAGAGACTTTGACCTACCAACTAGAATCAACTATATTACATACGTGAGACTTTGATAGATGTCTTCTGGTAGAAACAGTTCCATACTCTTAAATAAAGAAAAAAATATTGCTTTCTCTTTAGCTATTTAAATGTCACGTGAAATGAATTGCCATTTAGCTATCTTAATGAAATATGCAAATGATACGAAACTTATTTGCTTCAGTTGCCAGCTGAAGGCATATATGATGAATCTGCCTTGAACTTTGTAATGGGAAGACGATGAGGTTAACAAGACAGCACGTTGTTAATTAAGTGCCCTGTAGTCACCTTAACTTTCGGTTACCTAAATCCAGAAGTTTAAAACGTGTTTCTATAAAGATAGCAACATCATTGTTTAATTTTATGACGAAAACTGCATTGCTGCTGACTCCTAGCTTCATCCGGAAAGTACAAAATTGCCTGAAGTTTCCTTGGGTCCTTGATGTCTTCAAGAGACATTTTTCGTCGTCTCCGGAAAGCAAGTCCGAGGTTTCGGTAACCGAAAACGCCACATTCCAATTTTACTGACTTATTTACACTAACTGTACAGTATAGCTGATATGTATTTTCTGAAGAAAAATAGATTCCAGTTTCTCAATTCATCTGGAAATTTTAGCAACGCCTCACCTTCCACGTGTGACGTCTTAGACAACTCCTGTGCGGTTAAAATATTTAAAATTGTTGTGTTGGCAATTATATTGCTATGTGGCTTGGCTGGGAATGCTCTTATAGCAGCCATCGTTTATAGAAGAAAGGAATTGAGGAAGACGGTAAATTTCTTCATTGTCAACATGGCGATTTCCGATTTAGCCTTTCCTTTAACAGGTATTCCATTTCATCTTGTGGAGATAGTTTTTGGTTCTCGTCAATGGCCTATTGCTGATACTTTAGGATTAATCACATGCAAACTGAAATGGTACATTGAGGCTGTTTCAATTACTGTTTCGGTAGAAAGCCTTGTTTGGATCGCCTTGGATCGGTTTATAGCGGTTGTCATGCCTATGAAAGCACATCTTATTTCGTCCAATTTTCGCGCATTTGCCATCGCCTCCACTTGGATATTGGCAGTGATAATAAATTGTCCAGAAATTGTCGCGAATGAATTGGTCTACGTTGACGGCGAAACAGTCTGCACATATGTATACAACACTGCTTTTCCAACTAAAATTTACACAACAGTACGCGTTGTAATTGTCATTGGCGCACCACTGATTTTTATGACGGCTTTATATATTGTCATAGCAGTAACTTTACGTCGAACGAACAAAACACTTCGTTCTTCAACGGGGCGTCATCAGACAGATCAGGCAAAACGAGCAGTCAAAATGGCCTTTACGATCATGGCTGCCTTTTATATCTGTAATCTTCCGATGCCGTTGGCAATTATTTTATGGGAACACGACATTTCGCTGCCTTGCTTGTTTTACAAAGTACTGTATTTTCTAACCTATGTCATGTTTCTCCTTTCCTCATCAATCAACTCAATTATTTGCATGACGTTAGTTCAAAGTTATCGCCGTGGGTTGATGGAACTTTTTCGGCCCTTTAGAAGAAAACACAAGGGATAAATTCACAAAGGGTGGGTAATTCCGTGGATGGAAGCTAGACAAGCTTGAAACTGGCGGGATTTAAGTGATGAAAAAATGAAAGTTTCGTTAAAATATATTATGGACTATCTATTTAGGAGAATACGATTTGAACTCTGTAGTTGTGTATGCAAGTACTGAAGCTCCTGCGCTAGAAAAGCGTAACCCAATTCCATCTGTGAAATGGACAATGACCTTCTCTTTTTTGTCAAAAGTGTAATTTTGAATATTGAAGAAACAGAAAAAAATTACAACCCTATGATGTGTTTCTTGTCAACCATCCTTTCATTCCTATATGCTGTCGATATTACAGCAAGGAGACGCTACGTCTTCGAATTATTTCAAGGAAGAACGTTTAAAAAGGTAATGCAGAAGTCAGTTACGGTTGTACATCACTGCAATGAAATGTGAGACTGTCATTTTTCAACAGTCCTTTTTATGGATTTAATGTACAAACTGGAAAGTAAGAACTAATTTGCAAACTATAAAGTAAGAACCACTTTCTAAAGTATAAAGTGTAAGACAGAACTACAGAAACGTTAACTGCCCAACAACTTTCATTAGACGGTACCCAGACAGGGTAGTTTTTCAACTGCAAATTGGAAGGTGAAATTAAAAATACATTAAAAGACCGCCGGATGCATAGAAAAAAGATTAGGATTTAAAGATTACTTCCGACAGATTTGATTAATAATTAAATTACTTATGCAGTTCGCAGATATGAAAAAGGTACCCAAGAAACATTGTTTGAGTTGTTTCCCTTGTCTCCTTGATAGTGTCAAATAAGTTGCAAATTTGTGACAAACAATGAAAATTATTTCAAATAAAACCTTCTGCATGGATTGAGTCTGATTGTGTGTTAGGTTGAGCCTTTTAAATAAAGAGTACTTCAAAAACTGATGATGAAGAGAATTTCAGAAGCTGCTTCGACATTAATTTAGGATGGAAAACTGTGTCATTTTCAGGTTATGGCTGCCACATTGTGCCTGGACACTCTTCCAGGTGACAACCAATCACGTGTTCAGGTGAACATTAATAATGGAACGCTCGAGCTTAGAAAAACTTTGCCTGGTGAGGGTGACGCCTCGTGTAGCCTACATGACCTGCATTGCAAATTTAAATGCAACGTATAGCTGGTTGAAAATTGGCGGTTTTCTCTCCGCATAAATTTTCACTTGATTAAAGTAAATAAAATGATTAAGTTTGCTACAACAACAACAACAACATTAACAATAATAACAACAACAACAATAAAAACAACAACAACAGCTTCATTAAAATAATAGAACTGGTGGTGATATTGCTAGTCGTGGCGGGTGCAAGGAAAAAAAGACTAAAAGAATGAATACGAAAAAAAAACAATCTACAAACTCTAGAGGGAATCCTTTTGTGTAGTATTTTTATCTAGAACATACAAGGGTGGGTTATTTTCTTTACTGCAGTAGTCGTCTTTATTGTTTGCTACAAAGACGCCCTTCCTATTAATAAAAAAAGAAACTTTTTAATTACCTTTTTCTTAAACTCGGTTCTCACGAGAGACCTCAAAAGGTAAATGTAAAATGACTTGGCAGAAAAAAATTAATTTCTTGTCAGCTGTGACTGAGACATATGGTCAAATAATTACTGAATCAATTTGCAATCACAAAGTAAATTAAGGGTCGTTTTGAAGTAGCTTGGGTGGTATTGCACTCAAAAAAATTCATCAATGTGCTTTGATGATTACTGTTGTATATTCAGGTGGTGCACATGGATAGATCATTAAAAAAGAGTTTTGAGAGTCGAAAGTGATTTGTTTTAAACAACCTCCTTGGGCGTGCCACTAAACAGTTTAGATCCATCTTAAGCCGACTGCAATAAGTGATAGCAAATTGACATTCTCCAGGAGGTAAACAATACGCGCATTTTTTTTCAGGGAATTTCTGGAGAATTGCATGCTACCCTCCTTGGTTCCATTTTAACATTCAAACCCAATTCGATAACGGTCTGTAACTCCAAGAACAGTCACCAGTTCTTAATGGAAAGACACATTTCCTTATAAGACAAGATAAACGCGTTTCAACAAAGAATCTATTTTAAAGAACATCAGCTGCCAGTAAAATAGATTGCTTTTTAAATTTCTAACAATCACGATTGGCTTATGAAAACGTTGTCTTCATGACCTTTGCAATTTGTTTTAGATCACCAGTTGCCTTTTCGAGAAATATCTGTTCTCATTTGCATTATAATGTAGTAGAACGTAGATGTGAGGCAATTTCACACAGAAACTACAAAATTACCTGAGGAGTTTCCTTGAGTCCTTGATGGTTTGTAAAACATCTTGAGAGCCCTTGACAAACAGGTGATGTAGATTGACAGAACGACGTTCTGTTTTGCAGTTCCCAAAAATATCCCATTCCAAGTTTACTGACTCATTTACACTGACTGTACAGTGTAGCTGAAATGTATTTTATGATGAAAACTAAATTTGAATTTCCCAATTCATCTTGAAATTTGAGCAACGCCTCATATTCCACACGTGACGTTTTGGACAACTCCTTTGCGATTCAAATATCTAAAATTGTTGTTTTTTCAATAATATTGCTATGTGGCTTGGGTGGAAATGCTCTTATAGCAAGTACCGTTTACAACAGAAAGGAACTTAGGAAGACGGTAAATTTCTTCATTGTCAACATGGCAATTTCTGACTTCGCCTTACTTTTAACAGGTATCTAACTGAAGCTGGTAGAGACAGTCTCAGGTTCTCGTCAGTGGCCTATCAGTGATACTTTAGGATTAATCACCTGCAAACTTAAATGGTATTTCAAGGATGTTTCAATCACTGTTTCGGTAGAAAGCCTCGTTTGGATCGCCTTGGATCGATTTATAGCAGTTGTCGTGCCAAGTAAAGGCACAACTTGTTTCGTCTAATGTTCGCGCATTTGCGATCGCATCTACTTGGATATTGGCGGCAATAATAAATGCTCAAGACTTGGTCGCGAATGAATTGGTTCGCGTTCATGAAGAAAGAATCTGTGCACATGTATACAAGACTGCTAGTCCAACTAAAATTTACAACACAGTACGAATTGGAATTGTCATCGCCGTACCATTGATTTTGATGACGGCTTTATATGGTGTCATCGCGGTAACTCTAAGTCGAAAGGACAAAAACCTCCATTCCTCAGCAGGGCATTATCAGAAAAACTATGCAAGGGAACGAGCTATTAAAACTTCCTTTACCATCATGGCTGTTTTTTACATCTGTAATCTTCCAATGCCGTTAGCACTTATTTTATGGGAACATGACATTGCATGGCCTTGCTCGTTTTACACAGTGCTTTATTTTCTTGGCTATGTCCTGATTTTCCTTTCCTCATGAATCAACCCAATTATTTGCATGCTGTTTGTTCAAAGCTATCGTCGTGGATTGATAGAACTTTTCCGTTGGACTAAAACACAAGAAGAGGTCAACGTGACAAGCAGACAAAGACGGATAAATCTTCTGAAAAGATGGGAAATTCGATAAATGGAACCTTTGAGCACAAGCTTGAAACTGGTGGGATTTAAGTAATGATAAGATGAATGTTCCACTGAAATATGTTGTGGAATATCAGCGTTTGCAATTTTTTGGTTGCATATGCTGCTTCACAAGCCCCCAAGAAAACTGAAACGCCATTTTACTTTAAGCTTTGTCAGCGTAGTGTAGGCCCGTTCTGAATTTTTTTTTTAATGGACGCTGTGTCATGTCATCTCTCCCTAAAAAAGTTATACCTATAACGTGCTTCATTGTCCACAACCCGTTATCTCGTGAAATTACGTTAACTAACGTGATGTAGATGTAGGGCACTTATAAACCGCCATAAAGAAATGAAATGCACAATATGCCGCCTTTACTCTGAGGAAGCTCAGCCCAATTCTATCTCCTTGTGAAAGGGACAATGACGTTTTCTGCTTTGTTACAAGTGTAATTTTGAATATTGAACGTTTCAGAGAAAAACTATCAGGCTATTCCTATGATGTATTTCTTGTCAACCATCATTTCTTTCTTATATGTTGGCGACATTACAGCAAGGAGACGTTAGGTTTTCGAATTATTTCAAGAAAGACCGTTTAATAAGATAATGCGGAAGTCAGTTACGGTTGTATTTCACTGCATGCAATGAAATGTGAGACTGTCATTTTTCAGCAGTCACCTTTATGGATTTAACGTACAGACTGGAAGGTAAGAACTACTTTGCAAAGTATAAAGTAAGAATTACTTTGTAAAGTATACAGTGTAAGACAGAACTACAGAAACGTACTGCCCAACAACTTTCATTAGACTGCAGCCAGACAGGGAAGCTGTCAATCAGTAAATGACTGCCGGATGCATAAAAAAGACAGGAAAAGCCCCAGGGGCATTGGACCCCGCCGTTTTACCCCTCCCCTTGGGGTGCAAAATACGTTACGGTTATTCAAGATATGAGTCCAAGTGGTGTTGGTGATATATCCTACCACTGAAGTGTTTGCTGCCATCCGCTCCCCCCTCCCACGTCTTCTCTGCACCCATCTCCTTGTGAATAATGAATCCCTAATAGTATGAACACCTTTTCCATCCCTCATTCCTTGGTCACCCACCTGTTCTGGCACTCGCGAAGAAGAACACTTAGAAATAGTTTTAACTATAGCGTGACTGAGTTACGTCACGTTTTTTTTTTTAAACAGACTGACATCTCAGCGTTATTCTGAATAACAAGGGCTGGGAAATTTAAATAGATTTATTGATAAGGAAAAATTGTCCTAAAATCTAAAGGGAACGGTTATCTACGATCGTGTCTAAAAGTACACACGAGTGACCACGAGTGACCACGAATTGACCACGAGTGACCACGAGTGAGCACGAGTAACCACGAAAGAACACAAGTGTCTGAGAGTGACCACAAGTCACATGCATCAAAATATTTTGCTGACGTCACGATGACGTCATCATTACATCATTTTATCAAATGACACTATTGAACGCCAAATTGACCGTTTCTTGAGGCCTTAATACCTGGATTCGACATTTCCGCCATTTCTGAATGGGGAGGGGCTAGGGGAGGGACAGAGAGGGGGGAAGAGGGGACAAACTTCCCACCAGTCCGCCTCCTTTAATTTCCGTTACCGTCACTTTTTAACTATTTCTCTCGCTTTCTACTGACGCTTCCTGCGTTTTCTTCCACCTCCCATACACCTCCCGCTCTTTTCTGCCCGGGGTCACAAACTCTGTCCAACTCCCACTCCACCCCCACCTTCGAAGGCTATCAGTGAAAGATAAAATGAGAATAGGCTTCTTTCGATATATTAAAATTCAGCTTGGTAGCGAGGCCTAGAGGACACAAATAAAAGAAATTTTACAACATGTTTATTCATTTCTTTTGTTTGTGTCCTCTAGGCCTCGCTACCAAGCTGAATTTTAATATATCGAAAGAAGCCTATTAATAATACACGAGTGCATTCGAGATGCATCGAGATAGTCGGCAGACGTCATCATTGCATCATTTTATCACGTTATTAACGTTTAGCCTCGAATAGATCGTTTCTGGAGACGTACTTCAATACAAAGAATTCATTCACTCGTGGTCAATTCCATGACCACAAGCGAATGAAAGAAAGAATGATTTGCTTAGATTTGTTCAAAAATATCATTAAGAAGTAATTATAATTTTAAAAATGAAATATCTGTTGCATTTTCATTATTGCTACAAAAAAATCAGGAAGTCGACGAAACAATGTGTTTATGTATAGTTTACTTTTTAAAATAATTAAATGAGGTAAATGGTAAGGTTAAGTCGCACACGAATCAAGAGGGCCAACACGACCAGAGCTTATCCCGGTTTCTGTAGCGCGAAGCAACTGAGAGTATTGCTACTCTCCCCTGGAGGGGATGCTAGTCCATCCCAAGGTTACCCCCAGCGGCATGTCGCCGGTACCCATTTTATACGCCTTGGTGGAGAGAGAAAATGTGGGTTTTCTAAAGGTTGGGGCGACTGGTCCCTGCGACTAGTTCCGGGGACCAAGCAGCCTCGTGTGCACTACCCATTTTAGTCAAAAAATGTAGTCGCAGAAACCAAAAGTTGGTTCTTGCCACTAGTCCCACGAATTCAAAAAAGTTTGAAAACCGGAGGTCTGGGGCAAGTGACCACCAAGTAAACAGAAAAAAAAAGAAAAGAAAAAGAATATGGGTATTACCAGACCCCGTCCTGACGGCGGGATAATTAGGATTTAAAGATTACTTCCAACAGATTTGATCAATACTGAAATTACTCATGCAGTTTGCAGATATGAAAAAAGGTACCATGGAAACATTGTTTGAGTTGTCTCCCTTGTCTCCTTGATAGTGTCAAATAAGTTGCAAAATTGTGACAAACAATGAAAATTGTTTCAAATAAAACCTTCTGCATGGATTGTCGGAGTCTGATTGTAAGTTAGGTTAAGCCTTTTAAATAAAGAGTAGCTCAAAACTGACGATGAAGAGAATTTCAGAAGTTGCTTCGACATTACTTTAGGATGGAAAACTGTGTCATTTTCAGGTTATGGCTGCCACATTGTGCCTGGACTCTCTTTCAGGTGACTACCAATCACGTGTTCAGGTGAATATTAATAACGGATCACTCGAGCTTAGAAAAACTTTGGTGAGGGTGACGCCCTAAGTTTGCTAAAACAACAACAACATCAACAGCAACCACAGAACAACTGTATTAAAATAATACTGGAAACAGGTGGGGATATTGCTAGTCGAGGCAGGCGCAAAGCAAAAATGACAACAAAACTCTAGAGGGAATCCTTTTGTGTAGTATTTTTATCTTGAACATACAAGGGTGGCTTATTTTCTTTACCGCAGTAGTCGTCTTTATTGCTTGCTACAAAGACGCCCTTCCTATTGGTGAAAAAAGAAACTTTTTAATTACATTTTTCTTAAACTCGGTTCTCACGGGAGGTCTGAAAAGGTAAATGTGAAATGACTTGGTAGAAAAAAAAAAATTTCTTGTCGGCTGTGACTGAGACATATGGTCAAATAATTACTGAATCAATTTGCAAGCACAAAGCAAATTAAGGGTTGTTTCGAAGTAGCTGGGGGGGTATTGTGCTCAAAAATATTCATCAATGTGCTTTGATGTTTACTGTTGTATATTCAGGTGGTGTGCTTGGATAGATCGTTAAAAAAAGCTTCGCGAGTCGAAAATGATCTATTTTAAACAACCTCCTTGGGCGTGTCACTGAACAGTTTAGATCCATCTTAAGCCGACTGCAATTATTGATAGAAAATAGACATTCTTCAGGAGGTAAACAATATGCGCATTTTTTTCAGGGAATTTCTGGAGAATTGTTACCCTTCTTGGTTCCATTTTAACATTCAAACCCATTTCGAGAACGGTCTGTAACTCCTAGAACAGTTACCAGTTCTTAATGGAAAGACACATTTCCTTATAAGACGAGATAAACGCGTTTCAACAAAGAATCTATTTTAAAGAACATGAGTTGTCGGCAAAATAGATTGCTTTTTAAATTTTTAACAATTAGATTATGTAAACGTTGTCTTGAAGACCTTTGCAATTTGTTTTATATCACCAATTGCCTTTTCGACAAATAACTGTTCTCATTTACATTATAATGTAGTAGAACGTAGATGTGAGGCTATTTCATCATCAGTGTCAGTAAAATAGATTGCGTTTTAATTTCTAACAATCAAGATTGGGTCTTATGAAGAAACTTTCTTTTTTATATCACCAATTGCCTTTTCGACAAATAAGTGTTCTCATTTGCATTATAATGTAGTAGAACGTAGATGTGAGGCAATTTCACGCAGAAACTACAAAATTATCTGAAGGGTTTCCTTGAGTCCTTGATGGTTTGTAGAGACATCTTGAGAGCTCTTGGCAAACAGGTGATGAAGGTTGACAAAACGACGTTCTGTTTTGCAGCTCCCAAATATATCCCATTCCAAGTTTTCTCACTCATTTACACTGACTGTACAGTGTAGCTGAAATGTATTTTATGAAGAAAACTGAATTTGAATTTTCCAATTCATCTGGAAATTTTAGCAACCCCTCATATTCCACATGTGACGTTTTGGACATCTCTTTTGCAGTTCAAATATCTAATATTGTTGTTTTTTCAATAATATTGCTATGTGGATTGGCTGGGAATGCTCTTATAGCAACTGTCGTTTATAACAGAAAGGAACTTAGAAAGACGGTAAATTTCTTCATTGTCAACATGGCGATGTCCGACTTCGTCTTTCTTTTAACAGGTATCCCATTGAAGCTGGTAGAGACAGTTTCAGGTTCTCGTCAGTGGCCTATCAGTGATACTTTAGGATTAATCACCTGCAAACTTGAATGGTATATTGAGGATGTTTCGGTTTCTGTTTCGGTAGAAAGCCTTGTTTGTATCGCCTTGGATCGATTTATAGCGGTTGTCGTGCCTATGAAGGCACAACTAATTTCGTCTAATGTTCGCGCATTTGCAATTGCATCCACTTGGATACTGGCAGCAGTAATAAATTCTCCAGACTTGGTCGCGAATGAATTGGTCCGCGTTCATGGAGAAAGAATCTGCGCAAACGTATCCAAGACTGCTATTCCAACTAAAATTTACAACACAGCACGCGTTGCAATTGTCATCGCCGCACCATTGATTTTGATGACGGCTTTATATGGTATCATCGCATTAACTTTACGTCGAACGGACAAACCCTCCACTCTTCAGCAGGGCATCATCGGAAAGATCAAGCAAAGCAACGGGCTATTAAAATGGCCTTTACCATCATGGCTGTTTTTTACATTTGTTTTCTTCCAATGCCGTTAGCTCTTATTCTATGGGAACACGACATTGCACTGCCTTGCTCGGTTTACATGGTGCTTTATTTTCTTTCCAATGTCCTGCTTTTCCTTTCCTCATCAGTTAACCCTATTATTTGTATGGTGTTTGTTCAAAGCTATCGTCGTGGATTGAAGGAACTTTTCCGTTGGAATAAAACACAAGGAGAATTCAACGTGACAAGCAGGCAAAGATGGATAAATCTTCTGAAAAGATGGGGAATTTAATAAATGGAACCTTTGAGCACAAGCTTGAAACTGGCGGGATTTAAATAATGAGAAGATGAATGTTCCACTGAAATGTATTGTGGACTATCAATGTTTGAAACTCTTTGGCTGCACATGCAGCTACCCAAGCTCCCCCAAGAAAACGCAATTTTGTTTCAAGTTTTGCCAGCGTAGTGTAGCCCCGTTCTGAATTTTTTTTAATTGACACTGTGTCATGTCATCTTTCCTTAAAAAAGCATCAGACTATACCTATAACGTGTTTCATTGCCCACAATCCTTTCTGTCATGAATGTTGGCGACGGTCGGTTGGGGCTGTGTGGTAGAAGGACGTAACCTTTGCCGAAAAAGTATTCCAAAAAAGTACGTTTACTAATGTGATGTAGATGTAGAGCACTTGCACAGCATTTTCAAAGAGTTATTTTAACTCCAAAAGTGGAGTTAAAAATAGGTTAAAAATAACCCCTTTCTGGGGTTATTTTAACTCCTTAATTTAACTCCAATTTTGGGGTTATAATAACTCCAGTGGGGGAGTCACTTTAACTCCACAAAAGGAGATATGTAAACTCCACATAGGAGTTACTATAACTCTAAAAGTGGAGTAAAAATTTTAGGTTAAAAATAACTCCTTTTTGGGAGTCATTTTAACTCCCAAATTTAACTCCAGTTTTGGAGTTGTAATAGCTCCAACGTGGGAGTCACTTTAACTCTGCTCCATCAAAGACTAGAGTTATTATTACTCCCTAATCAGAGTTGTAGTTACTCTGATACTAGAATAAAATTGACTCTGGTACATTCACTCTATTTAGTTTTTAAGATGAAAAGCAACATCACACATTCAAATTAACTTAGAAAAAGACACAAATTTCTAAGACTAGTACTGTAAATATAGATACACCTAATACCTAATGTTGTCATTCATCAATGAAAAAAGAGAACAGAACGAAGCCAAATATGAATTAATTAGCCAGGGAAATTACATTGTCAGATGTGTATCAATTGAGTTGATAAGACAAGGGTATTGCAATTAGATTATGTAGCTAAAATGAAAATAAACAAAGTACAAATGATTTACATTTAAAACATGATTTTAAAATACATATTAACAATTCTCTTAAATTCTTTCTGAATTTTATTTTTGAAAAAAACCTCAAAAATTAGTTGCAAGTATGTAGGCTGCAGCAAACAGGATACAATAATTCTATGAAATGTGCCTTCAGAAACACCAATGTGCTATATCACCTACAATTATTAATCTGCAGAAATGCATGGCTAGAAATTTCATTTTTGCCCCTTGTAATATAAAGAAATATCAGCTACAGTGGTTACTGATCACATAATCACCCATGTGAATTTTACAAAATCCAGTTAAAATAAAAGACTAATAGTATCAAATTTTGACTTGAAGAACACTGGTCAGGAGCCAAATGATGAACAATCTTCCCAGGTAAGAAAGTCAAAATTTTATGAATTCAAATTTGAAGAAAGTTGGAATTGAAATGAGAATATAGCAAAATTCAGTGTATGTTCGTTTAAACACAACTCTATCTTTTCTTTAAACTTATAACCATTAGTCCGTGAAGTATGATCGTCTGGGTGAGTGTACTCCTTTGAAGGACTGTTTGCGGTGTCACTGACTGACATTGACACCATCAGAGTCAGCTGGCCTGACTCTGTTGATGAATTCGCTTGAAGGTTGTCAAAATGTCAGTCCATGTCATCACAAACAGTCCTTCTCAGGACTACACTTACCTGGATGATCATACTTCACCAACTTATGATATGACTACTGGGTGCAAGCCATTTACAAAATTAAAACTGGCTTAAATTTTAATTTTTAATTTTCATTAAGTATTATCTTTTATCCACTGGTAAAATTGTTCATCATATTACAGTACCAACACAGCTTTCGTGAAGTGACATCCACCAAAGCTCAAAGTTGGCTTCTTGAACTTGCAGCTACATGTATGAACACAATTCTTAAATGACCACCATAACAAATTAAAATTAATAAATAAAATTAAAGAATTTTAGTCCAACATGATATCATCCATTTTCTCAAATGCTTGCCATCTGCAGAGAAGTAGGCCTTTAAATATAGTCAACAACAACATAGTTTCCAACAGCCTATAAAACATTGTTTCAAAAACACAATGATATCACTCACATGTTTTCTTGCAATGTAAATTAGTTTTGATGGACAACAGAGCATCGAGTAAAAAAGGCTTAAATCATGGAGGTCATTTAAGATTGTTTACCTTCCAATAACATCTTTCAAACAAGAATATTTCTACTGAAGAGTTGTTGAACTCTTTACATTTAAATGCTACAGTTTTCAATGGCAATCCCTAGACTTTATATTGCTAATGTAATTATTGCAACTTAACAGTGTTAAAAGAACTGAGGATGCAGGCAATACCGCTTTACAGCTAACCGTTTGTATTCACCTTCCTATCGAGTAACTTCTCTTCTTTGACTGACAAACTCGAAGGAAAGCTTTGAGGCTGAGAGTAAATTGAAGTTCCAAGCTTAAGCTTACCAGAAAAACGTCCAATTTTCTAACGTTTGGCCTTTTCTGCCTTTTGGCAATTCAACACTCCGCCTGAACAGTCGTTGATCCACTGTTGCTCACAACGTCGATTTCATTTGTTCATTTCGATCCAAAAATCCACATGCAAGGCTCCAAAACATTTCTTGGCACGTAATCCAATACAAAAGATACAATTTTCCACCTTTTTTTAACTTGAGAGATGCTTTTTTGTTCTCAAACTAAGAACAAATGCTAGCTAAACGAATCTCGCTTCCGTCGAGCAAGCGTCACTTTGGTAGAAACTTGTTTCAAAATCTCAAACCGCCCTTCAGTGAAAACCGCTGGGCAGTGAAAACATGGTTTGTTGTGGGTGCTCCTTGCACCGTGGGCTTGGCAAGGGCGGTTTGACATATGGAAACAAGTCAAAACCCGTCAAACTTTCAAAATGGCGCCTGCCCTAATGTTACAAAGATCACATAACTTAATTAACAACTGCTGACCACTGAATGCAGGCGCATTGATTTCGGGTTCTTAAAATATTATAATTCATGCCAGGAACTTACAAAACTTTTGATTCCAGTGAATCAATTACCACAATATCTTAACTTTTGCTTTATTTCCAAAAAAATGCGTTCGTAATTAAATTGAGATCGAAGTTTATAATAGAATGATACGCGAGTCCCTGCAGTTTAGAGGTAATTCCGCCTTCAACCCCCAGCCCCCCAAAATAAGATGTACCTCTTCCAACAGAGTAAAAATAAAAACCAAAAAAAAAAAACAATAATAATAAAGTAATGAATCTGGGAGTTATCCCAGCTCCCCCAAAACGACTCCATCAAAGTCACTTCAGAAATCCTCCCTAAAAGGAGTTAAATAACTCCACGAAAATAACTCCCAAAAGATAGTTATTTTAACCCTTGTTAGAGAGTTAAAATCACTCCACATTTACTCCCTAAGAGGAGTTGAACTAACTCCTCCAAAATGACCCCAAAAAAGGAGTTATTTTAACTCTCCTTGCAGAGTTAATCTAAAATTTAACTCCAAAAAAGAGTTAAATTTAACTCCAGGGAGTAAAATTTAACTCCAGATTGGAGTTACAATAACTCCCACTAGCGTAACTCCAATTTAGGGGTTAACTTAACTCCCCTAAAGAATAGAGTAACTCCTTTTCGGAGTTAAGATAACTCCCCTTGGGGTTAAAATAACTTTAAAAAATATAACTCCACCTTAAGGAGATAGTTTAACCCACTACAGGAGTTAAAATAACTCATTGAATATTACTGTGCGTACACCACCAGAAAGAAATGAAATGCGCAATAGCCCTTTCTCGATAACCACAATTATGCCGATTCAATATACTGTACAGCCTCGAAAGTAACAACCACTTTGTATTGTATAATCGGCAGTATTACGGGATCGTACCACCCAGCAACTTTCAAAAATTGTGGCAGATATTTTAACAGCGCTTGAGACGTGCTGCTTTTCAAAGTTAAAAACCTTTGCATGGTCGCCAGGTGAGTAGATTTAGAAAAAATAAACCCGGTCTGTTGAATTATACTAGTTTATATATCCTAGTCTGGTTAGCCATCTGGCGACCATGTAACGGATATATAACTGAGCAGTTTTGGTTGAAAACTTTATAACACAATTAATACAAATGAACGAAGACATGAGGTTATTTCTGGCAATTTTAATAGCTTCTGCCCGAAAATTATATCTAATCCCGAATACGGCTGCTAAAACGAAAAGAACTTCGAAAGATCTATTAAAATGAAAGCCAATTAGGCAGGAAGCCAATCATATTACGTACTTGATCACATGCATCCAGGGGCTGTCTTTACACTTCCTTGCTTACAGTATCTTTGATAGATACCTATCTAGCTGAAACTGTAAGTAATCAACCGACAGGAAGGTGAAATTCTCCGGGAGATGTAAAAAGTGCACAGAACTTCTGTCAAAAACCTACAAAGAACTGCTGCTCTTATTGTGATTTAGTAAAAGAAAACAAAACTGCGGGAAAAAGTTTTATTGTTCCTAGTTTTTGGTGGCTGAAAATAAGCGGCAATGTAAGGCTACAACATAAAATCCTAATCTGCAAAGACAAGCCCTTCAATGAAAACAGCAAGAATTTGAGATGATCCCCTGCATAATGGCTCCAATGAAATTTATCTCGCTTTCGATGCGATTAGTTTTGCGTTGTCTGCGTCTCATCATAATCCGATTTCTTTGCTTTTCATTGCTTTCGTTGTTATCCCAATCCGATTTCGTTGCTTTCATGAATCATATTAAAGATCCTCGGAGAGGTTGAAGAGTGGGTTTATCTGTTAATCGGTCTCCATTTGCTCTTAGCTTTTTTTCATTGATATTCAAATAGACCATTTCCGAGTTGTCTTCTTGTACCCCATTATCAAAGCGAATCTTGGTGCAAAGCCTTTCATATGAAAATGAGTTTTCATTCACGTGCAAAGAAAACTCATTTTCGTATCAAAATTGTGCACCAGACCTCGTTTGAAAAAGAGGCAGACGATAACTCGGAAATGGCCTATTTATTGTTTAGAAATCATGTTGAAACGAAGGGACTGAAGCATCCCACGGGGGTCAGAAGTGGGTATGGTCGATCTTCATGAATGTTCCAACACCTTTTTTATTTCCTTCATGTTCCAGTTTCTTGCGTTTTAAATCATACTGGAATTTAAGGGCATGAACATTCAAATGTTTTTACTAGTATTTTCTTCTGGTTTGGATATTTGTTTTTTTTTCTCTTGGGAGTGCAATGGTAGATTACCTAAAGTAAGACAGAATTTTCGTTTGCTGTTTTGAAACATAATGATTGGTTCTAGTTACCTAAGTACTTTGGCGTAACCAGACCGCATCGCAAGTAGGAGGAGCGAAGCTTGTGGTTCAATTTTTAGCAATTATACGGTCGGTTGGGGTGGCGTTTGTTATGGCCTGGGGTCTACGCTTGGCTGCGTCACTCGCGTACCCAAACACCTGCTAAAAATAAACGTAAACAAAACAGCTTCCATTAGTAAACACATGTTTTTGGCAAAAGAATTTGATATACAAAATAAACTAATCGAGACATTTTACTCATTTAGACGACTTTGATTTTTTTTTGTGAGTTGAGAGTAACTGAGTGAATCATAGAGCGATAAGGTTTCGGGATGAACATCGCCTGACGTAATAACTTAATGCAATTAGCGTAAAAAGTCTAAAGTGGCCGGGGTATCTAGTGACTCAACACGTCGTGTAACCTGCAATACGTTGTTTTGTTTCTCTTAACCCGTACGGAATTTTCCCTGGTGATTCTTTAAACGTATGGAAAACATTTGCCAGTTCATCTGTCTGCTTTGTGTTCTTCAGTCTGTCCTTTGGCCCGTAAAGGGAACTTATTATGTTAAACCAACAGGTGAGGGTTAATTTAATTTGTCACAGAAAACGGAAACCAGAGACCAGAAAAGTCTGATCAGCTAGGCGTGAACCTGGCAAAACAACCTGTAAAACGGAGGGATGAACAATTTCTTTCGCTTAGCTGTGATTTATCATTTCAGACAGTAAAATAAGGGCTTATCAGTTTTGCGAAACATTCTAGAATAGATATCCTAAGGCTGAAGATAGGTGAGCAGCTAAGGCGATTCGATCGGTTTTATTTGTTATAGTCCCCACAGAGATCTCTTCACGTGTCATGTGTTGATTAACCTCGATCAAATCATGTTTTACTTGACCGTAACAACCGGATGTTACCCTTTTAATGCAAATAACAAAAAAGCATAATTATAGAGAAAAGAAGCAGCGACACATCAAAGAATTTGGGAGTAGCTTTCACTTGAATTGAACGCCTAAACGTTAGGATTTTTAAAAGACAAGCAGACTCGATTATAATCGACTTTTCATACTTAAGGTGCGACTTGCACTTTGGGGTGAAAGGGCATACGCTAATAGTTTCCATGACTTTAAAGAAATCTAGGATTTCTGCGAAGCCAGGGATAGAGAGAGGGGATCGCAGTTGCATTATAAGAATAATAAGTTCGTTTGTCATTTAATACTAAAGACCAATACTAAAGAATCTGCTCCAGGACTATGGGAAGGGTAAGCCAGGCGACGAACTAGAAATAACTGAAATAAACCGATAAACAAACAACAAACAAACAAATATCACGTAAAAAGAGGAGTCAACGGATTGCGCTGATTTAAGTTATTTCATTTCAATAAATTTTGCGTATTGTCGTCGGTAGATCGATCACATACTAAAAGCTTGGACCTGAAGTAGGTAGCAAGAATAGCGCAGTAGTGAGAACGTTCGCTTGCTCCGTGCTCAAATTTGGACTCGGTTTCATAAATCTTTGAGCTCAAAATTGTTTGCTTCGGGGGGTTTTCTCAGCTCTGGCCCCTCAGGTTTCTAATCTTGCAACCAACATTCCTGAACCCAATTTGATCCGTAACCTGGCGGCCTCAGGGGTATCAGTCGTTAGAAGGTGAAGTGCTTCCCTTATTTAAGCCTAAAGGATTTTTTCCCGCTGAACTCTTACCTTGCATGAATCTATAGATGTTGAATGACGGTATATAATTTCAAGCCTAAAATTTTTAAATAGAATTAGTTTTATGGAAGACATATGCATTTAGACGTTCACAATTAAACGATACGGGTTACAAAAATACCAGTTTCCGCCTGTGTTCTATTTTCGTTATTTTTGTTTATTCTTGTTAGTGGTTTACGATAATGGAACCTGTAAAAAATCCCGATTCCTCTTGCAAATAAATAAAGTTCTAATGACTTTGCTTCTTGTTGTTGCATGTGATTTTAGTAAGGAATCATTTTTTTTCAAGGAGCTCTGCGTTTTTCGTAGCCTAGTACTTGACTCGACGAATATTTTAACGGCCATTGTGGCGCGCTTTTAGTAAAATCAAACCCTGCAAAATACACTAAGGTAGACCGTATATTTTACTTTACTTTGACCATATAGGCATGAAGGAAATCAAACACCAGGTACCTGTCGAATACAATTTATTGAACAAACACTCTTTGACACCCATGCACTCCTAGCTTGACAGTACTTCAAGCACGTTAACCCATGTATTTCCAAACAAGATCACTGAAAAAACTCATTTTGTAAAATGTTGAGATAAGAGAAAGTGCTACTCGTTTGAGGACATGAACGCAAAAGTTGAGATCACAAGTTCGAGATTTGACCCTGGGGATCAAAGGAATAAACAAAGGAATAAAAAAGGAATAAAAAACGAATTGCGTCCGCAAAGTGAAAATGAACCCATTTCTTACAAACTGATCTTCTAGCCGATTGGTAGAATAGGAAAATTTGAGATCACATTGATAAAGGCGTTATAGAGGGTAAAGTTTAAACATGATGGGATATTTAAGTTCATATTACTGCTGTAACAACCATATGAAACCAAATTACTATGATTGTTAGTTTGGGGGAATGGCAATAGATATAAACGCGCAGCCAGACATCTGCATGTTGAGGAAATTTTCTCTATTGTTTCTCGATATGCTTTCAAATTCAGTTAGGGTCGCCCAACGTATAAAGGTTCCGGTTCCAGTTCTGTGTCGCTGCTTTATGGGCGATGTGTAATAGGCAAGAATCCCTGCGGACTGTAAACACGAATAGGCAAATCGTTTGCATTGAATTTTCTGTAACTTTCTAATAATGGAGGATTCTCTTTTTAGGTCGATATGAGATCTCGGAAATACCTCTGCCTTCCTCAGTCATTGAACAAATCAACAAGAACAATGCGTACACTCCAATACAAGGTCCAGTGACTCCTACAGGTGTTTTGATTCAAACGGCTGCAACTATACACATTTCTTTACCGCCAAAGCCAGGTAAGATGTTGATCATCGATACTTTTAGATGGATGAAAGGTCTGATCTGTTTGAACGAGTACAAGATGGGGCACAATTATAGTTTTCTAAACCTTGTACGTAGTGCAGACCCATGATTTCTTCAGGTCACATCAATATTTTTCCCAGAGTTGCCTCCTTCACTACCTGTCAGTAAGAGGGAAGATCGAGTAGTCTGGGAACTAGACTTGTTTAAAGATCGAAGGTTGTACTGTTGCTCAGTCTCGTTCCCTTATCGTGATCTGAATGTCATTCAGTAGAGGTGCCATCATGATCATAACCCACGCAACCTAGCGGATGCCTTCCTCTGTAAAGTATACAACTATAGTAGAAGCGCTGTTTAATACGGACTTAGAAGGGACTGGGAAAAGTGTATGCGTCTTATGAAGGTGTCCGTATTACAGAAATAGAATCTGTCTGAATTTTGGGCTCTTTGCATAATCCACATAAAGAGGATATAAAATGTTCCTTGTCGCGTTATGCTAAAGAACGCAGGGCCCAGTTGCATAAAACACTCGTAATTTAAAGTGCCTATGAAGTAAAATCTAAGTTAAAGCAAAATTTAGGTTAAGTTGATAGGCCTTTCAAAGTGAAGAAGGATGGTGTTTACTGTTTTGTAATATCATGATTCATTCAAGAGATATTCAAGTTTTTATGTTATGCAAATTAGAAATTGATAACCTCATAGATGAGTACAGCATGAAGACAAATCACAAAATGAAGGTGTATCTCAGGAAAGAATAGATGAAGATAATTGAAACTTGGCACCAATATTGTGCATTAAGAAGGACACAAGATAAGGCATATTGTGATGTTGCCATGGCAACAATCTTGGCTCCAGTCTCTTTCTGCTCTGAACCAGAAATCACCATTTTGTGACTCTATAACGAGAGAAAGAAGGACCTGTCCACAACACACACAATGCCCATATTGTGCTTACTTTCCTCATTAACTATTAAGCAGTGAATGAAGTTTGTAAAGCCTAAGACGGGGGAATGTTATTCTTGCAAGAAAGAAGCCTGGAAGCTAAACTGCTGCCATGGAAACATCACAATATGTTACTGCGTGTCTTTCTTAAGGTACATTACTGCTGCCAAGTTTCAGTTACAATGCCTCAATATTTCCAGAGATATTCTTGATTTTATGATTTGCCTCCAGACCTCAACCACTTGTCACGTCATCACTTATTTCCTTTTAACTTGAAGATCTCTAGCATGAGAGATGAAAAAGAAAAAGAAAACACCATTCTTCTTCACTTTGAAAGGCCTTTCAAATCAGCTTAACTTAGTTTTTACTTCATAGGCACCTTAAACCGGTGGGAGTCTCACACAACATGCAACCAATCCCTGTATGAAGCAGTGAGACCTACCCAACTACATGTGAGTGCATATTACTTGCTACATATTTTTCCATGTTCTTCTTCAGAAGCGCCTTGTCCTCCACCTTCTCCTTGCCCGTGCCCGTGTCCCCAACCTTCGTCAGGAGGGAATCCCACTTCACTGCGTCCACTCCCCAACAATGTTAACAACACCCAGCACTGTCCTTCGCTATGTCTTTGCCTTTGCATTGGCGCCTTTCCGCCACAAGTGAACCCTCCAGCACCACTGCAGCCTGGTGGACTCAATCCGAAGGTCACTAGTCCTTTGCTACAAGCACCCCGGCCTTCACAATCTGGTGTTGTGCCAAGTTTTAGTTCCGCTACATCGTTGAATCAGTTAGCAGGAAGAATAATTTCAAAAGGTCCATCCGCTGCCATATCAACTCCCACGATTTTGACGACTTCCCCTTCAACAGTTTCATCTTTTGTTCAACAGAGTACTAACTCTGTCACATGCCCTGGAATTACAGGTATATATGTTGAGTAGGAACGGGGGTTGATCTGTGAAAGGGGAGTGGAAGGGGCCAGTGAATTAAGGACTTTTTAATTCAGTGCTAGGTGTATTCTCCAACAAAAACGAAAACAACAGCAACAGTATGAAATAAACGGTCCGCGCTTTGCGGGCATGCGCGGACGTCTGATAAATAAATTTTTTTGAATCGTTGTTTAGCCGACTGTTACCGCAATGCGCACATGAGTGTTTTTAAAACTTGACTGGGGAAATGCGATTTGCTCATTATGATTTGACTCAGTGATCGAGCAATGGAAGGGAAAAGGGTGCCTCTCAGTCAATTCAAGTTAGTTAAAAAGGGCATTATTACCTAATAAAAGGTAAAGTTCGAAATGAGTTGTTCATGTAAAAAATTAATGAAGCAAATTTGAAATGAAAATAAAATCCGACCATACTAAACGGAAAGGAAACCATAGCACTAAGTTAATGCTTTGTGTGACTCTTGGATTTAGTCATATAAGTAAAAGGCGACAACCTGTTAGATCTGTTAAAATGATTGCGTAATTTTATTCCCGCGAACCTGCTGTAGGTAATTCATTTTTGCTTCTTCGTTGCTAGTTAAAATGTTGAGCTCCCGAACAGCATATTTTTGTTTCTTCATAAATAGTTAGAGTACGTTCTTAATTAACATCAGTTGGATTACTGAACGTAAGCAGAAAACCGAAGTTTCTCACGAAGTGCACGAATTATTACCACATCATGGCATTATGCCAATCTTGACGTTTCATTTTCCAGAAGTAAACGAGTTTATTCATCTTTCCAAAAATCAAAGCTGCCTTTGTTTCATCTTGGTTGGTGAATTAATTGGTGCTTTCGGAAATAAAGCCCCTTTCCAATGAATGACGAACATGAAACGTGCCATACAAGTTTTTGAAACTTTATTAAATACGGGCCAATACAATCGCATCAACAACCAGCGAAACGTGTCATAACCAGAACATAGGACGATACACTCGTATGATGAAACAAAGACCACGCAATCTTACGCTCACACAGCCCAGTTGACTAGCAGTTTTATAATCAAACAACAAAACACATCAGGTGAAACACGTTTATCTGGGTTTTAGCTGTTTTATGTAATTAAAGCAAAGAGCATTTTCTTTATTTCACGGTGTGCACAGGCGACGTACGTACAATAAGTCAATAAACACCCCCAACGTTGATTTGTAAACATCTCGGAAATCAAACTAGAATACCAAGCAAACAAAAATAAAATAAGAAGGCTATTATTTCATTTATTTATTATTAAAATTTCAGTGTAAACATGAAGCAGAAACAGGCGAACGCAATATCGTACTCACGTGCACTACGTACGTAAGCTCCATAGCTTGTGTCAGAAGATCGTGTCAGCATTGTCAGGAATCAAGAGAAATAGAACCGTCCAACTTTTCCTAGAATTCTTTTGATCCGCAGTTTGGTTACCTAGACACTGCACCGCTGACCAAAAAGCCCGAGGTTTCTGAAAACGGCGCCCTTCCTTACACCTCCTCCTGAATAAAGCTCCCCACCCCCCAAGAACACCGCTGCCCCAATTTACTGTTGACTCAGGAACCCGTACCAAACTCAAACAAACAAACAAACAAAGTCTGAAAGACGATGACATAGATGCTGTCGCATGCGTACTGCGTACTGCGTCCGCACAAATATAAAAAAAGGGGGGCGGGGGAGATGGAGGAAAGGGAACCACCAGCAGGCTTCGGAATTAAAGACTTTTAAAGTCAGTATTAGACAAGGTTAGTACAACAACAACAACAACAACAACAAAACAACAGCAGTGTGAAAATTTGTGAGGGGGAGTGGGAGATGGGGGACAAGGACAAAAATACGCTAATCTCCCAATGGCACAGCAAGAGATAATTTCGAAGTAAGGGAGCGTCTAGTGTTATGTCATTTGTTTTGAGGGGAAATTTTGAGTGCTAAGGGAATGCTTGAGAAATTCTATTATAAATGCCGTTTTTCCTTTTTATAGCTTCAATAAACTATCTATCATCATCTATCATAACTTTCTTGTATTTTATTATATTTTCTTAATTTCAGGTTGTGCCTCATCAGGAAAGCCCGTGATTTCTGTGGCTAAGACAAGTAATGTTCCTGCCTTAAACAAGTTGTTGTAATCTTCGCGGCATACCCTAATTAGAAGGCTAAATATACAGTAGATCCCGTCTCGCGCTAATCTACTTACTATTGTTCAGTAATTTACTCTTGCGTATCTCGAATCCCTCGTTATCCCTAACATGAGGACCCCCAGCAAGGATCTCTCTCAAAGTTGTCTGAAGGTGTTCAGAAGCGACCTTTAGATCGGACACGAGTACGAGAATGACTACGGCTACGACTTTTGAATTTCAAACCAGTGACGTTTCCAGAGCCCTCACTCGATCCTTTGTGTTGTTTACCAGTAGAAAAGGAAGCTCCAGGAATCATACTGGCATATGATGTGATGATTTAAAGCTTGCAAAGTGGAATTGAAAACTCGTACTTTTACTCAATTTCGTACTCGTACTCAAATCTCAAGATTTCTAATAATAATTTCCAGTGATTCTCCAAAGATTGCAAAGGATTTAGTAGGAAACAGACAAATTTCAAATGTTTCAGTAAGCTTCAGGCCATAAGGCATCCTTCCAAAAGGAACCAACATGTTTGTGCATGACGGTGACGTAAAGGATTCTTTCACACGTCAATACAGCTTATTAGTTTTACTTTCATTGGAGTGCTGTCTTCATACTGATGAAAAACCTTATAGAAACTGTGCTGTTCATGCAATGCAACATTTTTTGTAGCTGAAACTCCGAGTGCAACACCTGGACCAACTCTTATACCGCCAATGATTCCTGCATTAGGTAAACACCGGTTTGTAGAGTAATGTACGGACTATCAAGAAGTAAGGAAACTGATATTTTACTTTAATTTTACAGTGTTAACCGAACCTGCTCTCTAAGTTTAAAACATCGGTTAAAATGGCTGAAAGTCAAAATTAACAAAAAAGTACTGAGATTTAACATGGAATATAAAGAGAACTTGGAAGTCAACAAGCTTTAAAACAGCAAATATCAAGAGACAGGAGGTTGGAGACATTAGGTTCTCTTGTGAATCCACCTTTGTACCTCAACAGATACTTACCTTGCTTCCAACGAGCTTCAGCTGAGCACAAATTAACCATCTATTTATCTTACCATCTATCTGAAGAAAGAGATCATTACTGATAAGCCTGATTGAAACCCGTTGACTGATACGATGAAAAAATTAACAATAATAACCAGCAATTATTAATTTCATTTTTCAGCTCCAGGTGCCGTGTCCGCCGCAAGTGCATCAACCAAGCAACCTTCATCATCAGCTGCCATACCTCCAATGATTCCTGCTCTCTGTAAGATTAAAAACTTGATATCAAGTTTATATTCCCTATGACCAAAATAACGTCTCCTGTTATGTTTACAGTTACTTACTGTACTGCTTTACATGAGCTTATGTATAACTGTGAAACTGTGCTGTAAAAAACTTTATTTCATAAGTACTGAGATTTATCCACGAAAATCACGGTGAATAAACTTCGTACTGATTTTAAACGAGGCCAATCAGGAGCACGAACCACAAAATTTCACTGTGAAAAAATATCGTTCGTCCAATCAGCAACGCGAACGACGAAATTTCACTGGTGATGAATGAACGTACTGAAGGAAACGTCATCCGACAGCCGTTGCACACAAAAAAACGCGCGCTTTGAAAAATGGCCGAGGGAAGGTTTGCTTCTGTTTGCTCAGTTGAAGAATTCATTTTGAACAAGAAAACAAAAACACCGCTCAAAAAACTGAAGGAGATGTAAGATTGCTTGAAAGATTTTTGAAAACGAAGAACGAAGACAGAAAAATAGAAGATATTCCGGCTGTTGAGCTGAATGAATACATCAGCCAATTCATCATCTCCGTCCGCACCAAAGATGGCAATCAATACGAACCGACTTCTCTTCGAAGTTTAGTGGCTAGCTTCTAAAGACACCTGAAGAAAAAGAGCTATTCTGTAAGCATAATCAACGACTTGGTGTTTGAGAAAACCAGGAAAGTTCTTCAGTCCAAACAAAAACAGCTAAAGAAGCAAGGTAAAGAAAATAAACCCAAAGCGTCGGTAGCTTTGACAAGCTAAGAGTTGAAAATATTGTACGAGAAGGGTTTGCTCGGTATGTGTAGTCCCGAGGCACTTTTAAACACGCTCTGGCTAAACAACACTCTTCACTTCGGACTCCGTGGGTGCCAAGAACATCGTGATATGTGCTGAGGAGATGTAAAGCTACAGAAAACGGCAAGCGGAGTCGAGTACTTGGAGTTCAATGAAAGACAAACAAAAACTAGAACGGGATCAGACTGCAGCGATGTCAGAACCGTACCGCCGAAAATGTTTGCGACCGACGGAACTGAAAGAGATCCTGTCGCGGTCTACAAATGTTTTGCCAGGAAGAGACCTGAGGAAATGAATCAAGATGATGCTCCCTTTTATTTGGCTGTAAACAACGGTTTGAAGACGGACTCGCTCGCAACAAAAGGCTGGTTCAAGTCCGGTGCTGTTGGCAAAAACAAACTCAATGGTTTAATGAAGACCATGGTTCAGAAAGCAGGAATTGAAAACGACAGGCTTCGAAATCACAGCGGCAGAAAGACAATGATCCAGACGCTAAGTGAACACGACATTCCACCTACGCAAATTGCACAACTATCTGGCCATAAGAATTTGAAGAGCATAAAAAATTACAGCACTGTTTCAACGAAGCAACAGATGCACATGTCAAAAGTGCTGCGCAGTGTGATGGCTGGTACCACAGCTTCGTCCTCTTCTAAAACAGCTTGTACGCCGTCCTCCGACTCTCAGAATGGTGGTAAGCAGCAGTCCATGGCACTATTCAGTGGCGCAGTTGTTCAAGGTGGCAATTTCTCCATCAACATTAACACTTTAAATCAGTGTCTGACGCTTTCTACAAATCCGTCAAGCCCCGAAGCGGTGCGATGGAAACGTCTAAGGCCTTTGGACTGGAAAGTGACTCTGATGATGAATAAATTGTGACTTATCTTCTTGACTTAACTTTGTTATTGACATGGCTTCCTTTATTAATAGACATTTGACTTTACTGAAAAATTTTGAGTGCTGCAGATGTTTGATTTACTCAGTAATGTTGAGCACTTGAATGGTTTTACAGTGTAATTTATTTGTGCAAATAAATTTGTGTACTCAGTACTACACGAAAAAGAAAATCTCAGTACCTATGAAATAAACACATTACAGCATGGAAAATGCTTTGTACGATTTTTATTCACTCGTTGATACGTATCAGAAAACTCAACTCGTGAATAAAAATCGTACGCGCGCATTTTCCATGAAGTAATCTCTATGTTCCCTATAATTTGTAGTTTTACAGGTAATTTTAGCAAGTAACTGAACTACATTAACTAACTGAACTAAATTATGTGTTCCAGTCCCCGGTGCTGTTACCGTAGCAATTTTATCAACAAAGCAGGCGTCATCTTCTACCGCAATACCCCCCAATATACCAGCTATAGGTGAGTGGGGTCGTAGTAGGTAGAGCCTAGAGAATGGTCTTGAGGCAAAATTAAACCTTTGATATATAGTGTCTTGAAATGCCATAGTTAACAAATTTAAAAACATACAAGGACACAAGAGAAGATAAAAGGTGAAATAGGACAAGCTTGTAACTGCGTTGCAGAATTTGTAACCTGCAGTGACTCTTTAATGCTTAAGAAAACGCTTAAAACGTCCTCACGCACGACAAAAGGCCATACATCAAAACTATAAAGGACAAGATTTTAATTATAGGTCAAATTAATAGAAATAATTCTCATCACCCTTTTTCTGGCATGGGTAAAGTATTGAAGTCCAAGAACTGTACATGTTCTACTTGTCACCAACCATTTGTCTACACGTTTGTGGTAGCTAGCACAAGTCTACAAATTGTCTTGTCGTATGAATACGCTGAAATATGTTTCAGGTATTCTTCAAAACAATGTACATACGCATGTGTCTGAATTTGCCTCGTGTGGTTCATCATATTGCAAAACAAACTTGTTAGACGATCATAAAGAACTGAAAAGTGTTCCGAATTTAATGAAATCCCATTATATTTAGCCACAGGTTCAGTGTCCGCCGCAAGTTCAGCAGCCAAGCAATCTTCATCTGTTGCTGTTATACCTCCTTTGATACCGGCTCTCAGTAAGTGTAAACGTGTTAGGTTTAACTGCCATGTGGGATGGCCTCAAAATGACGTACAAAAAAATCGAAACGTAGTATAGGTACTTGTAATGCCGTCTAAATTTCGCGAGTGTTAGTCCTGTTTCCAGAACCCTCTTACCTCGATCTACTAAAGGGACAATACACGATGATTATATTCATGGTTCGGGGAGTCATTGACCCTCATCCATGGTGTAGGCCCTTTTCTAGGGTGGTTTGTGCTGAGTCCCAGCAACAGGCCATGCAAAATTAAAAAAAAAATTAGTTAGTTCGGCAAGTTTAAGCAAACAGAATCACCTTGCAGTCGTATTGCACAGCTAAAGGTAAAGCTTTCATCAGTTTTATTTTAAGAATGCGAATTTTAAGAAAACCATTTTTATTAGCCATTTCCAACTAATCGCTACGTAGAGAGTTTGGTATTTGCTACAGAATGCTTTTCTCTTTAGTTGTACACTGCATCTATTTGAACTACGAAATAATTCCTAAATCTTTATCGGAACAGTAAATTAAGCGTGAACATCTTTTATTTTTATTTGGTTTCTTAGATCCAGGTGCTGTGAATGCCGGAAGTTCATCTACTAAGCAACCTACATCTTCAGCTCCTGTTCCTGCAATGGCTGTTTACCGCTAAAGTAAGGCTAAAAAGATTTTGGTAATATGGACATCCGAAAATGACCAAAAATGTAATAAAATTAATCAAAATAGAGTAAATAAAATAATAACAAATAAATACATAAAATAAAATATGATAAAATCAGTAAATTAACACTAGAAGAGGAAATCTATTGGATATACTCCAATATTCTTGGAACAAATACGATTCAAATTGTCAACTTTGTTTGGTGTAAATGTGAGGTAAAGACGGTAATGACCGCCCTTTCCCACATTACTTGCAGTGTGTAAAAAAAAGGTGCCTTTACCGTCTTTGTTCCTCATTTGTACCACCAACATTTAAAATTTGCATCCATTTGCTCCAAGCAAATTTCCGTCAATCTTGTTTTTCTTACTGTATTTCGTTGTGTTAATATTTGAATCTATCCATTTACAGGAATTCTACAGAAGTGATACCAGGGAAGATTTAATGTTTTCAGCTAGAATTTCTCAGTGGACAAGAACACACTTTTCTTATTTTTTTAGGCTATTTTTAATATATAAATATAATTAGTTTATACCAAACCAGTGGATGTGTACATGTTTTTCGCGCGCTCTGATTGGCTACTCAAACTGGGGATAGTACCTGCTATTAACCCCCGGCATTTTGCAAAAAAAGGAACTGTTTGGTGCTGGCTATTCACTGGTTTGGCATATACCAAAAAAATTATTCACCTTAGTGTCGGTTAAAAGTGGTAGATTATATACCCCGCCGCACCTCCACTTTTGTGAATAATTGTTAAGTATGTCAATATTCTGAGGACGGCAAATTTAGATACTGAGGCCGTAAACAATTTAGTGGTTAGGGAGCATTAAACCTATGTGTAGCAAAAACTGATTTTGCGACGATGAGGTTTGGACGAATTTAAGTTGACAAAATTCTTCTGGTTCTTGTAATTTTTTCTTTTTATTAGTGTTTTTTGTAGAAAAGCCGGCACAAGGGCTAATAGCGACCAGTTTTAACCAAAAAAAAAATGTTCTTCTAAGAGTTTTGAAAAATTCCTTCACCAATTTAGCACCGGATTTAATGAACGTTTCTAATTACGAGAGAAGGCAGGAACTATCGAGGTTAATTTTACTCATAATTATTATCGATGACGTAGAAGATTTACCTTTCAAGACACACTTCCTTTTCAAAATGTATGTATCATTAACATCCTCCGTGTAACTTTAAGCGAGAAATTTATATCGTTAATTAAAATTATATTTTTATAAAGAAACTGTCTGCCACTTGCAAGTCTCAATAATTGGGCGGGGGGAGGGGGGGGGGGGTGGTAATTTTTGGCGGGTTTTGGGGAAAAAGGAAATGGAAGTGCAACCACAGCCATACGTATGGTGTTTTGGTTTCTTGTTTCCAGTGATAGTCACTCAGATCTGTCTAAGCAATAAATTTAGTTCAACCTGCAAACGCTCTGTTTCCAAAAACTGCTTGCCTTGAGAATGGGCTGAGAGCCAACTAAAATAAAACAGCAAAAGAAGATTGGGTGTGATCACTGACTTCAAGTGACAAGGTCAAACTTTAAGACCGCAAAAATGCTTTGTCCTTAGCCCTTATATAACGGACAGCTATAATGGTAAACCTGATTGGTAAAAGGAAATGGATTGTGCGAAGTATCAAGCCCCTGACAGTGTATCAAAATTTCTTTTAAAAAAAACTACTTGAAAACCTATTGACACGACTGATCAAAAGGGCACTAAACGACCTATTGCAAAATGGCCAGTGTTTTAACCAAATAAGTTCATATTGTATGAAAAAGATTACTGTTCGATGGTCTATTGAGTGTTAACGACCAGAGAGTGTTAAAAACACTTCCTGCTTATAATAAATACTGTACCAGTCAAAGAAACCTCTGTATAAACAATTCAAAAAGCATATCAAAGTTAGTTAAAAGATACTTGTATCATCTAGCAGAAGCCATTCTGTTTATTGTTTAAACACCGAGGATGCAAACATGACATCATTTTTGTGGAATCATGGTAAAATTTTGGCGTCGTCTCGGTCTGTGCGTTTCAATGTTCATTAGTAACACCTTTAGGCTACTGTCAGCGATGATTGGAAAAGCAAAGTTGATTTATAATCAAAATCAATAATCAAAGTCGATACTTATTTGCTCTTTTCATTAACAACGTAAATAACAAAACAATTACTTCAGTGTCCGCGAAGTTAAAAACTGGATACGGTTGCTTATAAAACACAACTTAATCACACAGCATGGAAAACATAACAAAAACTTAGATCATTGCGAGTAAATAAGAAATAAAATTCCGTGCAATTTAAACGTCTGGGCAAAATAAGTGGCCTTATAAATAACGCATATCCCAACTAAAGATGAGATAATTTTCTTTTAGATGGTGGAAGAGGCTTGAAATGGTTGGAGGGAAGATTTGTGCTTCCAAAATTTGTTCCGTGAGACTTCGTTTCGCTTGACAACACGGGCAGGTGGTTTCTGTGTCCCGCGACAGTATTCGCTGTTTTGTGATCACAAGTATGAAAAACGATTAGAAACTGCTAAATTATGAATGAAATATGTCATAGTTTTTGAACCGGATGAGTCAAGGGGCTGATACTTCGCGTTAAGCAAATCTTTGTTGTAGGAAACGGGAAAATATGGCGACAGAAAGAGTCATTCGTACTTGGTTGGTGTTTGCGGCAGTAAGCCTAGCATTATGTCAAGGTAGAAAACATTTCGGTAAGTCACATTTCCAGTGCTATATTACTTGAGCGTGAATAGGTAAAGCTGTCAAAATCTGTTGGATGATGAAATCATGAGGCGAAAAAAGATGTCTCAGGTGTTTAAACTTATCTCAATCCAACGTAGAATCAATTTTTTTTTACCCCCGATATATCTTGCTAGATTCACGATTTTAGGGCCACGATGAATTGGAATTGACAATTTTGATGGTAATTTTAGCGGGCCTGGAAAATGTTCTTAGCTTGCAGGATCAGTGAACCACTTGCTTCTTCTGGTGGTAAAACGACCTTGCCTCGCAATATCTACAAGATTTATTGAGTGCTACTAAAATAAAATGATAACCTGAAGTTTAGTGGAATGGTTCGAAGCTCCCAACTAAACGCTAGGGGAAAATGAGGCTTCAATTACAATCCGAGAATGCTGTAACAATCAAAACGTCAAAGGTAGTGTCAAAGAGACGACGACCCTGAATCAGCAGCACAAACAGAGCGTAAAGTAAATTTAAATTGAGATAAAAATGTCATTTCAGATAAAAAAGAGATTTTTTTAATTGAGTTAAATAGTTACAGTTCATGTAAGGAAGTAATGTAAAAGGTGAAGAACTCTGACGATAGCAGCAATCATTTCTGCTTGCCTAAACTGCAAGAAAATGACATTATCTTCTATTGTAATTTAGAAACAGAAAATGTGTTTTTATGATTTTTGCTCAGTTTTTGGATCGAGAGCTTCAGTTAGCACAAACATTTTGATGTCATGATCACAAACTCAGAACTTACCAAGCGTAAAAACTCACCGGGAGACACCACGCGCAGAAAAAGGGATGTTTAGTTTTTTACCTGTATTTAGTTTAAGAACTTCAGTTGTTGTAAAGCTTCAAAGAAGTTCGAGGCGGGGGCATTTAACGTTGGAGGCATCAGAACCATTCAGCCTTACTATGTTAATGTTATATTGCTGATCAGCCCCTCCAGCAAAGTCGAAAAACTATTTGTGGTCTGTGCATGTTCACAAAGAGGGTTTTCCGGGCTTAACTGAACCATTGACTATATGCATCCTTTATCCTCTCTTGTTAAATGATTAAGCTTAGTCTTAGACGAACATTTGTCAACCTAGTTCAATATCGAAGATATTTTGTAGCGAAAATAAGCAATTTTTCAATAATACAGAAAATTAACTGTCTACGCCATAATTTCTTGTCTATTATTCTAGGATGGCAAGTGTTTATTTTGATGCTGTTCAGCGGTCATTTTCACGGATCACTATCCGTGCAATAACTTACCCGCCTTCTAGTCGGTTGCTTAAACCAGAGACGCATTAGGCGAACTTATAAACTCGTTGCGGCGAAATTGATAGCCACGATCGCTAGTGATTTTCGCGGACTCATTAGGCGATTGCGGGCGATTTTCTCAGAATTCCAGCGAATTTCAATCGCCTGACGTTCGATCTCTCGACGCGGCGATTAAAATCGCTGGGAAAATTGTCTTCGCTGGAACGGCCACACTTGGCGATTTTAGCTGGTGGTTAAAATCTGTCGCGACGACCCTATAAAAGCACCTTATAAGTGTTTCGCTGGCTTTAGAAAGAGAGATTGTCAATATGTTATCGTAATACTAATGAAAAATAAAAGCCACATCTTTCCAGGTTGTCATAAGGGAGATGAAATGATGCCTACGTTGAATGAAATCAAATGTAAATGTTTGAGAGAATAGTGTTTATGTGATCAGTTGGGATGGGTTTTGAATCAGAAAAGCATTTCAAGCAATGCCGCCAAGGTCTATTGGGCAATTTTCATTTCTTTTACATTCGGGTACCATCGTGTCAGAGTGTAAGTTACAGCGTACGAAAAATGTAAGGTAGTAAATGGCTGAAAACAAAATCTCAATATTTACTTACTAAAATACTCAAATAACCAGAGAGAAGTACCGTTTTCGAGAATAGAACTATTTCTTTGCTTTAAAAGCAGCCCAGAATGAAATGTCTCTTGAATTGCAAGTAAGGGTTTCGCTCCTTATTTCACGTTGTTTGGCTTGCTGTTCTTCGATTTACTGTGCAATGTACTTCTAACTTTTAACTCTGTCCAGCTATTGATCGGTACTTTATGGTAGTGCTGTTCATCATGCGGTCGTAATGGCTGTAACATTTGTTTCGTGGACCTAAAACATTTCTTTTCAGGCTTCTGTCTCGCTCCTTCTTAAGTTGAGCACATAGCTAAGGAGGCCTTCCACGTATTAATACTCGTAAAATGTCAAAATTAAACGTGAACACATTGAAAAAACCCAATCGAACTGTTCCGGAAGCACGTTTTGTATGCATGCTCGCGCGATGATGAGCCAGTTTTGTCAACTTAAGTTTTAGTCATGACGGCAAGCATTCGAAAACCACTCTAACCCAGTTACTAATTTTCTCTGGTGCAGGCCATGAAAAACCCAAGATATTTAAAAGGCACGCACAATCACCCGCACCAGCCCCCGCCCCAGCCCCAGCCCCAGCCCCCGCTCCAGCTCCCGCAGGATCACCGGCAGCAGCAGCAGCAGGTACGTTGTGACTTGGTACACGCACCCATTGCTCGTGGAATGGTTTTGTGGTTGTTTACCATTTATCCGCAAATCCGGAAATTTCAGTTGGAATGTAAATGGAAAGGCTAATTTGGTCTTCCTTAACGGAAAATTTCCGTAGAAAACGGGATTTTTTGAAAGGTAGTCCAAAATTCCTAAACGGAATTTCCAAACGGAAAATATACGTTCCATTTGCTCCTTGCTACTATTTCAAGGCCTTTTGGCTTTTATCGGTACCTGTGAAAATGTCCTTGGACATGGCACACGGACATCCCATGGAAGTTTCCTTTCGGGGCTTTGTTGCGTCCCATTTACTGCAATGTTCGACCAACCGGTTTTCCGTTTAAATGGTAAACAACCAGTAACTCACTTTGACAGTGACGCTTTACTTACCTTTTTGGGTTGGCCCACCTTGTTTTTTTTTCTGAACCCTCAGCTAGGCTATGTTTACACGGGATCGGTTCCAAAGGGATCTAAATGCATCAGGTCCAAAAATCGGGCCGGATAGGCCTTCTGCTCACACGGAACGTTTCTGGAACCGGTCCGTAACGGTTCCAAAACTGGACCTGCTGTTTTGCAGGTCCAGTGTAAACACTTGGATCGGTTCCAAACGGTTCCATGCAAACAGAAGCGGATCCGGTCCGGCTCGGTTTGGAACGGTGGCAGTCCGGCCCCGTGTAGACATAGCTATAACCACTCTGTAGTGCCTGAAGACGATTTCCTTCAACCGAAAGATTGCTCGTTAACAACAACTAGTTTTTAAGGGTTACACTCAACTTACTTGTGCAATCAAACTAAAGTTGAAATTGAGTATAAAAATATCGTTTCAGACAAAAAATGTGAAAAATCCCTGGACGTTGTCTTCGTCCTCGACAGTTCTGAGAAGGTTGGCAAAGATAACTGGGAAAAGATCGTCAACGCCACAATCGACATCGCTTCAAAGTTTGACCTGAAGTACACTCGATTTGGTGTTATCCAGTACCAGTCTTACCCAGAAACTACCATAAAACTCATGAAATTCAACGATGATAAAAGTCTGGCGGCCACCTTGAAGAAAATATTTTACCACACTGGCGGAAAGAGAACGGACCTTGCCCTTAACACAACGCTGGACGTGTTCAAGGCCGCATCAGTGCGCAGCGGCAGTAAGGTATTTTCACCACTGCTGTTGTTGTTGTTGTTTGGGTCAATTATAGGAGTTTCACGAATTGTCAGTTGAATTTCTATACTAAGCAGACACAGGGTATTCTCACTAAACGCACACTCTGACTTGCTTACCAAAAGTCACCACTCAAGTTCGCTTACAGAGTAAAATCCAGTTAATTTCTTTAATGCGATTGTCCTAACGCTAGAGTCACTTGATGGTATCGTACCGTACTCCAACAAATGAGTAGCAATTAGCAGTACTAATTCCCTGGTCGTGGTATTGTTTGTTATGCAGTGAAATCCCAAAGTTCAACCACTCAGATGAAGGCTACCTGGCAGTGGTGACTCCCAAAGTGAAAAATTGGAATTGTTTTCGCCTTTCGATCTTGAGTGTCTTAAGGAGTGATTTGCTTGAATATTGTTTATACTTGCCATTATTTCAAGGTTGTCATCCTTCTCACCGGAGGTCCATCTGCTGATGTGTACTATGATGCTGCAAAAGACCCCATAAAGGGGGCCGACCTTCTAAAAATGCCAACGGATCAATTACACGACGCTGAGGTAGCTGTGTACGCGGTAGGAGTCCAGGATGGTCTTTCTGATAATGACAAGAAGACTTTTACAGAGCAGTTAGGAATCATAGCAAGCCAGCCTACTGCTGATCACGTGTTTGAAGTGGCTGACTACGCTAAACTTGCGGAGACGGCACCTAAGGTGGCCAACAAATCATGCGTGGGTACGATAAAGACCCGGGGGGGGGGGGTTACTCCCTTATATACGCTATATAGGTATGTGCCGCCCGATAGGGTAGGGTTTTTGAGGTGCTCAGTCCTTAAATAGGGTATCCTTTTTTGTTATTTTTTGGTATTGTGATCCTTAGATGTTCCTTAGATAGGGTCACTAAATTGCAGTATCCACGTCAACGCGCAAAACGAAAAAGATATGGTCTGTTAAAACTGTATTACACGCCCGAATACACGTTATAAAGTTTAACAAAGCGATTTTTAAAGGACGTTTATAGCTTGTGTTGCTGTGCGTGAGTTATCTTGTTTCCCTTAAATAGGGTGCCATTTCTTGGCTTTGGGCCTTTAAAAAGGGTATCAATTCTCGATTTTCTACCCTTAAATAGGGTCAGGGTTTGAGAACCTTGGCGGCACACACCTATCGTAAATTGACGGGAGTACTCCCCCCCCCCCGGGGGGATTAAGATTATTCAGTTCCATGGACAAAACGATTAAGATTATTAAGTTTCTTGGACAAAATTTTTCAACTGTACTGGCAAAAATCCAGTAGTACAAACTGCAAAACATGGCACAAAACGGGCATGGATGCAAGCCTTAGCGGGAAAAAACTTGCATGGATTTCAACTTTGCCGATGATATTTGCCGCGATCTGAAATGTTACAGCACAAATGTACGATGAAGGAGCACATTTGGATTAAGTACAGGGGAATCGTCAAGAAAAAGGAGGCTGTTGGCTATCGTGGTTGGTACAATAATAATAAAGGGTGTTATCGTCTGTCTTACGATGTGGTCACTTGAGTTGCAAATCGCAACGTTTCTACTGCTTACTACTAGTTTTCATTGCCCTAGCTTAACTGCTAGCCTCGTCGCCTGGTAAAGGGTTAGTAGTCGAAACGTCGCGATTTACAACCCAAGTGACCACATCGTGAGACAAACGATAATACACTTTATTAGTAATGTACCGGGGGAACTGCTGAAAAAAAAAATCGAACGAATTCTGTCGAAGACATCCCTGAGGTGGGTCAGAATGCGTAAAGTGATGGTTGAATTTTAAATTCGTCGCAGCTGTGGTGTTTTTCTTTTCGTTTTATACAATTGCATGTGAATGAACATAAACTAAAATTCACGCGAAACGACTGTTGCCTTTCCTCGGAAACGTTTCTCAGACCCCCACCTCAGCCTTTCTTTCCATTTAACAACCTTTAAAATTTGGGGGATCTATTAGGTTTCTATACTGATAACTTCTATGTGACCCTCTATGTTTTCAGTAAACGGTGGCTGGGGCGCTTGGTCAGCGTGGTCTGAATGTAGGCATCCCTGCATGGTCAAGATGCGAACAAGGGAATGTAACAACCCTGCACCAGAGAGTGGAGGCCTCAACTGCACGGGACCAAAGGTCGAGCAATACCCATGTGGATCAGCAGCGGAGTGCCAATGTAAGGCCACTGTACAGACTCATCGACAGATCATATGACAATAGAAACAAATTGTTTGCAAATGTAGACCCCCTTCTTGCATTCTCTTTCCTGCGTCTTTTAAGACTGTGGTCTCAGAAATCTCTAAATCACAGGCATGTGCAAGAGTCTCTGAGTGCTAAAAGTTTTTTAATCTCAATCACGGCTTTCAAACTGAAGAAGAGGGCTTGTATATTGGATCCTGAAAAAGGACACCTTAGCATGCATAACTCTATATCAATATAAATTACCTTATGCACTACGCACATACATTATGACTCTTACAATACCTACTGCAAAAGATGAGTTCTGTTCTAATACAGATATGTTCTTTCCTCCACACGCAATTCTACAAACTGAACAGCTACTCCAAAGCCTGGTAAGTTTTTAACTTATTTGTCCATTAGAACGCTCCATGAAATACGCTATTTAATAACGTATCGTCGCACTTAAATTTCTAAGGGGAAACGAAAATTGAAGAATCCTGGTTTCTACTATAGGCTTTTATTTTTAGGTGTTATCAGTTGTAAAGCATGCGATACCAAGTTATTTCAAGGCAATAGTGAATCTTTATTTGTACTTCTATCGCACACACAAGGTCTGAGTTTGAAAAAGGTTAGCAAACTTTTTTTTAGTACCGGTCAGAAAATTGAAACCCATCTTCCGCCTTCTGCTTCTAAACCAAACGACAGCTAGGCTTAAATTTAATGCATGAACTAACGGATGAAGTAAATTTATAATGCACGATATATTTTGTGGTAACCAAGATAAACATAATATAAAGTAAAACCTAATTAACGTAACTTTATTAGTACCAACTGAATATGTAATTTAACTACTGCAGTTAAATGCTGTTTTTAATGGCAAGCTAACAAACTAACGAACTTTTTTCTTTTGCCCTCCTCTGAAACATGTCTTCGTCTTACGGTAAGTGCTGCGATCTTTCGTTCCTCACAAACACCATGTCTAAATTATTACTTTAAACAGATTTGTACTTTCATGGCGAGAATTTGTACTTATGGCAATATAGATTAAGAATAAAAAAAGGGAACAAAAATCAATGAAACGAGAATAAATGTCTTTGAACAGCCTGATAAAATTCAAAACCAATTTGCAAATGATAAAATTATGACTCTCGTGAATGGGTGATTGGGTAATTTAGGCTTAAATCTCCGAATGTTCTTGTAATTGAGGGTCTAACATAGATTTGAGATGGAATGCGGAATGATGAAAAAAAAATCAAAATTCAAAACAAATTTGCAAATGGTAAAATTGTGACTTTCACATGAATGGGTGATTGGGCAATATAGGCTCAAATTTCTGAATGCTCGTGTAATCGAGGGTCCAGCATACGTTAGATGGAATGCAGAATGATGTTTAAAACCAAACTAGGATGCACGATGTCAGGAAGCTTAAAGGAATGTTAAGGGATGAAAATGTCATGGACCGAAAAGCGGGATGTCCTTTTTTTGGGTCGTGGGAATGTGTTGTCAATACCATTTTCTTGTTAAACTCACACCACGTCAAGACAGACTCGAGATGAATATTGTGACTGGCGTGTGGGATGAAAGAGGCCTAGTTTGAACCCTCTTACCTCAAGGGCCTTAAATAGCAATAATTTGTTGCTTATGGAATTGCCTTTTTTCAACTTTATTGATTATTCAAGCTAAGATGACGGTAACTACGGTCGTGGGATGCTTTTGACACTGTCCTTAAACATGGCCGTTTTTGTTTCCTAGTTAATCGTTTTTTGCAGTCGTGTACGTCGTCACTTTGCTAGCTGACAAATTTTCTATTAGTGCAGAGATGCAAAAACATGCCAGAAGGAGCATAAAACGACAAAACTCCACCTCCCCAACTTCCCTTGCATTTTGGTCTGACTTTTGAAAAAAAAGTGTACCAGAAACTTCTCAAAAATTTAAAGATGACAAAAAAGGTATCCAACATTTTTGCCAGTGGCAACGGTGCAACAACTCAGTACGAAAATTCAGTATATCATGTAATTTCAATCAATGCGGATATTACTTCTTTGATTAGCTTTGTATTACTTGCGAATGAGGTTTGGATATTTCAGTGGTGAACAAGCTTTGCAAGTATTGAAAACATTAACATCCTATAAACTATTCACATGGATTATGGCTTACGCGTCACGGCCCATGTAGAGCTCACATTAATCTCCCTTGTTCTTCTCTTCCCTGTTTTTTTTCACCGACTTTGATCTTCATCGTTTGGAGACAGGTATCCTCAGTATGAAATACGTGATGCGTCAATTCTCTACTGATGCTCAGGCTCGTTGATTCTTGTAGGAAATCCCTCTCCAACACGTCCTCCTCAACAACAACTTCAAACACAAACAAAACCACAACCACAACCGCAACAAACAACCCCTGAACCCCAACAAACAACCCCTGCGCCCCAACAAACAACCCCTGCACCTCCGAAACCTCAACCTCAACCACAACCACAAACACAACCCACCCAAACAACACCAACAACCCCACCTGGGCAACCCCAAGTTCCACCTCAGCAGAGCGGAATTGTCATTCACGGCTCCCCTGATCCAAACCGTAAGTACATTATCAGCGTTTTAAAAGTTGCTAGAAAACTATTACACCACTCTCAAGTGATAGAAACAAGTTAGATAGTTACATAAACCCCTAATTTGTTATTCACTTTCACAAAAGACGAAACACGTATCATTGTGAATTGTTCTTACACTGATTGATCGTTTTCTTCTTTCACTTAACGCCTTAAATTGTATTTATTGCAACCTCGTTATTATTGTTTGCCATAGTGAACGCCTCAGTTGGATGTTTCATTTCTCAGAGTAAAAGGAAAATATAAAGGAACCATAAAATTAGAGAACGATGTCTGGTCCAGAATTCTGGTATCCCTACCATATATTAGAAAAAATAGCTACCAGGTTTCATCATCCCATTACTTTTTGCACTGCTTGTTCCAAACCTCTCTCTGATCTGTTCCTATTAAATTGTATGTCATGTGGTCAGGTTGACATTGCTCTGTATGACCGCACCTTTCATCTTTTGTACTGTTCTTTTTTTGATAGAATGTGGTAACGGATATGAACTCGTGACTGTGAATGATGGGCAGTACGACGCCTCGTCATCTTACGCCAATGGACCTACTGAAGAAATAAAGACTCAGTCCATGAAAGACCACATGCCTTCTATGGGCAAAGTCAACAACACAGCTGGACGAGGTAGCTGACGACTGTTCTTTAGAATTTTGAAAATTTATTTAAACTAAACCCAGGCCGAATTCGTTGCTCTAGATTTGTTTCCCATGTGATAAAAATATTTGCCATTGTACAATCATGGGAAAAGATGGGGAGGAGGAGGAATAATAGTTCTACAAACGTGTCTGTCTTTCATTAAGAGAAGGAACTAGAAACACGTACTCAATTTTGCATTAGCCTTAATGATCTTTATCTACGATTATGGTTAACACATACATTGGCCTTGATTTTCTGTGTCACTTAGTTTGCCACTAAAGTCAGGGTTCCATCGTTGGAGCACGATTTGCTTTCAGTAACATTCTCATAGCTTTAAAATGTAGATTAAAAGCATTTTTGTTTTAATATTTCTATTAAAAAGAGGAAAAGAAACCTACAATCACCGACAAAAATGCTCGGGCGTTTTCGTATTTTATGTATTAAAATCCTCCTCTTCTGGCCATTTCACAGTGTTGCTTGTCACCTACAATGCCTTTTTCTGTTGATAACTGATGTTTTAGGGGATGTAAGATCATTTTTGCTAAAGTTGGTACCAAACTTGAATTGTTTCAAATAAGGATGGAATTAAATTAGCAACATTTATCAAAGTGCCCCTTGGACCTCTCCGGTTGATTTATGATGAATCTTAATCTTGGAGTAAAGTTTGTTTGAATAAAGAGCTCCCTAACAACCAGGCCCTGTACGAGTCTACATAAACCATTGATTGAATCTCTGTCCTACTATTTAATTGTCAGGTGCATGGTGCGCTGATCATGCTAAAGCTCTTGCCAAAGATAAGAACCAATACCTTCAGCTTGACCTGTTGACACCAACCGTAATCGGGATGGTGGAAACTCAAGGACAGTACTACTATCCGAATTTTATCACCAAGTTCTCCCTGAACGGCAGTAACGATGGTGTCAATTGGATTGCATATGGCAAGGTAAATATGGTTTATTAGCTTAAAACAGCTAAGGCCCCGTTTCCAATCAGATATTTTTTGCGATAGACCTCGTGTCCACACTATAGAACGCCCACTCGTATCGAATGAGTCAAACTGAGATACATTGTTTGCGGATTTATCGCTACATGTAGAGATCAAGCGAAAGAAGTCACCACAAAGAAGCGTTTTCACTCGTTTACATACGGAGATTTTCAAAACTGCTCTTCACCGGCTCACCCATCCCGGCCGCCATCTTGGAAATGTGGAATATGACACTGGCTCTGCTGATTTTCGAAACATTTGTTACAAAAGGTGAAAAACATGCATTTTTCTGCAAAAATGGTCTGACTATTTACTACTTATGACGTCATATCTCGCAACCATAGCAGCCGATTCTCAGCAAACTTGTGTCAAAATGTGTCTAAGGGATATGTGTTAGGCTAATAAGAACCGTAGGTGCTAATAAAAACACTATGAGGGACTGGGGTTGGGGTTGGCATCCACCCTCCGAGGGTTAATATCATCATCTTATTGATCATTGGTTTAACTGATGATGTTGTTCTCATGCAGGTTCTGAATGGTAACAATGATCAAAATACTCGAGTGGACAATCACCTTAGTCCTCCCGTCAATGCACGCTTTATTCGGTTTATTCCTGTAGAGTCTTCCACAGATGACATGTGCATGAGAGTAGCAGTATTCAAGTGCCGACGTAAGTAGACTGCAGTGAAATAACAGTACAATGTTATCATATTATTAAAACAGCATTTATCAACAGCAGGTTATATGTCAAATACGTCATAAAATAACTTGTCTGATATGATTTTCCCAACCGTTTTTTGGTGAAACAGTTTGGCTTAACTCTTATGATGACTTTCGCTCAGGTTGTCGAAATGTCAGTCAATGTCACCTCAAACAGTCCTTCCCCGGGATTACACTTGTGACAGTTTGCGACTATTGGACAAATTCTGTACAATAATATTCTTAAGATAATTATGGGGCAATGTTTTATTGCAAATTCAAGTCTTGGCGAAATTATCGACCGATGGAAGCAGCCGAATTGTCTATATTTTCAGCAGATCAAAACAAACAAACCAAACTAAACAGACCCTCCTTTTAAAGAGCAGATGATTCCAACAGAAAACTACCAGAAAGAAACTTTGAATGCTTTACATCATCAGAAAACATGGATATGTAACAGCGCGTGCGCGGGTTTCACACTTTCCATTGTATGACAGAAACAAAATAAAATAAAATGACTTGATACTTAACTGCTGCGTTTCGCATCTGTTGCTACAAAATGCATTACACGAAGGCTTTATCTCTCTCCATTTCATGCGTTGGTAAATTATTTCGGTCACTGGTTTCTTCATGGACAAAAACATATTTGATGTTGTACTGATTCGTCCCCAATGTCTAGTTTCTGATGGTGATAGTGGTGTGCCGGTAATCTTCACAGCAATGTATTCTGATCACTACAAGTGTAAACCGAATAGTAGCTAGCATCGCTCTCCCTCTGTACTTCCAGGTAGTTGGTCACCAGTAGTTAGTCTGAAGTCAGCTTGAGAAAGTAGTTCATATGCAATTGATCCCTTCATTTGCAACTCAGTATCGTCTAGTACCAGAGTTGATTGCCTTTTTAAGAGGTAATTCAAATGAAATGGCAAAAACTAGTAAAATAAGTAGAAAAAATGGAACTCATAAAATTAACGCTTTCTTGGCAGTGCACCGAAATATTTACTAAGTAAATCTTTTCATTGTTCTATTGCAGCTGCCAATCTCGTCCCACCAAAGAAAGACCAGCCTGAAGATGGTAAGAATGTTTACTGGAAATTGGATTTGTATCCTTAGAAAATTTGGTATCCATATGTCAAGGTTAAACCTTTGAAAAGCTCATTTTAATCTGACTGTACTTCTGTACTTCTGTTAATGCATACCAAGAGGGGATGAAGGGGTAAGAGAGTTCATCTCCAGTATAGGCCCTATTCTCATCCTAATCCCTCTAAAGCTATTTTTAGCAACAAAATTCCAATTTCCAAACGTTTTGTCTTTTGAGCGGATAAATATTTTTCACTAATTTTTTTCAGTTTTCAGATCTGTGTAACAAGGTCATTCAGAAACCGACAGAACATATCCCATAATACTAAAAGCAAAATTTGGCTCCAACTTTCTGACGTCACTTTACCGGCGAAAAATGTCAAAACTGGAAAAATTAAAATCATGAAATTTTGCGAAATGACGAGTTCTATACCGCTGCAAAAATCCAGGGTGATTGCTTTAAAACTCAATACGTTACTTGAAATTTGAATTTCCCACCTTCTTCTTCTTCTTCTTCTTCTTCCTCGGATAACCCACCTCCTTCTTAATGAAGATTCTCGTGAGCGGGTGCTTGGGAATTAAAAACTTAGGGTATGGTCAGTGGCTATTGGCAAAATGGCACCACAGCCGGTCCTTAAAGGCTTCCAGGCTAGGCGCCAGAACCACGGAATCTGGGAGGCTATTCCAATCACGAACAGTTCTTCGAACAGTTCCACCATTTGTTATTAAAAATAACCTAAGAGGGATTAGGATGGGGGATAGGGCCTACATGGCGGAGTAGCTCTCTTAACCCTTTATCTTCTCTTGTGCATACTACAACTAGAAAAGCAATCGAAAGTGTGGTAACAACATCAATTGGCTCTTCACTTGCAGAAATTTCCTTTCTACTTTCCATGTCGTTTCTTGAGTCAGATTTAAAAATAATAGTCAGAGACAGATATTTAGTATGACAACTAACAAAGTTAATAAAACATGCAATATCATAAATTATGTATTCGCTCTGGTAACGGTACTTCCTTTTAATCGGCACTCTCCTTTTGATTTCTCTTTTCAGCTTGGGCGGATAAGTGGGCCAACGCAGCACGCAAGTCCCGCATCGAAAAATCCAAGAAATCCAAATGTAAGCCTGGTCTTTAAATTGCTTTACTTTAAATTACATTTAACTGTACGAACAAAACAATTCGTGTATGGAGGTTGTTGAGCTGGTGCAGTTGTAACGAAAGCAACCGGGTGTAATGCCAGTTTTTTTTTATTGGCGACGCAAACATTAACGTCTGCATAAGAAATATGCAACGCATGCTCGGTCGGAAGAAATAAGAAAGATGAATGCTAAGCATGTTACGTGCATGGCACAAAGAAAACATCTGAGACTCCTTGGGGGGGGGGGGGGGATCAAAATTAAACCCCCGACCTTCTGCAAAACCGGTCGGACGCTCTAAGTTCTAACCACTGAGCTACTGAGAGACTTGTGCAAGGTCATATTGACCTCAGTGCACACTGCTATGATCAGCAATGTCAAAAGCGCCCTATGTGATAACAAAGAAGCCGGTTGAGTGAAAGCTTAGTGAAGAAATAAGAATGATGGAACATTCATCATGACTCTTAAAGTTCACCTTTGCATGTGTTGCTAAAATCATTGTAATACATTTTGTTGTATTAGTGTAATTTGATTACTTTTAAAACCTGCAACACTTAAAAAAACGCGTGATGTTCATTAGTTTACTGTCTGATGCACATATGACAGCAATTTTAGGAAAATTAGTTCGCCTTGTGTAAAACACAAAGCTTTCGAATCAAAATGCGCATCAGATAGTGAACTATTATAAATCTAAGCTATTCTTTTCATTTTCGGGAAAAAATAATGTTTCTTTGATATCTTTCACTTTCTCTACAGCTCAACACCAAAAGAAGCACTAAAATTCAAACTGAATTGATGATGGACTTTCTTGGAGTCACTCCTCTTTGTACAATTTGTTGGGAAACCAATTATTCGTCGTCACACTGAATCTCACCAGGGAATGGAATCACTTTGCGAAAGATCTACAAATTCCTCGATGGAAATAAACTGAATTTCTTTTCCCATGCATGCCGGAAATAGGAAAATTCCGTATAACGGAACCTAGAAAAAACATTGTGGTGAACTGGTCCAGTTAAGTATTGAAACGGTGAATGCTCCATTGGTTTGCAAAAGCTTGTTTCTCAGACAAATACAAGTCCAGCAGTGATGCCACTGTCTGTCTGTCTTATTGAATGCCCTGGGCAGTATGGTATCTTGTATGTGAAAAGATCGACGTGCTTTAACAAAATAAGCCATTACACTACTCAGAGTCAACTTAAAAGACTATGTTAGCTCAATTTTTCATATGAGCAATTTTTCCGTCAGCTACAATGTCTTTAGAACACGAGTGATTTTCTGAAAAAAAAATTATTCATTTTCTCCAGCTGTTGTTGACATGTTTATCGGTGAATGTGATCAAGTAGTTGTACCTAGTGTTATTTTGTATAGTTTAATCAGTGAAGATGATAAGGGATAAACTTGAAATAAAGTGCGTTTCGCAAATATTGTCTGTACATTAAATAAATTCATAGAACAAATATATTACCTCAGACTTTCGATCTACTAGTTCGGGTAAACAGAAAAGGTCAGGGGGAGCTCAATAGAAAATGGAGGGGGATGGGAAGGGGAGAGGTGGGCGAGCCCGATTTGACATGTTCCAAAACGAAAAAAAAAAAAAGGATTCCTGCCCTCAAAATGTGTTCTTTTTGAAAAAAGTAATGAGAACTTGTGCGTCTATTTACGTTATTACACTAAGAACAGTGGGTCGGTTCTTTGTTCTCCTTCCTTGTATCAGCCACCGATAACACCAGTGCAATATGGATACCTGGTCTAAATTTTTATATATATCTTTTTCATTGTCGCATGTCCTTTAGACTTTTGCTTGTTTGAGACGGTTTATTTTCCGGCACCTGACAATTCTTTTTTTCTTTGGCATGATTCCTAGCTGAGTTTCATTTTCTGTCACAAACACATTAATTTGTGTAAAAGATATAAATTCTCTTTCAGTTCCAATTGCTTCTTAGATGACATAAAGTGTCCTAAGTAACGAGCACTTTGGGGGCGTCCCGGACGTTCATTCGTCACCCTGAACTGCGAGGTTCTCATTATCGATAAAAATTTGCTCCTTTGTGGTTTCACACGACTCTATGACATGTTTAACGCGAAAACGGTTCGGCTCAACAAGTATCGTAAAAGGGCGCCGAAAGAGAAAAAAAATTAACTTGCAGTAGCCACTCGCTATGTTTCATACTGCAGAGTTTTGGCTGATTTTTCCTATTAAGTGCTGAGTGCAAATATATCAGTTACATCATCTACTAGAATTTTTTAGTCGCATATTAATACTAAAGGTACGAAAAGAACGCGTCCAAACTTGCCAGATTCAGTTTCAGTTGCATGCTAAGTCAAAGTTCTTTTTGTGCAAGAACCTGAGAAGGGAGAGAGGATAAAAAGGGAAGGAGATGGAAACCAGGATGATACAAATACAACATTACATTTCCTGGAAGTGGAAAGAGAATTGCAAAGAGGCAAAGGCAGCCAAGACGGGCGGCAACCGGATTAAACGGTTACGGGAAGCAGGAAATGTAGCACCCCTCGCCCCTCAACCCTCTTCCCGTAGTTCCTCCTTTTCATCAAGAAATTTCATAGTCTCTACTCATAGGCTCTTCAAATCGACGGAGACAGTGCAAGCATGCAGACACCCCGAAACGAGTGCTAAATATATAGATTTAGCCAAGCCTAAAAGCGGAGCTCCACATCTCTCCTTCATGCTTATTGGCCCGTAAAATACAGTAAATTTTAGTTGTACAGTTATTCCCCAAGAGGTGAAAAACAGCAAGGGAAAACATGCGGACCGCTGAGGAAACTGTGAATTGGCTTAATTCTCTTCAAAGAGACGAATTCAGTACAACTTTCACCGGCAGCTCTTCTTGTAGCATTCTTTCGAAAGCTAGCTTATTAGCTTCAAGAAGAGTACTTGTAAAACTACAATTGCTAAAAAAAAATCACTTAAGTTGCTCCCGGTAGCGACTCGACAGACTTTTCCATGCAAATACACATTTCTCACTTATTCCAATGCATCCCTCTGGCTGTGTAGTTCGAATTCTGTTAACTATGAAACATTTCTCGAAATCTATCTTGCTAAAATAAATAATATCTTCCCGGCATCAAACCGTTTAGTGACAAAAATTGCCCAAAAAATGTTTTCGGAAACTTTCAAGCACACGTATAATTATCAAGAGAAAATGGCACAAGTTTTTCAACCGCGAAGTATAATCGGGCGCTTTCAAGAACACACCCTGAACTAATTTTACGAAGCTTTTAGAGTCTCATTCTAGACAAAATAGACTTAAACTGAAAAATGCTTTGCCTATAATTATTTAAATAAAGATTTCATTTCGATCTGTAAATAAAGACACACTGAAATGGTTCAGCGGTTAAAAACAAAACGAGCACGAAAACTTACTCACTGAAACGGCGATTCTAAGTTTATTCGCTAAATTGGGACAGAAGTGTTATTCATTTCAAATGAAGAAACCAAAAAATATAACAATATAAGGAAGATAAAATATTCCACAACTGAACAAAAAACATAAGGAGCTTTTCACTAAGGGTGCGTTTCTTTGGGAGAATCCGAAAACGGATTTGTGATCCCAGATCATATGGATTCTTCGACACCAAAGAAACGCAAAATCCGAAAAAGGATTATTTTGTCATGACAAGTCAGGCTGGGGGCACGCAATATATGTATCAGAACGATATTTCTTTCGTACCGCCCCAGAATTCAACTAGAATGGAATACAAATAATTTATAAACAAGGAAAGTATCTGCAGTAGACGCAGTAGTTCAAGTGAACTCGCTATTTGCGTTCACAATTAGCAAAATCTGGTCCCTGAATTACAGAAATCGTACACAAATGAAGTTCTCCTGACGGGTCAATGCTTCTGGCTGTACTTTTGGAGATAACTTTTCAAATATAAGGAACGGAATAATCACCTGATTTTCTTTTTCACGATCGAATGTTTCGTTACGCAAGATCGAGAGAAAATATGACGAGACCAGTAAATTTGAATGGAAGACCGCTTGACAGATGTACTATTTTCGGATCCGTCCCCCAAAGAAACGCACGGATCATGAATCCTAAAAATCGGGATTTAGATTTGATCTGATGTATCCACTCGGAGTGTGGATTCTTCAGATCACTAATCCGTGATTAATCTATTTTGGGATTTAGGTAAAGAAACGCAAAATCCGTTTTTGGATACAAGAATCCGGATTTGGATTTTCCCAAAGAAACGCACCCTTAAGACTGTAAACTTAGAAGTGACGACAGAGTGACTCTTCAGGTGTTGAATACTAAATTACGAATTAATCGAAACAACCCAATATGCGGTGCCGAAGAAAAACAACCTACATTGAAAAAAAAAACAGACCAGTCTGTCTAGAATAGCTACGATTTCCACTTTTCGAATAAAATACACTAGAATTGCTTTAAGAAAAATATTGAAAATTACGCACTAAAGTTCAAAAGGAAATTGAACTGAATTAAGTTAAGCCTAAATATCAAATTGCTCACTAATGAAAATTCCTTTAATGAATAAACACAGAAAAAGGGACGAGAAACCTTCAAAAACATGAAATGTCATTCACATGCGAAGCACTTGTTTGCCTAGGAAAGCAAACTGCATTCAATTTTCCACTCGAGTGAAGTTACTCGCAAGCCGGCAAACGGGAACTACAAGGTATTTTCACAGCTATTTAAACAAGTTTTTAAAACATTTCAAGAAAATGAAATTTTGACAATGTAAATCCACAATCAAATCTGTAATTAATTTTACTTTACCACTGAACTGAAAGAAGGACTTGAAAATCTAAAACGAAAGTCGCCGGGTTCTTTCCAGATCTCCATAGCTTTGAAAAAACAAAAAAACAAAAACAAGTATGTCCTCGAACAAGGATTTCTTGCCTTCAAGCTAGAAGCTGCCTTCAGCGAGATTGAAAAAATCCTTTTCCTTTTCGTGATGAACTGTTACAAGTCTTCATTCCAAGAATGTATTGCAATTATCGTATTGAAAATCGAGCGTACGTGGAACCAGCTGCCATATTGTTTTCTTCAGCTACAAGAAAAGATGGCATTCCGCCTTCCCCGGTCGGGCTGCCTTGGGACTCCCCTCACCCTCTCCCAGAGTCTGTACGGACGGAGGTACGCTGGCGTCAGAACCAAAGTTTTTCGGATCAATGGGTTAACAAATTTGCTTACCCATGGTGCTTCGCGAGCTCCGCTATAATTTGTTTCCTCAAGAGCGTGACAAAAAGCGAAACCAATTCCACATGTGTTTTGAGGGCAATAATATATTAAATTTACATTGGAAAGCAAAAAAGATTTAGTTGTTTGTGTTTTTAGCAATGACCCCAGAGTCCAATCCTGATTAGTAAATGAAATGGTATGAAGTTTGGAAATGGCAAATAAGCAACAGAAAAACGTTCGTAAATACCGCAATCGGTAGTAATGCATACTTGATAATTCTAATTTTTCTGGATCGATTTTTTGGATGCACCTATTCGCAGGTCAGACGTTTGAACTGTGCTTCCATCAAAGTTCTTTGATATCAGTTAATTAAATTTGGGTTAGAAGTGAAGAGGAGAGGTTCAGTTTGACCAACAGATGAGTGAATTGTTTAGTGCGATAGAACCCTTCAGAAATTTGGTGAAACCACGCGACAATGGTTTAAACGGAAGTTGGACTATATTTAGGCCCACTTTGCAACTGCGTATTATTTTACAAAACTGTGTCCTCCACGTAGGGAAGATGGGTTTCACCAACTCTGCTCGAATACCTACACTCTGCTACATGTTCCTTGGGGTGCTATTTTTCCTTTCAAATTCAGGTCAGTTTACTTCTTTTCCTATTCCTTGCGGTATATTCGCATAATTTTTAAACAACTCGTTTTTACAGACAGACATAGTAACAGACAATAAGCCACAATTTTATAAGCGGGCGACGGGATCGTAATGGCGGAAAGCGTTCTGATTCGTATATATAACATCTTGCTCTGTTACGTTGTAACTACCTTCAGTTCAAACGTCCAACCCGTCCATGTTTTTTGCTTAGTCGTGATCATCTAAGCTCCAGAAGCTTCTACATTTAGTCATGATATGTCATTGATTTTGACCTTGAAGCGACTATGCGGTGAGGTCAGTCATTTTAGGCAATCTCGCTTCTTGGAAAGTGGTTTCAAACCGCACTAGGAAAATTCCACGAAAGGGGATTGCATGGAACGAGAATGGTCATTAAACGGTGGATAGGATTGCACTAAAAGGAATCCTTTCGCGAATATTGTAATCTCGACGATCTAGAGAGATAATAATTTTAAGGACTTTCAAATACTTGGCCTTTTTGTAAACAAGGTATAACACTGCAGGCACAACACTTCGTATATCAAGGATTAACACTTCGTTACATTTAGTATATAATAAATCAAAAACTGAAAAGTTCAGTGTAACATTAAAAACCGTTCTTAATGTTCTGTTAGCGATTGAAAAGTCACAAAACGATTTATTAAAATTTGGACACTGAATCTCGTCTCTGGGAGCAACAATGAGTCTGAAACGTGAGCAGTTATTAACTGCAGGGGACACACGAAAATAACTCCAATCACTATGCCAATGTCTAATATAGAATTCGGGTGCGCAATTTATCAACTACTTAACATCAAAATTTGACATTGTGTGCAGTTCACTGAACCGTCCGTACTTTCCTATCACGATCATAGTAAAGTGAGAAGGGAGACACGTTAGGTCTGCGAAATCACCGCAGCGGTTCAAAGTTTCCCCAAGCGAAAGGCAATTCTTGCGCATTGGTTTCTTGTTTCTTAAAGTAAACGATTTGCAACGATTTCAGGGGCGGATCCAGAATTTTATCAAAGGGGGGGGGGGGGGGGGAGTCAGCTGGCGTGAGTCCCTATCGGGGCTCTGAGGGTGTGGTGGTACACTAGAAAGTTATGAAAATATGGATTGCGAAATAAGGTATTTACACTGCATTTAATTTAGGGCAATTTGAACTTCTCATTTTGGGGGAGGGGGGGGGGGGGGGTGGCAACCTCCTCAGCCCTCCACCTGGATCCGCACCTGGATTTTTTTTGCCTAGTTGTTTGCTTCTCTGTTTTTAGACTGCTTTCAGTGTATCTTCTTGGCTTATTCTTTTTGGATACAGTTAAATTCATCCGGTTTTCCAGTTTGGGTGTAACATTTATCGTACCCAGTATTGCGTAAAGAATTAGAACTGATAATTTTCTATCACACCCAACCGCTGCGTCCAAGGAATAATGAAATAATGTACAGTCAAGTTTTTGGGATTCAACTGCACGTCTTTCTATTGCCTGTATTGTATTGCATGTAGAAAGTCGTACTTCCCCAACCAGATCATCTTCAGAGTCAAATTAAAACACCATGCTAGCTGATAAAGGTTAAACTTGAAATAAAAGCGCGTTTCGCGTATATTTCTCATAATACCAGTAATATCTTTTCTAATATCCAGGGGTGGTACACGGGACACTGGAAAAGTTGAAAATTTACATAGTATGTAAAAAACATGTAAATAACATGTAAATCGTCAAAAAGATACTGTAAATGGTAATTTCCATACTTTTTACCCATTTACATGTTTTGAGATATTCCTGTAAAAAACATGTAAATATTTTAAGTGAAACATGTAAATTTGAAGACGATCCTGTAAATTTCTCAAACCAAGGGACATAAACCATGTAAATAGCATGTAAATCGACTAAAGGTTACCTGTAAATAACATGTAAATGGTTTTAAGGAGCCTGTAAATTTCATGCAAATCGAATGAAGGAGCCTATAAATATCATGTAAATCGAATAAAGGGGCCTGTAAATTTTCATGTAAATCGAATAAAGGAGCCTGTAAATATCATGTAAATCGAATAAAGGAGCCTGTAAATATCATGTAAATGGAATAAAGGAGCCTGTAAATTTTCATGTAAATCAAATAAAGGAGCCTGTAAATACCATGTAAATCGAATAAAGGAGCCTGTAAATACCATGTAAATCGAATAAAGGAGCCTGTAAATCGAATAAAGGAGCCTGTAAATTTTCATGTAAATCAAATAAAGGAGCCTGTAAATACCATGTAAATCGAATAAAGGAGCCTGTAAATATCATGTAAATCAAAGTAAGGAGCCTGTAAATTGTCATGTAAATCGAATAAAGGAGCCTGTAAATACCATGTAAATCGAATAAAGGAGCCTGTAAATTTTCATGTAAATCAAATAAAGGAGCTTGTAAATAACACGTAAATCGAATAAAGGAGCCTGTAAATTTTCATGTAAATCGAATAAAGGAGCCTGTAAATACCATGTAAATCGAATAAAGGAGCCTGTAAATCGAATAAAGGAGCCTGTAAATTTTCATGAAAATCAAATAAAGGAGCCTGTAAATACCATGTAAATCGAATAAAGGAGCCTGTAAATACCATGTAAATCGAATAAAGAAGCCTGTAAATCGAATAAAGGAGCCTGTAAATTTTCATGTAAATCAAATAAAGGAGCCTGTAAATACCATGTAAATCGAATAAAGGAGCCTGTAAATCGCATAAAGGAGCCTGTAAATACCATGTAAATCGAATAAAGGAGCCTGTAAATATCATGTAAATCAAATTAAGGAGCCTGTAAATTTTCATGTAAATAGAATAAAGGAGCCTGTAAAAACCATGTAAATCGAATAAAGGAGCCTGTAAATATCATGTAAGTCGAATAAAGGAGCCTGTAAATTTTCATGTAAATCGAATAAAGGAGCCTGTCAATACAATGTAAATCGAATAAAGGAGCCTGTAAAAAGCATGTAAATCGAATAAAGGAGCCTGCAAATATCATGTAAATTGAAAAAGGACGACTACATTGTAGACCATGTAGTGAGATGACAGACAAAAAGCCTTTTCTGTAATCTTTATTGTTGAAGAAACAACGTGTTGAACTATTCCACCATAGAAAACCTAAAAAGCAGACCTTCTCAGTAGATTTGCATCAACACACTGGTCTACAACCACTACACTGTATGAATTCATAACAGGCATGGATACATGCCTTCAAAAAGGGCTTTTAAAATAGACATTTAAGAAAAGTAATGCAAAAATAACGCAGGCACATTGGTTACACCAACAAGCACCAGCAGCATCACCTAAGCTAATGAATCTACATCTGTGTGATTGATACCGCTTATGGGTATCAAAAAGTGACGACATTAAAAATGCACTGTAGTAATCCTTGTGATGCCCTTGGCTATTTATATTGCTTACGCCATTGCATGTATTTTATTGTTTTTGTTTTGGGATTCGCTTTGTATCTTGAGACCTGTGGAAATAACAAAAAAATGCAAACAGTAAGCAAGTAAAAGGCAACTATGGTGAAATGATCTGAGTTTAACTTAAGAACACCTTTAGACATTTCGGTTCCAGTTTCATATAGCTCTTTCATTCCCTATCCTAGCTAAGAATGCAACATCTTTACTTTGACTAATATTTTGAAGATATAAGGGTGTATCCCCATGCATGTGCTATTCATCAGGTACATCTACATGTACCAACCACAGCCTGAGAAGATAATATGTATAATAACACTTAACTAAATTGAAAATAATGGAAGCGTTAAAAAGTGACCCCATATGAGGTTCTGGACTATATGTGTATTGTTGGCAAATGACAATATTTTTATCACTACCTTGTAAGACATTGTACAGGATGAAAAGTAGCATAGACTCCTAACATGCATAGGAGTGTAACAATAGATCGAACTATCAATGCATTGCGATTGGAGTGTTCCGATAGCGACGCATTGATCTCAAAATTCAACTATCGATGACAATCGCGATAGTTTAGTTAATTATCGATAGTTAAGACAGTTTTCAAATGATGTCCTGTAGTTCTTTTCCCTTCATTGAAAAATGTCTCTATTGTTCTCTGCTGTACGTTATGTCCATTGTTTTGAAACCAAGTAACAATATTACTTTGTTTTCATTAAAAAAGACTTCATTTGTCACCAGGGTCTTGTCTGTGTGTAAAATGGTGGTTCCAATATTATCTCTTCCCCACCCCCTTCTTGGAGAATTGACCATCACTTTGTCAACAAACATGGCGGTCTCGAAGGCTCATATGGCCAGTCTTTTGAAATCGTACAAAACAAAAAAGGAAAGGCAAGCACATGAGAGCACTTCGGGTTTATAAAAGAAAATAATGGTTCAGAGTTGCATGTACATGTAACTCGTGTCCCAGTAGACTGGTACTAAAATATAGTGGTAATACAACAAATCTGACCCACCATATGTGACAAACATGTTGATAGGTTAATTTTTGTTAAGGATGGTGCCTCGCAATTAATACAGATGTATTTTTTGCAAAGGTTATGACTATGGGGAAAAGGTGCATCTTAGCAAGGGTTATTGGAAGCCCTTGCTAAGATCTGCTGTTTCCACATAGTCTTAAACCACACAAAAAATTTGGTATAAGGGGGCAAATTCCTAAAAAACCTGAATGGTAATGCATCCATGACTACCGTCACGAATATACATTTCATAGACTATCTCTATCTTATGCAATTGAAAGAGCGAATGTATTTGCTGTATGTAGTGTAGTTTGTTGAAGTTGTAGTCACTGTAGTAAGTGTAGTCATGTGTAGTCAGTGTAGTTGGTGTAGTCAGTGTAGTCGTGTGTAGTCGGTGTAGTCAGTGTAGTCGATGTAGTCAGTGTAGTCGGTGTGGCCGGTGTAGTCGGTGTCGTCAGCGTAGTCCGTGTAGTTGGTGTAGTCATGTAGTCGGTGTAGTCGGTGTAGTCGGTGTAGTCGGTGTAGTCAGCGTAGTCAGTGTAGTCGGTGTAGTCAGCGTAGTCGGTGTAGTCAGTGTCGTCAGTGTAGTCAGCGTAGCCAGTGTAGTCGGTGTAGTTGGTGTACTAGTCAGCGTAGTCAGAGTAGTCAGTGTAGTCCGCTGGTGTAGTGGGTGTAGTCAGTGTAGTTGATGTAGTCAGTGTAGTCGGTGTGGCCAGTGTAGTCGGTGTAGTCAGCGTAGTCCGTGTAGTCGGTGTAGTCAGTGTAGTCGGTGTAGTCAGTGTAGTCGGTGTACTAGTCAGTGTAGTCGGTGTAGTCAGCGTAGTCAGTGTAGTCGGTGTAGTCAGCGTAGTCAGTGTAGTCGGTGTAGTCAGCGTAGTCAGTGTAGTCGGTGTAGTCGGTGTAGGCAGCGTAGCCGGTGTAGTCAGTGTAGTCGGTGTACTAGTCAGCGTAGTCAGAGTAGTCGGTGTAGTCAGCTGGTGTAGTGGGTGTAGTCAGTGTAGTGGGTGTAGTCAGTGTAGTCACGACAACACTGACCACCCCAACTACACTGACTAAATTAACTACATAGACTACAATGACCACACCTTTAACACCAACTATACTGACTACACCGACTACACGAACTACAGTGACTACACTGACTACACCAACTACACCAACTATGCTCACTACACTGACTTCACCTACCTATATGGACAGCGATTAGATTTGTTATATTCAAGACGGTAGTCATGGATTTATTACCCTGAATATCCTGAGATGTGCAGAATGTATGCGCAGTAACAAAACAAGACACCATCCTTGAGAAGAAATGGAAGCCTTAACCAGAAAGATGTTAACTGGTGCCACTACTGTACTGCAAATTCACTATTCAGTTGTTCCTGTTTTGTCAAGAATAACAAGAATAACTGTCAAACCTCGACTGAATAAAGACAGCTAGAAGTGAGATGTTGTTTATTTGTTAAGCTTTTCTTTTTGGCCTACTACCATAACCAGTATATTACATTTGTAATAAATACACAAATGCAATTGTTTTGGATCATTAATATTAACATAAGGAGATTTAAGAAACACAAGAATGATTTCAACAGCTAAGAAAGTGCTCATATCTAAGCAGCTGAGATTCAGTTCTAGTGTAGCCCAACAAACTTTTTAACTTCACTTTGCAATTACATGTAATGTAATATGTACCTGCTGGCTGTGGTTGGTCCAAATTAAAGTAACTTAAGCTGGAAAGCCTATGGTAAGTGGCATGTATGGGGGACACACACATATAATTTGTCATCTTCATCATCTCTTTTTCTCTATCAGTGCACTACATTACATGTAAAATACTATGTACCTGCTGGCTGTGGTTGGTCAAATTAAAGTAACTTAAGCTGGAAAGCCTATGGTATGGGGCATGTATGGGGGACACACACATATAATTTGTCATCTTCATCATCTCTTTTTCTCTATCAGTGCACTACATTACATGTAAAATATTATTAAATAATAATTTGTGACATGCCCAAAAAGGGGAATTCTCCCTCCCAAACCACAAGATTGGGCAAGCAATGGTGTCTGATTCATCCGCATTTGGGAGTCAAACTGTCATCCTCATTTTCCATCTTTTTGTTATCTTTACTCACCCTGAAATTGTTCCTTTTGCCCCTAAGTATTAACACTTTTTGTCTCAAATGGAATCACACCTACAAATACCAAAAAAAAAATGATATCAGTCAGTCAATCTAGAATATTATATTAGGTTACCACACATTTTCAAGTGAGGATCCTGGGGGGAAGCGGGGTACTGCCTATTTATGGTTTTACGGGGAGGCTCTGGCCAAAGGTGGTGACTTTTTTTAAGCTCACAGTTTACTAAAGGGTAGGAAAAATTGTCATTTTAGTATAAGAAAAGGTTACAAAATCAACTGAAAAGTGGACAAGATGGTGGCTTAAAGAAAAGTTTGGGAAAGCATGCCAAATTTCTGTCGAAATGACAACACGAAACACATAAAAGCTTGCAACCTTTGAGTAGCTGAACCAGAACGACTGAAAGCCTGGGGAAAATTAGGCAATTAAAGAAAATTCTATGGTTTTGGTTTATCCTTGAGGTATAGCAAAAGGGTGCAAATTTTGCTCTCGGTACCATTTTGGTAAAAATTAGTATATTAAAAGGGAAGGGTTTGAACCTCCAGACAGAGCCTCTCCGTATGAAACTTTATTGAGTACCCCCCCCCCCCCAAGGGTGAGGATGCACCCAATCCGTACTCTTCTTATACAAATTTATCTGGGTTCAGCCTTAAGGTGTAATGAACTTTTATGTGCTATATAGAAAGAGAAGAAAATTATCGACTTACTGGTGAGCTGTTATGTTCTGAAGCAAAAGTGAATCACAAGGAAGTGTATACCCAGTTTGCTGAGCATACACCCTTACCCTAAAAATTTTCTACCTGGCTACCTGGGATCCCAGCATTGCCTTACCAGGATCGCAGCTAACTGGACTAAGATTTTCTTATGTAACTGCAAAGTGTGTGAGGTGTGTTTATGCCAGGATCTCTGCAAACTGAGCCAGTTTGGCTCATTGGCCTCTTAAGGCCCAGTAATACAAGCAACATTTTCGTAAAACTTTTTGTGCAACAATGTTGCGTTGCAAGTTGAAATTGTTTCTTACACATATTAACACCTTTTTGCACAACAAATTTGTTGCTTCTACTTTTTGCAACATGAAAATTTGTTATGTGCAGAGGTGGTAATACGTGCAACAAACAATCTCAACTTGCAACACAACATTGTTGCGAGGAAGGTTGCACAAAAATGTTGCCTGTATTACTGGACCTTAAGAGGCCAATGAGCCAAACTGGCCTGCTTAGCCATGCTGGCTCAGTTTGCGGAGATCCTGGCATAAACACACCGAAGCATACCGTGTTATTCCTCAGGGCTATGATTAACATGTGACTAATAAAACCATGAACAGTAAGAATTATCTTGAAATGTTCACTGTGCCATGACCGACCAATCAGGTGTGAAATCAATGCAAACCACAAATTTCTTGTATCTGATTGGTTTTCTTTCCCGACATAATAACAGTCCAAAAATAATTCAAGTGTTCAGGGTTTTCATAGTTTTACTGTATTAAGAGCCATAATGCCTAACATGTGTTACGGTGGAGTATAGACCAGTGTTATGGATGAACTCATCTTTTGTTGCTATTAATAATTATTTACTCAAAAAGCAATTGGGTTTCTTTATATGCATATGAACATGTGACTAATAGCTAATTGACAGCCCTTAATTGAAAAGCAAAGTTATCTAAGTAGCTAATGTTGCCCAAAGCCAAAGGGAACTTGGAGAGAAAACGGCAATTCTGCAGGAATGGGGATTAATGATCATGGAATTCAGAGGACATGGGGGCAAAGTTCTGTCCATGAATTGAAAGTTTAAATCTGAAAAGGTTCTTAAAAATAACTTATGTGATACACAACTATTAAAGAACATTATTTAAGTTAAATCCAAGACAAAAGCATCGAATCAAGACAATTAATTCAATTCAATGACCCTCTATTTAAATAATACTAAGTCCTCGTGCGTGGATTGAGCGGACCGCGTGAGAAATATAACTGAATACAAACATTTACCAACCAAGAGTAAAAAAAAAACATACCTGAAATGATGTACGAGCCATAGACGAAGGAAAAGTGGTTCTTCTATATTATTTGCATTGAATTTCCATCAGATTGAAAGCCGTTTGCACGTTGGTTTGTCCTCTACTAGCTCGCTCGACCGTTAAAAAGATTGTGCTGCCTTCCCGAATGAGCACGAATTGTGGTCAGCGGACGTTTACTACTTAGTGTACACGAACGCTAAAAATAACATGCCCCGAAAAAACAGCGTTTTTGCAGTTCTGTGTTGTTTTCACGTAATTAGAGATTTTCCATGAAAATGCTAACTAAATTCGCTGAGGAAACGGTCGATAATTTAACTTGGTGAGGTTAGTTCGCATCGCAATGTACCAGCAGAGGCCAGAAGAACGAAATTCAAAGGGTGTAGCACCTACGTTCGCATGAAATACCTCTGACAAACAGGTTTTAGTGGAAATTCAAAAGGAAAAAACCGTACTTAAAGAGATTCTCGTCTGTGAGTTAAAACAAAAAAAAAGGAATAATGTAGACTCCTGTTCGCGAGAAGGGCTAGTTTTGCAGCGTTTTTGTATCACGCTCAATTTCTTTTGTTTTTGCTTATCCACAATCCTCTTCTAAGCAGTACCGGTACCGGGCAATGTTTTTTTTACGCCCACTTCAAACTGGCGGCCGAAAAACGTTTTTAAAGAGAAACAATCCGTCTTCAAAATTTACAGATTAGTTGGATTTAAATCAATTCTCTGTTGCTTCTCTCAACTGGCACTACCGAAATGTTAGTTTTTAATAGTTAACCAAATATTCGTCTACACACAAACTGCGACTTGTTGCTGAAGCCAAACAGTAAAACATTGCTTAATTTTAAACATGTGAATAGGTTGTTCAAGAGAATGAAAAACGCAGATGTCCCCCATCTTGAAGTGGGTGTTAAAAACTTAGCTTTGGGTGGGGGAGGGGGGTGGGGAGGAACCCCTAAAATCTCGGTGGGCGATGTGCAGCAAATGTCTTGAAACAATTACACTATTTCGGAGCACAATATGTGAATTTTTTTTACCCTGTTTCAGGCCTGACCCAAAATCTAACGCCCCTTATCAAAACTGTCCCAAGGAACTGCTTCAATTTACGTAAAACGTTTGAGAAGGGCTTCAAATTCTCTATATTAATCAAAAGACCATTCTCAAGGGATGAAAATAGTAAAAAGTAGCTTCGTCTAAAGACCATACCCAATTCCAGACCATAACTCGAAAACTTTACCCTAATTCAGACCAAAACGACACAAAAATCATTACCTTTGAGGCCGCCCACTCGTATCTGGCTTTTATGTAGAAGGTTTTTGCAGTCTCCCTTTTTCATTTTCATGTCGTTTACAAGGTTTAGGCAGTCTCTCTGTTTTACTTTCTTTCTACAACCTCCCTTTTTTACATTTGGGGGGAGCAAGGTTGGTGTAGCAGTGGGAGCACTTGCCTCCCACCTCTGTGACCCGGGTTCGGTTCCAGTGGTTGGCACGTGGGTTGAGTTTGTTGTTGGTTCTGTCCTTGCTCCGAGGGGTTTTTTTTAGAGTTCTCCAAATTTTTTCCCTCCACAAAAACCAACACTTCCAAATTCCAATTCAAACCGGACGTCAAGTGTTTACACATGATGTGTGGTCCTCACACTACGACGCTAAATTTGATTTACCTTTTTTTTTACTTCAAATGTTAGATACATATTCTTGAATGTATCCCTTTTCCAATTTACACGCTATTTGCATTGTCTGGCCAGTCTCCCATTTTCCATTTACATGATTTTTACAGGATTTGGACCACCAAATTTACATGTTATTTACAGGGTATAAAACAGCCCCATATTTCTCATTTACATGTTCTTTACATGTTTTGTTTAAAAAATTTACAGGATATTTACAAAGAAGATACTGTAAATTTGTTCCCCAAAATTTACATGTTATTTACATGGTTCTTTAAGTTATAAGGGTTAAAGGGGACCACGTAAATCCATTTTTACAACAAATTTACAGCTTCTCCTTAACATGTAAAAAAGCATGCAAATTCAATTTACAAAATGCCAGCATGTAAATGTAAATTTACAAAACATGTAAATTAGGATTTGCGTGTTGTAAATTACGATTTACATGTGCATGTAAATTTTCAACTTTTCCAGTGGGATGGGGGGAAGAGACTAAAAATTTTCCAAAATGAAAAGATTCGTGCACTTAAAATATGTTCCAATTCAAAAGCGAATGACAACTTGCACAACTATTCTCATTAGGGTCGGCTCAGACTCGTTTTCTTTCCTTGCGTCGATCAGCCACTGATAACATAACTCTCACGCAGCCGCAGCCGTTACTACTGATAACAGTGGTGGTATAATTGGATACCCCGTCTTAATGCTGGTGCATATATTTTGATTTTCGTATTCTCTTTGGTTTATTGCTTGTTTGAGACATGATTTGTTCCGATTCCTGGCTAACTAGGACTTAGGGGTGCTAAGTAATGAGAAAGTTGACGAAGTCCCAGATGTTTCAGTCGACAACCTTAAGTGTGAGTTTCTCATCAATGGCGAAATTTTGCTCCTGCGTGTTTCACACAAATCTAAATGATCGAAAAAAAAAAAAGAGAGAGAAACCAAAAGAGAGAGAAATTTGACTGACATTAGTAGAAAATTCGGTAAATTGCTTGATTGTCACTGCTAAGTGCTGAGGGCAAGAAAAAGTGCAAATATACCAGCTGTAGGCAGGTATATTTGCTTTCCCCAGAGTGGCTGGAACTACTAAGGGCAAAAAAGAGATTATTTCATGAACTAAACAAATAGAGCAAGGAGTTGTGGTAAGCAAAGGCGACCAAAACAAACTTGGCAAGGTTGTTATTACTATTTTAAAAACGTTTCGAGTACATGTGAGCTCATAATGTTTTGTTGTGCAAGAACGCGAAAGGAAAAGGTACTAGGGGCACAGAAAGTGAAGGAGACAGCAAAAATTCGTGATATGACTAGATACGGAAGAGATAGGAAGGTAAATTCAGAAAGCAAAATTTACAAAAAGGCAAGGGCTGCCAAGGAAGGAGCGAAAACTGTCTACAATTGGTACAGAAAGTAAGAGGTTTAGACTCCTGCAATCCCCTTATCCTGCAGTTTCCTTTTTTCCTATTAAGAAATTTCACAGATTGACGAAAGAATCATCCACAGTCGCAGTGCACAAAGGAAACAACTACAGAAAATTAATTTTGTAATATTCCTTTCGTAGCAAAACAAATAAATTTAAAAAAAGCAGGGGTGATATTCATAAAATATCAAATTTAGATTGGAAAATAAAATAATATGTTTGTTTGCTTATCAATCCTTTTTTTCCAACTAGTTTATACCCATGAAGGAATCGAGATTAGCACATAAAAAAACCCCCTGAAAATTTGAACTCGCAGATAATAATAAAAAAGTAAAACTCTTAGAGCCCCCTTTCGTTTCGGAAATACCATACAATCATATCTTTCAAACCTTGAGGGAAAACTGATGGCAAATCAAGTGGTCGAATTTTCGCACTTTTTAGAGACAAGAAACAACGGGAAGTAACCTAGTATCCGTTTTTGATACAAACAGCACATTGAATGAAGGAAAAAAAGTATGCGACCCTTGACACACTAAGTTGGATTTTAAGACAAATATAAAAAAGGCTGTGTTTTGGAAATAGATCAAAAAGAGTTGTCACTCAAACATTTTCTTCACTTCCGTTTCTTTATATTTAACACTATAAGGATTCCAACCACCAATCTACAACTGTATGAGGGGGAAATTCTGCAAAACTAAACCGAGCGTCGACGCTTGTTGACTTTCATAGCTTTGTCTATGCAGAATCGGACTTGCAAAAGCTGTTAGTGTTTGGAACTAAAACGAAATACACTTGAAACCAGATTTTGCAGCAAAATTTCTAACGCACTTGCACCCAAGAACTAAGTGTCTGCTCGTCGCCTCGGCCAAAAAATGACGATTGCTTCCTGCAATACTAAGTGTGGATCTTTCCTTTTGCTGGCTTGTAAGTACACGCTTCTTGTGCTTTCTCCTTATTGTGACATCAACTTCCAGTTCAATCTGTATCTTTTATCTGGTTATATGATTGTAAGTCAATTTAAAGGAAACTCAAACTGGCGAGAATGAGGTAAGATGGCACTCTCCACCCCCTGTCGGGTTTTCTTGTAACTCCCCTCTCCCTCCCCCAGAGTCTGTACGGGCGGGCGTACGCTGACGTCACAACCAAAATTTCTCGGATCGATAGGTTACCAAATTTGCTTAGCAATGATGCTCCGCTGACGCGCTAGCGCGCAGGCTCCGCTATTAAAAATTCAACAAAAGTGAACAATCTATTTCTTGCAAGATGGCTAAATATCAGGGAAAAAATAGAAAAACGAGTAACGGGAAGAAATTGACAGGGAAAAATTAAGAAAAAACAGGGTAACGGTAAAAAAGGCAGTTTTTCGATACCCGGGTACCAATGTTTCAAGACTAAAATATCCGCAGTCCGAAATTTTTGAAGGGTTTCGACAGAAAGGCTTATTGACCCTTATTCTGACGCTCTGAAAGTATTCCACATTTGCTTAGAGTTGTCAAGCGATTCAGAAAAGTATTTTGGTTTTGTGGTTGTCGAGTTTTCCGAGCTTAGTTGTACATTGTACATGCTAAAAATCGCGATGCTTGCTAGTGGGTTGACTCGCCAGTCAGAAACGCACAGAATTTGGACAAAATTTCTTACTCAAACGCGCTGGGAGTATTCGCAGTTTGTTAAGAATTACCAAGCGATTCAAAAGACTAGTTCGGTTTTGTAGTTGACGAATTTTTCTGAGCTTGAGCATACTAAAACGAGAAAAATCGCTATGTTCACGGCACTTAGAATTTCTTGTTATTACACCCACCAAGTTCGAGTTTCGCTTCATTGACCAGGCAACAAATTATGACTCATCAACAGAAACACTGGTTCGTTTTTGTATCAATGTGACTGACATTTTAGTTCAATAATTTGAAAAATGACTGTGAAACCTCTGATGAGCTGCCAAAATCGTGAACTGCCGGGCATTTAGCTTTTTCAAAAATGAAATTAGGTAAGCTAAACTGAAATGTCCGGTACTCTGGTTTCGGAGAATTTTCCAGGTTTGAGATCGACCCTATTTATTAAGGGCTTCCTAACTTTGTATGGCTGTGGTAAGCAATTCGTGCCCGTAACTATCGTGATTTTTTGGGCCATATTTCTGGCAGGATAAAACAACTCTACAGAATCCGTGACATACATGCATGTCACTATGGTGGCGTGACGACTCACGTCATACAGGGCCGGATCGAGCAAGCTACAAGTAGCTGCAAAATTGTTGAGACATTCTCCTAAAAAATTGGATTTCCATCTAAAAACGCGCTCTTGAAAACAAATGGAAAACTTGAATACATTTCTGAGCCCCTCGCCCCCTTTCAATTTTGTTGCTTGTTACTTTGAATGTCATTACTAAATCCATAACAACATTGATAAGGTGGGAGGAGGTGGGGGGGGGGGGGTGTAGAAGTGTATTGAATTTGAGAATGTCCGAATGATCGTTAACGTAGGGAGTGTCTCAAGTCTTTTTACAACTGCTTGCAGCTATTTTCCAGCATGTTCAAGCTCAGAAAATTCGCCAACTACAAAACCAAATTGGACTTTTGAATTGTTTGGTAATACTAAACAAACTTCGAATACTCTCAGGACGTTTGAAGGAGAAATTCCGTCCAAATTTTGTGTTTCGAGTGGCGGGTCTAATCGCAAATAAATAAGGGTGTCGCAAACATCGCGATGTTTTAGTATGCACAAGCTCGGAAAACTCGTCAACTACAAAACCAAAAGACTTTTCTGAATCGCTTCACAACTCTAAGCAAATAGGGAATACTTCCAGAACGTTAGAATAAGCCTTTCCCTCGAAATCCTTTAGTTTTGAAACATCCGTACCCGGATCCCGGGTATCTAGACACTGCCTTTAATTTTTTAGCTTAAATAATTTTTTCTTTAATTTTTCCCTTGTTTTCTCGTTACTCCCTTTTCTATTTTTTACCCTTGGAAAATTTCTCCCGTTACTTGTTTTCTCGTTACTGCGTTACTCGTTTTAGTAACAACCCTTTAAAGATGCGCTTATGTTGAGTCATAACCGGTAATTCATGTTGAAAAACCAGAGGCTGCATACAGCAGTGAAATGGAGAGCACATTGCGCTTTCCAAAGATGGAATCTTCATCTCGAATCTCGCTCTAGAACTCGTAGTATCCTGCATCCCTCCCAAATTTTAATTCCCGCCCAGTATCTCTCCAAACTAATTTGCGGTTTTCTTTTAAAGGTTCCTGAGATATGAATGTTGTTCTCATTTTGTAGATACTCGAAATATGACTTTGGAAGTCAAAGAAGGTGATAAACTGAACATCACATGTCGCATTAGCATGAAAGCGAGCTCAACTATTGTGTGGATGAGGGACAACATTCCCGTGCACACTGGACAAAGCATGTTTCTTTTTATTGCAAGTGTGAACAGGTCACAGGCAGGGAACTACATCTGTGTCTCACTTAGCCCGACAGGCAATAGAACATCAGCTATCACAGCTGTAAATGTGTTGTGTAAGTGTAATGCTGTCATATATTTTTCACTCCCTGCGAAATGGGCGTTTTAAAGGACAATTTTTGCCTAACAACAAAAGGCAGAGCCACTCAGAGCCAGAGACAAAATCGTCAGAAAACTGCTCAGTAGGTATCCTGTCGGTGAACTACCTTGTACAGTATAATAAACACCACCACGAAAAAGTGCAGCTCAATGCTCTTTCTTTAATGGTATCCACAGAATTAGAACCAGCTTGTACAAGAGTAATAAACGTCACCGTTACCGTCCTTCATCGCAGTGAAGGGCAATACTAGTACAATAGGGAAGTACATCTCGTCTGCTTTCGTATCAGTGGTCTTAGCAGGCAGACTAAGAACAATGAACCAGAGTTTGACTTCAGAAATTACTAAAACATTTTTGTACACACATTTCGGACCTGTCCTTTTCCTCTGTTTATGTATCGTGTTGACCTCATAAACAAGCACCTTCGCGCAAGATTGTCTCTCTCTACTAAAAAGAACAGTTACGAAAACCGCATGAAATACTGTGGGCATCACGGTGATGGACTAGCATCCCACTGAGTTGAAAAGTGTAGTGACGCTGTTAGGTCACGTTAATTGGTGACTGTAATAGCGAAGTAAAAGTTAATCATACTTATCTTTGCCTTGTTAATAGAAGCTGTGAAGCGGCAAATTATAAAAACGGAGTTACCTGCCGGGTAAAATTTAGGACATATTTTGGAAACCACTGCCAACCTACCTTTTGTTTCGTTTTGTTGCGCTGCCACCTACCTTTTGTTTCGCTGACAACAATTCAGTTTCTTTGGCTTTTCACTTTCAAGACTGGCCAAGTTCCAAAATGAATAAAACCGAAATTATATTGTTTTGGAAAAAAACGAAAATGATCAGCAAAAGGTCCACCGTAGGAACATTGCGGTTAATTTAATATTCAATTCCCCCTAGAACTGGGACTCATATTCAGAACAAGTAGACTGTCTAGTGTTGGGACGTAACTTACAGCGTCCAATTTTCACCCATGTGTATCAGTCATGGTGGTTCAAACGTTTCACTGTGTGGATAAAATCCTGTTGAACAGTACTTTCTTGTGTGATTTTGTATCGGTATGCTGTTGAAGCTGCTCCTAACTCGTGAGTCTGTGAGTGAAATCCTAAGGTGTGTCCAATTAAATAAAGCTCTTCACTCGACCAGTATTTTCCAGTGGAATATTGTTCAGGGGCACCCAAGGAGAAATTTTAGCAAAATACTTGAAATATTATTTTCTGCTTTCGTAGATTGTTTCAGAGCTTTCAAAAGGCAACTTTATGTGAATTAATACAAGTTGATCAGTTTAGAGTTTTAAGCTGAAAATTGAGGCCGCAGAAAGTTGTAGGAAACATAATTTTATCCGCCGAATTTGCGAGCTGCCGGTGGTTCTCCGAAATTAAAATGCTAGCTGGCCTTGTTTTGTACTCTAAACAACAAAAAAAATGGGAGTCAATCAGTCAGCAGTCATCTCGATTCGAAGGTCTGAAGTGATGTTTCGCCGAAGAAATCTCTAGTTTTCACCGCAATTAAGTCCGAATATCTCAGGTGATTTAGGCCTTCCGAAAATATATTCCCGAAACGAACCTTTGGGTCCCCATGATTGTTTACACTGCCGTACAAAGTAATTGTAACATTTTAGAGTGACGAGTGCCTGAATTAATAATTTAAGCTTTTGAAACTTTTTAAAGCTGAATTGGGTTGGATGGGACGCTGTTACATTCAACTTGCAGGGTGAGAGGAATTTATTATAATGAATACTTCACGCTCTGGCAGTACAGCCCCTCAGTGGGTCAGGAAACGACGGACAGACTGGTTAAACAAAGACATTATTTAATATTCTCTAAAGTTTATCTGGTTAGGTCTCCCTTACTCTACTGTCAGCTCCTCTTTCGGTATAAGCAAGTCACTCAAGTGTAGTAATTTACGCGAAAATACAGCTTTCGACAGAAATTTTAATCATAACGTTTTACTGAAGAGTGTTATGAAGTACCTTTTTAATAAGTAAGCTGACGGGAAATAAGAACGCTGCAGGTTAGTTCGAGATAGGACAGCTGACATCTAACACAGCTAACAGGCTCTGGCAGTGGTTTTCCTCGATATCATAGCCCACGCCAATTTTGTTAGCAGTTGAGCGAGAGTGGTGAAAGGAAAGTGTCTGGAACATTCAAATATGGAACCTGTGACTAATGAAAGGAGAAAACCTTGGTCCTGCTACAGGTTGACGGTTTGACTTGGAGTTAAATTCAGCCCTGAGTTCTTTAAAGATATCGATGATGATGATGATGACGATGACGGGGATGGTCCCATTATCATGCTTTTAGTTGCACAAAGGTTTAAAAGCTTTCCTTTGGCAATTCTTCAACCATACTTTTTTGGGTGCTAGCTACTTGAAACACTCATAGACAAGTGATTAGACAACGTGGTTATTTGATGAGTAGTTTCGTCTAGAAAAGAGTTTCATGTCTAAGTCGAGAGCCTTTATTCTGTTTTTTATATAACTATTTAGTTTAGGTCTCCGCAAACACTGCAATTACTGTAGTCTACTTTAAGCTTATGAGGTATTTGATCCTTTTCTTCCCCTTTTGTGGCTGCAAAATCGCTACAATTTACTAAAAAAGATAAGAAATGTTTTTCATATGCCTGTGAATGTCCTCGTTAAGATCGATTTTATCGATCTCTTTTAAACGAATGATGATTTCCTTCCGTCTATTACAAAACATTCATTTATATTAGCAAAGCAGATAAGCTAAAACCCAGGAGTCGAAGCGGGAAGCTAAGGCATGGTGTAGATCAGAATTTTGGCTTTCGGGCCTTTTATATGTAAGAATGGGGAGAGACATCGAACCTCCTTAGTTGCACTATTGAAAAACAACAGAAAGCTTAACCTGGCTTACTTATAATTTTCCATCACTTAGCACCGGGTGCCTGCTCTTGTGCAAGCCTCGAGTTCTTATTAATTCAGTAGACTTCATGTATTTGTTTGTATTTGCTGAGGTTAGATGTACCTAGTTTAGTTTATCATAGCTTACTATTTTTGTATTACAGCAGGCGCTCAAATGTCCATCACTGCGAAAGAACCGACAGGAATGGAAAAAGAAGGCTCAAGCTACACTTTCAAGTGGGATTTTCATCTACCATCGAGCGGAAGTTTAAGAGAGATTGTTTTTGGTCTTTGGGAGAAAGGCTACACAAGTTCATACTTTATGACAGTGACCAAACGCTATGGAGTAGTCGAAAATCCTGAGCTAAGAAAAAAGCATCCGGACTACGTTGGTCGAGTGCAATGGATGGGAGATATTTCCACATCTTATGCGGCTTTTCGTTTGGAAAACCTAAAGCTCTCGGACAACAAAACCTACGGTTGTCAACTTGGTATAGGAGACTATGGACAAACTATAGATTCCAATATAACTTTAATTGTCCAGGTAAGAGTTGAGTAGTGTTGCTCAAGGGCGGTCGGCTCGAACGCAAATTGTTGTTTTTATTCCCCAATATAGACAGAACTCTTCGTTTTGCAACGCAATTTAGACCGGCAATTGTAGGGTGACATTGCAGTTGCAATTTAGGTCAGGTCCACATTCATGCACTTTTTGTTTGAACGCGTACATTTTGAAACGTTTCCTCCTATTGTTCACAATAAAAAAAACTGACGATAAAGAGTGGTTACAAAAAAATTTCGAAAGTGGGGATATGTTTGATACTTACGCGACGCTTTCAAAATGCATTTAAAGTGAGTGAACGGGTGAGAAGGAAGACGCTGATGGCCATTTTCAATCCCGTTTTAGCGTTGACACTAGACGAAAACGTATAAAACATTAGCGTACACAGGTGATTTAAACGATACGAAAACGCCTGTGTGAACGGAAATATTATGCTACGTTTTCGGACAAATATTAGTTTTGGAAATGTATTGATGTAGAGGGGGCCTTATTCCACCGACAATTGTTCTATGATTTTGCCCTGGGCCGATTCCGAACCCATGATTGATTTTGAACATCGCCAGGCCAATTCCAGGAAAGATCCCCGTTCAATTAAGACTGCAGCCCAATCCGTTTATTTCCATTTTCAGAAGGCCTCTTTGGAGTCAAAAACGTCAGTATTTCTTCATGTTCCTCAAGCAAGAAACGCTATCGTTGGTCAGGTAACTGAATTCAAGTGGGAATACCGTCTCAGTGATGCTGACAGTAAAGATGTCAAAGCTCTGCAACTGAGCCAGAGTTCAAATCCGCAGACAAAGCAACTAGTACTGTGGAAGGCTCAGAACAATGTGAACACCACCAACCCAAAGTACGCCAAACGTTTGTTAGCAACGAAGAACAAAAGGCACAATTCTCGTACGCTAAGTTACAGTTTCAAGCTTTTCAACGTCTCTCTTAACGATGAAGGAAACTTTACATTTAAAGTTGAGTTTGGCAACCAGCTGCGCAATGTGAAAAGAAGAGTCTTCCTTGATGTGCAAGGTACAGTGGTTTGTATTTAACTGAGCAATTTATCAGTAAAAGAGCGTGGTCAGGCCCAACTTCGGGAAATAAATTCTGTTCATAACCTTTTATGGAAAATGAACCATTTTTGGTGCGTTGGGCTTATATTTTAGAATTAAAAACAATTTAAGAAAGTATTGCACGATGAAAATAAATATTAAAAAAAAAACTGTTTATATTGGTTCCATCGATAATCAGATCTCACAAATTTATTTTTTTAAATAAGAGGTGGGGAGGGGGGAGGGGGGATGGTGTCAACTCTCTAATTAACCGCAATATTTCGTGCACTAAACAATCGCACCTTTTCCGACACTTCTTTAGAACGAAAAACTGTTTGTCAAGGTCTCTCGGGACAATACAGTGTTTGAACTGAGACCACCTCTCAATGTCCAATCGGACTCAATTCGAGCTAAACTATTTGCGTGACTCTGCATTAATTATTTATGTTAATCGCCAGCTACTATTCGTGACAGTTTATCCGAATCATTTTTAACTTGAAAATGGCGTCATGACCACACCGAAACGTCGTTCGATTTAACCGGCGTTGATTTTTTACTTGCATTTGTAAAACAATGATTCTTGCTAGAAAGTATTGTGTAAATAAGAACCTATTTATATATATTTTTTTCCTTTTGCGGGACTTCTTTTGACAGAGCGTCCAAAAATAATCACTTTCCAGCAAGTGAAAAGACCCTACAAAGAAGGAGATCAACTTTTTCTCGCCTGTGATGCTAAAGAACGACCTCAAAAAATAAGATGGATCAAAAATGGGAGAGTGATAGCTCACCAAACAAAAAGTTACTTCCACATCAATAAACTGTCCATATCCGACGCAGGGGTTTATTCATGTTGTGCTTATTATCCTCTCGGGAATGCAAGCAGTCTGGCGGTGCACGTGCGAGTACAATGTAAGTACTAGCCAATATCAATTAGATAAATAAAATAAATCGCTTTATAAAGGCGTCAACGGAAATTAGCACAGAGTACTAACTGGAGACACCATGAAGATCAAGATCAAATTGGAATTTGGAGATGTTGGTTTTTCAGGGGAGGGGAAAACCGGAGTACCCGGAGAAAAACCTATCGGAGCGAGAACGATAACCAACAACAGAGGCAACCCATATACGAAGATTTGATATGCAGTAAGAGTAAGAAAACAAGTTCTTTAGTTGACAATGGTGAATGCAACAATGAATGAATTTAATCTATTTCTATGTTTGGAAAATAGCATGATTGATGTAGCCCAGTTTACTCTGTATTGCAGAGATGTAGTATCACGTTTACGGCAAACGTCGAGCGGGAGAAATAACCACTTGACCTTGATTTTTCCCGCTTGTACTGTTTGCCGATTGCTGTTTCTACGCGGAAGGCGAGTAGCCTCTCGTTAGCCACAAACGCGAGAATTATTCTGCACTGTTCTCATATACTTATTATAATTATTAATTAATTCTTTTGAGAATGATTTAAATGAGGACCTGACCTATGCCGTTTGCCCTTGAAAGTAATGCTATTATATCCCTTTTTTCGTTGGGTACGTTTGGACTTGTCGTTATACTATTTAATCCGTCTTTTTTGAAATCTGACAATTTCTCCGCGTCGCAATCCTTAATTCCTGAAGAGAAAGACCCAATGATACTACAGAAATAAACAACAAATAAAATAAACAAGCGCGCCATGCGCAATTATTTCCCCGAGGCCATTACCGAGACGCCTTAGCTGTTTCTAATTGCAGCTGCCTGGACGATCGAAGATACGAACTATGCCTTAAAGCCCTTCAAAAGATAGAATAACCGGGATGGCGTTTACACCACCATTCACCTCCATTCGCTCGCGATGCCACGCTTATTTATTTATTTATTTTTTTTATAATTTTATTGTAGTATACACAAACGCATACATAACATTGCAAACATTACATTATCTGTAACACACATTACATTTTATTATTCAACAAATTGTCACTATGCCCATATATGGTAAGGAAGCCCTCAATATCTGTCATCCTACATGACAGATATCCTGCGATATACGTAAATGACCATATTTGGAAGTGCACTGCAGATGTCTTTCATTGCTTGTTTGGCGGACATTTTGAAAAGCGAGGCAGTTTTAGCAGTGTTCTCCGGAAATTTTAACTCTCTCTCTCTCTGGAAGAAACTTTCCACGATTAAATGCTCTCAAAAAGTCAACAAGTATTTGCTTCAGCTCACAAAGATATCCAGAGGTTGACTTGGAATTTTCATAGTGAGAACTCAACCAAGAAAATGGTATTGCGAACGAAGCAGCACACTTGCTCACGGAAAGTTGTAAAGTTGAAAAGACTTTAATTCACAGGAAGAGGACTTATTCTCGGTAAGGTAGCAGTATTTTTTTTACTCTGTCTTCTCATTTCCAAACATGAGTTTGTAAATAAGTCTTTCTTAAGTGAACGGTATTAAACTTCGATTTCTTGAAGTTCTGTTTTGATTTTTATTACGGTTGCTGGCTTTTAGCGTTTTCATCGTAGAACCATAGTTTTTCTCGTTCTGAAAATGGTAGTCGATGAGAATTTGTTTAATAATAAAACAATTATCCTGCTCAATCTTGCGGAATATCCCCTGATTTAGCCAACTCGGCCTACGGCCTCGTCGGCTAAGTATCAGGTGATATTCCGCGCGATTTCGCAGGATAATTGTTAAATGTATTTATGTATAACATACTAATGCTAGATTCATAACGTAGTTCAACTGTTATTAGTAACAAAAGTTAATAAAGTGCACATTAGATATTCTAAAATTGAAAGGAGAAAAAAAGAATGCACAAAAACAACAATGAAGAAGCAGAGTTGTTGAAATACGCTTACATTTTCTCTAAATGGTATTTCCTTGATATTTGGTTGACAAAGTCAGAAAGTGTCATTAATTTATTATGGAGTTTGCATGAATAGATGAAAATCGCATAAAGAGCAGTGTGTAATTCAGTTTGTTAATCAGGACTCTACTGGTTGATGAATGCAAAAATATTCCAAATAAAGATTCTTTTGTTATGTCACGGTTATAATCTCCGTAACAGCACCAGTTACACGCTGCCAAACTGCCCGCCCACAGATAGATATAAGAGGAGCTTTTTTCAACTACGGCTCTTCACTCCTTGTAGATGTTATTTCATAATTATAGACTAAGGATTTTTTTAAATTATGTTTGTTAAACATTTAGACTAGTTTTTAACTTATAACCTAGTCCCATTAGCTGTAATACATTCTGAGTTACTGAAAAACATTTTTATCCTTTACATTTTATTCTTTTAAGTATTTTGTAATTCGTCTTATAGACGCGATGATCATTTATTAATAAAGCATCATCATCATCATCATCATCATCATCATCATCATCATCATCATCATCATCGCTCCCAAATTTTAATTCCCGTCCAGCATTTCTCTTAACTAATTTGCAGTTTTCTTTTAAAGGTTCCTGTGATACGAATGTTGTTCTTATCTTGTAGATACTGGAAATATGACTTTGCAAGTCAAAGAAGGCGATAAACTGAACATCACGTGTCGCATTAGCGTGGAAGCGAGCTCAACTATTGTGTGGATGAGGGACAATATTCCCGTGCACACTGGACAAAGCATGTTCCTTTTTATTGCAAGTGTGAACAGGTCACAGGCAGGGAACTACATCTGCGTCTCACTTAGCCCGACAGGCAATAGAACATCAGCTATCACAGCTGTAAATGTGTTGTGTAAGTATAACAATGCTGTCAAGTCTTTCACTTCATTTTTTTTTACCCCGGGGGGATTTGAACCCACGACCTCCGGATTAGATCACCGTCGCTCCACCAACTGAGCTACGAGCTTCAAATCCCGCCGGGGTCAAAGATGTTTCGTTGAATCTCACAATCCAATCAACAAGTCTAACTTACTCTATACATTGTTTCGTCAGGCATTACATCTTACAAATTCTCTTTGGTTTAAGTTTTCTAATTACTTTGCAATTTAGCAAGCAGGCGGGGGCCTAATTCAACTAAAAGTTCAATGATTTTAGTGTATTGTACCTGCAATTAAACGTGAAACTAACAAAGAAATAAATAATGATTTCTTTCGTGGCTCCTTTATGTGTTCGAGTCAAAGTTTCTATGCAATCGTAAATTATGAAATCAGAAAAGTCACTTGCTGTTAGTATTTGAGGCTTGATAAGTGAGTTTCGAGGTCGTTATATCATCTCAAATGGCAGCTTCATTGAAGCGGGTAGTGGGCTAGTAACGCTACAAAATTGATCTCGTAGACAGCTGTGCAAGACCAGCCTTATTCACTCCAAAATGCGGCGCTTCCGGACGTCCTTGTAAGGAAATACGGCAATATGAAACTAAATTTAGGATCACGCTGAAGTTTCGTTAGACTGTATTCTGTTTCTTATTGGCTGATCAGATTTCGCCGTTTTCTTATACATATTTATTTCTCCAGACATTGACGAATGCACCAGTGATCCTTGTGAGAATGGCGGTTCGTGTGTTAACTCTTCCCCTGGAAGCTACACGTGTAACTGTGCTGAGGGTTACAAAGGAGATCACTGTCAGGACGGTAAGATTTATTAGTTGGTGATTAAGTAAGTAAATTGCAACGGTCCTGAGTGTTACCCAAAAAGCCATCACTGTAACGAAAGCGGGATTGAGTACTAGCTTGGTGATTTAACAGGTGAACTACAATTGTGCTAAGTGTTATGAAAACAGGATTGCTGCGACCAATTAAGAAAAGCAAAATAGAGAAGGATTTAACGGAAATCATAGTTACCGAACACGATAACTCCATCAGGAAAATGAATTTCAATACTTAAAAGTGACTCACTAACAAATGTAACACATGTCAATCCTCTGTGCATCATAGACAGAGCCCATCTTTTTCCACAATGGAAATTGTGCAATATTTCTTCAAAATGAATAATCAATAAATCTGGAGTGTTTAAGGAAATTTCTTAGTCTTGAATTCATCGCGATCGCTCACTCGACAAATTGCCAAACATAAGCCATCTTGCTTCTGGATGATAGAGTTTTTTTTAATTCGTTTTAGTAAACTGGAAATCTGAGGGATGCTTTAAAGAGAAAAAGAGAAAGAGGAGCCTTCTTAAAAAGAGATTTAATGTCGTACTCAAAGGAATCAACAAGAAAAACCCCGATATCGAGCTGATTTTTGGCAAGTGCAAAGCTATAGCGGAGAAAAAAGGATACGAAATTTTCACCATCCGGGTAAGACCTGTTTAATGTGTTGTATTTATTGTTTAATTAAATAAGCTACAGTTAGAAAAAATTTATAAGAGCTTGATAAAGAAAATCCAGACTTTCTTTACAGTTTTCCTGGTTTCAAAAACGCAAAACACTGATGACATTAAAGAGAAGGTTGACGTACAGTAGAATTGAATGGTGAGTGGAAAAGGTGTGAAAATTTCAAAACTTTTTGTTGTCATTTCGCAATTTAGATACGATTGAATATATAATATACATGTAGATCTCGTTATGAAATTATTGTGAAGGTAGATTAGTGACTGTCGGTGAGTTGATGGTCTCGCTCAAATTTAATATCATATCAATAATGATTTGCAGTTCCTTCCTATCCTTCTAATTTAATACAAAAGATTGAGCAGGACTCCGGGACTGAAGTGACTGTCTAATCAGTTACTAAAATGGGCGTTGCTTAATTTATTTTCACACAATGTACTACATTCTCCATTTTAATTGCTGACATCTAATTTCTTAAAGAAAACAAATCCTTGTTCCCAACAGGGCGTCAACCGCTGCTACACTTCGAAGAATGGGAAATTGGTTGATTTCAAAAAGTATGGCACATCATCGAAATGCAAAACTGATGAACGTGGCCATGGCGTTGGGATGAATGCCAAAACAAACTTTGTTTACACCAGGTAGTGTACAAGGAGGGGACAATCATATGACTGCAATGCTTAAGACGTTCCATATAACAAGGCTTCAGCTAATGACAGAGGTGCTCGCAGGAAATTTTGAACCCTAAGAATCCTTCAACGGCACTAGAATGGTTTAGTGGACGTGGCTCAATTTTGACAAGTTGTTACGTTTTCTGTTAATTTCTGTTTTGGCCGACTTCCTTCCTACAAAGTACCAAGCTGATCTTTAATGTGCTCTTGTTAGAGATACTCGTCACTTTTCCATAGGTGTACACCCCCCTGAGGGGGGGATCTCCTAGCTGCAATGCCATTTAAGTTGGGCACATTTTTATAATGTATTTTCTGAAATAAGCGCCGAGGCTTTACTCTAGGGATAAGGTGTTAATTTAAAAGTTCAGGACAAGATTGCTGACTAACATTTTTAAGACTTACACAGAAAAATAAAAATCCAAGTATCCATATAAGACTATGCATTTCAGTTTTCAGGCAGTTGATTTTGATTTCTTTTCTTTTTTTTATCTTCTTTATCAGATCCCGTTCTAATCTATATGTGACTCCTCGTTTTTTTTTATGCAGGTAAACAGGAAACACATTAAAGGAATGACGATCGATGAGACATGCTTTAGTGGACCAATAAAAGACAGCAAAGACGTTTTTTCCAAAACCTCAAGATAGATGCTAAAATCCTGGGATAACTAAGGGTTTTAATTAATTAATGTGGTCTTCACGTTGCTTATGTCATGAGGAAGAGTCAAGGAAAGTAAAATAAAGCAAGCGTTATAAATGGAATTAAGTTGTCGTTTTTGTAGTGAGGCTGCAATTTTGTACATTTTTCTGTTAACCGTTTAAACACCGGTGTACAAGCAGCACACGTAGATAGGCCACACCCTTAGTTGAGGAGCTCGAATGTTGGAAAACGTAAATGAATAAAATGCTTTTAAAGAAAGATTTACAGCTAAGCAAAGTGAAAGCTTATATAACTTTTCTTTAATGAACATAAGCAAAACTCGAGGACGATGATTTATCTGCTAGTGATACTACACCAAATTCAGTCGTCAGAGGAGTTAAAAAATTTTATGTCAATTACAAAAAACAAACGCAACAAGTACCCTGCATTGGGTCTCTCGATTGTTGTTTTTATCTTTCCCTTTCTGCCTTCCACTCAACTGTGCCCTTCATTTCTGCCTCTATTTGTTTATTTTGTTAACAATTTCTGCAATTATAACTTCTCAGTCAACGGACTGTGTCACCTTAGTTTAAGTTTCATTTTGAAAAGCCAAAGGATTTATTAGCCTAAAAAAATAGATGTCAACTTGACAAGTCGTACTTTTCAAAGGTCATCTTCTTCCCTTGAGTCTCGTTCTTCCGTTGACAACTAACTAGCTTGAGATCGTCCCGTTGGTGGTCAGAAAGCACTTCATAATGGGCCGGCAAAGCGCTTAAATATACATTAAGACGGATCCCGCTCAACGTTCGAGCAATAAGTGCAAAAAAATATTTACTAAAAAACTACTCATAGCACGGTAACATTTTCAATGCTATTTGAAACATCTCACCCTAATTCACTTTTCCAAGTGACCCTGCGATGAAATTTGTAAGCATTCTCGCCAAAATTCATGTCAAATCTCGTAAAAATGTGATAAAAATGGCCGCCATTTTGTTTTGAACTGTCATGAAGTGTCTTTTTTTAAAACTGAAATATGGATAACTTCAAATCCAATTTTCTCTCGCGGGGTCACCTTGGGAGCAAAAGTATCGATAACTTCTTCTTATCTGTTCTCAAAATGTGACTATGCTGCAAGTATTTTTTGGTAACTTAATTTTTGCACTTACTGCTCGAACGTTGAGTGGAAATTGTCTTAAACATTTTTATCCAAAAACAGGAACATTGCAATGGAAATGTCTAGTGCTGTGGATCTCTCTTCCGAACAATATTAGACTTTGTAAATCAATAAACACTTTTTCGGTCTTCTGGGACTAGGTGGGGGGACAAATTCCCCCCTTTCTCCTTAACTCCGAGAATTTAAAGCTATGAAAACGAAACGTACGTCCAAAAATGTTTCCTTTGGGGTCCACAACACGAGTTGATAACGTCATATGACGTAAGAATTATGTCGTGTTCTCAAATGGAAGCCATCTTGGATCCGCCATCTTGGATTGGAAATGAATAGTTTGGCTGTGAACAGCCACCCCCGGGAGGGGGTTGTAACATCAAAAATCTCGCGGTGGCCATTTTGAAAATTAGTGCGTCAGTATTATAATCACCTCGCGCGGGGTGATTAGAGCAAAATATGACGTAATCCTCGACCAATCAGTGCGCGCACTTCCCTATAATCACCTGAGCAATTATACTGAAAAGCTTATACTGGAAACGAGCTACTGCAAATCATTAACCTTTTAAAATAACATTCAGCTGATATTAATTTTTACCTCATTGATACGTTTTACCAAGATATGTAAACTTGTAAATAAAACAGATGAGTGCTTCTATGTGTTCTGTGGAAACGTAAGTCAGACGTACGCCTCAGGAAGGAGTTCATTTCACAAGTACGTACCAAGTGCACTTCAAGCTAGTGCACTTAAGAGCTCTAGTGAGACCCGGCCTATTGTCAGTTATCAAAGCTGTTGACAAAGGCAGCCCAGCAGTTGTTTGGCGGGCCGATCTTCACCGACTGAAGGAGCTTTTCGGCAACTTTCCGACACCTCCTTTTAAGCCAAAATTGACCAAGATCTCGCTTCAGCCAACCAAAGAACTGTCACGAAAACTATTCAGGATCTAATTGATTAACAAGAATTACCAGTTACCGCTCAAAACCTCATTGTTACTTCTCCTAGGACATCACGTATTTACTTCAAACCTAAAATTCACAAACGAAACAATCCTGGCCGACCAATTGTTTCCGCCTGTAGTTTCCCTACTGAATTTACTTGTAGCTAATTGGATAAGATTGTATTGCCTATTGTTAAATCTTTACCATCGTACATCAAAGATACTAACCACGCATTGAAAATTTTCCGCGATTTCAATTTTATAGCCTGCGAATACAGCCGCCTCTCATTCACGTCCCGCAACGAAGAGCGAAACGGGAAGAGAGACGTCTGCGATTCACCGCCAAAAATTCCATACTGATGACGTAAATCTGTCCAGAATCCGGACAGGAACGCTGATTGGACGAGCGGACATTTTTGCATAATTAGCTCTATAATTATTCAGTGTTGTGATGTGAGAAATTCAGAACCAATATGGCCGCTAATAGTGAGAATTCGTCTCGTCCTTCCTTGGAAAGTTTTCGCCTCTGCGTACAATCTATCTGTCCGAAGTTCAATGTTTCATCGTTAAAAGAAAGTCAGTTTCAGGCTCTTTATAGTTTTATCTGCGGTGAAGAGGTTTTTGTTAATCTGCCGACTGGATCAGGCAAGTCGCTAATATTTCAACTCGCGCCACTCGTACACACGTGGATGCATTATCGACGGGAGATTTACGTCATCAGTATGGAATTTTTGGCGGCGAATCGCAGACGTCTCTCTTCCCGTTTCGCTCTTCGGGACGTGAATGAGAGGCGGCTGTATTCGCAGGCTATCAATTTTACGGCGAAAACAAACTTCTTTTCACCATGAACATTACCTCTTTATATACTGTAATTCCTAATAACGAAGGACTTTATAGGCTTTATAGGCACTTAATATATAGAACATCTACGGAGACGTTGAAAGTAATGACAAGAACTCATCCAAACCTGAGTCGCCCGACACTTCAACCTCGCTGATCATTCTAGCCAACACATGAAGATCTGCAGCCTTTCCCCACACCAGGGTAACACAGAAAGTTGTAAAAATCTAAAACAAAATTCATTTTTTCAAATCGGCCAATTAATACCCTCGGTATCAAAGAACGCTTTTCATTCACGTAATTAATTAAGTTATTTACAAGGTTAAAAAAGGTAAAAAACAAAAACAAAAAAAAAACCAACGTTTCCGACTAATTAAGTCCGCTTCACATAACTTAATTAGTCGAAAAGGTTGGGATTTTTTAAAAGTGTTTTTTAGCCTTGTAAATAGTATTTTAAATCTTAAGCGAATACTATGGACATAATTTATTCTTGTTGTTCACGTTGCCATGTTCCTACCAATAGTGCAGCTCCACCGTTCTCCACATAAACCGAGTGCAACCCACAATTAATCAACTTCAAATTTTATTGCTCAGCTTTTAAAACAAATAAAATTTGAGTCTTTAATGTAAACATCAAGCACATGAAATAGCTTTTCGGGCCCCAAAGGTTATCAAGACTTTCGAGAAACGGGCCCCTGGAATGGACAACTGAAAGGGAAAGCGTGACCCGCCACGGCGACGACAATAAGCATCGGGGATCTTTCCGTCTAAGCGTAAGAGACAGGTGACAGAAAATGTCCAGTGTGTTCCTTTAAAAAGTTTGTTTACAGGCGATCAGAAAGGTCAAATCCCCGAAAAGTCCCTTCTTAATGGCCATTCGTCTCAGGAGAAAATCAGATGATCAAATATTATTCTTGAACAGTACAGTCCGATGAGGAAGAACAAAATCGGCGAGTTTCTTTCAAGCGCCACGAAATATTGCCGCTGTCAAGTAGCAGGAAATTTACCAACCAGTCAGTAAGAAAAACCTGCATCAGAACAATTCTTGATTCCGGAGTCTCCCACAACAGTGTGGCTCAACTAAGTGGCCACAAGAGCCTTAAAAGTCTGGATGACTATGCCGTGTCATTGCATCAACAGCAACGCCAGATGTCTAAAATACCCAGTGGGAAAGAAAACTCCAAGCCGAAACCAAAGCAAGCACTGGAAGAAAGTCTGCAAAACCAGTTAAACGGCAGTACTGTTGAAGAGTCCATCCAATTGCATGGTACATTTTTAGGAGCAATCATTCAGGTGTGATAAACACCCAGACGCTTGTCCTTCAGGCTCCAAACAAGCTTCACAAGTAGCAGCTCCGAAGAAACGTCGCCATCAATTTATCGAATCTTCAGACGAGAAAGACTAGCAATTTTTTTTTTCTCACCGGTGCTCTCGGTTGTTGCTGGATCCCACGTTGGCAAATTTAGTGAAATTGAGAACCTTTGGCTCAATATTTTGTTAAAAATACATTTATACGCTGTACTTTGTCGCTTGCACATTACAAATACACTTTACGGGCTTCCCAAATGAATGGCTTTCTGAAACACTGACATGTTCAGTAGCTCGGTCCGTACGTCATGACCTCGAGCCAAATATTTTCCTGGCTGGCCCTCCCCCTCAGTTAATAAGTACATAAAATTTACATTGGAAAACAAAATGATTGATATGTTTTTTTTGTGCTTTTAGCAAAGAAGACATCCCAGGCGTGTTGCAAGGGAGTATGTGGAATAAGATGGCAGTGGCATCTAAATTTTTCTGGGTCGAAGTTTTGGATACGCTTTTTCGCGGGTCAGACGTTTGAATTGTGCTTCAATCAAAGTTGTTTGTCATCTGTTCCCAGAAGTCGTGTCATATTGAAAAACGTGATCTAAAGCCCTTCAAAAATCTTACATCTTGGGCCATACAAAAATCGTAGCTACCCGCATTTGGAAGTAACGGAAGCCAAATGAAAATACAACATTCTGTGGGTGTTCATGTTGGGTTGACAAAATACATCTCATCGAGGCCGGTTTGACGGCCATTTCTTTGGTATCAGTTAATTAAATTTTGGGAAGGAGATGTTAAGTTTGACCTACAGATGAGTGAATTGTTTAGTGTCATAGAACCCTTCAGAAATTTTGTAAAACCACTTGACAATGGTTTAAACGGAAGTTGGACTAATTTAGGCCAACTTTGAAACTGCGTATTATTTTGCAAACACAACTGAGACAACTGTGTTGCGGTTTAATCGCAAGATTTTTAAACAACTCAGACAGTAGGCAACCATTTTATCAGCAGACGATAGAATCCTGATGGCAGTAACATCTTGTTCTGTTACCTTGTAACCGCCTTCAGTTCTAACGTCCAACCCGTCCATGTTTGTTTGCTTAATCTTGATCATCTAATTTCCCGAAGATTCTGTATTTAGTCATAATATGTCCTTGATTACGACCATGAGACGACTTTGTGAGGTCAGTTATTTTAGGCAGTTGTCTCAAACCGCATTAGGTAAATTCCTAAACAGGGGATTGGAACGAGCGGGGCCATTAAAACGATAGATAGGATTGCACTTAAAGGAATCCCAAAGGAATCCAGGAAGACCCTCTGGGTTAAACCGATTCGGTAAAAGAGCGTTAAAAAATGGACATAAGCAGACACTTGCTATGTTCGGTACATGGGTTGATTTTCACTGTTGTAATTGCAAGAAAAGATGCAAATGTACCACCTGTAGGCGATTTTTTGTTTACAGTCTTTATCCCCCAGGAAAATAGTTTATTTCTTAAACTAAACACGCTAAAGCAAGGAGTTGTGGTATTTATTCATCATCTGTTTAGAAATCTCAGCTATTAACATTCGTCTTAACAAAGAGATTCAAGGTATACCAGTGGATAACGAGGAGATTAAATTAGAGAGTTTTGCTGATGACTTGACAGTTTTTCTGAGAAATTATACCTCTCTCAATGCCTTGTTAGAAACTGTGGATAGTTTCACCTTATGCTCTGGGTTAAAAATCAATTACCAAAAAACAGAGGTAATGTTATTGGGAAACAACAAACAAACGTCGCCGACGCTAACAGTCTCCGCCAACAGAAATATCACTATTAAACGGGCTATTAGGATTTTAGGCGCTCATTTTACGTACAATCAAGCCCTTTGGAAAACGCTGAATTTTGATGAAATTTTGAAATCTATCAGAGAAAAGCTGCAGTTTTGGAATTGGAGAAACCTAACAGTGCTTGGTCGAATACAAATCATAAAAACATTTGTTGTTCCGATCTTCATGTGTAGGGCTGGCTTGGTGTACGTACACAAAGACATCATCAAGGAAGCAAACAAAATTTTATTTAATTTTATTTGGAAAGGAAAGGATAAAGTTAAACGCTCAGCCTTGATATGTGGTGGTGGCTTAAGGGCACCACATTTGGAATCAATAATTAAGACACAGCGAATCATGTGCTGCAAAAAATTTGTTGAGGCGCAGCAAAGTAGCTGGAAATTAATCCTCTCGCATTATTTAAAACAAGTTGGTGGTAAATTAGTCCTAGGTTGTGGATTTGACATTAAGAAACTTCCTATCAAACTGCCTAGATTTTATGAACAGTGTTTGCAAATCTTCGCTGAACACTCCGCGGCAACGGAAGCAAACATTCAAAACATTGCAAGAGCGAGTCTAATAATATGGAACAACAAATACATTTTAATTGATGGAAAATCCGTGTTTCATTACAGCTTATTTAAGAAAGGAATAGTCACGCTTGAAGATCTTGTAAATGACAAGAATGAAGTAATTGTCAAGCAAAACCTAAGTGTCAAATTTCACACCTATGGAAGTGTTTCATTTGATGCAAATTTACGACGCCCTACCGACGCATTGGCGAAATTCTTTGATATTTTTTGGGCCCAAAAGTGAGAAAGCTTTTGTTTTAAATGATCATATCAAACTACGTTTTAATAAAGAACGAGCGAGCATCGAACGAGCATCGATAAAGCTATTTCTAAAAATATTTACAAGGAAATACGATCAAAGTATGAGACCGCTCCAACTGCGCAAGCGAAGTATAAGGATCAATTCTCAAGTACATGCTTGGAATGGGATGAAATATATGAGTTGCCATTTGAGGTTCTTATGGATACAAAATCTCGGGAATTCCAGTATAAAATCTTAAACAGATACTTATCCACGAACTCATTTCTTAAAAAAATAGGTTTGACAACTTCACCATTATGCACATTCTGTGAACAAGAGAGCGAATCCCTTGAACGTTTATTTATTACATGTCCCTATGCAAAGAGTTTCTGGCTGGACTTCATTAGTTGCTGTAAAACAATAAATATAGATCTGGAGGAACTTTCAAGCACTAATATACTTTTTGGAATATGGCAAAGGAAGGAAGACTTTCTACTAATCAGTCATCTTATAATCTTAGCAAAGCAACACATCTATGAATGTCGCATGAAACGTGTCCATCCATCTTACAGAATCTTTACAAATAAGGTTGAATACGTTTATCGATTAGAGTTACGAATAGGGAAATTAAATAACAAGGAGTCCAGTCACAAACGTAAATGGAAAAAGTATACAGATTAAATGTTTTAAATAGGACTTAGCTTTCCCTCAGTAGCAAGTTGTAATCATGTAAATAGATATTTGTAGGTGATGTAAATAACCAGTTTGGCTTGTAAGCGTCACATCAATGTATGTTAGTATTGTTGTAAATAACTTACGTAGGAAAAAAAATCCGCATGTGTAGGGTTAGTAAACGCATTATAAGCAGTAGTGTAAGCAATAGTATCGTATGTAGTGTAAGTAATTTCTATTGTAGTAAGCTTGTAATAGTATTGTAAGTAATGTGTCTGAGTTGTGGTAAGCAAAGGCAACCAAAATAAACTTGGCAGGATTGTTATTATTATGTTTTGGAAGTTTCGGTTGCATGCTAGCTCATGTGGTTTGATCCTGCAAGGATGCGAAAGGAAAAGATACTAGGAGGACAGAAAGGGAAGGAGACGACAAACATTCGTGATGTGACTAGATATACGGAAGAAAGAGGGAGATAAATTCTGAAAGCAAAGTTTACAAAAAGGTGAAGACTGTCAAGAAAAGAACAGAAACCGTGCGTAAGGGAAACAGGAAGGAGGACGATTAGACCCCATTCCCCTTATCCTTCAGTTCCTCTTTTCGTATTGAGGAATTTCACACGGACGATTAATCGTCCACGATTAATAAGTGTTTCCTTAAGGCCAGTCGCATTGCACAAACGAAACACTCTTCAGAAATAAACTTTGTAATATTTCTTTCCTAGCAAAAGAAATAAATTGAAAAAGCAAGTTCAAATTAATTTGCATACATGGTTTGGGTTGGTATTCATAATATATCAAATTTAGATTAGAAAACAAAATAATTTGTTTGCTTGCTTTTCAATCTTTTTTTCCAATTAGTTTAGACCCATGGGAGAATCGCAAATCGCATGAAAAAACATGAAAATTTGAACTCGTAAATGATAATTATAAAATGCAAAACACAAGGAGCTCACTTTGGTTCGGAAACACCACACCATCTATCATACCTCAGTAAGGGAAACTAAGGGAAAAATCAAGTAGTCACTTTTTCGCACTTTTTGGAGAAAAGAAACAGCCGGAAGTGAGTTATCCGTTTTTGATACAAAACCTGACAGTATCTGGGGAATGTAGGGAAAAAAGTATGCAGCCCTTAACAAACTGAGTTGGATTTTAGGAAAAATATATAAAAAAGGATGTGTTTTGGAAATACATCAAAAGGGGTTGTCACTCAAACAATATTTTCGTTTCCTTCACTTCCGTATCATTATATCTATCACTTTAAGGTTTCTACCCTCCAATCCAATCTATATTATACAAGAGGTGAGACACACCAAAACTGAATTACGTCGTTATTTGTTTCAACTGCCAATGCCCCGTTTCTTTTGATTTAGACTTGCAAAACCTGTTACCTTGTAGGCCTAAAAGGAATTTTGAAACTGGATTTTGCAGCAAATGTTTTCAAACACGCACACAGCCAAGTGAGTTTCTGCTCCTCGCCTCTGCACAAAAATGGCGATTGCTTTATACAACACTCAGTGTGGTGTTTTCCTTTTGATGGTTTGTAAGTATACGCTGCTTTTTTATTGTGAAATCGGCGTCCAGTTCAATCTTTGTATCTCTACTCTCGTTACATGACTGTATGTCCATTTAAATGAAACTCACACCGGCGAGAATGAAGATAAGAGGCTAAGAAATTAAGCTTAAAGCAATACAGTAAACAGTAGTGTGATTTTACCAATTCTTGATTGACATTGGTCAATTCGTGATTGGCATTCGTGTGATTTTGCCAAATCTTCTTTTGCGGACAAGACGTAAACGCTTTTATTTGACTTTGATCTGTCAATTTTGCAGCTACCCATCGAAAGTGAGCTTGAACTGCAGCAAGTTTAAACAAACCGACAGAGACTAGACAATTAGTCTTCTGTTTTCTATAAACGTATTTCGAAGTCAAATGAAATAGGTCACGGGTTTTGGAATCGCGTAGAAAACTTATTGAAAATTCAACAAAAGTGAACAATCCATTTGTTTCACGATATCTTAATATCATGTACTATCTCCGGGCTGATAACACTTTTAAAGAGTACTACTGTGAGCCAAATATCAAACTTATACAATGTAGATAGCATTAATAGGTGGGAAACGTTTTCAGTAGTCTAAACGTTTGCCTCACGTAACTTAAAATATGCTTTAATAACCCATGCTTTTAAACCACCGCAGTTGCAGAATATATACCCCATGGCCAAAAACTGCTTTCAATTCTTATTTCAGTATTTAACAACGTCCATGGAATATCGTTTAGTGCTGAGCCAAACAGGACAACAGTGGCTTTAACTGGGTTTAACCAAACATTCGCCTGGCATTTGAGCCTCAATGCAGAAGAGAAATCAAAAGAACTTAAAGTTCAGTTCGGACCTTGGGATAAAAGACATAGTTTGGTGAAATACTATCTGATGACCATTATTCAAGAACCAGCGGGGAAAGAAATTGAAATCCGAGCAAACCGGTCGCGGGCAAAACGTTTGCATTGGACGGGAAATTTGACACACGCACACTTCGTCGCCTTTCAACTTACGGATGTGAAACGCGAAGATGCGGGAGATTACGGGATCAGATTCCGCGTGGATGGTTTTCCACCAGGGATTAAGGAAGGGTGGTTTTCCCTTTCTGTTAAGGTAAGATAAGTTTCTTGTCTTTAAATATACGGTAAATATGTGGTAAATTAATAGGAGAAATCGTAACATGTTCTCCGCGCTCTGTTATTGCCTTGATAAGGAAATCCACGTGTTTCTAACAACGTTGCTCCGATTCACACCGACAGTCGTACCACTTCACTGGCTGCTGATTCTGATGAATAAGCGCTTGGAACGATTCTCGACCCACCTGGAGTTCGTGTTCGAAAGAACATCACCAAAAAGAACCAGACCCATGGGTGACAAGATGGAAAGCGGACGGTAAACCGACTCACCAATCCCTTTGAATTTGCTATTCGATAAGCTAAACTTCATGCGATCTAGAATGAGAGATAACTTTTCGATTCTCCACTCACAGATTGCTCAACTTACATACGAGTCCAAAGGAAGAAATAAATGATGTCAAAAATTCATTGTAGCAATTCGGAAAATCCCGAAACGAACACCTTTGCTGGGCCTGAAAAGCTCTGACCAAGAAACGTTGGACAACAATAAAATAGAAAAAAAAAACAACCAAAAAAAAAAACAACAACAACCAAAAATGTAAGCCCTCCCTAAGAGAAACACAAAAGAAAACTCATTGATCTTGGTAAAAAACTTACGTTTCATGAAAATTTCGAAAAAGAAAGGCAAAAACTGTGCGCGCATCGTGTATGATGTCCAAAATCAATGCTGGAGACATCGATTCCTTGTTTTTCACTCCGGTGGAAAACCACCTGCATGAGGCAATGTTATAACTTCTACTCATAACTTCTACTCGCCCGTGGCAGATAATCAGACGCTGTGATGCAAATGTAACAAACAGATAACTCTTTGTTTATAACAAACCTAACAAAAAATGGTTGTACCCCTAATCGAACAATTGCACTCCTAATTCGAGCAATTTTGACGAGTTAAATTTTGATAAGTTACCAATAGAGGGGGTAATGTGGTCAAATAATGGCATCCACGTCTGTTTGGCCAAGGTTAGTGTTACAGAACAAAGGAAGAAAGACGTTTAGCTAACGAAACTTGTTCATCGTTTAGAAAGGATAGTTCTGTTTTCCAGTTTCTTCGGCATGTAGAAACTAGGAGTTTTAAGAAAACAACAACAAAACAAGCAACAAGCCAAGCAAAAAGAAGAAAAGGAAAATATACTACCTCGATCCCCCAAGACAAGATAGAACTTACTATCTCTTAAGTTTACCCCCAAAACTTGGTTAAGTTTCCGTAATGGCTCGCTGTTACCTGCTTGTACACTTGGACGAAGAATATGAAGCAAACTTTCTTGTGCAAGGAAAGAAGACAGAGACAAGGACTTGAACAATCAACCTTCAAATCAAAAACACGAAGCCATGCGCTAATCCACTGTCCCAGCACATTCATTCCAATATTGCAGTGGAAACAGCTTCTAGTAAAAATTATAATGCTGTATTTTGTTTTTCAGGATCCACCAGTCAAGCCGACCGCGGGTAAGATTTGTGTATTCAATCCTAATCTTTCCTCTGCAGTTGACTGTGACGTTGATATTAGCCGCTTTACATCTTACTTCCTGACATTTTCCTTTAAAGCTGTGATTATGCTTAGTCATAACCGGTATTTCGTGTTTAAAAAACCAGAGGTTGCACAAAACAGTGAAACGGAGAGCACATTGCGCTTTACGACGGTGAAATCGTCACCTCCTTTCTCACTCCGGCTACAACTCATTATCGTGCATCTCTCTAAATTTTCCCAGCATCTCTTCAAACTAATTTGTGGTTGTCTTTACAAGGTTCCTGAGATATTAATGTTGTCCTTATTTTGTAGATACTCGAAATATAACTTTGGAAGTCAAAAAAGGCGATAAACTAAACATCACATGTCGCATTAGCCTGGAACATGTGCAAGCGCGCTCAACGATTGTGTGGATCAAGGACAACATTCCCGTTCGCACCGGACAAAGCATGTTCCTATTTATTGCAAGTGTGAACAGATCACAGGCAGGGAACTATATTTGTGTCTCACGTAGCCCGACTGGTAATAGAACTTCAGCTATCACAGCTGTAAACGTGTTGTGTAAGTATAATGCTGTCAATTCTGTGACTTTGACTAAGAGTGTCAAAGCTCAAAGCTATAGGAACCATCACAATCTCATTTTACCAGATAACTTAATTAAAATAGCCCCTCAGAAAGTACTGCTAATGATAGTTTTTAGTAACAAAAAGTTCTATGAGCACCAAAAATAAGAACTCTCAAGAGCTTTCCTTTCACCACCACAATTCAGTTTTTTTTGTTTTGCTGACTAAAGTTAAGACCACCTCTTGATAATGAAGTAAACATCGACACGGAAAATAACAACTCACCTTACTTTTGGATTACCACTCTACATTTTGTTTCGTTACCGGTGTTAACAGTTCAGTTTCTGAGGCCTTTTCACTTTCGAGACTGGCCAAGTTCCAAAATGAATAAAACGGAAACTGTATTGTTTGGGAAAAAGATCGAAATAGATCAGCAATTGTTGTTGTTTTTTGTTTTGACTGAAAGAAGCCAGTCGTTTGAACATTTGGACCAAACGAGTAAGATAAAACCAACTGAGCAGTACTGTCCAGCAGTATATTGACTAACCCTCGGACGTACAAGCAAGGCCCCACCCCCTCCGTGGAACAACCATGGCTTTTTTGTTGTGTTTCAATATCTCGGAAAGATTTTGCCTTTGCAAAAAAGCCTTTGATGTGCTCTACAAGATGAGATATACATTATGGGTTGCAGCGCGGCTGGGATGCCTGTGACGTCATCCAATTACCCAATTTAGAAATTATTAAAAAACGGTGGAGATTGAACAATTTCATGCTAGACACATAAAATGAAACTTTTTGCTGCTCTACCCAAAAATGGCTTTAGCACCTGCTACTTATGATGTCATATTTCGTAACCATAGCAACCATTCCTTACCAACCTTTGCCAAAATGCGTTTTAGGGATATGCGTACAGCTACTAAAAACGGCAGGTGCTGATGAAAAGTCTTCTTGAGGAAACATTCAAAAAACAAAAAATGGAGGGATGGTATCCAACACCCCCCCCACACCCCTTGTACGTCCGAGGGTTAATATGTGTTTTACAAGGTAATTGTGAATCCTTGAATTAGTGAGTCTAGTTCTACATTCAAATGGAAGTTATTTAGCTTTTCTTTTATGTAAGTTTTGTTGTTAGTCATTTTATTGCAGGAAAAATTTAAATTGGGCTGATGAAGGCGCTCTTGTCAGTGGTAGGGTTTCACCAACAAGTTGTTTCTGCCTTTCAGATGCACCAAGCATACAACGACCAAACAAACTAGTATCAGTGCTTCTTCTGAAAGGAATTTCAACAAGGCTTGTGTGCGTGGCGGATGGAAATCCTTCTCCGACATTTCATTGGCATAAAAACAGCAAAACAATTAGCAAGGGTTTTATTAATACCTGGAACTCAAGTACTTTGACGATAACTCCCACGAATGATGACGACTACGGCCGCTATGTGTGCACAGCGAGGAACTGGGTTGGGTGGGACGCTGTTACATTCAACTTGCATGAAAAAGGTGAGCAAAATTTGTTATAATGAATACTTCACTCTCTGGCAGTACAGCCCTTCAGTGGCCCAGAAAATGACGGACAGACTGGCTAAATGAAGCCATTGCTTGATATTTTCTGTTTGTCTGGCTAGGTCTCTCTTAGTAAACTGTCATCTTCTCTTTCATTACTATAAGCAAGTTACCAAAGTGAAGTGATTTATGTGACAATACAGCTTTCGATAGTAATTTTAATCATAAGGTTTGACTGAAAAGCACTGAAGTACTTTTTAATAACTAAGCTGATGCCGGTGATGTACAAAATTCGAAAAGAAAAAAGATTAAATAAAACTGAAGCAACATTTGCGTGTAACGTAAGAAAGAGTGACAATCATTTTATTAATTTAGTAGTCAAGCACTTTTTTTAATCGATTTTTTTTTTAAGGCTATAATTTAGGCTTTAATATTTTTATCTTGTAAACTCATTGAGGCTCTGCGAAATGCGCGTATAAAAACTGTTATTCTTATTCTTCTTCTTCTTCTTCTTCTTCTTCTTATTATTATTATTAAATTTACAGGTCCACAGGCTGTGGGAAATACGAAAGCTGCAGGTTAGTAAAAGTTAGCACAGCTAACATGCATCTAACACAGCAAACAGTCTGTGCCAGTGATTGTTCTCTATAATATAGCCCCCGGTAATGCCGTTAGTAGCTGAGCGAGAGTGGTGAAAGGAGAGTGCCTGGCCGGCGCATTCAAATGTGGAACCAGTGACTAATGGAAGGAAAACACCGACAGGGAAACCTTGGTCCCCCAGGTTGACGGTTTGATTTGGAGGTAAATGCAGCCCAGTTAGTTAAAGATATCGATGATGATGATGATGATGATGATGATGATGATGATGATGATGATGATGATAGTGATGGTGATGGTTGTGGTGGCGCTAGTGGTGGTGGTGGTGACGACGATGATGATAATGATGATGATGATGATGATGATGATGATGACAACGACGAAGAGGCATGGTTTCATTATCATGCTTGTTGGTGTGTTTAACCATACTTTTTGGGTCTTAGCCACTTCAAACACTCAAAATCAAATAAACAACAAAGCAAAATTAGTATATTTAGCTAAAGTTTCTTTTCTTTTATCGCGTTTGTCTCTAAACAGATGGTGACGATACCAATCTTGTGAAGTACTTATCTGTATCCGCAGTATTAGCTGTTTTCCTGGTTTGTGCCTTCCTCGCTCAGCGATATGTAGCGAAGAGATACAGAGGCCGGGTAATGCGTTGTCAAGGTAACTAGAGTCTAACGTTCTTGAAATACGGTCTTTCAACTTATGACGTAAGCAACAGAGGTCCACGTGATGGTTATACGGCTTTGACTCACGTCACATGCGAAAATATTTGCTGTTCTTTTTTAACGTTTTAACAACGAAAGTCCAGTTATTTGAAGTTTTCAAATCGTTCTGTCACAGTTATTGGCCTAGAGACCAGTGCTCTTTACTTTCTAATTCTTAGTCTATACAAATAACCGATTATACGGAAATACGAAGCCTTAAAAAGCACAAGAAAGTGAACTGATGTTTAGACGACACCTTCCTATTGGCTATCATCAAAATGTCCAAACGGCAAACAGCATTCAACCTGTAACTGTTACTTTAAATAGTCAATACTTCGAAAATTGTTTATTCCTGTATTTAAGCCCTTAGTGAATTGACGTGAAACTTGCAAAGATTACTATATGTTTTGAGAGGCGGAAGGCAAAGGACAGGACGGTAGAATTGGTCCCTTAATTTTCCGTGAACGAGTTGGTTAATTTCCCTTTAGCACTTGAGCCTGCCGGCTTTTTCCCAATAACTGGATCATAGTGACGGCTAAGCCTAACCAGATCTCTCATTTGTCGGAAAGCGATTAATTTTGTGTCCAATTTTGACGCTTTACGCTTTGATGGTAAAAAATTAGCACGTGATATAGTTAAAATAAAAGGCATTGAACAGCTAACGGTTAATACTAATTGGTCCCTTTTACATTCATAAACCAAGAACTTTTTGGGTATCAAGTCGTCATTATATCAATAATTATAACAATAATGTAATCCTTTTATAATTTCAGACAACGAACCCGACGAGACTCGCACGTATGTATGTGATATCTGTGAAATAAGTCATAAAGGGGTAACATGTTAGTAAATTTGGATTTTGAGGCACTGAGACCGAGAAAAGAAAGGAAAAGAAAAGAAAAAACAGTGCTACTGGCGAATGGTAAACTGGATTTCGATAAAAAACTTGAGCTGATAAAAAAAGAGGCTAACAATGCAGGTGCACGTGTATTGAAGTTTGATACTTGTGAGAAACGAAGGAGTTTCAAAGCTATGGTATTTTAATTAACCTCTAGAAGAAAAGTTACTGCATCGATGAAAATCTTTTAAAACTATTTAGTACTCGTCCGCTTTCAGTCAAGCAGATCATCACTTGTTGTGTTCTGTGCGCTGCCATTTTGCAGAGAAAACTTTACCCTAATTAATTTTGTTCAATTATTTTTGCAGTCAGTCGTCTGAAACTGCTGCTACCGAGCTTATCAATCACGGGGAAAACTTTTCTGGTTTAAACCCGTCGTTCTCTGTAGATATCGAGTGGGAAATACCACGAGAGCACCTAAAAGTCGAGAAGGTCATTGGCCGTGGCGCATTTGGCGTGGTGTCACGTGGTTTAGCGTTAAATTTGCCAGAAAGACCCGGATGGAGTGTTGTAGCAGTTAAAAGCATTCAAGGTCAAGTGATATTTGTTAAATACTTTAAACCGTTTCACGATAATGCTACTAAATGGCTTTGTTGATATTGAAAACGTAATTTTTGGATTTTGTGGTCAGCTTTATTGGACATTGAGCCCACCGTGCGTCAGTGGGCTTACCCGAAATTAAACTGAATCGAAAGATCATAACAAACGACGCCAAATCTACCTACATTTTCTCAAAAATCAAACACCATTCTGTCTTGTCGTCATTTCTGCTAAAAGATAAAGTTAAAAAAGTCCTACTTACGTTTTGTTTTTGTTTATCAAATATCAGTACCGTCCAAGCTCATCGCCCTTTTACAGCGCAAAGGAATATTCATAAATGCCCAAATTTAGAGGTCACAGACCAGGATCTACGGCAAGATGTATTAAAGCTGCTTTACCAGACTTACCATCTGTTTACGAGATCTTGCACGAAAAGCTGGAAGACAAACATTTAGTTTTGGCCTTCACACAAGGCATCCATTGCCACGTTAAGACTCGCGAAACCTTCTATCTGCTATCTGTCTTCTTTCTGCAACATGTCCGCCTAAATTTATCTAAACGTGAAAGATGAAAGATGAATTTTTAAATACATAACTCAGTGTTTAAAATGAAGAATTCTAATGCAAAAAGTGCACAATTATCCATGAAGATTTTCGAAAAGAGAGAGGTCTTTAATCGTTAACAGTGTACTAGTTAGGCATGCACCACGCTATATGCAACGTATTTATTTACCAACTGCAATGACGAACTCTCCCAATGTTACAAAAGAAAACAACAACAACAATAAAAAACAAACAAACAAACAAAACACACGCACACAAAAAAACAAAACAACATGAAAAAATCTTTCCCTCGAGGCCTGCTTGTTGGGTATTTAAAGGAATGCCGTAATCAAAAATTAAAAATGAGCTGAAAACCAGCAGGAAAATTGTAACAAGATTTGTGGCGAACTTATAAACTTGAGAAATTCTGGTTCCATTCACGAGGTTTGTTCGGTCTTTCGTTTCTCGCCAAGATAATCAAACGACGCGTATTGATTAGTAAGTGGTCTGACTGGAGTAGAAGTCATTTTTGTTTTATCCCTCTTAACAGAGGACGCTACGGAAAGGGAGAGGCGAGATCTGCTGTCAGAGATGTCAGTTCTTAAACAACTTGAACCACATCCACATGTCATTCGGCTTTATGGCTGTGTCAGTACCGAAGGTCAGTTATCAAAACTAATTTAGGCGGTCAAAGGCGATGATCCAATTGCTCTTTCTTTTTTTAAGAGAACGTACAAAAAACTAACCAAAACAACGAGAACAACAACAACAACAGAAATGCGCCAATAAATACATGACAAAACACGATATTCAACCGCACTGTAAAGTGCACCCAAATCTCACCTTTCAAATGTTCCCCCGAAGAAGTAGAAAATCTGATGAAACACTCCTTAAAGTAAGCTTTTATGGCTATCATTAGCAATAAAGAAGAAAAGGAGGACATGTAGCTTAGTGATGAGTAAGCTCTTTTTGACCTAGGCACCACAGCGCTTTGTAATCAACTGAAAACAAAAATGATTTTTTTAATACTTGAACTACTTTTAACCACTAACAGCATTGACGCTTAAACTTACAGCTGATTTCAGTCATTTCGTTGATGCTCTTGGTAGAATTATAAAAGTGAGCCATAGCTGGCGAATAATGTTTGAGAAAAAAAGCCTGCTCAAAACGTAGCAAGGAAATCGGTTATAAACTAACAGTTTCCGGTGATTAATTTCAAAGCTCGTCCTCTGGTTGTGGTTGAGTATGCGCAGTACGGTGATGTGCTTGGTTACCTGAGGAGGAGCCGGGGCGTGAGCGATAACTACTATAGTGATCCATCAGTCAAACCTTGTACCAGCCTCACTTCCAAGCAACTGCTGAAGTTTGCCTGGGAGATCAGTGATGGAATGCACTATCTTTCCTCGAAAAAGGTGAGCTTTCCCTATGTTTCTTCGTTAGAGAGCTTTCTCTTTTTTCCTTTCTTTTTTCCCTTTACTTCCTCTATTTACGCCATCAGTTAATCAGCAAGAAACTTTTTACTCCTGATGTGAGGTTTTTAAATTAATTTTTAATTAACCACTGACTTTCCTTGTTTTCCAGATAATCCATCGGGACTTGGCCGCTAGAAATGTTTTGGTTGGTGAAGGGGAAGTGTGTAAGATCACTGACTTTGGGATGGCCAGAGATGTACAGGAAGAAGACATCTATGTTCGAACACATGAGGTACGTATGGGTCATGTGTTGCAAACAGGAAGTAGTTTTACCAGGATACTGAATGTTGTTCACCCGATTAAATCATTCTTGTTCATGATCCTAAGTATAATCAGAACCAACCGTGTTTTGGGATAACGCCTTTGCTCCGCTCGAGTTTGGCTCAATGATTTTTTCAAACTAGACAAGTCGTGAATCGGTGGTTATCGGTATGATGTTGGTATTGTCTCCCTATCTAAGACGCCAATTAAAGGGCCATAAAATGTTGCTCGCATTAAAATACATGTGCTTGCATTCATCCCAGAGAAAGTGACCTTTGAATGCAACGAAGTCGTATATGGAAAATAGGCAAGCCGAGGTTCTAGTGAAATTCTAATACTGCATGATTCTGACCATCAGGGACGTCTTCCAATTAAATGGACAGCGCCAGAGGCCTTGTTTGGCAGTGGAGCATACACAACGGCCAGTGATGTGTAAGAACATTACTCTTCTATTTTTTAAATAAAGCCACCGATTCAGTATTTGTTGCTACTCGGCCCGCTTGTGTTAAGGTGAGGTGATTAAGAAGTTTGTGAAACTTGGGTTTAAAGACTTAGCACCTCATTGTCATCCTTTTGCATTCTCTTTCGCCAGTTACGTTATGTCATCCTTGCTGTCTTTTTTCCCTAAGAAGTATAGATAGGTACTAGAAGAAGGCTCACTGATTAACCAACGCCCCAACCACCTGAGAGACTTAACCAAACACCGAATCACTTCGTTTGTTCTGCCTGAAGAAAAACGGGTTTTAAATATGACATTTCCTTCTTATGATATTTGTCGGCAAGGAGGAAAGTTAGTATGATCGTTGTTGTTTTCTGTTTAGGTGGAGCTACGGCGTGGTTTTATATGAAATCTTTACTGTAGGTAAGTTGCAGTCAGTAATTTCTGGACCTCACTGGAGTTAAAACTTGTATGATAATAATCGTAACGAAATAAATATTGACGGACGAAATTATTGTGTTTGGCACTTTATCCTGTTTAAGGCTTTTCAAGAGCTTTGAGGAGTCCTCACAGTGTGAAAAATGTTCACAAAAGAAGTAAAATGCCGTTACATTTACTGTTGTTGCAGGTGGCGACCCTTTTCCTGGAGTATACATGAGAGACATCCCAGCTTTGTTAAAGAACGGCTACCGGATGTCGCGCCCAAAATTTATCAGTCCAAAGCTGTATGTATTATCTCCTCGCCATACTTATATTACAAATACTACATCAATGCACTTTGATTTCCCTTTTGATTTCCGTTGTAAATATGTATTAAATATGTAATCACTTTATTATTTTTATTATTTTAGCCTATAATTTTGAATTGATGTGTATTTGTCTTCTATTCTATCTTCTAATGTAATTCGTGTGTGGTGAAATAAATAAATAAATAATAAATAAATAAATAATTCCCCAAACCCACTGTAGAATTTGAGGTTCAAAGCACTAGCCAGTTTGAGCACCCAACTAGTGTTATCATGTTGCAAATCAATATATACTTTGGTCAAGAAGTATGCACTATATTATTCGAAATGGCGTCAATTATAAATGACACAGCGCTTGTACCACCTTGGGTAAAAATGCCTTCTCGGGTTGAGCTGTATTTGCGATAGATCTTACGGGTGTATGTTTCAATATATACTACAATACTAACACAACCAGATTTGGAAGGCAAACCGCACAAATTTGTCTAATATTGTAAAATTCTTTTAACATTTCCCTGTCGGTAAGGATTATAATAATATAGGTTTTCCCTTAATAAACAGGTACGAAATCATGATGGGGTGCTGGAAAAGTGATCCATCTCACCGACCAAGCTTTGGATGTCTGCGCTCCACTTTACACACGATGATGGAGGAAGAGGAACAGGTTAAAAGTGACAATTGATTTACAAAAAGCCCACGGTACAAAAAACAGCAGGAGTCACATCAGCAAAACGATCACCCAGTTAGCCAATCCATCCATCCATCCATCCATCCATCCATCCATCCATCCATCCATCCATCCATCCATCCATCCATCCATCCATCCATCCATCCATCCATCCATCCATCCATCTATCCATCCATCCACCCATCCATCCATCCATCTGTCTGTCCGTCCGTTTGTCCGTTTATCCGCCCTCCCTTCAGTCCGTTAGTCCGTTCGACCGTCCATCCATCTTTTACCAAAGAATAACCAGAATAACCATCACTTGCGTAGGAAAAACAAAAAAACAAAAAAAAACAAACAAACAAACAAACAAACAAATCAACAGAACATATGCTGGTAAGGCTGCTGCGTGGAAGCGGAACGCATATCTGGTGCATTACACACCCAAAAGCCTCCACGCGGGATTCTACTTCTGCGCACGTTCGCATCTTCTCTTGGGTCGACTATCTTTGCTCGTTATCTATTTTGAAATTGAAGTCCTCAGATGAGGACTTTATTTCGTTCGTTTTTCGTTAACAAGACAACACGAAAGCACATACCCAATTTTCAGGTACATTTTTTCTCTTTGCTTTCTTAGGAATACGTCAATCTGGAGGAGCTGTTCTATGAAAATGTGATCTCAAGCAGTGCTAGAAGAGTATAGGTGATGAAGTCTGCATTAAAACGACAGCTAAATATTTTGTACAAAACGATAAATAGGAAGAAGAGTAAACCAAACCGACCAGATAAAATATAAATATAAACGTTGAAGCCATCATTATAAGCCCGCTAGTGTTTTACTTGACCAGACTGGTGAATGAAGCTCTTCTATAGGCTATAGTGTAGTTTTAGTATGTGTCAGCTTTTAAAAGTTTTCGTCTGCCTCGTACCCAGGCGCTTCTGAGGTTTTTGGCACAAGAGCGAAGGCCTACGGGAAGGCTACACAGATTGCAAGGCACCAAGGGAAGATTATATTTAGCGAATCTCTGCTTTCCCATGACCTCTTGCGCCTCGACAAAGTCCCGCGTAGAAAAAGAACCGCCTGGATACGAGTCAGAGTTTTCGTTTAGTATCATCTTCATAAGTAAACCAGACCGACCGACCTACAGATTTGACGCAGTCATGGATTTCGCGTCCGTCACTCCTTTTAGGAACCAAACGTGACTATACTGGGTAACTATCAAGTCAGTAATAATAAAACTGCTCTCATTAGGGAAGCAGTAGAATTTTCGAAACACGAATTGTAAAAGCATGTTAAAGTGAATTGCGAACGAATAAAAAAATACAAGATATCTAAGTTTGAATTATATTTAATAATTATCCCGCGAATTTGATACTTAGCCGAGTTGGCTAAGTATCAGCTGATATTCCGCAACTACTGTTTACAGAATGAGAAAAATCTAGGGTTTTAAAATAAAAAAGCTCATGAAGCTAGCAACACAATTTAACATCATGACAAAAAAAAATCGAAATTTCTTATCGTTCACTTTAAGAATACTTATTTATGAACTCCGGTTTGGTAATTACAAGTTAAAGTAAGAAATGTATATATTATGAGCCTAACGAGAACAAGTCCTATGTCTGTCAATCCAATTTTTTTTTAACTTTACAACTTTCCATGAGCTATTGAGTTTGAAGTTAATGCTTCGGCCGAAAGAGGATTTTCTCGCTCTTTCTCCTTGTAAGCTGACGCAAACACTTTTTGACTTTTTGAGAGCGTTAAGACTTGGAAAATTTAAGACTTGAAAAATTTCTTCCGGGTGTTCAAATCCGGAAAACACTGCTAAAACTCCCTGGCTTTTCAAAATGGCTGCCTTACCAAGCCGTGAAAGGAGATCTGCAGTGCGTTTCCAAATACGATCAGCTGCATATACCGCTAGATATCTGTCCTGACGGAAGAAGATATTGAGGGCTTCCTGACCATAAATGGGCATAGTGACAATTTGTTGAATAATTTGTTTATTTAATTATGTTTTTTTATGTATCTTTAACAAAAAGTTATCACGTTTATTTTTCATCTTTGCCTGGCTGTTAACAGTCTGATGAGGAATGGATTCAGAAAAGTACAACACTTGCCTTCATTCACCTCGCCATCGGGCAGACTGACGAACATTTCCCTACACACATAAAATTTACTACTCATTCGCACTTAGGGCCCTGTTAACCTTTCCCTCTTCTTCTGGCGTGCGTTTCTCGTAGCACCCCGAAAACTCTTTGGTCTCGAAGAGCTATTTCTAAAAATACGAACCAATCATTCTACAAAGCTGTTATATTAACCTGACTCTAATATAGGAAATATTTAATCAAAAATACTGAAAATCGCCTATTTCCGCCCTTTTCACCGGATTTGGCATTTTATGGGAAGATTCAGTTGTTTTATGCTCAAATGTGGATTACACTAAAAATTGGGTACTTTGCTTAACTAATAGCTAAGTTTCTTGCTTAGAACTTCTTTGTTTACAAGATACAGTGTAAATTATGGTGCTCGAAATCGGCCCGAAAAGTTTCGGGACTTTCGAGAAATCCGCGCCTGCTCTCTGCAATTTTTCTTTAAGCTGGGCACTTTTCTAAAGTCTCGGTCGCTCTTCAGTCCCTCAACTTTGTATCCTCCTGTATGATACAAATGTACAACACTGATGCCTCATTCTTACGACACCGTTTGTGTTTAAGTTTTCTCAAAAATGTGCTCTTAGCCCTGCTTGAAGTGGATTCGTTTTTAGGAGATAGAGAGTTGACTTATTTTCGCCCTCTAAATTGTTCAGCTCCCATTGTAGTTTCGGACGCTTCTTTGATATTACCCCAATTGAAATGCTTTTTTCGCCTTAGCTTCCTTTGGCTGATGTGTGACAAACTGTGCTTCGAGGTTTGCAGCCAGTCCCTAGAGATCCAGAAGACAAAGGCGTGGAGGCCATGTTGGTGGTACTAACAAAAGGAGCTAATGAGAATCCTTTTGTTTAGAGCCTGTTCCAGGCGTTCAGATAGTGTCCTCTCCCCCAGTCTCCCCCCGTTTTTTTGCCGCTCTTTCGCTCGCGCTCTACTATCTGAACGCCTGGAATAGGCTATTTGTTTACGACCACCAACTTGGCATACTTGTTGTTAGTCAAATAAGTAGACGTTTACATTGCAATTTGAAAGCATGAATATTGAATAATATGACCTCAGAACGCAAACAAATGTAAACGGCTGGCTGTTCAAGTTTGGGGCTGCATGCTAGGTAAATATAGGTTTGTGGGGAAGGAAGGGAGATAGAAATAGACGAGAAAAACAGCTTAAAAAAGGCTCCTTCTTTACGTCCTTCGAGCTAGTCACTTGGGGAAGAGGAAGGGAAAAAAGCACAACTACAAGTTCCCATATGATCGCTACGATCGCTACATAATTAAAAAAGTGCCCGAGACGACCTGGAACAAACAGCGACGTACTGCATCCTGGTATATTTTTCATCGCAACGATCGCTACAATCTCTGGTTTGAGTGGTTTGATATGATCGCAACGATATGATTGCTACGATTGTTGAGATAGAACGGAGGTCTATCTCAGCGATCGTTGTCGCAACGATCGCTACAATCGCTGAGGAGTGGTTTCCATATGATCGCAACGATCGCTGAACCTTTTTTTTCAGCGGTGGTAGCGATCGCAGCGATCGTAGCGATCATATGGAAACCAGAACAAAAGTCACCGTTAGCATTCTTTCGGTCATGGTTCTTTAGACAAAACAGTATTATTTATGCTGCCGTTAATCACTCGACCCGTGAATATGACTCGGCAGCGAAGACGGGCGATAAATAAATAAATAAATAAATAAATAAATAAGTAAATAAATGGACTCTTTAACCGTGTCACTTTAAGAAAAAGAGATCGTTGAACACCAATCATCAGAATTCTAATCGAGAACTTTTAGCAAATGATAATCGTTTGGGATTGATCTGAGAATAGCAAACATCGATTAAATATCGATTTACCGAAAGTTTGATTGTCGAATCCCCGACAGCTTCCGGTTTTTCCACTATTCTGTTTACGGTTGATTTCTTGAAACCAAGGCGGAACACGAAACTGCGATCAAAATTCATTGGTAGTCATGTGCTATATCTATTCTTTAATCGGGGATCAATTTTTAACCATTCTTGGAAACCATCGTACTCTTTCACTTCATGGGGCTGTTTGTTTTTCTGTGTCTCTCGAACACGAGGCGTTTTAACAATGAGAATAGAATATTGGGGTTTAGACTTGGCTGTCTTGATTATCGGGCAAGTACTTTTAAAAGGTAAGTCACTGATCAGGAGACATCATTCGCTTTCTACCCCCTCAGCTCCACCAAAACATAAACGACATCACAGAACAGAGACACTCTTAAGAGAACAATATTTTTCAAGTCTTTCGACTGGCGTCTGCCTTGTTGGGTTAAGATAATTGATTATTAATGCGACAGAAAGTGCATTCTGGCGTGGTGTTGTGCCTTGTCTATTCAAAAGAACCAGTTCTATATAGTGTACTATATAGTATACTTTGAATTCTGTAACTTAGCCCCTTACTGTGTATATGTTTATAGAGGAGTCGGTTCGTCAAAGCGAACCAACAAACTTGAAACCGAAAATTGCTCATGCGTGTAAGGGCCTGCTAAGTCTGATGTGTAGACGGTCTACTTCGTGGTACAACACATTTTTCTCTTTGAAGTATGAATGAAGTTCTTTGGAGGATACGTTTAAACGGCAAATAACTAAATATTTTGTAAAAATAGTAGAAAGGGTTCGCTCAGTGAGTAACGCAAGAAAAATAAGTGAACGGGTATAAACAAGAATATTTTGAGGCTATTACTTATTGATAAAATTCTCTCAAATTATTCTATATTTTGAAAAATAATAATAAGGAATTTTATTGTTCCAGTCAATACGAGTGATAATGGTGTGCGAGAGAAATGAAAAGTGGGATAAAATTCTCTTGCTTGAGCGAACGCGTTGCACGCTTTTCAAGAAAGCCACGGATGGGCTAATTATAATAGCGATTTACATAAGTTGCGATTTGAATGCGTGGACGCAGATCAAAACACAATCAGAATTTAAAACAGTACAGCACCAGTACAGGTGCTACTGCAGTCATACGTATATCGAATTCAACAATGGATTTTCCTCCTGTTGTAGGAAACAGGGCAAATGCAGATATGGAATGTTTGTCTAAATTAAAAGGAATGATGTGTTCCTGCTTTTCCGAGAATTGTTTATTTTACCTGCAGTGAAATTGATATGACACGGTTTGTAAACCATAATATGTCACGCGATCGATATAAATCTGCTGGGAAACCGAAATCTCTCATTATTGAGCTGTAAATAACTGATTAATCAGTAAGGGGAAAAAAAATTGCAATTATAACCGGCAGCGAAACTCAGTGCAGTTGTGTGAGCGGTGAAGATGCATTCGAGATCGATACGGGTGAGCGATTACGGTCGCTGTACCTCTGTCAATAGCTCATGATCACGAGTGTCTCATCGCGGTTTGCCGGTTCCTTGTTGCGAATTAACAGTCGAGCGGCAAGCGATATGCGACGCGGTGATCGGGCGAGCGAAGCGAAGTTAATGCGAGCCGGGATAAAAGATGGCTTAGTTCAAACTCTAGACTTCACATGTGCCGAACTGTCAGTGCAAATGAGCAAACTATTAGCAAATTTAATTTACAATCGGCACAGGCAGCACCGGTATAGTCCGACGTTTGAACTAGGCGTAATAAGTAAATACCATGTGTTTCTTCTAATTTGGATAAACTGGCTAACATGCCTCGAAAGCAATATTTGTGTCTGGAAGGAACGATGGTTTTGATTTGATTCAAAACACTTGCCTCCTGAACGAACGTTTCCGTACAATGATCTACAATGTTTCCTTGTTTAACCAGAACTGTGTACAAGAAATAAGGGACGCTGATAAGGACTGCGTCATATTGCTAAAAATGATCAGTCATGTGCACTGTGGACGAATGCTTCCTTTATCATATATCGAATTTAGCATTTCCTCGAATAATACCCTCTCAGATAGTATATTCGTTTCCCAGAGGCGAATAATCGCGCTGCTCCCCTTTTTTAAAGTGTGTACGTATCATACACAAGTTTTCCATCTTTTTCGTCAAACAGGGGCACCGTTCAAGCGGAAAAATTCAAGCAGAATTCTTTAAATGTCGTTTCCTGTTTTCTCAGATTTTCTGAAGTTATTTAAATGGACATTTTGAACGCTAAGATAGGTTGATCTGTTCGGACTTTTAAGCTGAAAATTTAACCGGTAGATAATTTATGGATCAGAATCTCATTCGCCGTATTTCCAAGCTGCTGTTAATTCGCTTTCCGAAAATGCTAGCTGACCTTATTTTACACTCTAAACGACATTTTGTCTCTGTAAGGAATGTCTGAGGCAAAATTTCGCCGAAGAGCCTGCATGAAGCCCTAGGTTTTCATCACTCCAATTTTATTTAAAAAATCCGAATTTCAGAGGCAAACTGATAAGGTCTTCCGAACAGACATTTCACCGAAACAATCCGTAGGGTGCCCCCGCCTGAAAGAGGGGGGAATCAGCAGATAAATTCGAGCTGAGGTACCTGTGTGATATTTTCGAAATCTTTCGTCTTGGAAATAGTTTCCAGTTTGGCAATAGGTAATTTCGTTCTTCCCATCGCGCCCGATAAACACATAAGAGGGCGTATTATCTTCGAAATATACTACTGCCAGCTAATCGATAGTGCCAGCAATACAAGAATTTCATCTTCAACACCACGGCTTTCAAAAATCCCGTCTGGCAATCAGGTCTTTTCTCGGACCTGTTCACATGGCCCAGTCCACCAAGAACGCAGTTTTATACGCCGAGATTCCCGGTAACCCAGTCCGATTTCCGGGATGAATAATTTCGAAATATGGTTGGGAATTCAAGACAATCGCGGTTTTTAGTTTTAAAAGAACAATAAAATTCAAGGAAAGAGAAAAATATGATCAACTGCAATACTTTCCTTTCCCATATGGTTGCTCATTAATATTTCCGTCTAAATAATCGCTACTGACTCGTTATTTATTCTAGGTTGTAAGCACTTTATTTTTGTTTTTGGGTTTTTTTTTTTGGTAATTTTTTTTGTGTTTGAATATATCTGACTTTTTTTCTGCATTTGTGATTAAAGCTTCAGCATTTATATAGGTGCCAGTAATCAGCTCAATTCTCAAATCCAGTTAGAGCAAGATAACTTTATTCTCCCTTGGTTAGAGCGATTTTAAAGGGGACATGTTAGTGGTAATCAACCAACCAACCAACCAACCAATCAACCAAACGACCAACCCACCGACCGATCCTATAAACCGATCGATCAACATTGTTGAATGCAACTCTGGTGTACGAATGTTTGATGGCAACGACAAACTTTGTTCAACACCTTTCAACATCATTCTAAATCCTTTACAGTCATTTTTCAACAAGATGTCCAAATGCATTTACCTTGCCAATATTCGACGATGGTGAACGACGTTGAATGGAAATGTTGAATCCGTTAGAACAATAATAAATAGCAATTACATGATTAGTTAAAGACTTCTAACGCAGGAGCATTGATAACAGTGAAATGACAATGAATAAATGATGAAACATATGTGAACTGCAGAAGTAAAATCAGGAAGAAATGAGATCATTTGATTTCACTTCTGCAGTTCATATATGATTTATCATATATTCATTGTCATCTCATTTATTCATTTTACGGAGTATTTGAACTCACAATTGACCGCTCCGAACAAATTATGAAGCCTTGGTAGTTCAGTTGGTGAAAGCAACACCCTAGTAGCGTGAAGGTCACGAGTTCAAATCCCGTCCAAAGCCTCGAAATTTTTTTCAAGCAAAATCGCAATTTCTTTAATTTCGAACATCACAGTGAGGATCATTCTTATTTGATAGTTAACAGTGTAAAGTTATTTCCTATTTCAGCACAGGCCCAAATCTCCATCACCGCCAAAGAACCGACCGGAAGTGAAAAAGAAGGCTCAAGCTACACTTTCGAGTGGGATTTTAATCTACCATCGAGTGGAAGTTTAAGAGAGATTGTTTTTGGTCTCTGGGAGAAAGGTTACACGAGTTCATACTTCATGACAGTAACCAAACGCTATGGAGCAGTCGAAAATCCTGAATTGAGAAAAAAGCATCCAGACTACGTAGGTCGAGTGCAATGGATGGGAGACATTTCCGCATCGTATGCGGCCTTTCGTTTGGAAAACCTAAGGCTCTCGGACAACAAAACCTACGGGTGTCAACTTGGTATAGGAGACTATGGACAAACTATAGATTCCAAGATAACTTTAATCGTCCTGGTAAGAGTTGAGTAGTGTTGCCCAAAGGCTGTCGGCTCGAACGAGAAATTGTTGAATTATATTCCCCCAATAAAGACAGAACTCTTCGTTTGCAACTCTATTGAGACGGTTATGATTGCAGTTGCAACTTAGGTCAGGTCCACAATCATGCCAGTTTTCTTTGGACACACATTTTGAAACGTTTTCGCTTACCGTTCAGAAAAAAATAACTACGCAAAAGGATAGTTACAAAAAAAATCGAGAGTGGGGATATTTGTCACTGATAGTTACGCATCGCTTTCAAAATGCATTTAAAGTGAGTGGATGGGTAAAAAGGAAGACGCTGATAGCAATTTTCGATCCCGTTTTAGCTTTGACAACAGACAAAAGCGGATAAAACACCCGACGTGGGCAGTCGATAAAATCGATAATCGATAACATTCGATAACAATCGATAAAATTAGTTGATTGTATCGGAAATCGCTAAAAATCGATAAACGGATTTGTTGTGAGAAATCGATAATTATCTATTTTTTAATCAGTTATCGATTTTATCGAAAATTGTCGATTTTATCGGTAACATTTTTTGTGTCGAAATATGTGAGCTTTAATAATAACGACAACCTCTATAACCAGCTCTAATATCGGGTTAAACAAAAGGTTGCCGTTGCTTCCACTCAAAACGTTTTCCTTGGCCGTTGCTTAGCTAGATAGGTAAATAGCCGAGTTGTCACTTTCGCAGATACTTGAGTCGATACAGCATAGTTATCCTGCCAGCTTAATAAACCACTTTTACTGGAATACAAAATACAGTTTTATTCGTGAACAAAGCCACCGTAATCATTTTACCGCGATTAAACGTCTTTTAAATACAACGTCAATGTCAGAAATTAAAGACATGTACGATCGACGTCCATCGATAAAATCGATAAAATCGATAACATTGATAACAGTAATTACCAGAAGAGTTGTGAGTATCGATTTTTATCGATTGATCGATACAATCGATAACGATCAAGTGATAGATATCGATAGTTATCGATTTATCGAACGGTTTTCCGATATCGATTTTTATCGATTGCCCACGTCGGGAAAACAACATTAGTGTAGACATGTGATTCAAACAATACGAAAACGTTTGTGCGAACGGAAATTTTTATGCTACGCGTTTTCGGACAAATGTAAGTTGTGGAAACGTATTGATGTAGAAGGGGACTCATTCCATCGACTCTTGTTCTGTGATTTTGCCCTGAGCCGATTTCTAACCGATGATCTTTTATGAACATGGGCCGGGCCAATTCCAGGAAAGATGCCCCGTTTAAGAATGCAGCCCTATCCTTTTATTTCCACTTTCAGAAGACCTCTTTGGAATCAAGCACGTCAGAATTTCTTCATGTTCCTCAAGCAAGAAACGCTATCGTTGGTCAGGTAACTGAATTCAAGTGGGAATACCATCTCAGTGACGCTGACAGTAAAGATGTCAAAGCTCTGCAACTGAGCCGAATTTCAAATCCGCAGACAAAGGAACTATTGCTGTGGAAGGCTCGGGACCATGAGAACACAACTGACCCAAAGTACGGCAAACGTTTGTTAGCAACAAAGAGCAAAAGGCACAATTCTCGTACGCTAAGTTACAGTTTCAAGCTTTTCAACGTCACTCTTAACGATGAAGGAAACTATACATTTAAAGTTGAGTTTGGCAACCAGTTGCGCAACGTGAAAAGAGGAGTGTTCCTTGATGTTAAAGGTACAGCGGTTTGTATTTAAATTTATTAGTAAAAAAAAGTGTAGTCACACCCATCTTCGTGAAAAAAAAATGTTTCTGTTCTTGTTAAGTGACCTTTGATGAAAAATAACCACTTTTGGTGGGATGTTACTAAAACGAGGAATGGGGAATCGGAAATGGGGTGAGGAATGAGAAATAGTGGTCAGCGGTAATATCTAAAAAAATACGTTGGAGCTTGCGCAGTAGGCAAAGAGACGAGGATTGCACGTGGAAAGCGAAAGATGGAAGGTAAGTATATTTACCTGTCAGTTCTTGCCGAGTTTTTGGAATTATTGAGTTTCTGTTTATCAAAATTAACCAAAACCGGATTGATTTGCAGGTAACAAAAGTGACGATAATGTTAAGGATCACGAGTTAATCGTTATTCGTATCACTTTGAGTGCAGTCGCTTTGAGTGTTATTATCAAAACTACGCGTGTTCTGTGTATTAAGATGATTCTATTTTTGCAACTGGCGAGAATGAAGCTTTGTTTAAGGTATGAAAACGTAGCATTCGCCTTGAAAATTTAAACCGACCGCTGCTGAATTATTACAGCACTTGCTATCGAAATTTGAATTAATTTTAATGGCGTTCATATTTGAGTTACAATCTAGATTCATTTATGGTTTGCAGAAAGAACTGAGTGAATTGACTAGAATATTAAGCTACTCTCCATGCTTCTTCTCTGGGGTATTTTCTTTTTAATTGTAGAAGAGCTTAATATTGCAGTCACTTCACTCAGTTCTTTCTGCAAACCATAAATGAATCTAGATTGTAACTCAAATATGAACGCCATTTAAATCAATTCAAAATTCGATGGCAAGTGTTGTAACAGTTAAGCAGCGGTCGGTTTAAATTTTCAAGCCGTAGTCTACGTTTTCGTGCCTTAAACAAACATTCATTATCGGCAGTTGAAAACACAGAATCATCCTCTGTCACTGGTTCGTCGCTAAAACGTCAAAATACAGCGAACAGTTAAGTTATTCGTTGTTTTTATATTAACACTCGAAGCGACTGTACTCAAAGGGATAAGAATATTTTTATACCAACCTATCGATAACGATAAACTCGTGATCCTTAACATTATCTTCACTCCCATTACCTGCAAATAAATAGTTTTGGTAAATTTTAAAATTTAATAAACAGAAACTCAATGATTCCAAAAACTCGGGAAAAACTGACCGATAAATATTCTTGCCTTCCATCTTTCGCTTACCATGTGCAGCCCTTGTTTCTTTGGCGTACTGCGCAGACTCCAACTTATCTTTTTTTTAGGTATTACCGCTGACCACTATTTCTCATTCCCCATTCCCCATTCCTCATTTTAGTAACATCCATTTTTGGTGCGTTGTGCTTGTTTTTTGGGGTTCAAAATGTTTGATTTATAGGGCTCTGCACTAAGGACAGAAACAAGACAATGATAATTAAAAAAAAATTAGATGAAGTATTGCATGCCGTTATCAACATTGCTCTTAACGATTCTAAGTAATCGTGTTGTAGTTCGTAGACGGTATGAACTTTAAGAGTGGTCTATTTCCTACTGAAACACTCTCATTTATATAGTTTCACTGTTTTTATTGCTTCCATCGATAATTGGATCACTAGTATTTTTGGGGAGGGAGGGGAGAAATCGATTGCACAGAGCCTGGGGTTAAAATAAAATCGCTCAGCAATTAACTGATAAGAAAGTAAGTTACTTTCAATACAAAATAAATAATTCTTGTCATCTGATGTTGTAGATAGATGAAACCTCTGTAAAAAAATCTGCAAAACAAAGGTTCTCGCTTGAAAAACATTTTGTGAATAACACCTGTACTTTTTTAATTCTTTTTTGGGGACTTCTTTTGACAGAGCGTCCAATAATAATCAATTCCGAGCAAATAAAAAGACCTTACAAAGAAGGAGATCAGCTTATTCTCGCCTGTGATGCTAAAGAACAACCTCTAAAAATAAGATGGATCAAAAATGGGAGAGTGATAGCTCGCCACACAAAAAGTTACTTCCACATCAGTAAACTCTCCATGTCCGACACAGGCGTCTATTCATGTTGTGCTTATTATCCTCTCGGAAATGCAAGCAGTCTAGCGGTGCACGTGCGAGTACAATGTAAGTACTACCTTATATCAGTAAAATAAATAAAATAAATCACTTTATAAAGGTGTCAACGGTATTTAGCACTGAGTACTAACTGGGGACACCATCAAGATTAAGTTGGAATTTGGAGATGCTGTTTTTTGAGGAGATAGAAAAACCAGAGTACAAGGAGAAAAAACTCTCGGAGCAAAGACGAGAACCAACAACAAGATTTGATATGAAGTGAGACCGGAAGACATCATGTTTTTCATGTAGATAACGATGAATGCAATATTGAATAAATTTAATAGATTTCTCTTTCTGAAAAATTGCATGAATGATGCAGCCCAGTTTACTCTGTATTACAGAGATATAGTAGTGCGTTTACGGCAAACAGCAAGCAGTAGAATTAACCACGTGACCTTGATTTTTCCCGCTTTTACTGTTTGCCCATTTCCTGTTTCTGCGCGGAAGGTGAGTAGTCTCTCGCTAGCCACAAACGCGAGGATTATTCTGCACTATTCTATGTACTTAACATAATTATTAAATATTTTTTTGAATAAATTAAAAGGGGACCTGACCTATGCTGTTTGTCCCTGAACGTTACGCTAAGTCCCTCTTTTGTTCCGTACCTATCACGGGAAACGTACTGTTTGGACATGACGTTATAATTTCTAATCTACCGTTTTACTAATCTGGCAGTATCTTGGCGTCGCAAACACTACTTCCTGAAAAGAAAGACACTAAAGAAACATCAACACAAATCAGAGCACACTGATATACCCGGGCGATTTGCACTGACAAGAAAGATAATATTCGAAAATCAAGAAATGCACACTTTACCCTCCATTGTGAGAGCGCAACAAACGCATTTTGTTCATGTAGTTTGCTTTATTTATGCAGATGCCCCCTCAATCTTGTTTCCCTCCAAGACGAAGACCATTTTATCGAGGAAAGGTCGTCCTATCAAACTTCAATGCTCAGCGGTGGGAGACCCAGTTGCCAAGTTTTCGTGGACACGAGCTGATAAGAGAATGCTGGATGGAGAGTTTGAAACAGTTGGCAACAGTAGTATTTTATCAATAGTTCCATCTGCGGATTCTGATTTTACAGACTACACTTGTACAGCTCGTAATATTATTGGTGAAGATAACAGAACTTTTATTTTGAAGCCGATACGTAAGTATGTATTCTCCTTATATTGCACGGTTACACAGATTGTGAGGTTCGTGCTCTCAGATTGGCTACAAATATATTTTATTAGAGTTCAAAAAATAGAGAGCACGCGACAATTGTAAATAAGCGTATTTTCTCCTTGTATCTTTTGCAGAAAGATTTTGTAAGAGAACATGTACTATCTTGTCATAAAGCACTTCCGTCAAGGCTAAGCACTTCCTGCTTTTTATAATACTCAATGCAAGAAGAAAGCACTTGCTGGTCTCGTCTTGTCAAATGCATTTCGAGTCTTAAAGACGCATGGTTTAGCCTTGTTTATATTGAAATGCTTATCAACTGGCTGTGTGGAATGGTCGCAGGAATTGCGTCAAGATGTTGGTGACCGTGGCAAACGAGAGGGACCCTGGGGTTCTGTCGAAAACCTTCAGTTAGCAAAATAAGAGACAAAATTAGTTCTCGGCTAGTTTATGCCATTTGAGAAACTATCACAGTCAAACCTCTTTAATCAGACACCAAAGAAATATTACGCTGAGTGACCGTATCACAGGGTCAGAGTTTTCGTGAACGTTTGTGTCCCTGCGCTAGGTAAAAGTGTCAGTGTTAAGTAGAAAGAGTATGAATTTTGGTCTCCCTGGGATCAAACATGTGAACCGTTTACAGTAAGTGTCCGTGTGAGGTTCCGCACTTTCCTTGGTATAACCACCACAAGCCGAAATTACTTTTATTGGTTATTATGATTTTTGTATTTGTATGGCACACGGGGTTCCATATTTTTGAAAGAGGATCATGATCCTTATTTGTTACTTTGCCTCTTTTTTCCTTTTGCTGCAGGACCGCCTAGTCCACCGACAATCACAAATATTGAAGTGAATTACAACGCCCTCAAAGTTACATGGAAAACGCCATCCTCAAAGCAAGATACGCCAATCACAGGACAAGTGATACGAATAAAAAAGACACGAGAAAGGTTAAAAAGACGGAACATAAATGAATTCATGTTTCAGGCAAAGAGTAATTACTTTATATTGAGAAATCTGACGAAAAGAACTCAATATAGCATATGGCTGTATGCAACTAACGTGGCTGGACGAAGCAATGCATCCAAAGAAAAACAAGTGAAAACTCTTACAGAGGGTAAGTTAGTCACAGTACCACTCTGTCCCAGCAGTTTCAGATTATTTAACTGTCTCACCCTCCTCTTTAACAAATTTGTCACAAGTTTTGAGCGAACGTTGAAGCAACGTTTATTGGAACTGGTTCGACCTGCTCAGAGAAAACAAAACAATTAACAGAGGACATTCATTGTTTTCTTACCCAGGACGTCCAGACATACCAAGACTTCATTTTAAAGACGTCAGTGTTAATTATACACATTATCTAGTCACGTGGGATTTCCCGGATGATAACGGTGGAGCGCCAGTAAACAGCTTTACGGTGTGGTATCGTGAATTGGCAAGAAACAAGACTAAAAAAATTTGGCGCACGGTTAATACGACAGAACCCAGAATTTATCTGAAGCTTAATTGCTGTTTAACTTATGAGATAATGGTTACAGCCTGGAATAGAAATGGTCCCAGCTTTACTGATCCGGACAACGCTGCTACCATCACAGTGTTAAGAGGTAACGTGTTATGGTATGTTTAGGTTAACGCCATGTATTTGGATCAAAGACTGGAAAAACGTTAAGTAAGCTGACGTTTTTGAATGTTTCAGTCTTGAAAGCTTTGGAGGGTACAGGCTCCTTTCTGATTTCTTGAAGGGTGATCTTTGCATTGTTTCTCTATACATCACGGAAGTCACGACCGACAGGTGATAACCACATAGCTTTTCCACCTTGCGCGGTCTTCGGTGGTGGTCACGGGGCTAGAGTGATTCCTGACCCAGCCCAGGGGAGGGGGTACTCAACAAAGGTTTATAAGGGGAGGCTCCGCCCCGAGGTCCAACCCATTTTCCTTTTATATACCGTTTTTGACAAAAAAGCTACCCCTTTCGTATACCTTCCATTGAAAATTGGTACCCCTTTCACATACCTACTTAAGAAGGCTGTATCCCTTTTCTAAACCCTTGGAAGGAAGTCTTCTTATCGTTTTCATGAAGCTTTTAATAAATTAAAATGATACAGCCATAAAGTGCGTCTACTCAAAACATTTTAATTAGAGGCCCTTTTTTACCCTTTCATATACCTGAAGCCTGAAAAAGGTACCCCTTTCGGGCGGAGCCTCCCCGTATAGGCCATTATAGGCAGTGCCCCCCCCCCCCCGGGGACCCAGCCCGCATACTCTGTAGTTGTAACAGTTTTTTTCTTCCGCCTCATGAGCAACAGCCGTGTATACGAGCCCGCAGAGCAAATGTAATGTTGGTCTTACTCTTACCTGATGGCCTTAACATCGCATCCCCAGTTTAGATACTGACCCGGACAGTAACGCCAATAACTTGGAAAAGTAGATATGTCTGGTACCTTGCAACTACTTGGGTGGCTGATTTGTGTTTTACTACGTAACGGATGTTAACAAAAAGAATACTTAAGATTAAAAACTTTGGAAAAAGTACTTTGTTTGAAAAGAAATCTCAGAGTTTAACAATTAAGTAATAAACTAAAATGTAATCAAAACAATTACTGGAGTTGGCAACTCATGCTTGCCGTTGTTTTATTTCTAACAAAATGGACGTAATTTATTTTTTCCGTCTCCTAGACTTACCAGGCAAAACCAACATTACGAGCTTAGATCCTCAGGGTAAGCGCGTTTATAATTACAATAAGACTTGTAAGATGAACTAATTGCTACAATAGTAGAAGCTTGGAAATTTAATGATGATATTTGATATTCTTGCGAAATTGTTTCAGATTATTTTTGTCTGTCATTCTGGTGCAAAGAAGCAATACCTTATCTGTTCTTGCAGTTGGAGTCTTTCGTTCTTTCTTTCTTTTTTTTTTACGAACACAGCTTTTAGTACAAAGTGTTGCAAAGAACTAGGGTCCTTAAAAAACAGCGAGGAGAGGAAACAGGTTCAAGACCGTCAGCACCTTCACCTTCATCTTTAGACTTTCATTCAAGATGTATTTTCGAAATTGTGCTTTTTAATCTTCTGCCAGCATAGGGATGTTTTGTTGCTCAATTCATTTTAAAATTCATTGTTTCTTTGGGATGTGGTGTAAATTATATTGATTTTCTGTATTTTGCATTTCTTTATGTTTAGAGAGCTCTAAGCAAGGTGAATCACGGATGAAAGGAGTTAAAAAGTATTTACTTTTCACTGCTACCGCCCTGGTCATACCTATGTTAATGTGCATAGGTTTTCTGCTGAAATCAAAGATCCGCAAGGAAACGTCTTTTAAAAGTACGTACACAAAAATAAGGTTAATGTGGATTGTGGAGACAAAAAATACTGAAATAATGAATATATGAATGAAAGAACAAATGAACGCAATGAATGAAACAAGAGAATAATTAAAAAAAGAAAGAACCAACGAATAAAACAAATAATGAACGAGAAAGTGAACTGATAAACTAACGGACGAACGAACGAACCAAAGATGAGTGAGTAAATGCGTGAATGGATGGATTGAAGGAGATAGGGAGGGAGAGGGGAAATGAGGCAGAGATGAATGACTTCAATGAATGGATGAATAAATGGATGGACAAACGAAGGAACGAACAAACAAACGAACTAATTAATTAATCGATGCCTTATTGTTTGTTCAGCGGTCAAAATTGATGATGTCGAGGAGCTGGAAAATGAGATGGAGGAAATAGAAAGGTTAGTGTTGTCAAATCATTTTCAGTTTACTCTGTCGCTGCAAAACTGCTACAGAGAAAAACGTCTTTTCCTTCCCCGCTTTGTCACGTGGACACAATTGCGTTTATCACTGCGGGTATCATCTCTTCATATGTTTAAAAGTCCTTACAAAAAACTGTGATTAATTATTTCTGCTAGAGTACTACGGGCTTTTTTTAGTTGCGTAACTGTCGTTGTTGTTCACGTGACGCCAAAGTTTTTGCGAAGAAGCAGCGAACACTTGCCATAAATGGACGTTCTTAATTCTCTGTTCACACGAGTCCACTGCTTAAAATTCACCCTTCGCGCAATGATGTCTCGCTACGCCTAAGAGAAGGTAGTTGCTCTTTTTATCTCATGGGATGTTAACTTAGAATTAAAACACACAAACGGAAATATTCTCGAGATATGGCTTTTTAACTATGATTATGACTATAGATAGTATTCAGAAATAAAGATAAAGAGAATTGTCGATCTGAAAATCTTCGCTCAGGTACATTTGTACTGCATTACCTGTCAAACTTGCTTATAATGCTATAAATATATATTTCATTAGTTAACCACTGGCACCCAGATCCCGATATGTGCAAGGGACGTTTTATCAGCACTTCTCTGTTTGTACATGTGTTCCGGAATACGGAACCTGCGACCAGGCTCTATTTTCGTTTCGCTCGGTGAAACATTCAGGCGGGAAAAGCGAAACGAAAAATAGAGCCTGATACAACTCTTCTACGGAACGTCTACCGCCCACTGTTTTGATTGATTGACATTCAACGAAACAGCCAATCAAAATTTCTTGTGCATGCACGATCCTCGGTATGCAAATTTCCCATAACGGCAATTCGCAAAAACGTCACGCAAATGTTGGCAAAAATAAGAAAATCACAGGCTACGATATATCTTCTTCGCACTAGCGCTCAAATTTACAGGATTGCTAACTTGAAGGTTCCGTCATTGTACATGGTTGCTCTGTCTGAGCTGAAACTGAATGAAAATTCAGAACACGACGAGGTTGTCATGTACAAAAAAATATGATGTATGCTTGAATCCTTTCATTTCAGGTTGTATATTCTCCACGCATTTGTCCCCGACTTTCTGCGTAAAAAAACTCGGGAAATTAAGAGAAATACCTTCAGTTTCATTCTTTAGAATAACGATATAAAGATATCAATAAAAACGAGTATTTTATAATTTAATTTAGTTTCAGAAGTGATAGATATTTGAGGTTAGCAGCTGAATGCGGCTCTCGCTAATAAACATCAGTTTACCGTTATGTTTAACTGAATAGTCCATTTTACAGTCGTGTGCTTAGTGATCTGGCCTTTGAGTGGAAGCGAGGCGGGAGGTGACCTTGTTTTGATACAAACCCTCCTGCTTTTCATATGTAAATACAGACTAGTTAGCATGAGAAGAACATGGTTTACATGTGAAAAGCGGGAGGGTCCTTATCTAAACAAGGTCAACTCCAGCCTCACTTCCACTCAAAGGCCAGGACACTAAGCACACAACTGTAAAATGGACTATTATCGGTTGACTTGTTGACCTTTCTTGGCGAAAGATATTAGTCCCTCTGCTGTTCGTTTTGTTTCGTAAAAAGCGGAACAACCACTACTCTATTTATCTTTTCAATACTAGCTAAAAGCCTTCAAATGAAACTTCGAGAAACGATGCGATAAAACGGGATACATACTTCACTGTTGCTGTACTTCTCTGCTCCAAGTGAGCGATAGCTTGCGTCAATCCGAACGCCATTCTCAGGAGAGAAAAAAATGATGACAATTCTCCTAGAACGGCAAGAATATCTCAGAGTGACACATTTACCTTGACTTGTTCCTTGGGGATGGCGGTCGCAGCGAAATTGTGAGCGAGTCTCGCAACAATTTACTTCCGTTGACAGCTCTATTGTTAAAGGACCAATCAGATTGCGAGTTTCCCGCGGCCACAAATTTGGCCGCCGCCACAAGGTCCAGTGAGAGATTGTATCAGGCCCTATTTTAGCGAGCGACCAACGTAAGAGAATATAAGAGCGATGCTAAAATTCGGCCTAATCGCAGGTTACGGAATATGCGGCCAATCGAACAACCATCCTTTTAATTTATTTTGTATTTTGTAGTAGTTTCTCTCGAAGATATTAGCACTTCTATTCTACTCTTGTAACTAATGTACGTAAAGCTTTATACTTTGACTTTAGCGTTCCTGCTCTTCATACTCCATCATGGGAATTTTCACGGAGTAACTTGGCAATAGAAAGAGTCATCGGTAATGGTGCATTTGGAGTGGTGTCTAAGGCGTATGCCCTAGGTCTGCCTGACAAACCAGAGTGGACCATAGTAGCGGTGAAAAGCTTGCAAGGTAACACTCTGGGCCAAGCTATATTATTCTATCATTAGGATTTTCCATTGATGAGACGATTTTAACGTCGTGCTAGGCGGTCATTTTTCTTCATTAAATAAACATTGCCTTGCAGATGATGCAACTGAGAGTGAGAAAAGAGATCTGCTTTCCGAACTGAAGCTTTTGAAAAAGCTCAAGCCCCACCCACATATAATAAGACTGTTGGGCTGCATCACAACAGATCAAGGCAAGTGTTTGTTCACTTTAATTATATTCCGCTAGTACATGTACTTGCGGGATGGGCTGATCACACAGGTCAGTCAATGTTAAAATCGAGGCAAGAGGATGAATGACTCTGTATGTTCATTATTTGGCACATGTGCAAAGACGTTTTAAGCAAGAAAGAAGGCAACGAAGCCGAGGATAAGCAAATATTGTAGCGAGCAGTAGAGCTTCGGGACGACAGGAGCTTCTGAGCTCCACTTCCACCCTGCAGATAAATTTAGGACATGTACTGGTCAAACCTTCAATTCCTCCTTGGGAATTTGCAAAATTTGCGGCCTTCATGATGGCTATCTTACTTGAGGTAATGCTGGGGAGATCGAGTTACCTTAGCCGTTATCGATATGAATATCACACATGCACGCTGTTAACTAGTGTAGAATCTTTAACGTAATAAGAGAAACGGTGTACGGCATAGTTGGGGTTACAATACAATTAAAAGTGAAACTGGCAGCTGCTATATTTTTATGTGAGAGAAGGAGCAGAATGTCTTTTTGACAACTGACATTTCACCTGACAGTTTGTTGTAATTTTGCTGTCGTCTTTCAGACGGACCTCTTGTGATCATCGAGTATGTTCCGTACGGGGATCTGCTCGGATATCTTCGGAGAAGTCGAGGAGTAAGCGACTGCTATTATGACGATCCCGAAATTAAACCCACGACGAACTTGACCCCAGGGCAGATGTTGAAGTTTGCCTGGCAGATATCTGACGGCATGCGGTATATCTCATCTAAAAAGGTGCTGGTTGACTCCAATTTACTGTAATGTTAGAGGCTTCATTCGCAAGGCCAGTTGCCCCACAAAAGAATGTGAACAGGAGAATGGTTTAATGTGTTAAATACTTGGCCTCATGGAAGGACTAACTACAATCAAATATGTGCCATAACCAAGGCGTGGCGATCCATAAATCAGATACATGTAGACACCCCTCGGCCAGAGGGCTCTGAGATTCACCTATATGTAGTTTCTCTGAAATCTCTGAAATCTCTGAAATTGGGTACAGGACTCCATGACTAACTCGTCGAGATAATAGGGTTAAAGGGTTCTTGGGTTGCTAACTTTGGTTTTTATTTTTGTACTTACAGATAGTTCACAGAGACCTCGCAGCACGAAATGTGTTGGTTGGTGAAAACCACAGGTGCAAGATCACTGACTTTGGCATGGCTCGTGATGTCAACATGGAAGAAATTTATGTTCCGCGAAGTGAGGTAGATAGTTAACCCTGCTTTGGGAATCTGTGCATGTGCGATCACCCAAAGAAAACAACGTGATTTCAAAGAAAAAAAAGCTTTAATTTTGATAAAATCCATCAGCGAATAAAAAAAGGGTAAAGAAATGTACAAAGTAAGATTATAAGATAATTTTTCCTTTTTGTCTGGTACATCAAATAACGCAACAATAATTTTCAGCCAAATAGTGACAGAAATAATGAGATTCACATTTGGAAACAGAAACTTACAGAATAATGATGTTTCAAGGTAAGACACGATAAACCAACAGTCCAGGCATAACAAGAGGACTGAGAAAGCTACAAAGAACTCAATTATAAACCTGTCAATGCCAACAAAGCAGGCCCAGCGATTGGTAACAATCCACCAATTGCAGAACCGACACGACAAATGATGGACCGGCATCCATCCCAAATGTAGCGTCTGAAAGGCTTGCGGACACATCGGCCGCTGATGTCTCCATGATAATCTTCCGAGAACTAAAATTCCCAGTCACCTCTCCCTGCCTGGATGAGGAACTGTCTTCCAGGCTGGGCAAAAATAAAGGCAGCATTCCGCAAATTGGCTCCGTCATCCAAAGCGTCTGGGATAAAGGAGATGGCTGCACGCAAGAAACGCAGAGTTGTGTATCCCTTATCGTCCAGATATCGGTGCTGGCCTTCGTTTCCACATCGCCTCACAAGTTCTCTTCCAAGAATTGGAGATGCGATCTGATTCCCATAGATTCTCACATTAGGCGATCGCGAGTAATGCTGAACGAAGAAGAGTTGGTCTCAAAATAGTCTTGAATGTGCAAACAAACAAACAAACAAACAAGAACTTTTGGCTAGTCGATGACAATGCCAAAACATTATCAATAAAAAAAAATGAATCACATGCAAACAAGCGAAAACGTTACTCTGTTAATGGTTTGAACGCGGAAGTCATATCTTAAATATGATCGTCCGAGTGAATGTAGCCCTGAGAAGAACTGTTTTGTGATGACATTGACTGACGCCTGAGCGAAAGTCATCATCAGAGTCACATAACCAGATCATTTACATTGTATCAAAAACGCAGTATCAGAAAGTTATAAAATGGCGGCTTTCTCTTTATTGCCGTTTCCATTATTACAAAAAATTATAATAACAATCAACTGCTAGAAATTTATTATATACATAGAGTTGTATTTTTTATCTACCTCAGTCATCCGATCCCTTCCCAAAAACCCAGAAGATGTCGGGGGCAATCTTCTTGATGACTCGCGATGTTCACTATTTGAACCACTGTTTCCCATGTTTGTATATAGGAATTAACTGTAGTAAATACGATGAGCGGTTTCAGCAGCGCTTTTGTAGAGGCTTCCTACAGACGCCGCAATTTTGCTCCTTTAGTCAACCCAGCTAATAGCATTTTGATAACCATCAATTTCTAGGGGGTTTTACCTTAGTTTTATTCATTTTCGATTTCTAGTTCCTGTTTACCTACAGGGTGGGTATTAATTGTGCTTAATCCTTTCACTTCAAGAGAGTTGTCAAGTGATTTCTACAACTAGCAATGACGAGATCCACAGATAAGTCCAACCACTGAAATGAAAGCTAGCGAGAAGCACTTTTCTGCGTTTCTCTTTCTTCAGCGTTTACCAAAGTGGAATTTGGAATGTTGTTTGCTTTTTGCTTTTGAGGGTGTTGGGGGTGACAAGGTCAAGGTTTTTTTCCCAGAAAAGCTAAGGCTTAAATATTCTTTAAATCATCGCATCAGGAGGCCCTAACCCCTAAGCGCTAAGTTGTCTGGTGCAGATCAAGGTATAATGTCAATGCCTCTACAATCCTATATGCCTTCCTGAGGTTATAGGAAGCCCGATCAAATTAAGCCGTCATAAACTACATAAACTAGCCGTCACTTTTTTTCGTGAGGAACTCGCTCAGGAACTTGCTCAGGCACATCACGCGGTTACATCCAAGCGAGATTTTGTATCATGATGACGCAAAGGCGCATGCATGGCTCGTGGCTTATCGAGCAAAGTCTAGAAAGCTGTTGTCATTGTGTTTTCTTTTCCGAGAAAGGTTGTCACGGTGCTGACCTTATCTTGTGTTCTTTATTTCGAAGTCCTTATTCAGGGGGCTACGCCTTAGCAAAGAGTAGCATTAACATAGCAGGAAACGGAAGACGTATATTTACTAGCGACATTGACCTCTAATACAAAGTCCTTGGAAAAGAGCTGGCTTGTTTTTAGTCAAACTGAAATCTTGTAGCTGAAATAAAGTCAGGACTTTTCTCGGAAATGGCTTTTAGCCGAATATAGCAAATACCTGTTACTGATTTGTTTTCATAGAGGCACAATCGAAGATATTTCAAAAAGTTGTTATTGTCAAAAAAAAAAAACTAAATTTAGATAAACTGTATTCAAAATAATGTTCTTGTTAATTACACGTCAGAATATTTAGCATACTTGCAACCACGAAGCTGGATATATACATGTCTATATTTTCGTCACTTGTATTTTTCTTGGGTTAGTCGAACCCGGAACTTTCCAAGAAGTTCGAGAGCCTGAAAACGTTGATGACTACTGTTAGCACCAAAACACTTGCTCTGACCCTTTCAATATACAAGAACACGAACATGAACTACTATGTATTAAACATGAGGGGATATTTTGTGAAAACAAACATTTAAGATAATTTATTGGTTTGTTTTCTGTAATTAATCTAGTACAAAGGTAAGATCGCATTACTAACTGAATTCATTGAACTCGAATCAAACGCTTTTGATCTACACCAACAACAAAAAAAGATCGACGAAAAAGGCGACTCATGGCAAATTGAAGGTAAAGAGGCAAGTAAAAATAAAAATAAAAAAACGTCAGATGTCTTAAAAAACGTCTTGGCATCAGTGCCAGTGTTGGTCTGTTATCGCAAAGACTATAGTGTGAGTGTAATTAAGGTTCTTAGTAACGAGGGGTTTGGAAGACATCGTTGGAGAACTGTTGTGCGTCACCGTCATAAACGATTGCCTGCAAAAAAAACCTTGTCAGTTTTTGGACACAAAAATGCTTCTAATGCTTCATGAAATAGAAACAATTTGTGTCATAGGTGATTTCGATACCACTTTGGCTGTTTAGCTTTCAAAAATGGTTGGAGAACTTACATTGAAGTACACAGAATATATGCTACATGATTATACGTCTATTATATTTTTCCTTGTCAAAGTTACCTACTAATTCATCTTATATCTTGTTGCCTTCGCCCGCCTTCAGTTTGCTGATTACTTTCTATCTTCTTTTTTATTAAATAATTTGTTTTATTTTTTCTTTTATCATGTACAGGGTCGGATTCCGGTCAAGTGGACTGCAATCGAGGCGATGACGGGAGCGATGAAATATACCACCCAAAGCGATGTGTATGTTCAAATTCAACAATTTTTTATGACACATCCACGCTATAGCATATTTAGACTAACAATACTTCACACAAGCAACAGCAACAATCCTCAACTGACATAATTTCGGGTTGCTGGCGTAGGACTTCCTGTTAGCATCCGACTTGCAGCTCGTCATAATAAATCATGCAACTGCAAGTTCTTTCGAATCTTGTCAAATTCACTTGAATACGTCAGTGCACCCTTGTCAAAAAAGTCAATTTGGTTTACAACACTCGCCCACACCTGATGTAAAGCGCCCAGCAATTCGATCAGAATGCATGTTATGGAATGACAAATTGAAGACGTTCCTAAAGGAAACTGAAATCCATAAACCATGGTAGAAAATCGAATAGTCATTTTTTTGGAAATTAACAGTCAAAAGAATGCATTAGAAATGGCTATTTGAATTAACAATTATTATTCTCGACAGTCTACTAGTAGTTTTGGATGTAAGGCAATGGCAATTTACATCAATAATTAATTGCATTAACAATTGGTTGTTCTTTATTCATTTCCAGATGGAGTTTTGGCGTAGTTCTATTTGAGATCTGTACAATTGGTTTGTCTAAGAAGAATTTTTCACTCTGTTTTTACTTAATTAAGGGATTAAAATTGATGATTTATGGTTTTTTTGAGAGTGGGGTGGGGGGACTAGTTACTTGTTTCGTTCAAAACGTCTGGCGGAAACATACTTCGTCCCAAAATATAACACAGTCAGTTTGGCCAGTTGATGTTCTAGTGACCTGTCACGAAGACACACTTTCCGACAATTTCAATTAGTTTAGAACGCAAAAGAGGAAGTGTATGTGTCGCTGAAGCACGCATGTCCCTGGCGCATGTCTCCTCCACATTTTCTTGCATGTGTGCGCATGTTTTAGTTTGCCCATCCTTTATGTCTGCTTTACATGTCCCTTCTACATGTGTTTCCAGCCCCCTCTCCCCCCCCCCCCACCAGCTACTGTAAATGATTTTTAGTCTTAAGTCAAATAATTGAATAGCTTCAATTTAGATGACAATTACATGTTTTGACCTTGTCTTGCAGGAGCGGAACCCTATCCAGGAATAAGTCCTTGGAAGTTACCGAGTATATTGCTTAAAGGATACAGAATACCAAAACCAGAATACGTTAAGGATGAGCTGTGGGTATATTTTAACTATGGAAGTTACATGAGAGAACAATGAGATGATGCATAGAGTATGTTTTTAAACCTCTTGTATTAGTTTTCATTCCTGTTAAAAAGCCGTTGATATTTAAACAAAATGAGACTTATTTTAAAAAAGTAAAGAAAACAATCAACATTGTAAAAAAAGTCTGAATTGTGGCAGGAGGTTTTTGTTGAAGATTTGTGTGTAAACGATGACGATGATGTTGTGGACAATTACATTCGTATGGAATAGGCATATTTCGAAATAATTACGTTAAGTCAAATTAAGAAATCAATCGATTCTCCGTTCCTCCTTTTTTTTAAATGAAATGTCCGTCCTCTGTTTTCGCGTCGGTACCAGTGTTCAATTAAATCCACCTTTTCTTGCCCGAAAAGTTCTAATCAAACGATTGTTTTTTACTACAATGGTAGAATTCGCAAGAAAAGCAAGAAGACCCTCTCTCCACGAGAAAAATCGGATAATGGCGTCACTCTGTGATCAACTGCCCCAGTATCCTGCTGTTCTCTATATAAATGTTTCATAAATAATCACAGCTAGTGACCGTACCTAAATCGACTCATGCTCTGGGTGATACCATTAACCTTTTATTGATTTCTTTTTTTACTGCTCTTTCTTTTGCTCACTATTTCAAGATATTTCAATTTACAGCTAATGAACTAAATAAATGTAATTCCTTGTTACACTATGTGATAGGATATGCGAAATGTTTGGTAGCGAATGTTGTTCAATACTACCAACGTTTTTTTAGAATTGATTGTGGCAAAACAGTGGGCTGAGATTTAATGGAAGAAATTAGGTAGATAAGATTTCAAAAAATGATCTGAATGACGGTCATTGCACTCTTCTTTTAGATACGCTATTATGTTAGAATGTTGGGAAACAGAACCTGAAAACAGACCGTCATTCGGTGCACTATGCAATAAAATCAGAGGACTGGAAACTGGAGCTAACCAGGTGAATTTCATTTCACAATACTTACGATGATTCTCAGTGTGAAACTAAAGGTCTTTCTATTGTTTATGTATTATTTTATCAATTTTAGTAAAGCAAAGCTGTAATGGAATTTGTTTTAACCAATAGCTATTCATTCACGTGCACTTCCCTTACGAAGTCCAAAAGTTTTTGTTTTTGTTGTTGTTGTTGTTGTTGTTGTTGTTTTTACATTTATTCACGGCAGTTTAATACGTTTATTCACAAATTCACAAAAAAACATAACATTATAAAATACAAAAATTATTAAGTACTTACGGATAATTGAAGATTCGGTTCCGCCCGTAAATAGCAGAAGCTAATCGAGGCGGGCGAGCTACAAAGGTACCGCAGTCAGATAAGGATAAATAACAATTAAATAAGGATAAATAATTAAATACATTAATTAGCAACTTTTAGGGATTACGGTGTCGAAACACATTGATTCTTTACGATTCTCTTTAGTATGCCTAGTTATCGTTGTGTTTTTCGGAACTTTTACGATCTTTATTTTATTTTTTGCTAACAGATAATCTAATCTGATTTCAGAATTATGTGAACATCAGAGACTGCCTTGAAGCTCATGAAAGTGAAGTTAGTAGCGGTGAAAATATTTGTTGACATTCTTTGTCTAAACTTGGATTGAAAGTCCGGTTTTGACGGAGATTGCTGGGACCATCTATCACGAAGGGTGAAGAAAAGTATCCAACAAAATGCAAAGCCTGACTATTTGTACACCAATAACCGTCGTGTACACCATCGCTTAAGGAACTTTAAAGACCTGTGATCCTGTGATCTCAACTGTGATCTGGCTTGTCACATGGATGACTATCTAGAGATCCGAATGTAGGACTCCACTTTGGAACAAATATACATCTTTCAGCCTCAAGATTAATGTTAGAAGTAGGTTTAGCTAATGCATTAAACTAATCTTCATTACTTCTTTGAGGTTTTTGGCATTATTTATCCCTATACGTAAAAACATGGGAGATTAAGGTTTTATAGGAATAGAGTCTCAGTGAGGTAGGATACCTGACACCCATCAACGTAAAGCGACAAATCGCCGCTAACCGTCAGCCGACAAATGAGGGTAATTTTGCCAATCTATTGATTGGAAATTTAGCCGTCAACGTCAAAATCTTACCTTCTTCCTTTAACTGTTAATCGTGGCTCCTGACCGTGGCCACTATTCCTTATCATAAGGAGTTGAGTCAAGTCACTGGAGGGGGACAGGAAGTGCGTGACCGGGAAAAAAATGGGGCGGGAGAAGAGGGGGCGGGAAGCGCGATTCCTAAGGTGGCGGGAAGCGGGAGAAAAGGGGGAAGATTACGCAACATCGCACAATATTTCGCAATCGAAAAAATGAAAAACACAGAGGTGGGAGCCAACAAATACAGGGCAGGAGACGGGAATAAAGGTATGGGAGATTTAAATCCCCCTGCTCTCCCCCCACCCCTCACAAGTCAGGGAGAACTGGTCTATCAAGTTTTCTGTGATCTTAACCTGTGGTCGGTGGAACCCTCTCATAAGCTCAGCTCAGTTTCATAAAAAAAGCTAATCTAAATTCCAAAGTATAAGTACTCTTTATAGTAATAGGAGTGCTATAGCATTAGCTTTAAAACAATTTAGAAATTCACAGGGAACCCGCACGCTCTATAGTTCTATAATAATTGTAAAATGATTCTGTACTTGAGAAGAGAAATCGATTAATCATTGTATTTGTGTCTTTTGAGTTTGTTTGGAAGAAGTTGAATCAGCGAGTAAGCTGTTTCTTCATGCTGCAAACTGGGTGGCTTTATGTGCGTCATTGTAAAGTGGGTAACGCTTCTTTTAGTTAATTGTCCTCAGGAGAGCGCCTGTCGTTTAAAAACCGCTGAAATTTCAATCTGTGAAAACCGCAAGAACCATTCCGAGGATGAATTAATGGTCAATCGCTGGAACAAGAGACGTTCCTCTAATATCCAGTTTAACGCACTTTAATGATCGCGTTTAACAACGCCTGAAGAAACAGTGTATACGCTGACGCAAATTTCCTTCCAAACCCACTCATGATAACACCAGAAACAGGTGAACCAATTTTTTTTCTAAATACGTTGGCTTCATTATTAGACAGCTGCAGAGCGTGTGGGTCACCTATGGAAAAAATGGTGTATTTTACAAACATTTAGGGTCGATTATTAAAACGAAGATTGGACAGCGTTTAACAAAACTGCGGTCTAAACCAATTTCACGATTGTCAGCTGACCCTAACGATTAAAAGTTGTTTATTGTAATTAGTTTCAAGAAGGCATAAAGTACAGACTAGAACAACGCTAGCTCAGATTGATCATAGAACGAATTATTATACATTAGACCCCGCGAACACCCTAAGGAAACCAAAGTAAGACAATCAACCAAGCGAAGCAGGTTTCAGTTTCAAGAAGCCGGGGTTCGAGCGGGGCTCTACTCTAATTTCAAAAGGACGTAAGTACTATCAGTAGTAATAGTAAAAAGCAATAAATATTGTACAAAAATGATGTGTGTCCAAATAATTTGAGCGCAGCCGACCGGTAGAACCCTCCCATCAGCCTAGCTTCCAGCGTAGACATTCTTTAGAGGAGAGGAGGAGGAGCACTGGGGTTGTGTGAAGAGCCTTTCCTAAAAACGTCACACAAACTGAAACTGATCTAAGAAATAATCTTCGTAATTTCGATAATAACAGTCATAGCCATAAAATTACATGAAAAAGGTATATTTTTTTAAATCTTGGCCATTAAGCCTCCGTCAAACGCGTTCAGCATTTCCATTCAACAGCGTTTAAATGACGTATTTATTTTTAATTTACAGTTCTAAAATTTTTAAAATGAATTGAAAACTGTTTTGTGTTTTCACTGAAAAGCACCACCAGGAGAGTACTTCGGCTGGGAACTAATATTTGGCGCTCCCCTCGCGTCGTGTCTCCTCGAAATTTCGCGCGCGCGCGTGTGTGTATTTCGCCCACCCCAAATTCGCCATCGGATAAATTAGAGACTACTCGCAGTCTACCTTTCTCCATCACACACGGTAAAGAAGATGAGAAACGCTGTGTAAGGATAGCAGGCACCTCGATACTGACAACGTTTCGTGGTTTCCATTCAGTGATTTCCCTTTTAATTATGGCTAATTGGCATTTTGAAAACGCTATCACAAATTCCCATATTTTTTATATAAAAGCTTAAAAGCTTCATTTCATTCCTCTGCAAATTTTACACTTGAGCCTCGCATGGTAATGTGTGTACTTTTAGGCATACCACGCACAATGCTAATGCCAGTAGGAGTTTTCTGCTTCACAACTTTTAAGGGCCCGAAGCGCCTGTCCAATGATTCAACAAGTTTTACTACCTTACGGCTGACGTAAGGTAGAAAAGCCTTAATCACGGTCAAAAACCCTGATAAAGTTTTCTTGGTTTTGTAAGTTATTGTTTTGTTGTTTTATACGGTATTGTCTATTTTTTGTTTATTTTTTTTTTCCTTTGTCGTAAATCATTCAGGAGTGTTAAGTCACAGGTTTACACTGAGGTAAATCCCTGAAAAGGGACGCCAATGCAAATGTTGGGATTGCTGTAAATATAGCTGGCGAGAAAAGTGGCATTTTTTCGTCTTTCCGAACAAGCAACTAGGTGCTATTTACTTGCTTTTGCTCACAAAGAAAATCTTACTTGTAAAAGGTGACAATTATTTATAATTGTTTATCATGCTCGACCGAGAAGTCATTAACATCTCCGGCTTCGTATTCCAGGAGAGGTTACAAACACCTCGGAAATGTACATATTGGAGGACCCCGGGCGAAGTGGGGGGGGGGGGGGGGGGGGGATTCCACATACAAAGTTGTGCTGGCGTGAATGGTATGGTTTTAAAGCGTTTTAGTCTGGGATAGGGCGTAAAAATCAGAGCTAGATTGGATCTGGAAAAGGACAACATCGGAAAACTTATCAGTCGTATGAAGAATTTAGTCTAGAATTTGGATTGACACTGAGCAAGTCTGGGAAAGGGTAGCGAGTTTTAGTGTGTAAGTATAGAATAGGGTTAACCAATGCAGCCGAGTATAGTCCTGGTATAGGGTAAGGGTCTTAGAGTCCCAGCAACACATTTCCACCGAAAATTTGCAAAGTTTCCCTCTCAGAGCGAATATTTTTTTACACCCACTTCAAGACGTCGGCCGATAAACGTTTTTAGCAAAAAAAGAAACAGCTCTTGAAACCATTTAAAAATTGGTTTATCGTGGCATGTAGCATGCATGCGAACACTGTCGTTTTAAAATAATAATCAACCCAATGCTGAAGCCAAACAGTAAAACAGTGCTAAATTTTAAATGTTTGACGCTTTGTGAACTTGAAAATGTAATAAATTGTTCAATATAGTAAAAAAAAGCAGGTGTCCACCATCTTGAATTGGGGGTAAAAAAAGAGGTCCTTTCCGGGCTTTCACCGCCGTCTGGCTAGCTCAGTTGTTGGTGAGTCAGACTGCAGAGCGAGAAGCTGCGAACGCGCCACTAACCAGGGGCGAATTGCATAACATTAACGTCCAGCGTAACCTCTCAACTCAGACGTTCACTCCAGTCAAAGTCATTCGTTTAACGTCTGACGCTAGCAGTTACGCTCGGTGTTAGGTCTTATGCAACTCACGTGCACCCCAGGGTCTTAAAATAACCGTTCCGATCATCCTGGCAGTACTCAACACCTTGTCTCAGCTCAGATGAGCACGTCATTGGGAATAGCGCCCAACACAGGCACTCTTTGGGCTCGTCGCGCATTCCTCGCGTGACGCACGGCACTAAAGACCTCTGCATTGGAGGCTGCATTGGGTGGTGACGTTAAGCCCTTGGCATTCCCTCCTAGGCATTCTTAAATAAAAAGAATCAGTAAGGGACGTTAAACAACCTACTCATTGTTTGAAAAGGGCAGTTAGTTCCCAGTGAGTGGTGCAATCTTCCTTAGGGGGTGGGTGGGTGATATGCAGTCACGGTCCTGCAGTAATTGGAGTGAGGTGTTGGAGTTGGAATTGGTGTGTTGGAGTGAGGCGCCTAGCCAATACTCGCCCTCGTCATTGATATATAGTACGTGTTGAACGCGTTTAGCTACCATGGCGAATGATGTTGAATTTTGTGTACTCAACTTTTCTTTTTTTCTCGTGTGAAAAAACAATCGATTTTTTTTGGTAATCTCACTCAACAACGTACAACAACATTGTATTCGACAACATTGGATGACGTTGAGTCAGTTTGATGTAGGCCTCGCTTTGGACACCCGACCGGTCAAATCGTTCCATGATCTCAAGCAATTGTTTTCAGTGCTAATCATTACAATTTCAATTATGCAAGCACTGCCTATGGTAAAAGAAGTTGCCAGAGCAATGAAAACAGTAATACAAAATATTTGCACCAAAATAGTTATTTTATTAATTACAAAATTGAAATTTGCTGAATGTATTGCTATTTAGTTTGCTTGAAAGTTTCTTTACACACCACATTCTTTGTGTAATGTTGTTCCGTTGTTTATGAGAGAACATTCAATGACTAGCTATCAGCTGTTTGTAACAAATGGCTGATGAAATAGAGTTAGAACACTTACGGAAATCTCGTTTACAAATTCAAACGAAAATAACTTTGTGAGGTCTTCGCACAGCTTTCTTTCAAAAATGCACTTAGAACTTATACCTTTTAAGCTCTTACAACGATAGGCAACTTGGTAACTTTAGACGCAGCGACGATTTTGTGACTCCTTACATATATTTAGCAGTTGATTCATTGACTGCCAGCACAACCGCGGCCTTGGCGAGGGTATACGATTCACGTATTTCTAGTAATGTTGAAGGACACGACTCTCTGTGCATCGAAGCTTCCCAGTGATACAAAATAAAGTAGCCTTGCCGTTATACTTATACTCGACTACCTCCAGTCAGATTTTCCCTAGAAGAAAGTTTACAGGGTTATTAGTTTCAAAACGTGTGGCAGACTTACTAAATGATGAAAACCCAACTGGGACCACATGGACACTAAAGTATTCCACCAAAATTTGTGACTTTTCCTAAACTCAAAGAATCCAGGACTGATTAGGGTTGAAACAAAAAGCATTTTCACTTGACTACAGAAGAAGTATTAGATATGAAGAGCTAATCCCCAGCCCGCGCAAACAGCTATAACTACAATCGATCGCAGTCTGTCTTGGGTCCTCTGTTCTATTCCTTCCAGTGTTCACCGAAGCAAACGGCGTTGGCCATTCTGGACTCTAATCGTGCAGCCGTAATAATAGTTAAAGCACTGCGCCTTTAAAGCACTGTGCCTTTCTATGTCACAGTGTGCTTGTATGCGTTTATTTAAGGTGGCTCCCTAGAGTTTCTACAAAAGTGACTATACGAACTGGCAAGACTTGCAAAAGAAGCCCTAGTTCTGTTGTCTTGCAATCTTTGTTCCTGAATTTTACCAGTAACGTTACCAACATAATTACCCTTATTTTCCAGGTTTTGCTTCTTAGGTATAGGCTGTTGTCATGGCAACATATTTTGATTTTCCCTTAGTGAAATTTTTTTAAACTTTCCTATTTTGTGAAAATGATTCTGACTAACATTTTGCAGGGGAAAAAATATGGGGTCGTTCAGACGGATTCACCGATATCACGTGATTTCTTATTTTTAACCATTAAACTGGATTGCTCTGACAGAATTTTTCCAAAAAATAATATGTGAAAGGTAGCATTAGTATCTCAAAATGTGCAAAACTTAAAAAATTTCACCGAAGGAAACGCGAGAAAAACATAAAACTACGAGTGAACATCGTTATGCTCATGCTTGAGCTTATAGATGTTTGTGTCGAACAAGTAAACCCCGTTTTTTACATGATCGGATGAAAAAAAAACTGGTACTTACCCTTCTGGGACCATGCCATTCGCATTGGCTGCAAAAGAAAGAGGAAAATCAATTTAAAATCGTGGGTTGGTTGTTAAGAAGAAGCTGCGTAAAATACAGCACGCTAAAGTGTTCATTGTCGCGAACGCCCTTCCCGAGATAATTATACTATGGTGCATATTAATGATCGCACCCATCACAGTCGTTGAGGAATTTATCTTTGGTGTTGATATTTCACACACACACACCCACACACACACACACACCAATAATTACCAGTTGTTGAATATTACACCACAAATGGTTCTATATTACTTTAAATACTTTTCTATTCAAGTGAGCTGCAGGCAATGTAGGAACTTTTTTTTTACAGGGGAGTTGAAAAGTGGAGTGTGACAATATGACATACTTACAGTTGTCCTTCGAAGCTCCTCCATTGTTATTGCAAATGGCTTTCAAGCGATGGCGACAACAGAATAGCACCAAGCAAATGATAAAGAGGACAATTACGCCGATTACAATGCCAGCAATGGCGCCTGCACCGAGTCGACTTTTAGTGCTATCCTCTTCCGGTCCTACATTGAATAACAAGAACAGAAAAAAAAAACTTGTTTTAGCAAAAATCTTCAGACTAACTTCTGAAACCAAATAAAGAAGTTTCCAAATACACACAGTACAACCAAAACAAGAGTAATCGTATCTAACTCGAAGCAAAAAGCGCAACCTGCAACCGATTGCAAGTGCCGATCTGCTGGAAAGATGGTCAGCGACGGGAAAACATGCAACTGGTCGGTGCCAATCGAGAAAAAAGGCTGTTATTCTGCATGAACTTTGCGATATAATATCTCGTGTAGAGTCCATAGATCATTCAGGGAAAGGGACGTGGTTGTAATTTACTATCAAAAATGTCGAAAAAACCTCTAGTTTATTTAACATTTTCTTAAAAAGATTACCTTCTATTGGTAATATCTTAACAACCACCATGTAACTGTCAGATCCAGCAGAGTTAGAAGCTTCGCATCCATACACTCCCTCATCGTCCCTGGTGGCATTCTCATGTATGAAATCTGTATGATTCGTTCGCTTCTGAATGATTTTGCCATTTTTTCTCCAGATTACAAGGGGAGTAGGAACACCTTCTGCCTTACATTGCAAGTAAAGCACGTTTCCTTCGTGTACATATCATCGACCTCTTTTCGCCCTCGTGAGGTAATCGTAGGTTTCACTACAAATAAATGAAAGTTAAAGTGGAAAAAATTAAAAAGAACTTAAAGGTTTTGGGTTTTGAGGTCATCCGCCTATATTCTCTCTTTTCGGATTTTTTTTTATAAAAATGCGTGTTTTCCACCTTTGTTCAGTTTACTTTAAAGAAGAGTACAATTTTGATAAAAAGATCAATACAATACAAAGAATGAGGGATTTCCACCGCTTTTTGATAAATTCTAATTTTAAGTGAAATGTCCAAGGTAGTGGATATCTTGGCCGCATTTTGGATGCCATCAAAAGCCTCCAGCAGCCCTACCACCCATAATATTTGCACCACCTTGTAGCGCCCGGCTATCTGTTTAAGGGCCTGAAATCTTTTCGTAATATTACTTCTATGTGACCAGATATTCCTGCATATTTCAAGAAAACGTAGCATCAGCTTAAGCTAGTTATGATGGTTGTTAAACAATAACAAGGACAAAAAAAAGAAACAGAAACGTACACTTACCACTCGTATCGACTTTTAAAGCCACAATGTACGTTTCCGGTGAAGTGAAGTTTATTCTCTTCACAGTGCATTTATAATCCGTTGCGTCACTGGCTCTCACGCTGTTAATCTCCAGTGTACCATTCAAATCGGTGAGGTTTGCTCGATTAGCGTAAGGACCTGGACGCATATAACATAACATAAAACGCGGTTGAGCTCTTACGCTACAGTAGCGTATATGTTGTAGTTTAATTTTATCCTTGGTTCAATTTTTATTTTCTTTTGTTCCATACTCATGATCATATGTTAACATAAGAAAGAACAAAGAATAGTAAAAAATTGAATCAAGGATAAAATTGAACTACAAGATATATCATTATGTGTCACGTAGACACAAAGGCAAAGCGGGTTAACGGTTTACGGGCTATAAGTCATTGGCCTTGGTTACACGAGGCAACAACTTTACCTTGGTAAATATGAGGTTTCCCTGGGGAAAGTGGCATTTTGCCGTGTAACAGATTTTACCTAAGGAAAATTTGCCCAGGTATATTTTCGTGGTATTTAAATGGTTTAGCATAATAGAAAATGCCCAAGCAAAACCCTTTGCGAATTGAAGAGTCGTTTGGTGAGAAACCGACAGGTGGCTTCTCTTTGAGCTATGTTTTGAGTGTTTAATTTTACCGGAATGCTGAGGCTTACAGGACGTTTTATTTACCCAGCCAGAAAATTGACCCCCTTGAATTCCCTGGATACAAGTAACCTTAATTACCCGGGTAAATGAAAACCCCAGCTATTTAACCAAGGGAAAATTAAAATGGGGGAATCATGTTTGGGAGGGGGGAGGGGGGGGGGTGTTACAACGGCTAATAAGGACGTTTTTGACGAGTTAATGCGTTATTTTTTATATCTGTACAGAACACCTTGTCAATTGCAAATTACTGCCTAAAAGCAGGCATTTAAAAGTCTTTGCGTTTTGAAAAGTCGAGCTGTGTCTTGCAAGCAGTAACACGATATTGCTAGTTAATTTGGCAGTATTTGAAATATTTGAAGCATTACAAACAATTTTTTTTCACGAACTGGGGAAACAAACAATGATAGATTTCAAGATTCTTGAATCTGAGACAACGGCGGTTAGGAATTAATGATGCTTTGTGACATGACAGCATTGTTTGAACTCCTTAACCTTAAACATATTTGTGAAGAAAACTTTCAGTGAACCTGCAAATGGAAAACATGGTATCTGGTTATGATTATCCATAGTTAATAAAAGAATCTGGTTATGAAGCTCAGCAAAGTCCTTTGTTTTATGTTTTTGTTACCGTTTTTAGCCTTGACGGTGCACAAACAACAATAGGTTTTGAATTTTGCATGAGCAACGAACCAATAAAAATGTCACTGTTAAGTTATTCAGCCATAGTGTGCGATCGTAAAACAAAAGATTGTGCACTTTCGTAGAACCTTCAACATAAATTGTAGCACCTTTGTTATGGCCTTTGAAACTTGCAAGGTTTCATAACCAGTCCCTCGAGTAACTATGGATTATCAAAATATGTACCTTCTTTAGTGGCTTCAATTTTTTCATTTCTGTTCATTCCGGCCAACCAAGGCCATTTGGTGCCTAGTGCATTGCAGGGCTTTGAACTGCAGTAGTAATTCCAATAGACAGCTTCGAATGTACCATCCCGTTTAATAACTTTCGATAATGCAGGACAAGGAATCTTCACATTTTCACCAACACGCACCTCGAGAAACGTCTGCGGTGGGATTTCATCCTGTAATTGGCTCTGGTATTTTTTGCCTGGATCTGCTTTTTTAAAGACAGATAACAAGAGTGAATACAGCTGTATCTGGACGCCAAGGCTTGAAAAAAAAAGAAAATATAACTTTGAAAACTACAAATCAAACAAACCCATCATAACCGACCAGCAATTACCTGTTTTTAATCACTCTGAAGGCAATCTGAATAATTTTATTGTTCTTTAATTTTGTCCCTTTCTTTTTGCATTCCTTTCCAATAACCTTATGCATTCATGCGGCCAAAAATCATAATTTGAGAAAATCTCAGGTTTCAAAATACTTCAAAACAAGTGCGCCTCTGGCACCACTCGCAAGTCAAGACTTAACTTTCAGCGGAAAAGTTTTGGCGAAAGGAAAGTATTTGGACAAGGAGACGCATACTAAATCTTTCTCTAAAATTGTTTCATACCCTGCACGCCAATTCTTGCTGAAGCACCAAGCGATTCTTTGAAGGGGCCAAAGTACATGCTACACCCGTATGACCTTCTATCGGATTCTCTAACATCTTCTATCTCCACTGACATCATAGAGGTATTGCTGGTCCTATTAGCCCATGTCTTGGCATGAACCCTTCCGCGGTACTCTGGTACCTCCTGATCAAGTTTCGGGTTTACGATGAGTGCTTCGTGCTTCGTCACAGTTAGTAGAGTTAGGTAGATTCCTCCTCGCTCCCAGATGCCAACAGTGATGCCGTCGTAGACGGATTTGTCTAACTCCCCAACACGAAACTCACATTGAAAAGAAGCATTTGCACCTGGTGCTGCTGACAGGGGTGGTGAAGGTGCAGCGGTGATCGCAGACTTGACACTCTCCGCTGAATTATAAAGGATAGAAAAAAGTAATTTGGGTGGTTCTTGACCCAACGTGTGAGTTAAGCTGTTGACGGTTTTGTTTTTTTCAAAATGGCGATTTCAGCGGTTGACCTTGCTTAAAAAAACTACGTGGGAAACGAATATAAGCCTAAATGATACGATATGATGCCACATAATGCCAACTACATTGAAGTATCAAGACTGCAAAAAAAAAAAAAAATTAATAATAATAATAATAATAATAATAATAACACTTCGCGTTTGACTAGGAAAAGAACAGTAAGACTGAGATTTCATTTGTAATTAGGCCCTTTCCTTTGACGACTGATAGCAAAAAACAACAACAACAACAATAACAAAATCCGCATATAACAGTTTGCCGTTAAAAATAACTGTAAAATTATTTCAAGGTGTGAGACTCCACTGAGACCTTTTGTAATTGGTCCTTAAAACATAGGCTTGCTCAAACCATCAGATCCATTTGGCGAAAATAAATATTCGTGCTCGTCAACGTTGGCCAATCGTATTTCTAATTTGAATTCCTACTTCATAGCATGTTTTCCTTTTTTTTTTTTGAAGAAATGCAACTTCCCATGGTTTCTTTTTTCTTCTCGACTGAAAGGCTGTTCGAGTTTTTAATTAATTAAATCTGTCCGTGTGGCAGTTACCTTCAACCTTAAGACTGAGAGAATCAGACTGTGAGCCTTTCAAGGCTCCATATTCTAAGCGCAGTCCATACTCCATCTGGTCCTGGGCACTAACGTGAGAGATTTGGAAAGCCGCGATAGACTTGGACAAGTCTCCTTTCCATTGCACTCGGTCAGCTAGGTGCGGTGCTTCGTCCTTTAGGCCTGAGTTTAGAACAATCCGTCCGTTCTTTGTTACTGAAAGAAGGTACGAGGCGACATAACCATTCTTCCAAATTCCAAACACTACTTCTCGAAAATCAGGCTGTGATGTTAAGCGTTTTTTGAGGGTCCACTGAAACAATGCATCGGATCCTTGAAAAACTCTTACGGGATTTGAAGATACCCGGAATATGTCTGCTCCCCAAACTGTACAGCAATACAAAGTAATAGAAGTATTAAAGCAAGCGAAGGTATTTTATTGGGAGTTACAAACATAGATTCAAGTCTTTAAATTAAGCTGCGAAATGTAAAGAATTCGAACAAAGGCTGTATTCAGTTTGTCTTGAGCATGTGACTAAGGGGAAATGATTTCACACAATGCAGTATATACGGGTAGGTTATAGCGGTTAATGAAGTTCTTTCGTTTGGGCAGCCGTGGCCCTGTTTTGAGTAAAACAATAACTTAGATAAACTTTTGAAATCGAAAGCCTCCCACTTCATATACTTTTATAGATACTAGAAGCTCAGGATTAAAATATAAACAAAGAGTTCAGTTACTTGAAGACTCGTCACGACTCGTTTTTAAATTCTTCTGCTAAATGCATTGTGCACAGTTTACGTAAAAATACCTTTTTAAGAGCCATGTCACTCCTATGTTAAGGTTAATGTCTGGTGTGTAGAAATCACATTGAGACTAAAAGCAACAGTTGGAGATGCGGTGTGTAACAAGGCGAATACAAAATTAAGTTTTTTTTTTAACCTGATGGTGGATATAGGTTCTTGTTTTAAAGTTAAGTGAAACACCATATTGAAACGGATAGGGCCGCATCGCTTAGGTTTTCCAGAGAAATACTAAACGATACGTTTACGAGGTATGTTAGTTAAAACGAACGGCACATAAATGCAAACAGAAGCTTCTGTTGTATCAGCTGTCTCTAATAGAACATAAACAGCAATATGCTACTAAGAACACAAATCACTTCGATCACTATACCCGAAGTCATCAAACTTTTCAGCTGTGACAGTTTTTAAATATTTTTGCAGAAAACATTATTAACACTAATCTTTTTAGCCATTGTTATCATTAAACACAACACTTGTAACTATAGCATTTGAACTAAAATGTGTTCAGCATGCCTTTCCAAATGAAAATGAATAAATGGCAATCTTAGGATAAGGAGAAAAAAATAAATCCTAATACCGATATCCGAACTGAAGTAAAGGCAAGTTGCAGAGTTTTGCCTCAGAAATGTAAGTGCAACCTTATAGACGAAGCTGTATTGCAATGATCGCCTTTCAAGAATACAAAAAACTAAGGAAGAACCAGCTCAATTGCGTAACAAACAGCATCAAAGAGGATTACTGAACAACAGCTTTAGTCACCGTTACGCTGTGGTCGTTTCCCCAGATCTATACTCAAAAGTTAGAACGAGACCACATGTTAATTTTTTTTCGAATACTCTACTTAGAAGGTTCTCAATCTGTTTATCGCGTTGTATAACATGCACTGATGCAAAAAAAGGTTTTAGTGCCACCATTTATAACGTGTTAACATCAGTGTCTGACATTTATTGCTGTAACGCGACGAAAGGAAGAAAAGGGTAAATATTCATTGCAATACTTTGAAAGCTGTTTCCTTTGTCCTATTGAGTGTTGCTACATCAGGAATACCGGATGTAAAACAGGAAAGAAGCAAATTGTTACGAAATGAAATAGAAGGTCTCTTGTGTATTTTTATATGACCTGGTTATGCATGACAGCGTCTCAGCAGCATCCTCGATTTCTCGGAAAACGCCCATGATGAAGTCTAATCTGATTTAAGAATTCAAATTAGTAGTCCGTGACTGCCACGTGTTAAAGTCGATCGTTAGGAAAAGTTAAATCATTATCAAAAGAGAGTTATGCTCGGCTTACAAGTACGTTTAAAGATGACCTAAAACATTTCTTTCCGTGCTCTTGATGCAGCGAAACATAGACATAAGACGCGGTTGACTATTCCCTATTCAAATGTTTGATGACATTCCGACTAAAAGTTATCGACGCGCAAAATGACCGCTTTTTGTATTCACAAAGAATTTTTTTCCCAGAAAAACCGCGAACCTTATTATGTTTGTCACAAAGAGACGAGAGGCAAAAAAGCGCAATAAAATCCAGTGCTTCTCAGCGAATCTATCAAGAGTCAGGGCAGAGAAACCGTGAAAGAACGTTCTCTCCATGACTGACGAATTCTTAATCGTTCTAGGTGAATTAAACTTGTCTTGGACAAAGAATCCAATACGCAAGTAACAAAAAATGTGATGGCACTGATGCTGACGAAGCATTGAACTATAGGTATGGAGGACTACATTTGCCAGTATTCGAATAAATTGGAAGCAACGGTTGAAGGACTAGATGTCCAATGAATCAGTCTCACTAGTATTATAATCTGAACTGTGACGGGTTTGCGCGCCAAGGTTTCATGAACCTTCAGCACAAAAGCGGACTCATCGAGGACAAAGCATCCTTGAATTTTGCATCGATAAAACAACACTGCTTAAACCTGATATAAATCTCGTCTGGTCTTTTACTACGTTTTGACCCCGTCTTTTTACTACTAGCAAAATCTCTCGATGAACTTAACATTGAAGATAGGAGTTTGGCCATAGATCTAGCAGTGTATTTTACCTTTTATAAGTGTTAACTTACCTTCAAAAACAAATGAAAAGAAAAGTAATGATGTTTTCAACATACTGGAGGTGTTTGATTTTGCTGGCCGGCTGTAAAGGAGCATAAAGCATAATAGAAACGGAAGAGCTTCGATGCACGGCGAGAAGGAACAGAACGAAGAACGTCGGTCGTCGATAACGGTAGATAACATGACTCCAGCTCAGTCCTCCCTCGGCTTAAGATGGACCGCTCCCACAGCTTCGTCTGTTTGACCATGTGCCCCTCTTGTTTTTTTTTTTTTTTTTTACTTCTATAAAGGTCAACGGCTTAAGATACTGAAATCTGTTTACTCCGTAAACGCATTATATTTCATATTTCAGGGGGAGTCACAGTTGAAAGTGTTTTAGCATTAAGAGAAGTTTGTTTACGCTCCGAACAAAATTTAACAGGCTACAGGGATGATGCGTTTCCGTCTATTGAAACTGAACAAAAGAGTTAGAATTTGGTCCAAGCATTGCAAAAATGCCCATCTGCCCATTAGAAAACGGTTAAACACCCTCACAGAACAAGGAATATAAGGCAAATCAAGTGCAAAATAAAATGTAAAAAAAATTACAATTCCATGTTCAGGGTTACTTCTTACAATCTTGTCACTTAAGGTGATTCCATTCAATTGCATTGCGCATCCTTTCTGCGCATCATTTTTTGCGTGATTAGCGCGCGCACGAGCGCGCGCATGTTCAGAACTTAATGCTGACTCTGAGGCTACGTTTACACGGGACCGGTCCGGAACCGTTCCGAAATTCGGCCTATCCGGTCCGAAATTCGGACCGGATAGGCCTTCTGTTTACACGGGACCGTTCTGGAACCGGTCCGGAACACTGGGAACACTGTCCTGATTGAGTTTACATGGAACTGTTTGGAACCGGTCCAGGTGTTTACACGGGACCGTTCTGGAACCGGTCCGGATCGGATCCGATACTGGACCTGCAAAACAGCAGGTCCAGTTTTGGATCCGTTCCGGACCGGTTCCAGAACGGTCCCGTGTAAACAGAAGGCCTATCCGGTCCGATTTTCGGAAATCGGTCCAAAAATCGGACCGGATAGGCCTTCTGTTTACACGGGACCGTTCTGGAACCGGTCCGGAACGGATCCAAAACTGGACCTGCTGTTTTGCAGGTCCAGTATCGGATCCGATCCGGACCGGTTCCAGAACGGTCCCGTGTAAACACCTGGACCGGTTCCAAACAGTTCCATGTAAACTCAATCAGGACAGTGTTCCCAAAGCAAAATAACAAAGTTACAGTCTCGGTCAATAATTCTTGGGACATTTGACACCTCTGAGGACGATACCCCTTTCCCCGTTCAATGTTGTACAAACCACTGGCGTTTCGGACAGAAAATAGCACATGTTCTAGTCTTTTCAACATTGCAAAGGGGGGAAGGGGGAGAAGTCGACAAGGTGTCCCAAGATTATTGACCGACCCTGTAGCAAAAATCTATGATCAGATTTTGCGCAGTTTAAAAAAATCCTACGGAAAAGCCATTTAGGGTAGAGGACCGCACATCAAGCTACCGTCGTCACCGTCTACTTTTTGAGTGTCCAGTAAATTTGAAGCTTTTCGACCACGTTTTGTATGACACAGATGACTATACATATGTACAAAGTCAACCTATGCATGAAATATCAATTTGCGGTGGAAATATTGAGCATGTTGGCTTCGCGCGTTTATTGCCTGAAAATGCCTTTAAACACTGTATTCGTCAACAGTATACCACTAAAACGAGCACTGTGACCCCCCATTTCTATCGCAATTTTAGACCCTACAGTGACTTGTTGAATATTTGTGCCAAGTTTCATTACAAATTTATGGCAGATTCTTTTTCCGGGGAATCACCGTAACTTCTTTTGTGTTCCCTATAAATTGACTGAAATTATCGGTTCAGTGAAATAATCGATTTAGCTGCCAGCAATTGGAAAGCGTTGTTGTTGTTTGATAAAGCTACGAATAAACTTAGCCACAACTTCTTTCTTATCAGCTCCTTCCTAAAGTTACTTCTAATAGCGGAGCCAGCGCGCTAGCGCGTCAGCCGAGCTCTATTGCTAAGGAAATTTGGTAACCTATCAAGCCAAGAAATTTTGGTAGCGACGTAATAGTCACGTGGCCGTCCGTCCGTCCGTACGTCCGTCTGTCCGCACCACAGGTTACCAATACACTTCGTACACTGGATATAACCCTGTGCTGAATCCCGTGTGTTTTTGGCGCGAAATCGCATGTTGACCCGCGTTGTAGCAAAACAAGCAAAGACAACAAAAGTCAAAAACAAATTTGTTACTGGAAAAAAAAGTTCAAAAGAATACTCAGTTGTCTTTTTGGTGGAAGGGGAAAAGTTCAATTAAGGCGAAAAAAATTAGGCGATAAAGTTCAGGCGAAAAGTTCAAATTTGCCTCGTCGGTTCTGTTCGAACTCGGTCGGCACGCCGCTCGAGTTCGCAGCTTTTCGCGGCGGTTTCGACGCCAAATATAGCAGAGCTAGTGCTCTTTGTTTTTTCTGTCCACAACCATGGTTTTTACGGCGTTCCGTAAAAACCGAGGACATTTTGCCAGGAAAAACACCAGCATTTTCATGCTGATAGGCAGCTTGTCACGAAGAAAGAAATAAGTATTAAAATTAACTTCAAATGTGTCAACAAACGCTCATGGCCTAGTGGACTAATATCGGGCTTCATACGCCGACGACCTGGGTTCGTCTCTCAGCGAGGGTAGGAATTTTTTTCTTTCGTTTTTTCTTTTCTTTTCTTTTTTGTTTGTTTTTGTTTTTGTTTTTTTTAATTTAACGACTTGAATGAGAGTATTTTCACAAATTAATAACTGCCAAAAAAAAAAACAAAACAAAAGGGGGGGGGGGGGGGGGCGGCTCCGCCTTTAGGCTTGGCTAAATCTATATATTACTGCAAAACTTGTACCAGGTTGTAGACCGAGTCCAATTTGGCAGTCGGACACATATATATATTTTTTAATTTCATTTATTGTGCAGGAGTACACGTGCTGTCCAATTTGGGGTTACAATCGTAACACATGAGGGAAGACTAATTAATGCTATAATGGCGGTACGTTGACTTAGCGGTGATCTTGATAAGAAGTAGTTGTCACAAATTTATGAACCTTCCAATTAAAATGACGGCCACCTCAGTCGCAGATTTTGTGCATAAACATGACCACTATACAAAATGCGAAACGTTTATTTTATTTCCTCATTATTTGCTGGTGCACAAACTTTGTTTTGTTAAATCATTTCTTACTCTGCTGGGCAGCGGGTTAAAATACTTCAGATTGCTAAAGCAAGAGAAAAGCTACCGTAATGTAGGGAATTGTCATGGCTACTGAACTCGCGTCATGGAATTTTCGCTAATTATTGGTCAATTTTGCGCTTGCGCAATCTGCTATACCAAAGGCTCGGCGAATCGACCACTGGCAGTATTCTAACGTGTTTGGTCCGTTTTAGGGACCGAACACGGTCCCTAAAGTTTCTTTGCCAAAAAAAAAAAAAAATAAATAAACAAATAAAAAAGAAAGGGAAAAAAACAACTTTGGCAAATATTCCTCAAACGCTAGTCCAATAACATCTATATACTATATACAGGCATATGCTACACAGAATATAGGTGCCTCAAAAGAGAATGCTCTTTGACCTGTTTAAAAAGTATGGTGTACAGTTGCATACTTTCCTTTCTGGCTGGAATTGGGATTTCATTAAGAAAAGCGAACTGCGACACTGCAATTCAAGACACTGTTTATCTATTTGGATTGTTGTTGTTTACAGTTGTCTTTACATTTGGCGGTCGTTTTATTTGCAGCACTTCAAAATCCATTTTGTAAAAGTTCGCTGTAGAAAAAAGTTCTCATACACACTATCACAAAAAAAACCATAATCTCCGCTTTGCTCTTTTGGAAACGAACCTTTTGACGAATCTTGATTTTGTATGCTCCGAATCACACTTCGGTGTACGACCCACGATGAGATCGTCTCGATCTCCTGCAAGTGCAATAAGCAACTCCAGCTGCAATAAGAGCCACTGTGACAGACACACCCCAAGCCAACAATGCAATATCCACTTTAGTCAACCCTTTGCTGTGTTTACCTAAAAAAAAAAAATACAAATTGAGAAATTGGAAAAAGATGCATACGTTTGAGTGACTGGTATAGAGAGGTGTTGTACGGTGCTAAAAATAAATCAAATGGCTCAATCTCTATATATACGTTATTGAACTAGCGTGAGGCCCGCATTGGGAAGATATTGGTCGAGTTCCGTTTTTTGGAAGTTTCGGCGAGGACCATAACCTTCAAAAAAAAAAATAAATAAATAAATAAAAATAATAAAATAATGAGACCAATATGTTCCCAATACGGATCGAACAAACTAGTTCAAAAAAGGATTTATTATTTTATGGCTCTTTGCAAATTTGCGAACAGCAAAGTGTGTTAGTAAGCGCGAGCTACAAAGACGAAAGGAGGGAACAAAATATTTTCGTAATGTCATTTTCGCAGACGTTTTTGCCAAAATTATAGGCAAGAGAGCAATAAAGAGGTTTCGACTTCATACAAAACCTTCTCTTAAAATTTTTGCAAAACAAGATTAAGTGTAATCTTTTCGTGAGCGGCCCATCTTAGTGGTCCGTATAGGAAAATTTGGACCGCTGGGGAACCAATCAGAAAGCTTCTTTCCAGCGTGGACCAGTTCAGCCAGATAATAAACATTGTTTCTCTCCCTCCCAAAAAAAACTGCCTGCGAAGGAAAAAGTAAAACTCATGGCGATAGGTCTTTGCATTAAGGTCTTCGCCAGCTACCTAACTTCGCCACGAATTAATTTCAATATATTTTTTTTCCGTGAGATGTGTTGTAAAAGAATGCTTTATGCTTTGAGGTGCACTCTCGGCTGTTACTTCCACATTGCTGTTTACGTATTAGGGAGGCGATAGCCTTGCTTTTCAAGCTTACATGCATCCATAGCTTAATAGACGCACTCTAAGACTGCAACGATTTTTTAAGTCCATCAGATACTTGAGGGGGGACTATGTGATTATAGATACCTGTGACTGTAACCTTCACAGTGTAACTCGCAGTTCCTGCTGAATTTGAAGCATCACATTTATAATGTCCTTCGTCTGTTTTGGTGGCATCGTGGATTACAAAGTAAGTTTCATTGGTGCTACTCTGCAGTAGTTTGCCATCCTTTGTCCAAGTAAAAAGTGGTATGGGAAAACCCTCGGCCTCACAAACCAAGAACAGTGGGTTTCCTTCGACCACGGTGACTTCATCCTTGCTTCTTTTGGTTATTTTTGGTGGTGCTTTAACAAAGGAAAAAAAAGGAATATGTATGTTTCACTCGGTCAACAAGTACGTTTAGCCTAGTATATTTATTTTAGGCATTTGCAGAAACAAAAAGGCCCTAGCCCAACGTTCCAAATTTCTGGCCAACATACACAAGACTTGTTGGACACGCTGCCAAACGTTTGAGAAAGGCGCGTTAGCTGTTAATTAATATGTTTTAACCCTTTAAGCCCCAATAGTGACAAGCGTCTAATTTCTCCTTACACTATTACTACTTGATCAAACACACAGGTCATGAGAATAAAGGATATGATCACCAATGATCAAATGTCTTGATTTTTGATCCAATTCTCCCAACTAGTCACATAAGAAATATGAGGAGAACAGTGAGGAGAATGTGGATGTTAATATTGGGGCTTAAAGGGTTAAATGTGGATTAGGCAAGAGCACATTGCATACCGCGATCGATACACGATGAAAAACATGCAATGTTTATGACAATTCAGTGTGAATTCAGCCCGGTATCATTTCTCGGATGAAACGTTGAAAAAGGATGCAATTGATTTATTTAGCTTTTGTCGGAATTAAAAAGGAAGTACAGAACGATAGGAATAAATTCCTAAAAATTGGGAATCTTGAATCCAGAGAAATAGAATGTATAGTCTTGAAATGTTTTTATGGGAAAGAGGCTATTTAATTGTTATCATGTTCAAGTCTCTCAAAAAAGAAAGAATACTCCGTCTATTTTTATTTCGGAATGTAACATCTGAAACCTCATCATCCTTGCTGATATATGACTAAATACTCAGCCAGTCTCACCTGTTGCGTTAACAACCAGAGTGAAGAAGTAAGTTCGTGGGGATGTGAAGTTTACTCGCTGGACGGTGCACCTGTAGTCGGTGCTGTCAGTCATTCCCACGTTGGACAAGACCAAGGTGCCATTGCGAGTCAGATTAACTCTTCCCGCATAAGGGCCTTTGTGGGTGACTTTCACGTTTCGCGTACTATTCATTCCGGCCATCCAAGACCATGTGGTTTCAGCTGTATTGCAAGTACGAGAGGTGCAGTAAGACCAATACATGGACTTGAATGCACCGTCCAGTTGAATGACATCTGATAATACCGGACAGGGAATCATTATGTCTTTGCCAACAGGTACTTCACGCGAATCATGGGAGGAATCCTTTTTCAACGAGAGGCCATTGTCCTTGTCCGAATCTAACATATGATGGCAAAAAAGAGAACATCTTGAAACGAAAACTCAAACCCTCATTGTGTTCTCCCAGTGTTCCGGGAGCTTTCGTTGTCCACAAAAAGAGAGAAAAATGCTTTGTTAATGCTTACACTTACTTCTAGAATAAACTGACTTACCTTGTACGTCTATAGTAACTGAAGCACCCAGCGGTTCTCTAAAGGGACCGAAGTACATGCTGCAACCATAAGATCTTTCATCGGATTCTTTAACATCCGTCAGCTCAACTGATATTTTCGAAGAATTGTTGGACTTGTTGGTGGAGAGGTATCCATGAACTCTGTGAATGTATTCTGGTCCTTCTATGTCCAGTTTTGGATTTATAACAATGTTATGTTTATTTGTGACAGTCAAAAGCGTCAAATAAATGCCTCCTCTTTGCCAAACACCAACTGCGACACCCTCATACAGGGCTTTATCTTCTTCACGTACATGAAACTCGCAATGGAAAGTTGCAGTTTTACCTGGAGTTGCTGGAATGGGTAGCGATGGTAGAGCTTTAATTATGGAAGCCATTTCTGGAGAAGGTAAGGATTAAGTACTAGTTAAACAAGATCTGGAAAAAGTCTCCCAAGTCAGGAGAGACCTTAAAACACTAACGCAAGTTTAGCTGTACACTGAATTAATTGAAACACCCCCAAAAACTTTGAGCTACTGGATGAGGCCATTCGTTTTCGTCCTCAAATATTAAGGCGTAAGAGACAGTTGTTTCGTGTAATGCAATTCTAAGGTTTTATTCTGTGAGTGAAATCTTTAAGTGCTACCATGTAAAGGAGAGTAGTTGATCAGGTCCGTCCTGTGCCTTGCTCTGTGTCTTTTTAGTTCAAGTCTTCAAAGTTATACACAAAAAAAAAAAAGAAAAAAAAAACAAATAAACAAAGATCTCCAGTCGGCCTTATTCACAGTCTCAAAGGGGTTTAGGACTTCAGGATTTTAGTGTGCTAAAAATGTAGGGATACAGTAAAATTGAGGTTATGGGGTTCGATAGCTGTACTCTAGGGCTCAATTTAGACAAAAATATTTTTGTTCAGGTTCCAAGAAGAAATTAAGGCTATGGACTTCGGGCTCCACGGCAAAAAATATCGAGGCTTCAGGGGTTCATGGATCCACCCTTTGAGACCCTGCTTATGGCAACAACATGTACGACTGAATGTACAAAATTAGAAATCATGAACCAATTAGATTGAGCTCCCAAGTAGGTCGATCGCTTACCTTTCACCTCTAGTCTCACTGAATCAGATGGCGAATCCCTAAAGGGACCGAAGTTTAAAAGAAGCCCGTAATCCATTTGGTCTTGTAAGCTGACATCGGCAATTAGAAAAGCTGCCAGAGACTTTGACAAGTCCCCCTTCCATTGGACACGTCCATCAAGCTGCGGTGCCTCGACCTTCAGGTCTGGATTTGGGATAATTTCCTCCTTTCTTGTCACTGTAGTTATGTATGTAGCTAGATAGCCGTTTTTCCAAAGTCCAAATACCAGTCCTTTGAAGTCAGGACGAGATGTTAAGTTTTTGCTTAAGGTCCATTGAAACGTGGCATCGAACCCTTGGAATACTCGAATCGGGTTTGAAGATGACCGGGAAATTCCAGCACCCCAGCCTAACAGCACACATTAAAGTAACTGACGATTAGACAACAAATGTAACAAAGTAAACAAACTTTAAACAAAGAAATAAACTAACTAACTAACTAACAAACAAAAACAAAAACAGAAAGAAATTAAAGGTTGGCAGTATAAGTTATGTTGTATCGTGTTAATTTAGACGGAGTCTTTCAGGGACAAGACATCATTTTGCTACGCCAGAGCAATTCTCAACTACCGAACAATGTATTTATTTTATTTTCTTTGTTGACGAGATCGAATGAGATTTACAAACACTTACTCGCGTACAAACGCTAGTGGTAAAAAGAAAACCAATGCGGCTTGAAACATTAAAAAAGTATGTCAACATTATTTTTTAATGTACTTTGTCAGTAACGTATATATTCATAAAATGCAACAATCTAAAAAAAATAATGCAGTTGCCTAGACGAATCCTAAACAGAACGTTTTCTCCATTTACACAAAAATGCAAAACAGCATCTGTACATTCAAATAACCGTACACAATTTACCTTAACAAGAAAAGTCAACTTTAAAACTAAAAGTTGTGACGAGGAGGTTAAGAAAACAGAAGTGAAAAGTAACTTCCTTGTCAAATGCTTTGGCAAATGGCACATATAAACTGATCACAACGTTCAGTGTACATGTAGCTGATCAGTTTTGTAGTGCTATTGGTCAAAAATTATCTGCGTTGAGGTGAAACGGGCCGAAACCCATCAGCTCCCTTATCCGTAACATATTTACAAAATATGATGCTCTATCGAGGTCGGAGCACCATTCAGTTAAGGAAACCTGACCGGGCAACCTTATAGTTATTATTTGCCTTTGTTTTGCCATCTTAAAATACTGATTACTTCTCCAGCTGTACATCCGAAGTCATAAGAAACAAAATTAATATATACTTATTTATAAATGTCTGCTGTCGTTTTCCTGCTATGTTTTGTGCATAATAATAGAATATTACGATCATAAATAATGAAAGATCTTAAGATTCTTGGAAGCAGGGACTGCTATTGATATAAGGAGATTGTTGCGCAGAGAAATTGTTTAGCAAAAATGTCAACGCATGGTGTATATGTTGAATAAAACCAACTTAACTTTATTCCTTAAACTTTTTGACTTCTTACTTCTTGTTATTAGACGCTTCAGTTCAGTTGCGTTATAACAAGCAACTACTTGAGATTTAACTGAATTCTTAGTTCTAAACTGTCATGGCGGATTAAAGGATGCCGTTTTGACATTTAAGAGGATGGTTTGTTACATAAATCAACTTCTTTTTTTTTCCTGTTTTCTTTTTTTTTTTCATTTTGGTTTAATATTGGAAGTGGAAGGGTTAAGAAAAAGTTTTTGGGGTGGTGGTATAAGTAACAGCGTAATTTTACGTGAATTCTTGGAATCGAAAGAATAAAGTGTCTGTATTGATGAAGGGAGATCAAGCTACTCGATGTATATAAATAGCTGGGAAGCAGTTTCCTTCGGCATGTAAGACCCTGCTGCAAAAATTATTGTTGTACTCTGGCGGCTTAGTAACTCAACGCCAAGCGTAAACAAATCGGTCTTTGGAGGTCATTCCCAATGATAGCCTTACAAACAACAAGTAAATGACCAGAGACAGACATTTTTCACGAATTTGATAATTTTAAGCCTCTCTATCTGGGTTTTTGACTGCATGGATCATCTATTTTGTTGCAAATTTCGTTTAACTTATTGAATTAGAGATTTCATTGAATTTTAGTGGCTGATATGGAAATAATTGCTGTATTTTAATTCCAACTTTTGTCGCAATCCAGTCGAGATTGCCCGTTCTTGTCAATCGAAGCCGATGACATTGAGTTCCTGAGAGTAATCAACCTGCACCTCAATGCTTCTTCAAACCACAGATAGGCTCTAATTTAAAACTAAAGGAATGCTATCCCTCCCACACGAGTAACAAATCGTAATGGTGGCCTCTGGCGGAAATTGTGTACTTTAGAGAGGGAGTTTTGTAAAGGTTAAACTATCGTCCAGAATGTCGTCTTAACAAAGCCCTAGAGCAGAACACGGCATGTAATGTAGCGCACGTATATTCTAGCTACGTGGAACTGAAATGAAGGTGAATAACATCATGAAGTAAAATACTGAAGTTTAATCAACAAACACACTTGATTTGATTTTAATGTGATTTGGTTGAGAGATTCGACGCAATGTGTTTGTTCCAATCTTTCATGCAGACGTATGCAGAAGAGACTGCAGAACATAACTTACCTTGCCAGATGAATGATGTAAACAGCAAGGCTGTTATAGCACACATCTTATGTCCTTTTCAATTCATGCCACTGCGGCGTAGTCTTGCGCAGAGACTGACAGCAACCCGACAGACAACACACGAGCGTTTCAGGCTGAAGGCTTCCGATCCAGTTAAAGCCCGCGTTATACCTTAGCAGCGGTAGAGTTTGGAGAGGAGTCCGCTGGCCCCGATAGTATTGTGCGTTCGATCACGTGAGAACGTAGTTTTCCGCTCTCCTAAAAACGCTCTTGTGTTACTTCGTTCTACCACTGAATTTGACTGTGTTTGTGTTGAGAAGTGGTGGCAAAATTGTCTTCTAGTATAGGTATTCTTGTTGGGAGGCTTAAGTTTCAGTTTTGGATTGCGAATTTGGAATGACAGGCTACTTATTTGGCCTTTTTACTAAGTATTCACTTTGTTCGAGAAGAACTTCGACTGAGTTTACAGTGTGACAGCTCAAAATTGATCCAGTTGCCACAGGCCAGTTTCACGTTAAAACGTCTTTGTGTTTGCTACAGAGTACTTTTGGTCAATGGAAAGGTACGTGGATGACCTTCGTCGATAACAAGATGGCTCAAGAGAGGATTTGTTTGAAGGCGGTTTCGCAAATATTTGCAGAACGAAAACCACCTCTTTTAGTCCTGGCTCTGCACATCGAAAAGTGCTAACCAATCATTCCTGTTATTCAGTGGAAGTTTGTAGACATGGTTTCAGTTTGCAGCTATTTTGAATTTCTGAAAGACAAGTGTTTTTCAATATGCGAAGAAAGGTATCAGTGTTTTACGCAACATGGTTTGGTGTTATGAAATCTAGATGCGATGATGCGTATGGTCGCGGCTTTCTGCCATCCCAGTGGAAAAATTTGATAGTTGCCACAGGTTAATTTTCACTTTTTCTTGTAGTTTATTTCTTTATTTGTTGAAATATCACGAAATCTAGTTAACAGCTGACCTATGAGTATTGTACGACTCGCTCAAAAGTTCAGGTTACTTCACTGGAGTGCATTAAAGTAAGTTTATAAAGCTTAATCTGTAGAATGCTCTTTCTTTTTCGTTATAAGTCGATGTAAAACTATCATTAGACTATTGAAATGATTCCCGTAGGAATATCTTTGATCAAGTATTCCCTTCTGTGATTTTTATACCCATGGTCATAAATTTCCTGCCCGTTTAGCATGCAGCCCGACCGGCTGCAGCCGCGAAATCCGTGGGAATTTATCCGCTCCGGCCCGCGCTCTGCATGAGTGGTTGAAACTTTTTTCCCGAAAAGTCTGATTGCAAAGATGTCATCAAAGCAAAGGTAGCCGAACTTGTAACCATTTTTGTTTTATTTGACATGAAGCTTATATTTTGAATCTTTTGCTTGTTGCTATCCTCTCTAAAGAAATTTTATTGTGACTTGCCTAAAAGGGAAAAAACCCTCAAGGCGTTATGGGGATACCGGATATTTCAGGCAAAAACTATAGGGATACAGGATACCGAAGGAAATAATTATAGGGATACAGGATATTAAATATGGGGATATTCCACGCGACCTTCAGGGATTCGAGACCGCACAATTAAGGGGATATGGAATATTCAAAGAAAATGTTAAAGGGGTACGGGATACCCAGACCCCCCCCCCCCCCCCCCCTCAATGGGGCCTCTTTATTTGGTGACTTGCTTAAAAGGAAAAAAATCCTCGAGGCGTTGTTTCCGTGGAAGAAGAGGGGAAAGAGTTAGCTTTATTTCTCCTTTTTGGTTTGTAAAATTGCCTTTTTGTCTGGAAAGATTGCTTCAGTCTTTTTTGGGGGGTAGGGGGTTTGGAAATTTGCCTTTTAGAACACCGGGGAAGAAAGAGAATTTGAGGGGATGCAGAGGTAAAAAAGGGAAGAGTTGGAGGAAATGCATTTGAAGAAAGAGAAAATTAAGAAGTTGACAAAAAAGAAAACAAATCTAACAATAAAATGTTTGTTGAAAGGAACTTAGAAGTCATACTTGCTGACATGCTGTAGAAGTATGCTTTTCTTGTCCACTTAAGTGGTTTTTTTACAACACATTTGTGCACATCTGTCCGACCCGAGAATTTGCCCTTTTTTATGTCAACTGTCTGTGTAAGGGTAAAGATTGCAATAGTATGTACTCATTTTTAACTTACCGTCAAGCTTTCTTGCATTTATGATTTAAGCAATCTCCTGTCAAACAACTCTCTTCCCAATATATTAAGTATGGATTTTGGTGAAATTGGACAACAACTAAAATCACTTTGGTCGAAATGTGTCTTGTGATCCAATATGTTCCAACTACAACAGGATATTTCCCAGGTGATATACACCAGTGTTCAATTTTTCAGTTGAAAGCAGTTTTAACTGTTCCAGATGGAAGAGCATTTTGTTTTTGTAATGGACCTAAACATACTCTAAAAATTCAACTTTCAATGCAGGAAATGTTTTCGAGGCATACACACCTTTAAGGAAAAATATTTCAAGGATAGTAAAGTTAATATGTCAATATGATTTTGTTCTCAGAAAATCGTACTGCTCTCAAATCTGTGTCAATATCATTTTGAACACGACCTTTGTGTAACAGGAAATGTGTGATATAAGTGTGCAAATTCTGCTACAGATTTGAACTGTATCAGTGCAAAACCTGCACAAATGCATTCAAGTCTTTGTGCTGATACAGTTTGGATCTGCAAGTTTAGCACAAGCAATGAGAACATAGCATAAGTGGAATGAAAACAGTTAAAATTAACTTTATCCACTCAGGCCTAATCTCAATACCCTCAGGTGTAGCATTAATAGACTGTTGTAAATGGTGAGGGTGAAAATTCCAGTTCACAAGGATTGAATAAATATGTTGTTATTTACTTTGTTGAAACCAATGGGATTATTTCACAAAACTCCAGTGAAATTATGGTCCTAACCAGGTGTGCACTTGTGAAAAGTTCTGTAATACTATACTAATTTTGTAATCAATTACAATTGTATTACTGGTTGGCAACAGTCAAGAGTTGGGGTAAGGGGAAAAGGAGAAAGCCTCTCCCATATTTCCTTGCATGAACTCCTTCAAACTCCTTCCCTGACACCACATCCTACATAAGCTAAGTGTCTGCTAAAGACTTAGTATTTATTGGACTCAAAATGTTTGCAGAAATGCATATCATCAAATAAAAAAGTGACAAAACCAGAATTATTTCTAGATCGTTGTGTTACAAGGAAAAGCTATGTGGGGTATGTTGAATGAACTGCAAATCCAGATAGTAATAATTATTATCATCCTTGTGGTTTGAGCCATTTGATGTGCTATCAGTTTGGTGAAGACAACTACCACTTTTCTGTTCCTCTGTAACTTGCCTACTGGGATGAGGATTCAAGATTTTTAACATCAGCCACCTTGAACCTCTTGCTATCTGACAGAAACCTAGTTCCCTTAAGCAGTGTTGTACAGTAATTTATTACTAGCTATTTTGAACTCTCATCAGCATCTGGAACAATTTTATTATTTGGTGCAGAACAATTTTTAAGCCGAGTAGAGCGACCACACTAGCCACATCTCTTAAATCGAACAAAACCCATGCGAATATTGCTGTCCTGAGAGGAAAACATCTACTGCATATGGAAATTGTTTTTGACATAAAACTAGTTTTCCTTGTGGAATGAGCATGTGGCCTATAGTCATACTTGTCTATTCAAAAACTTTTAAAACATGCTTAACAAGAAACTTACAAGCACAATATCATCCCCCAGACCCTAGTTTGCCCGTACTGCACAGAAGGTTGCAACATGGAACATGCAGTATCTTCTCGAACATAAGAGAAATCAGGACGCATTCTACGGTTAAACACCAGCAGTTTTCCTACATAAAATATATTACCAAAAGAAAATAATATTCTGCCATCTTCTTTTGTCAAGAAGAACAAAAAATCGAAGAAGGGCCTTCAGACTGTTCACATGGAATAAAACCTGTCAGGTAAATGAAAAAAAACATCGTAAAAGAACGGAATAAACCAAAACAGTGGTATTCAGAGTGGTATGTAAAACCAGCAACTCCTGGGAAATCAAGGAATGCGACAACTTCTTTATTCAAGCCCAATTTTCACCGTCAACACAGCAGGGCCCGCCTGAGCCCACTGGCCTTTTCATAAAGATTAACTATCAAACTACATTTTTGTGCAAAAATAATCCAGGATACAAAGATAGATTAACATTGGGCTCTCGAAGACTGATTCGTTTTCATGGACATGTTTTGTCAAGAAAAAGGCTTACCTGAACATGTCGCTTACACCATTACTTGGCTAGGTCATCTTCTAACAGACTCCCAAAAAAGAAGGACTGGATCGCTCGACAACAGAAGAAATTGACCGACAAAGAACGTGGTTTCACGTACAAGCCAAACGAACGACGGAAGCCATTAGTATCGCAGACACGACGCGTGATTGGACGAATGAAGTCACGTGAACTGTGTCCAACACCACCTGGGATAGACTGGTAACTAATTAATGCGTGCGCATCCATTTATTGATTTTGCGCTGTACAATTAAGAAAATGAGCGTCGTCATTAAGTTGACCGCCTGAAACGCTCGTGAACAACCGACAGACAAACTGAAAGGCTAAATAAAAGTGATAAAAAGTACAGTAAACCATCTACAGCGAACATCCGACCCAGCCCACCCCGGCCGATTTTCTCGGAAATGATCGAGCCAATAATTGCGTTTCAGCGATGAAACAACACTATTATGGAATATTGATAAAGGTGTCATTGCCAATTGCCAATAATAGCTATTTACAATAACAAGGAATGCAACCTTAAATTAAGTGAAAGTTACGTCATATTAGCTGTGCTTTTATGCAAGCTCAGATAAAAAATAGAAAAAAAAACAGAAAAAAACTTTCAATGCCAATAACAAGGTATTAAGAGCGCTTGTCTGTAAAAATCAAACATAACGCGGCAAGGGTGGAACATTCGATTTCTTTCATATTTTAATGTTAGATAGGTTAGGGTATAACTAAAATCACTGGATACTTTTTTTGGCAAAATATCCTTTTATTTCAAAGATTAATGCGAGTAACAAAATAAACTTCTTGGTAAATTGATACAATCCAATTTCTCTTAGTCAAAGTTTCTTTTCTGTACTACCAGCTTTGACTTTTCCCACCGTTTATCGATGTTTGATGGCAGGAAAGAAGCAAATTGTTACGAAATGAAATAGAAGGTCTCTTGTGTATTTTTAGATGACTTGGTTATGCATGACAGCGTCTCAGCTACATCCTCGATTTCTCGGAAAACGCTCATGATAAAGTGTTATCTAATTCAAGAATTCAAATTATTTCTCCGTGACTGCATCGTGTTAAAATCGATCGTTAGGACAAGTTAAATCATTATCAAAAGAGAGTTGTGTTCGGCACATTTAAAGATGTGTTAAAACTCTTCTTTCCGTGCTCTTCAAGCAGTGACACATAGAAATAAAACGCGATTGACTATTCCTTAATTCTTGATGACATTCCGCCTAAAAATTATCGACGCGCAAAATGACAGCTTTCACAAAGATTTTTTCCCCGAAAAACCGCGGAGTTATTACGTTTGGCACATAGAGACGAAAGGCAGAGAAGCGAAATAAAATTCATTACTTATTGGCGAACCGATCAAGAAACAGGGCAGAGAAACAGTGAAAGAACATTCTCTCCATGATTGGCGTATTATTAATCTTACTAGCTGAGTTAAGCTTGTCTTGGACAAAGAATCCGATACGCATGTAACTGAAAATGTGATGAAAAGATGATAAAGCACACCGTAATGTTACTGAACTATAAGTATCGAGGACAACATTTGCAGTACTCGAATAAATTGGAATCCACAGGTGAAGGACTAGATGCCCAATGGATACACTCAGTCTCACTAGAATAATGATCTGAACTCTGTTTGGTTTGCGCGCCGAGGTTTCATCTTCAGCACAAAAGCGGATTCACGGCGGGTAACAAGCCATAAATGTTGCGTCGATAAAATAACACTGCTTTTGACCTGATATAAATCTCGATTGGTTTTAAAGTAGGTTTAATTTTCTTTGACCCCGTCTTTTTACTAACAAATTAGCAAAATATTTCGACGGACTTAACATTGGCGGTACAAGTTTGTCCATAGAATTATTAATGTAGCAGCGTAGCTTTCGTAAATGTTAACTTACCTTCAAACACAAATAAAGAGAAAAGTAAAGATAATGTTTTCCACATGCTCACAGTCTTTGATTTCGCTGGCCGGCTGTAGAGGAGGGGAGCATAACACAGACAGAAGAGCTTCGATGCACGAGAAGGAACAGAAGAAGGCGCGATCATCAATAACTGCAGATAACATGTCTCTAGCCCAGACCTCTCGCGGCTTAAAATAGACCCCTCCCAAATAGAACTTGTCTGTTTGAACATGTGCATCTCTGAATTCTTTCTTTTTTTTTTAACTTCTACTTAAGTCAATAGTTCAAGATACTTAAATCTGCTTATTCCATTATGTATTTCATTTAATATTTCTGAACTAGTTACAGCTGGATGTTTTTGTTTTTTTGTTTTTTAACACGATTTACGATTTAGAGAATTTTGTTTACACTCAGTATAAAAATTACACGAACTAGAAATCGTGCATAAATGTTTTGTTGTTGTTGTTGAACTGAAAAAAAAAAGTCTTCAGAATTTGGTCAAAACATTGCCCAAATGCCCATGTTCCGGCTAGCTAAAAGTTGAATATCATGGCAGCAAAAGGCGCTGCAGCAAAAGTCGCTGCATTATTCAAAGGCGGCGATAAGACACTGAAGGGTAATTATCGACCGATATCAATCTTACCAACCATCAGTAAGATTATAGAGAGATCAGCGCATGTTCAGTTATGTTCCTACTTAGAAGAGAACAAGCTGTTATCACAATCACAGTTTGGCTTCCGCCAAAAGCGCTCAACATCTACCGCCTAAATAACCTTCACAGATCAAATCCTGGAGAGTATGGACAAAGGATACGTGACGGGAGCAGTGTTCCTGGATTTACGCAAGGCTTTTGACACTGTTGACCACTTGCTCCTTATTAACAAGCTTAAGGGTCTAGTAGTGGCAGGAAAAAGTCTGGCATGGTTCCGCTCATATCTCTCTGGTCGAACTCAGCAAACGATGTGTGAAAATGAACTGTCTCCCCCAGCTAAAATCACCGTGGGGGTACCGCAGGGTAGTATTCTCGGTCCGTTGTTATTCTTAGTGTATATAAATGGCATTCAATCTGTACTAAAACACTCAAGGATGACTATGTTTGCTGATGACATGGCATTTTACTGTCATGAGAATTCGCCAACTGATTTACAGTTAAAGCTAAATGCGGACCTGGCAGCGATTACATCCTGGCTACACGACAATAAGTTGACATTAAATGTTGCAAAGTCGAAGTTTATGATCATCGGTAGCCGTGCGAAACTGAGTCAATTTAATGATATAGCTCTTGACGCTAATAACGATCGGCTGGAGAACGTTACGGAATTCAAATACCTTGGCGTGACCATAAATCAGTACCTAACCTGGCACGATCATATTGACCAAATACAAAGCAAAGTTGCGAAGAGGTTAGGGGTTCTAAAGAGAATTAAGCATCTGCTCCCTGTTTATGCAAGAAAGATCTATGTCACAACAATGGTCATCCCAATACTTGAATATGCAAGTATCGTATGGGGCGACAAAAACAACAAAGTTTTAATGGATTCTATCCAAGTTCTCCAAAATAGAGCAGCCAAGATGGTCCTGGATAGGGCGCCACATTCGTCTTCAACTGAAGCACTTGTAGATCTAAATTGGGTGAATCTTACAACCAGAAGACAAATGAAACGCTGCCTTTATATGTACAATTTAATAAACTCGGATAATAGAAACAACATGATCATCCGAGGTTCGGACCATCACAGTCACAACACTCGGTCAAAGGACACTGTTCGAATCATAAATCAGATACTAACTGGGGACTGCTTAGATCCCTAAATAGTGCCTTACTTGACTGGAATGCCCTGCCTATGGAGATGAGAAACCTATCTTATAATGCTTTTAGATTATCGTTACATAATAGGTTTAAATTTTAAAATAGCTTTCCATTTTCTTCAACTTTTAAGTAGAACTTAGATACTAACTGGGGACTGCTTAGATCCCTAAATAGTGCCTTACTTGACTGGAATGCCCTGCCTATGGAGATGAGAAACCTATCTTATAATACTTTTAGATTATCGTTACATTATAGGTTTAAATTTTAAAATAGCTTTCCATTTTCTTCAACTTTTAAGTAGAACTTAGGTGTTTAATCCCTCTTAATTTTCTAATATTTAAATTAGCATTTTAGTATTTTAGTTAAATTTTATCTTGTTATATTTTCACAGTGCCCTATTGAAAACCACCTTGTGTGATATAGGCCATCTGTATAAAGAATTGTATTATTATTATTATTATTATTATTATTATTATTATTATTATGGCTGAACAATGAACACTTACGTAGAAAATTAAAAAAAATACAATCATCATCATCATAATACACAGATCTTTGAAACGGTTGAGCATGAAAATGAAGTATATCTCATACTAGCTCGAGTGTGGCATAGATAGCTTTTCGTCTGTCTGGATATAATCAGGTGCAGGGGAAATAAAATCCGAACTCACGGTGCAGTCGCGAGGAACCTAGACTAGCTGTTATTCGTTTTACAACCATACCCATGTTTGCTTTGGGGTTATCACCCAGTATTCCTTTTTCTATTCTTTCTGGGCGTTAACTTCTAAATTTCATTTTCCCTTTTTTGCGCCTGTCTCTCAAGTGAAGACAGCCTGTAGCGACAATGTATTTAACAGGACTACGTAGTGTCCAATTATAATACATGACGCGAATTTCTGAAATGTGTTTCATTAAGAAAAATGCTATAAAAAGTACTTTGACTTAGCGGTTAAATTAAGTACTAACTTGTGAAACTTCCAATTAAAACTCGATCGCAGACCGTTTATGCGTAAACATCATTACTACAAAACCTGCAACATTTGTTTTATTTACTTGTTATTTTCTGAAAAGGGACATTGAAACGGGTGTAAACGCTGTCTTGTTTTCTGTCTTCGACATGTTTCTTTTCTTTTTGCATTTCTTATTCTGTTACATACATTACTGCAAGTTTAAATGTTTCGGATTGTTAAAGGATGAGAAAAGTTATCGCATTGCCGGGAATTGTCGTGTCAAGTAAAATTATTCTTTTGGAAAGGCGATAATTCGCGACAAGAAATTTTTGCCCATGGCCCGTTTTACAATACTGCTTAGCAACCTGGTCTTTGAGTGGAAGTGAAGGTAGAAATGGCTTGATTTTGATAGAAACCTCACTGTTTTTCATAAGAAAATCATGTTGGTCTCATATGAGCAAGTTTGTGATCATAATCATTCAAAAATTAAAAACAAGAAGTTTTGTAAGAACGAGACCATGTTTTTTTTCGAATACTCTACTCAGACCGTTCTTAATCTATTGACCATACACTGTATAACATGCACTATCGCGAAAAAAAAGGTTTAGTGCCCCAATTTATGACGTGTTGACATCAGTTTCTGATATTTATTGCTGTAACGCGAGGGAAGGAAGAGAAGGGTAAATATTCAATACAATATTCTGAAAGCTGTTTGCTTTGTCCTAATAAGTGTTGCTACGTAAAGAATACCGGATGTAGAAGCTTTGAACCCTAATTCCTTACTCATATTTTCTGTTTTATAGTCTTTCAGTTAAATTTGCTTTAGATAAATGGATGTCCTAAACATATTTCAACTGGATTTGCAAGAAGAGTTATTAAACTTACAAGAAGGAGCCTGAAAGCGATTAGGATAAATAAACTTCTTGGTAAATTGATACAATCCAATAACTCTTAGTCTAAGATTCTTTTCAGTACTTTCCCGCCGTTTATCGATGTTTGATGACAGGGAAGAAGCAAACTGCTATGGGATGAAAAAATATGTCTCTTGTGTATTTTTATATAACCTGGTTATACATGACAGCGTCTCAGCAACATCCTCGATTTCTCGGAAAACGCTCATGATGAAGTCTTATCTGAATAAAGAATTCAAATTATTAGTCCGTGACTGCCTCGTGTTAAAATCGATCGTTCAAGTTAAATCATTATCAAAAGAGAGTTGTGTTCGGCACATTTAAAGATGTGTTAAAACTCTTCTTTCCGTGCTCTTCAAGCAGTGACACATAGAAATAAGACGCGATTGACTATTTCTTAATCATTAATTCTTGATGACATTCCGCCTAAAAATTGTCGACGAGCAAAATGACAGCTTTCACAAAGATTTTTTCCCAGAAAAACGGCGTAGTTATTATGTTTGGCACATAGAGACGAAAGGCAGAGAAGCGAAATAAAATTCAGTACTTATTAGAGAACCGATCAAGAAACAAGGCAGAGAAACAGTGAAAGAAAATTCTCTCCATGATTGAAGTATTATTAATCGTACTAGGTGAGTTAACCTTGTCTTGGACAAAGAATCCGATACCCATGTAACTGAAAATGTGATGAAAAGATGATAAAGCACACCGTAATGTTACTGAACTATAAGTATCGAGGACAACATTTGCAGTACTCGAATAAATTGGAATCCACAGGTGAAGGACTAGATGCCCACTGGATACACTCAGTCTCACTAGAATAATGATCTGAACTCTCTTTGGTTTGCGCGCCGAGGTTTCATCTTCAGCACAAAAGCGGATTCACGAAGATTCAAGAAGAATTAATTCTTCTTTAGTGGAAGCTACCTCCGATTGAAAAAAGCCACAAAATGTCATTTAAACCAGACAGGACGAACAGGGGAACATTGAGCTGAAGGTAGGCACGATTTATTTCAAGATATCTCGATTCTTTTATCACCGGTTAGTCTGTTATTAATCTCTGCAAACCTTAGGCTTAACGGGTTATATAAGCAGCGACGCTAACAAGCGATTGCGTAATTTAGGAGAGCGCTGCAAGATTAACCGGAAATTAATTAAACAGGACAAAATAAGCAGAAGTAAACAAGAATTATTTCGTGAATTAAAGATTTATTTCGTGCTATTACATATATTTTCACCCTTTTCTATTTTTAAATGAACTCCACTTACAACGCGTCTGGGCTGCCTGTGTGTTAATCTTTCCTTTGATGACGTCCCCTTATAGGATCCAGACCTCCCGACCACAATCGATTGTTTACTGTGCAAAATGTACAAAGTTTTCTCAATGAAAAAACTCCATTCGTCGATCTGATCGCTGTTTAACACTAATAAGTTAAAAGATTACAAAATCAGTAATGTTTTACTTGAGCGGGAATTTCAAATTACAATATAGAAAGGACAATGAGTTTGGTTTTCTGTCATTTGGCGCTATCATCATGGAGTTGGACGTCGATCGCTCGTCCTCCGATTCTCATCCTTGGTCGCTTTCCAGAGTCATCGGCCGTACCCTTGACCCAGGAAAGAACTGGTACGTCGTCACCAAAGGACTGTGCGGATTAAGGCCCAAAGAATTTGCCAAGAGCGAAGTTTTTCGTCATTTTCCGGACGAAATACAAACTGTGGCGCCGAATGATCTCAAGCCCGCCACGCGAGGTTGTGACTTCAATCGACAACCAAGCCATCTTTTCGTTGTCTCGTCCTTTGGACTTTGTGCCGGATTGCTTCGGCAGCGAGAGTTTGCGAATGACGGGTTGATTCGCTCTTCCAAATTTGCCCCTGTTGTGGAAGCGGTAAATAGAATTGTTTTAGACCGTGAATCGCCGTGCAGTTTTGGCGGGAAAACCGACGAGTTAGATCACAGCGCCCAACAAATGGAGTTATTGAAGTCAAGGATTGCAGAACTGGAGTCGCAGATAAAGGAACTAGATCAGAATAATGCTCTGAATTCTTTTCTTCCTTTTTCCTCGCCTTTAGCGACGTCTTCTCCATCACATAGTTCAAGCAATGCAAGTACGAGCAGTTGCAGTGACAGCAGTAGTGCAAGCAGCTTTATCGAAGAAACATTGAATGGCCCTTTGGGGCACATCACCAAGAAAAGGAGAGTCGCCGGTCAGTGCAAAAAATTTATCATAGATCTGGACGGTGTATGCGAGAAGTACCATGAAACCTTGGCCGGTGTTCTGGGTAACAGCTTTGTGTATGGAGCTGAAGAGGAAAGAGTGAGGGTATCAGAAACTATTTCAGAGATAGTAAATCTTGTAATGGATGCCAAGGGATCGAGGAAAGGATTGTCAGAGCTTCTCTTGCCTCAAACTTATCAACGCATTTTAGAAAGTTTGCGAGTACCAGACTGGGTCCTCCTTTACTTCAAGCTTCAAGTACGACTTCCTGATGCTGCTTGGCAAACTCTTCTTAATCTTACCCAGCTTGGAAGAAGTGGGGTAGGTTATGTATCCTTAGCTGAAGGTGACGATTAGTGCAAAATTGCTTAACTAATAAATTGACTCTTAATTCCATTCTATTAACTTTTTTGTTTGCCCCTAACATGCTGTAGCAAAATGATGTCTGGCAAACCGAAATTCATTAGACCTCAAAATGGTTGGACCTGATTTAATACATGCACAAGCCATGTTATACTGTCATCACCTGTCTCCTAAAATATATATTACACTATGGGGCAAAATGTAAAAGTATCTGATAAGAATGTGCTGCCAATCATTTTTGACCCTTAAGGGCCCCCCCCCCATCCCCATGCCTACCCATGGGCATTTGACTATTTCCTGGGGAGTGGCACTTAGGGAGTGTGATGTGAAAGCCCTTCCTTGATAGTTGTCAAATAAAAATTAATGAATAATAAACTGTATGCTAATGCCAACAAGTTTGGCTTCAAATTATGACAAAACAAAAACAAAATGAGATAGAATCTGTAAAACCTCTGACAACAGTCGGAAATTTTAAATGTTATTACCAAGTGAACAGAGCAAACTTGGACTTTTTGGAATAAGTGTTCCGGCCGTGATCGAACACGACTTGAATCACTGCTGTCACCTTGACATTATGATTTCTCGAAATCTGGCTCAGAAACACATCTTGTTGTGATACGTGGGAAATATAACAAGTGCTTGGAAAGCATGTACTTTGGCTGGTTTACCAAACTTACATAAAACAAAGTATGAAATTACCCACTTCAGGTCGAGAGTGAAGTACAGATAAAGGTTCAACTAACATTAGATAAAGCCTGAAATTACTCGGTCACATTACTCACATGCTGCACGTGCTAAACAGCTAGCTAAGGCATTTTCCTCAGTCTTATCAACTCAATTACGGCTGTCATTACAGCAGAATCACTAACCAGCCAAACCTTTTGGTGATGCATATAAGTAAGAAATGGGACAAATAAAATAATTCAAAACAATCCCAATGAAAGGTATTACCTTGCCTGAGTGAGGTCACAAGGAGGGTAGATACAAACAATATGTTAAAATAGTGTTTTCTTTTAGCGTTCCAGTGATACTGCTGTCCTTTTAACGAAAAACGAGATAAAGGCAGTAAAGAAACTTGTGTTTAAAGTGGTACGGAAAACAATGTCAGTTGAAAGAATGAAGACAGATTTCCCTTCCTATGGTGTTGACCTTTCATCTGTGTTGGCATGGGCCATCAGAGAACAACGTCTCCATTCTTCAGACACAGACAACATGGAATTTAATGTTAAATTAGACGGACGACCTCTAGGAGGTATGTAGTCAATGCTGAGATCCACATGAGTGTCAATAGGATCACCAGTATTGAAATCTAGCACCCTGAAGCCCCCACCCTATTTGGTCAAAATGGTATAATTGGTTCAAAAGAGACTTGAGGGGGAAATATGAGACAGTCAGAAAGCACTTATGGGTAACACTGACACAGCATGTAATTCAACATTAGTTTTCAGACTCAATTTAATGGTAAAGTTAATGCACGAACCAGAATTTTTGACAGGTACCGGTATTTTATGAGAATACATTCATCGTGATTTGTTTACTGTACCTTGATGCACCATCTTGAGACATTAAAACAGTGCTGGTTAAAAAACATGTTTAAGTGTACCAGTCCAAATCGTAGCTGGTAAATATTGGCTTTTGCAGTTGAATGTGTGATTTCATTATACATTTTGGATGAACTGGATATATTATTTACAATATATTATTTACAATATTACAACTTAACTCCTCCTTTTTTGTTGACGTAATGTACTCCAACATTTAATGAATTTGTTAATATTTATTTTGTAACTCAGGTAGAAATCAAGTTGCTGTTGGGCTTGTTCCCATCAACTTTGCGTACAAAAGTTCAGAGAGTGCCCTCTCTGTATACCCTGTTGCCATTGCAAACTGTAAAGAGAAAAGGTTAGTTTTATAAATTGACTGAATGTAGAAAAATGATGTCCTTCTTCAAAAACTCCTACCTAATTCAGGGGTTAAAATTTATTGATTGGTACCACTAAATGGGGTGCCTACATCTAATATGGCCAGTCTGTAAGAGTTATAGAAGCATTACTTAAAGGAGCAGAGTGTGTCACAAAATTTAAACAACTTCAGCCACTAGGACCTGGCCACCACAACTTTTTACCATGTTAACTGAGTGTCTGTGCTGGGTGATCTTTCCCTTTCATCAGTTTTATCTTTCATTTCTTTTCAGAGAACAACTTGTCCAGCTGATTAAAAATTTGAATGAACAGAAAAGGCAAATAAAGAGAAATGGAATCATTGTTGATGGCAAGAAGTACCAGATAAAATTTACAGGTATTTGTTGCAGTGGCTGACCATTGTAAGATCAGGCTAAGACATGTATATTCAAAAACTGAACTATGAAACTTCATCCTACAACTTGACATTGTTCAACTCACCTGGCTGCTAGGTTCAGTTCTGTTGTCATAACAAGTAACATCTTAATCCAACCAAGAATGTGTCATGCGAAGGTGGTTGTGTTAACAATGTGACTATTTTGTTGCAACAGTCACTGAACTGGTGAAAAACTATTCAAACTTACTTGCTATCCAGCTACCAAAGAGACTTTTTGTCTGCTTCACAGGGTGACAGATATATAGCTTCACAGGGTGACTGATATATATATATATATATATATATATATATATATAATATATAATATAAAAAGATAATGAATTGAAGGCTTCATCAGCTATCAGCTATTAAAGTGCTCAATAGATAAACTAGAGCAATGTGTAGATTTGCAGAGTTGGATTATTTGGTCGAAGACATTTATTGCTACTCAGAGTTTCTGATGCTTCTTGCGAAGCAATCATCAGGCAACTGCCAAAAATAACGGATACATGAGAATATATACAAAATTTGAAAATACAGAACAATGCCTAGTGGCTGATGTAGACGGATATGATTGGCTAATCTAAGAGAGCACAGTCTTTAACAGGAATTTTTTGGAATGTCTGCATGTAGATATCAGTTCGCTTCTATTGTTTAGAGTTGACATTTCGGGTTTACATATAACAAAATATTTTCCCCATAAACACAAATTACATCTCTTGCTTACATTTGAATATGAACGGGCCTGCTTCACGTTACGCCATTTGATGTTGTACATAATATTCCTATCTTTTAGGCTCCAAATATATTTACTTAATTCGGTTGCGTGTTTATATCGCTCGTTCCTAAATGAGCATACATGGTTTCTGTATCTTAACTTGAAAGTTGTGAAAGTTGTATATACACAACTTGAAAGTTGTGTATATACGTGAGGGAAATTTTTATAATATTTATAGTGACTGGCTGATTAAAATAGTTTGGTGCTCTTTCAAGGAATTTCTATTTGAATTAATTTTTTTGCAGTTACTCTTGATTATAAAGCACTGCTGCTCTTACTAAATAAACCTGATGATGAAGACTTTGTTCTTGGTGGTAAGGGGTATGACACAGAATTCTGTGCCTTTTGTGATGCCATAAGGGTGAGTAAATCAATTTTGTAATATCACCTCTATTAAGTCATGCAATTATTTTATTTTGTTCTCTTTATAGCCAGTGTTATATTAATCTATATAAACCCCATTACTCTTTTCAATTATTTCCCCCTCTTTCTAGAGTACTAGTCCTAACTTATGGCATGCAAGAATGCCAAACTGATGTGTGTTTAATAATGAAATATGGTGAATTCTGGATTTTTCGCAGGCATGCACATGTCATGGAGTTGATCCTGACGAAACTTGTGTGGACTGCTTGAGATCTAAGGTTAACATTGGAAGGTAAAGACACATTTCATCGACCAATTCTTAAAAGAGAGGTTTGATGACAAGTACATTAATTATGAAAATTTTAAAAGGCATTGGATGATAATAAATGTTCATCAGCCCTAAATATTGTTATCACATTCTGACAAAAAAAATGTCATTTGAAGCAATTTCGCAGCACTACAGGGAACATTTTTGTTTTATAATGTGATCAGTCGCATCAGTTTAGAGTCACAGAATGCCATCTTATGTTTTGAATATCACTTTAGGTATGGAATGCATTGATTAAAACAGAGAAGTTCAATTACTGATAAATGTTTACTTACTCAGGTAGGTAAATGATAAAACTTATTTTTGTTGTGTACATTAAGATCTGCAGGCCTCCGTGATGACCTTCAGTTTCTTCTTGAAGAAGATCTTACAAACATTACTCTTTGTTCTTTGCACTGCGAGATGCGCAACTGTGAACAGCTTTTAGGTTCTTTGGGCTTATTTGCTTATCGTGTGGGCTCTCTCGATGAACTTAACAAAGCACTTTCTGACCATGGACCTGAAAGCTGCAAAGACCTTGCACGAGTTACTGTTAAACAGCGACCTGGGCAGCAGACAGCAGTAGAGAGGAACAACATTAAAGTGGCATCCTTTTCAGGTTTGTCAATTGTTTGTTATGTTAATAACTTCTGCTATTTATTGCTACCTTTCAGTTGATACACACTTGCAAAAAATTGTATAAGGATATGTGGTAAAATAAAATTATCAGGTCTGCTGATTGTTAATTTTATAATAATTACAGTTCATGCAATCTCTGTACAAGTCATGTATTTGTAGTTTGCCCATTAATTATACTCATTTGACTAATGACGATCGTACTTATTAAGTATTAATATGATTGTTTTAAACAGGATCATTTGAGAGGGAAGTTTTGAAGAACTTTGACAGCATTGTGGAGAGATCCCTGCCCCTTGCAAAAGTCATGGATTACTATAAGCAGTGCCCAGGCACAGCGAAGCAAGTTGTATTGGACTATATTACATTTTTTGAAGAGAGAAAAATGGTTAGTGATTTCTTATTAGCAAAACAAATTCTGCTTTCCTAAATGCAATCATATTGCAGTCTCAAGTAACCACTGAAGCATAACTTTTTGCTGGAAAAGTAATATTGTTTTGCGTGGCTCCTTTAATTAATGCCAAGTACATGTACCTGGTAATCTGGCATCTTGTCTTATCAATTGCTCTGTTCTTTCATTCAGGGGATGCTACAATTATTTATTGTATAGTTCACGCATGATTTCCGTTCCTTTCAATTTTGAAAAAACACAAAATGGGCACCAATATCTTATTTTTTGTAAGTTTAATAGTTTCTTTAAGTAGACTGCTAGTGGTCAAAATCTTAATACATCGATCCAGATGTAATTAACAGGAGTGCCTCTGTTTTTTTTTTGTTTTTTTTTTGTTATTTTAGTATATCTCTGACTTGTTGGAGTGTGGGGAAATAACAAGGGACTATGGAAAGAGACAGGAAGCAGTCGAAATTGAACAAGCTGGTGGTAAGAGGCAAATTGTACATGTAATACATGTAAGTTATTTACAACAAAATTACACAAGTTGTCGTAGCTGGAGCTGACTACACTCAACTTATCAACCTCCACTCTGCATGTAGCTCATACTTTAATTGTTCTGTGTTAAAATTTGGACATTGGAAATTCAAAAGGTGCAGTGGTCTTCCCTGTTAACTTGCCATTTGCAATTCTGTGTGGCCTGCTTGTTTAATTACTTGACTTATCCTAACAGATCCTAACTTACAACATAATTTGTTCTCCTGGTTAGTCACTAACCAATCATTCATGGATTTTTCAGATTTTGAAAATTTTCTTAAAAGGCTCAAAGAAGAATGGGAAGCCAAGCAGAAGAGTGTTGAGGCCAAATTTCTAGAACTCAGTGACTTCTCAGACCAGCTGTCTACAGTTCTTGATGAGCCGAAAAAGAAGAAAAGAAAAGCTAAGAAATCAAGATCAGTTGAGCATCAACAACAAGATCCCTTTTCAAGCTATGCAGCTCAACTTCAAGTTGAGTTTTTCAAAAAGGTACAAAATAAGTAATATTTTACTATATGGTGGATAATGATCTACAAGAAAGGTAGGATGTCTCTAATCAGGCAATCCAAGACAAAAGGCAAGAGGCCCAATAAGTAAGTAAGTCAATATACTATTGAAGTTAATCTTTTATTAATCCCAAGGTTTGCTGTGACTGGAGAGACATTGCACTGACCATCCGTGACAGAGTCTTTGAAGATGACGAGGAGCAGCTTATTGATATACATGATGTAAAGGTATGGCGATGCCAGTTTGTTTTGACCTGACAGTGTCACTCTAGGGATTGTTTTTTTTTTGTTTGTTTGTTTTTACATCTGCCAGTTTTAACCTCATCTTACCCTTAACTCCAGTAAACTGAAATGCTTGGAACTAGGTTCAAAAGTACCACTTTTCATTTCATTTAAAAATGTGCAAAACAATCAGTTTTAATCAAAAGTTGTGTTTATTATTATCATAATTATTATTTTGATATCTCAGTGCAAAGAGTGGGGTTTCCTCTTGAAGAAGCTGTTTGGTCAACACCTTGGAACAGGTGATTATGGGCATCTTGTGATTGACCATAGTGCCATGCTGCTTCGCCAGTTTCGTTCTTTTTATAAGTACTCTGGTCAAGGCTTCGAGGCATCCCATAAATTACATCGTCAGCTGTACTCCAGAGCAACGAACCATGATTGTTCTGAACCGGGGCAATCAAGTAAGTTCATGCAACTGAAAATCAATTGCTTCATTGTAAATACGAATATTTAATATCTTCTGGAAATGAAAAGCTATTTTTCATCCTCTCCAAGAATCAGTTCATGTATTTATCAGAATTTGCTTATTTAAAAAATGCCAAATAATCAGTTTTAAGCAATTTGAAAAGCAGAAAATTAACAATTGATTCTCTAATTTTGACACTGCATGCTTTACATAATGCAACTGTGACAGTCAGCGTAGTTTGCAAAGTTTGTAACTATGCAACAGATGTTAGCGTAAGAAATGCTATACAGAGATCAGAGTTTTTGTAAGGGCTGTCCTTAAACAACTTGACCCGGTGGTCTTTCTATAGGCATCCCTTCAATGCACTCATGAGTCTGCCTTAAACACATGTCACAATACATCAGATTATGACTGGTAATTGGTTGTTTTCAAAAATTTCAGTGGATCAGATTCTTACCCACTGGTACGCCACATTACTTCTTGCTCTGAGATACGCTTTTCGTCAAGCTAGAGACTGTATCATCTTTGGTGAGTAGAATAATAATTTTGTGTTGAGATGATGATTACTATATTTGTGACTGTTAAATGTTGAAGAATTTTTGCTTGAATTCTTTCCACTGTATTTGCCTAAAATTGTTTTCCCATCAATACCCTCCTTGCCCAAAGTGAAAATAATGATAAAATTCTGAGATATGGCACTTCTTTGGTTTGTAAGCAACATTTAAGAAACTTCAAAAAATTACCTTTCTTGACTGCATCATTTTTATCTGATAATCACACAGGAAAGAAAAAGTTTTCTTTCCGTGGTTGCGGCTGGAAATCGGTCAATGTCAGTACATGGACTGAGGAAAAACGAGTGGATTTTGACTATCGACAAGTTGTTTTCTGACATTTTTGGCAACGACTATTTGTCATATCAGTATGACAAAGATAAGGGGACAAGTGTGGATGGACACACCGTCTCACAGCTTTTGGAGTATGACCATGAAGCATGGGAGAAGAGTTACTTGGAAGGAAGAAACGTAGAGGAGGACTTTGATCCATGCCACAGCGGGAACCAAAATGGCTGCCCTAAGAACAAAAACGCCATAGTGATGCATGCTCCAAAACAGCACTGTTCTTCGAAAAAACTAGCCTTTGATGGTACGCAATCTACCAATGCACCAGTACTCACCTTAAGTAACAAGCCTTCAAGTAATGTTGTGTCACCTGTCCCTAACCCACCGGCAGCGGTTGTTGTTATCCCAGATGAGGAATGTGAAGAACAAATGCAGACAAGCAGTCACGCTGATGCTAGCTCATACCAGGGTTCACAGCTGTCTTCTGCCATGTCAACTGCCACAACCAGGGCTGATCTAGCAGCACTGGACACTTTGATACCTCCAGTGGAGGCTATCCATAGTACTGTGGTTTCCTTGCAAGCAGAAGTCACATTTGATTGCACGATCTACAGTAATCCATACTGCCTCATTCAGTGCCCTTGTGAAGCCAGTGTTAAGACAGCAGAAAAAATCCTCAATGACGAAAAGAAAACAGGGCGTAATCCATCAGGTGTTAGGATTAAAGACATAGGCCACTTCTCAGAACAGGGTTTGTCAGTTCTGAATAAGTTCTCTGTCATATCTGAGACAAAACGAAAAGTAGATTCAGAAGCTAAATGGCTTCCGCAAATTACTTCCTCACCAGGAGAGCTAGCCATTCTTCAAGACGTTCTTTGGAACAAACCAAGCTCCTCTCCAGTCCTGCACTGTAACCAGAAAGCCCTTGATGTCATTTCCTTTAGTGATCTTTGTGAGGAAAGATACATCGACAGTTTTGTTGTTGATGTGTGTATTGGCAAATACATTGAAGAGGCTGCTCTTACTCATGGACAGGATGATACACTGTACCTGCCCACCGAATTTTATCAGTGGATGGAAATGGATGACAAAGCATTCAAACTGAGGCAGTTGGCAGCAAAGGCTTCCCAAATAGCAAGGTTTCAATACCTGAAACAAATCCTTGTGCCGGTTTTCATGGGGAACCACTGGGGTCTGGTTTATGCAGACCTGGTCAATCAGCAGTTGTATTTTGACGATGGGCTAGCCTCTGTTGTTCCCTCAACAACTCTCCCCTGTGTAAAAGAGGCATTGGATCTTCTCCTTGAGCTTTACCCCTATCATCCTTGCCTCCAATCAAAGTTTTGGCACTCTTGCAAGAGCTTCAGTCGTTTTGGAATGCCATCACAGGTGCCGACTGATAGAAAGATGATTGGCGTTGGCAGCTGTGGGATTGGCATTATTATGGCTGCCAGGGACTTCATTATGAATGGTGCTGCAAGTGTAAATAATATCCTGTGGAGGTATTGCAATATGGATAAATACAGGAAAGAACTGATGGTGCAGATTCTGAAATGGGGTGGACATGAGATATAAACTGTTTATCATGTTTCTATTGTGGAATTTTCCCATGAGGGAAATTAAACTGAGTTGTGTCCTTTTAGGTAGCACATACCCAAGGGCACTGGTAATTTTACCATCTCAACACTCTACTCTGTGTCCTTTTAGGTAGTACATACCCAAGGGCACAGGTAATTTTCCCATTACACTGCTCTGTGCCCTTTTAGGTAGCACATACCCAAGGGCACAGGTAATTTTGCCATCACACTGCTCTGTGTCCTTTTAGGTAGCACATACCCAAGGGCACTGGTAATTTTTCCATGGCATTTTTCTACCCTGAACCCTTTTAGGTAGCACATACCCAAGGGTACAGTTGAAGTTTTCCTCTCCGATGAGACTGTCACCTTGTCGTGGTGGAGGGGCTTGAGTGTCTCTGTGACCCTAAGACCTGTCTTGGCATATGTGAAATTCTGGTAGGGTTCCATTTGCTAGAAAGGTCAAAGGGGAGAGTCCAAACAAAGAACAGTCTCCTACATGTAATGCCCCAGGCTTTGGTCAGACATTGGGGTTTGTTATCATGATTGATAGAATTGTGAAGTAAGTAAGTAGGTAAGTAAGTAAAATCTTGATTAGGACAAGTGAGCAAAATTCAGTTAACTGAAATAACATGGAGATAATTAAAGCAAACATAAAGGCCACCTGTGGGTAATCAATTTTAATTACATGAATTGCAGATATTGAATATAGGATTATGAGTACATAGCACAAACAATTTTGCCATTTTATTTAAATCTGCTCTATTTCCTTTTAGGTAGCACATACCCAAAGAGTACACACAGGTAATTTTGCCATCACAGTAATCTGCTCTGCGTCCTTTTAGGTAGGACATACCCAGGGGCACAGGTAATTTTGCTGTTGCATTAATATGCTCTGTGTCCTTTTAGGTAGCACATACCCAAGGGCACCGGTAATTTTGCTGTTACATTAATCTGCTCTGTGTCCTTTTAGGTAGCACATACCCAAGGGCACAGGTAATTTTGCTGTTACATTAATCTGCTCTGTGTCCTTTTAGGTAGCACATACCCAAGGGCACAGGTAATTTTGCTGTTACATTAATCTGCTCTGTGTCCTTTTAGGTAGCACATACCCAAGGGCACAGGTAATTTTGCTGTTACATTAATCTGCTCTGTGTCCTTTTAGGTAGCACATACCCAAGGGCACAGGTAATTTTGCTGTTACATTAATCTGCTCTGTGTCCTTTTAGGTAGCACATACCCAAGGGCACAGGTAATTTTGCTGTTACATTAATCTGCTCTGTGTCCTTTCAGGTAGCACATACCCAAGGGCACAGGTAATTTTGCTGTTACATTAATCTGCTCTGTGTCCTTTTAGGTAGCACATACCCAAGGGCACAGGTAATTTTTTCTTTGCATTAATCTGCTCTGTGTTCTTTTAGGTAGCACATACCCAAGGACACAAGTAATTTTGCCTTTGCGTTATTCCGCTGTGTACCCTTTTAGTTAGCAGATACCCAAGGGCACAGGTAATTTTGCTGTTACATTAATCTGCTCTGTGTCCTTTTAGGTAGCACATACCCAAGGGCACAGGTAATTTTGCTGTTACATTAATCTGCTCTGTGTCCTTTCAGGTAGCACATACCCAAGGGCACAGGTAATTTTGCTGTTACATTAATCTGCTCTGTGTCCTTTTAGGTAGCACATACCCAAGGGCACAGGTAATTTTGCTGTTACATTAATCTGCTCTGTGTCCTTTTAGGTAGCACATACCCAAGGGCACAGGTAATTTTGCTGTTACATTAATCTGCTCTGTGTCCTTTTAGGTAGCACATACCCAAGGGCACAGGTAATTTTGCTGTTACATTAATCTGCTCTGTGTCCTTTTAGGTAGCACATACCCAAGGGCACAGGTAATTTTGCTGTTACATTAATCTGCTCTGTGTCCTTTCAGGTAGCACATACCCAAGGGCACAGGTAATTTTGCTGTTACATTAATCTGCTCTGTGTCCTTTTAGGTAGCACATACCCAAGGGCACAGGTAATTTTTTCTTTGCATTAATCTGCTCTGTGTTCTTTTAGGTAGCACATACCCAAGGACACAAGTAATTTTGCCTTTGCGTTATTCCGCTGTGTACCCTTTTAGTTAGCACATACCCAAGGGCACAGGTAATTTTGCTGTTACATAAATCTGCTCTGTGTCCTTTTAGGTAGCACATACCCAAGGGCACAGGTAATTTTGCTATCACGTTAATCTGCTCTGTGACCTTTTAGGTAGCACATACCCAAGGGCACATGTAATTTTGCTGTTACATTAATCTATTTCTGTGTCCTTTTACGTAGCCCATACCCAAGGGCACTAGTAATTTGTTTGTTACATTATCCTGCTCTGTGTCATTTGGTGTGCAAATACTTATTTTCTGCAAACAAAGGTACAAGATATAACAATACTTGATATATTATTTAATTTTAAGTCAATGTCTTTGTTCCTGCTACAGAATACAACATGTGTGAAGCTTACAGATGGCACAATTCAACAAAACGTCCCTCCATTAATAGTCCTGAGTTTCGAGTTCACCAAGAGCACTGGATAAAAAGACAAAAGATGCATTGATTTATATAGGGTTAGTCTCAGTCTGAATTAGAATATTCACAAATGCCAGAAGGAATGTGCTGAATTTTTTAATAAAACAGTACACAGAGTTGTGAATAGTTCATCTTCTCTTTGGAATTCTGTATAAATGCGTCTTTTGTCTTTGAGTCCAGCGGTCTTAGTGAACTGGAAACTGAACTATTACTTTGTGCATGTTTGGACAGGTTCATCATTTTTCCTTACAGTACGACCCGATTTACGTAAAATCTGATGGCCAGTTTCCCCAGACCTACAGTGTTGTACAGATTTGGCCACCAAATCACATCCAGCTCACGGGTAGCTCGGCCATCTCCACCCCCAACCACCAAGTTACTTTGACAAGTAATTCTGCTTGCTGAGCCTTGGCCATGAGCCTTGCGTTTTGCAGCAGCAATAGCCTCTTTGGGATCAATTGCAGCTGTAGTTTCTGAAAGTTCGAGGTTCCCTCTCCAAAGAACTTGTTCTTTTAAGGACACAGTGTTCTGTTTCTCTAATGCAGCTTTAAATTTTGTCAAGTCGAATAGACGGTAGGTAACCTTCCTTGTAGAGGCTTTCAAAATTGGTGGCCGCCAGTGGTTCACGTTTCTCACGGCATTAGGCTGTGGATCACCAAGGTCTTTAAGTAGTTGTTGAAAAAACTTATATGGAACTAAGTTCAGTTCTATAGTCTGCCAGTTTCCTATAAGAGAACAATAAACTAAATCAAGTTTTGTTTCCATTTTGATAACTAGAGCCCAGTAGGAGTTATGCTTAATCCTTCTGCTGTTTATTTGTTTGTTTGCTTGCTTGTTTTTTTGGGGGGGAGGGGGGGGGGCGGAATCTAAGGTAAGGATTATGTGTGTCTCCATGTGTGTCTCGCGTGAAACGTGGTGAACGCGTGACTTGTCAAATACGCTGCAATTTTGGCTAACAATGTTCGGCTGTCCTTCAAAGGGGAAGGATATATGGGCCAAGCCCAGTACAGGTGCTATAACACACGTTGGAACCGGTATTTTATTTTTTCTGTTGGTTTAGAGTTTATCCGACTCACAGAGTGAGCGAAAACGCGCGCGCGTGACGGAAATAGTTCGGAATGTATGCGGACACTATTCGATATTTTTAATAGGCATTTTCTTTCGCTTTGGCTTCAGGTTTACTCCCGATCTCAATTGCCCCTGGGTTAAGGAATTGCCCATGAATTTTTATCTAGAACTTACTTTTATGCCTTTGATGATGAACTCCATTGACCCTCTCAGTCACACCAACCAGCCATAGTTTATACTCTGCTAGAACAGGGGAAGATCTTATCGCTTGGGGCTCCAACTTCTTGATCTCTTGATCACCCTCCATAAAGGCTGCCCGCCTCGGCAGTGGCTTATTTATATGCCGCTGAGCAAAGTGCTTCAGAAGTGCTTGAAACGTTTTTAACGTTTTGCCACACTCGTCACAACATAAAATTGGAGTAGCCATGTTTTTTGCCGTTAGGTGAGGTTGCATTTGACACCAATCAGACCACCAAGAAAATAAGATCCCATGTGTCATGTTGCTTCTTTTGTTCGTCAAACCAATCAGGTCTGATGATTTGTTACTTTTTTATAGCACCTTTCAAAGTCGAATGTCACGTACACTATTCACTCCCACGGACCTTGGGGGGGGGGGGGGGGGGGTTGAAGGGGAATACTCGAGGTGAGGAGTCATTTTCTAGGTTTGCCTTGGCGATCGGGGACTTTTCCGGGGGGTGAGAAATTTACTAGTGAACCTATTTTGGGTCCGGGAGGACGTTTTTGGTGTAGGTAGGATTGTGCGTACCTACATGTTCGTAATCTTATGTCAAACAATCGGAAAACTTTTTGTTCCAGTGTTGACCTACTTGGACTTTTTTGTCTGTGTCAAAAATTAGCCTCATTTGCACCTCCCCGTCACTAATATAGCTGGGTACCCCCACCTCCCAGGCCCACATACGACTGCTTGGGAAGCTAAGAATGGGCTGCACCAAATCCGAATTACCAAACAACCTCTTTTGTCGGAAGTATGTAATGTAAATGTAACTAACGGTTACGGTCAATGGACCGTCTTATAACTACGCTATTCTGGAAAGGCTCTATAGTGCCATGATAATTCTTGTGATCGGTCACCCTCAGAGAAAAAAATTTGGCTGTTTGCCGGCTTGAACAATTGTTTTATGGACCAATCAAGTGTCACGGTTTAGTTTCCAGCCAGGTGAGATGCCTGGTCGGTTTCCTTTTAGGTTTTAAAAAAGCGTTCAGATTTCTCTTTTTCTTTTGACGGTTCCTTCGCTTCTTTCGAGTCCTGAACTGAGATCAATGGAATCTAAGAAAAAACTTAAACGTTTAGCGAAACAGCCAGAGGAGGGAAGAGACAAATACTACAAAAAGTTGAGGCGAGAGCAGTTCAAAAGAAGGCAGCAGCGGAAGAAAGGTCTTGAACCACAGCGGCAGAGTGAACCATCCCTTTTGGCGAGGGCTCCGTTGAAAACTGCTGAGAAAAAAAAGGGAAAGTGTGCGGAAGAGCTGAGATTTTTACCGAGAGGCAAAATTATGGTTTCGGCCGCACTGAAAAACGCGATGGCATCGAGAAATGTGAAAAAGTCCAGGACGGAGCACTCAGTCGAATCCAAGAAAGCCCAACAAAGCCAAAAGCCCCAGAAAGCAAAGAGCAGCCACACCACCAACGATTTAAAAGAAATTGCCTTAAGCAACTTAAAGCGTGATGTGGGAAGAGGATCCATCGGGAGTGGTACCTTTGGTGCCTGCTATTTGGCAAAATACCGCGGGATTCGCGTGGTGTTTAAAGAATTCAAGGCGAGAGAGCACACCGACATGGAAAAGCTAAGAAAGGAGGCGGCGTACGAAGCACGTGTCATCCAAAGCTTGGGAGACCATCCAGGGATACCCCTTCTATTTGGCGTTATTTTGGAGCAACCCACCGTTGGTATTGTCCTACAGTTCCACGGTGATGACGAAGGCAGCATGACGGTTTACAAGGCCGCAAAAGAAGAGATTTTCAAAGAAATTGAAGTCTGGAACCAAGTGCTTTGCGAAGTTGCGGATGCATTGGAGCATGTTCATCGATGTGGGTACATCCACAACGATTTGAAAAGCAACAACGTTGTTTTGGAGACGAGGGAGGGCCGCCCAAGTCCAGTGCTTATAGATTTCGGCAAGAGTGTGCTTGCAACCAGAGCCAAAACTCCCGCGGCTAAACTTGCACACATTCGCGAACAATATAAGAACAGTTACATCGCGCCGGAACTTGTCGATGGAAAGGGAAAACCTTCTGTGACCACGGATGTGTATTCTTTAGCTTTTTTGATTAAGTGCGTTTATAAATTCTTGAAGTTGGCAGTAAATGCTACAGTGAGGGACGCTATCGAAAATGCGGCCGAGAGTAGGCCATCAATTGGCGCCTTGAAAGAATCGTTGTCACCCGCATAACTGACTTGCAAAGATACGCGATGCCGTGCAGTTTCAATATCTCGTAAAAATCATTCATGTTGACATTTTTTTCTTTTGCTTTTAGACTCTAAGGCATTATAGGATAATAATGTTTCTGTTAATAATAATAAGGTTTTTTGTACCTGCAATTGTACATATCAGTTCCTGTTTCTTGTTTTAAAATGGCGTGTACAAGGGGACATATTAGTAGCAACCTTTCGTGAATGTGTAAGATTTATTACGACATTTGCAGGGGACAAATCGATTATTAAAGAAAAAAAGACTGAAAAACAAAACACTGTGAGAGCAGCGGAAATAATCAATGCATTAGGTAATTAATCCTCCTTTGTTAGCTTTTGTTGTGTGCCCAGGTTCAAGAGAAGCGAAGCCCTTCTAAGATGCTCGGTCGCGTAAACAAGGTCGAATAAGCAGTGGCCGAGGAGATTGCGGGGGATTTATATTTCGCTAGCAAGCAGGCTCTCTCTTTGGCTTTCGCACGAATGCCCTGTGCAAACCGCAAAAATTACCAGAAGCGGAAGTCGCAGTAACAAGTAACGAATTCCATGTGGAGTTAAAATGATTTGCAACACAGTTACTATTACGGCATCTAGTATATAAAATGTGATAATATAGCAAAGGTTAGCTAGTTGACACAACCAGGTCAAAATTTTCAGCGCTCTCGTTTTCATCAGTCATGCAAACGACCGGACAAAAAAGAAATTCTATGAATCCTAGGAAATTCTAGCGAACACGAGTGCGACGGCAGCCCAAAGCTACTGGAAAAAAGAGCGTAGCGAAAGGGTTGAAGTGAACAAGTTCCCGCAGGAAACGTAGAAAAGAAAACAATTTTTAGCGGACTACCAATTAAGACAAAATAGAGTGCTGCTAAAGGATTAAATATGGCATTTGAAAACGTGACCTACGAGTAGACTCACTTAGTGTGTTATTCGCGCGAGCCGCCAAGATACTCGCGCGAATAACACACTACATGAGCCTGCCTACAGTTAATTTCAAAACGCCGCCCGCAATTATCGTTTTGTTTTCGGTTTCTTTTCCCTTTTGTGTTTGTCAACAAGCCTTATTGAATTTTAATATCTGTCAACATTGCCATAATTTGCAGGAAAGGACTAACACCTCGATTCATTCTTATGAATCCTCAAGGTGAGAAACCATGGCGTTAAGTTACCTGTTAATATTAACTGAGGGGGGATTGAATCCCCCTTCAGCTAATTTGCATAACAAATCCTGAAGCGAGAAAAGCTCATCATGTACTGGAGTATGCTGCGCAAAAAGTATGCTCTTTGAGCTTCTTTTAAGCAGTCTGGTGTAGGGTTGCATACTTCTCTATGGCTGGAATTGGGATATTTCAGTATCTTCTTTCACCATACTAACTTGGACATTATTTTAAAAGAAACGTGAACTGCGACACTAAAAGATCCTGTTTATCTGTCCTTGCTGTCTTCGTCGTCATTTTTGTTGTTGTTGTTGTTGTTTTCAAGTAGACTTAGCTTTTTGTGTCATTTACCACATTCAAAAATTCCTAAATAACCACAGCATAAGTCCAAGCATACGCTATCATTAAAAAGAGCACAGCGTTATCTTCACTACTTTGAATCAGACTTCCACGTATGACCCACGATGTTTCCGTCTCCTGTACGCACAGAAAAATACCCCGGCTACAATGAGAACCACCGCGATAGGCACACCGAGAGCCAAGAGTACAATTTCTCTTGTGGTAATTTTTTTGCCGTGTTTACCTAAAAAAACAAAACAAAACAAAACAAAAAAAAAACAAGTTATCGATCAGTTATGGAATGGTTATGGTATGTTATGGTATGGTATGGTGTGGTATGGTATGGTATGGTATGGTATGGTATGGTATGGTATGGTAATTGTATGGTATGGTATGGTATGGTATGGTATGGCAAGCGGAGTATAAAATAGACATTTTTTGAAACCTTAAAAAAACAATGTAAACATCTCATTTCTCATTTTTTTTTTAAAGGTTTGCCGTTTCGATATAAACAGTAAGAGCAGTGAATTTCTTCCGTAAGTTGATTTCTGTATTCGATTAGATTCTAGAGCTAAAATGGGTTGTCCTTTTTTTGTTTGTTTGTTTGTTTTTCCGTTATTTTCGAAAACTGTTTGACAGTGACATCATGTGTATTTTACTGCAACATTTTGATGGATGAAGTTTATCTCATCCACAAAAACAAGGAAACAAACAAACAAACAAACAAACAAAAAAACGCTTTTTTCCCATAATCTATGCTGCAAAAGAATGCTTTGCGCCTTTAGGTGTGTGTCTACTATCCTTGTACAAGTTATGGATGGAGCTGTGGTGGGGCGGATATGTGCTGGAATTGTTCACTTTCTGTTAAAAGCACGAAATTTGGTGGAAAGATAGTTTTTAACGTGTTGATGGATATCTGATATAGTGCCACTGCGAAAATTTGACGTGAACTGAGTTAAGAGGGTGTTTCAAAATGGCCGCCATCTTGAACCGGAAGTGGAATTGTAACTTAATAGAAAAGCCCTAATAGTTAGTTGTTTGCCTTGAAAACGGTCCTGAAGCAGGCAGAGGAATCTAGTTTTAGTATATAAACAATTTTGCTGTAATTGGAGCCACAGAACACAAGACTGATACAAATACATAAAATATTCAAAATGGCCGCTACTTTAAACCGGAAGTTGTGTATAAATCGGAAAATAATAATAATAATAATAATAATAATAATAATAATAAAATATTTATATAGCGCCAATATCCTAAAAGTTCAAAAGCGCTTTACAGAAGTAACGTTAAAAATATTAAAAACACTATTAAAAAAAATAAATATAAAAATAATTAAAAAGTTACAAAAAAAAATGCTTAAAATCTTAAGACTAATAAAAAAAGTTGCTAAAAAGTTATAAAAATGTTTTTTAAAAAGGAAAGTTTTAAGTTTATGTTTAAAAAGGGACACTGAGGAGCTGTTCTTGATGTCAGAAGGCAGAGTATTCCAGAGTGTAGGAGCTGCCACGGAGAAAGATCTTGCGCCATATGTTTTCAAATTGAAATGCGGAATTGAAAGAAGGTCTTTTGAAGATGAACGTAGCTGACGAGGTGGAGTGTAAGGAGTAAGAAGATCGCGAACGTATGTAGGTGCCAGATCGTTTAGAGCCTTGTACGTGATGAGTAGAATTTTAAAGATGATGCGATAATTAACAGGAAGCCAGTGGAGATTTAACAAAATAGGTGTGATGTGTTCGTGTTTTCTTGAGAGGGTAATGAGACGAGCGGCGGCATTCTGGACGTGCTGTAACTTTTTTATTAGACAGTTCGGTAAGCCATAGAGTAAAGAATTGCAGTGATCCAATTTTGAAGATACAAACGCATGAACAAGTATTTCAGTAGTGGTGGATGACAGGTACTTTCTTATATTGCTGATATTACGGAGATGATAAAAAGATGATTTGCAAATACTTGCAATATGCTCATTGAAACGAAAATGATGGTCAAAAATGACACCAATATTTCTTGCTTTCTGCGAGGAGCGGATGGTCTCATTAACGACAGAGATTTCTTGAAGGATTGGTCTCGGTAGATGTTTAGCGGAGATCACTAGAAGTTCAGTCTTATCTTTGTTCAGTTTAAGACGATTAACCAACATCCAGTGATCAATCTCGTGTACACAGCGCTCAATGTTGGACACAGCTAAATCCCTATCACCGGGTATAGTTGGCTGAAAGGACAGATAAAGTTGTGAATCATCAGCATAAAAATGATAACTCAAGTTAAATTTCTTAACAATGTCAGAAAGGGGTGAAGTGTAAAGCAGGTACAAAATGGGTTCCAACACTGATCCTTGTGGAACACCACACTGAAGAGCATGATTCAAGGAAGCCCCGCCATCCACGGACACATACTGCATGCGATTGGACAGATAAGATTTAAACCATAATAACGGCATGCCGGTAACTCCAAAGCGCTGTTGTAGACGAAAGAGGAGAATATCGTGGTCAACAGTATCGAAAGCAGCAGAGAGGTCCAGAAGTAATAAAATTACCGTTCTACGATTATCAATGGCTGTGAGGATGTCATTATGCACGCGAATGAGAGCCGTTTCTGTGCTGTGATACTGTTTGTAGGCAGACTGAAATGACTCGTTCAGATTGTTTTTGTTAATATAGGAGATCAATTGGTTAGCAACCAACTTCTCAATTGCTTTGCTGAGAAGGTAAGATTCGAAACAGGACGATAGTTTGAAAACTGCGTGTGATCCAGGGAAGGCTTCTTAAGGAGAGGACGTAGCTTAGCAACTTTTAATTGAGAGGGCATTTGGCCAGATTGCAGCGAAGTATTAATAATCTTGGTGATAAATGGAAGCAGTGTGCTCAGAGCGTTTCTTGTGACATAGCCAGGAAGAGGATCAAGATCACATGACTTGGAAGATATTTTCACAACACATTTGCGGACTTCATCAACATTTACCAAACTGAACTCATTAAACGTATAAGGACAGACCCGGTTGACTTCGGGAACTTGGTGGATGAGAGCTGCATTATCTAAGTCGACCCGTATTTTGGTGATCTTATCGGAAAAGAACTCGACGAACTTATTTGCGAGATCCAAAGGCGAGTTGCAGGGCGGATATGGTGTAACACACTTTCTATGTAATAGACTGTCAATTGTCTTGAAAAGTAGTTTATAGTCCGACTGATTATCACTGATTAGTTTAGTGTAGTAAGTTCTCTTGGAAGAACAAATTAAGGAGTTGACGGCACGGCATTGATCAATAAACAACTGGCGATCGACTGGAAGTTTGGTCCTTCGCCAACGTCGCTCCAGTCTCCTGCGATCTTTCTTCAAGTTGTTTATTTCTTCAGAATACCAAGGTGCAGCCGGACGCAGAGTAATTGTTTTGGTTTTAACAGGAGCGTGGATATCAAGTATGGAACTTAGAACATCGTTATACTGACTGATTAGATCATCAAGGCATGGAAGCGTTGTGGCAAAGAGACTCGAAAGACTAGAATTCGTGACATCAGAACCAAAACTATCAAAGTCAATGGAGCGAAGTTTTCTAAATGTGATAATCTTCTTGTCAAACACTGGCTTTTTAAGCATCAGGTGAAAGTGAACGGCGGCATGATCAGATATAACAAAAGGGGAATCAATTGACAGATTTGAAACAATGTCATCATCCGATCTAGTGATAACAAGATCCAAGGTGTGACCTTCTTTATGTGTAGATCCAATTGTGTGCTGATTAAGATTGAAAACATCCAACAACTGAAGGAATGCGGCTACGTGTTCAGAGTCACAAGTATCAACATGAAAGTTGAAATCGCCAACTATTAATAAGCTACCAGGAATAGTAACGTATTGTTCCAAGAACGTGAAGAATTCATCCAGGAATATAGCAGGTGTAGAACCATTAGTATTCGAAGGGAGTGGACGATAAACAATGACAATTCTTATACTTTTATCAACCGAGTTCAACCTTTATCTGTCTTGAAAACCTCTTTATTTTCCATTTTATAATAATTATATTGCCTCTTTCATCATAATTACATGCTGTTTGGCTATCCTGCTCTTAAAAACGACTTTTATAATATGTTTGAGTTACAGATACATCTTATACATTCAAGTACAATTGACTGCTGGTTATGTCTGAACCAAAATTTTTCAAAAGGTCAAGTTTTTTTAGCAAAGTTAAAAAGAGTGCGGGCCTGCGGGACTCCCACGCGCGTGTTTTAGCCTTTTAAAATGGCTTAAAAATTTAAGCCGGAAGTTGTAACTGCAGTTTTGATTTGTGATTCTCTTTTTAGTGTCTAAAAGAGTAACAGGCCTGCGCGCCTCCTGCGCGCGTGCTTTAGCCTTTCTAGGATTTTGCTCTCACGAGCATATCTTTGAGGGGAGGTTCCTTGAAAATGTCGTTTAGCAATGGTTGCTGTGTTATGAAATGCCAGCTGTTTATGAGTATTGGTTTTAAGTTAGGCACTGCTGGGTGTTATTGCGTTACAAAGGGCAAGATTTTCTTTTTTTGCTTTTGTTTTTATCGGAGGGCTTGATTCCTGCCTTCAAAAGTAACTTCTGAGAGGGTTGTTTGAATAAAGTTTTCTGGGCATCCTCTCAGCCTCAAGAAGATGTGTTTTGAAGTTTGTGACGCTCTCTTCAAAGAATGTTTTAGAAGAGTTAGTTCTGTGTACTGAAATGTCTCAGTGGGCTTAAAATGGGTGTGTACATCTAGCACCAGCTCATTTCTAAATCCTTCACCTTTGTAAACAGTAGTGTCCAAAAAGTTTGTTTCTGTTTTGGATACTTCAGCCGTAAACTTGATAGTTTGATGTTGTTTGTTAGCTTGTTCAATGAACTGTGTGATCTCTTCTCTGGTTACCTTAGCCATGAAAATGTTGGCGAAAGCAACTGCCATTTGGTGCCCGTGGTAGTCCCATGTATTTGTACGTAGTTTTTTCCATTAAACTGGAAGGAGTTCTCCGCTAGGATAAGTTTGAGCGCTCTTTGCAGTAGTCGTATAGGGATAGCAGGTTCGTTTTTTATGTTTATTCCTTCCTCTTCTGGTATATTTGTACATAAGCTCATAACGTCCATTGAAACAAGGATTGTGTTTTCTGGTACCTTCGTTTTCTCTAAGAAATTGATGAAGTAAGTTGTATCTTTTAGATATGACTTTTGTTGTTGTGCTATAGGCTGAAGGAGTTTATCGACGAATGAGGATAGTCTCTCTGTTGGGCCGTCACACCCTGATATAATAGGTCTCCCGACTGGGGTCGGTTTGTGTATCTTTGTTAGGGTGTAGAATATTGGAATATGAGGCGGTTGTGGTGTTTGACAAAGCCATATTTGGTCATTTCATCTTTGTGGTTTCCAAGATAGAGTCCGCTAATAAGCTGTTGAACTCTTAGGTTTGTTTCCTCTACCAAAGGATTCACAAGAGGTCTGTAGTGTTTCCTGTTATCTAGCTGGGTTTGACCTTCTTTAATTTTGTCCTCAATGTGTAGAACTACAGATGTAGTTTCTTTGTCAACCTTTTTAAGGTTAATGTTGGTGTCACGCTTTAGGGTGTTAAGTGTCTCGCGTTCAGCGGGATTAAGATTATCCTTTGGATTTTTGAGTTCTAGTTCTGCCAGTTGAATTTTGACCTCTTCTAAATAGCTTTCAAGGGCTACGGATGGTTGTACTTGTGGTTACCATGTAGATTTAACGTGGAAAGGATGAGGTTTTGTGTTTTCCCCGTGAAAAATGTATTGAAGACGCATTCTTCTCGCGAAATGATCGACGTCGCGCAAGAGTTGTTTTTTAGTTTGCATCTCGTTTGTCACGGAAGTGGGAATGTATTTTAGTCCTTTCGCCAGTAAGTTAATCTGGTCATTTGTAAGCTTTTTATCCGAGAGGTTTTTGATGTGTTTTTTGTTTGGTTTTTCTGCGTTCTTTTCGCCTTTTTGTTGAGCTGACCTTGGGTGGCGTTTTTGTGTTTTCTTTAAGTGAATTGATTTTTGTTGGCTTTTTGATTTATCTTTAATTGAGTTTGCTTTGGATGGTTTCTCAGTGGACCCGTATTCATATTGGGACTCAGAAAAGAGACATGTATACTGTTCGGCATGTTTATTCTGAATGTCATCTAGTTTTGACATCATTTCGCCGAACTCTGAAATTTTCTTGTTGATGCTTTCGGCTACCTTATGTACACGCTCAAGCGTAACAATGTTTTCACTAGGCGCCGAGTGCGTTAACTTCTTGAAATGTGGTTTCTTATTTACAACAGTGCTTGGGTTCTTTCTAGGAGCTTTTGGCCTCTTGCCTTGTTTGATTTGAATTCTCAAACGCTCGATCTCTCTGTAGTGAAAACGCGTAAGAGTTTTAACGAATTCATGTTGCTAAACGACATTTTCAAGGAACCGCCCCTAATATCGTACAAAAGAGAGCGTTCCCTCAAAAATATACTCGTGAGAGCAATTCAAAACTCTAGAAAGGCTAAACCAGGCGCGCAGGAGGCGCGCAGGCCTGTTACTCTTTTAGACACTAAAAAGAGGATCACAAATCAAAACTGCAGTTGCAACTTCTGGCTTAAATTCTTAAGCCGTTTTAAAATGCTAAAACACGCACGTGGGAGCCGTGCAGGCCCGTCACCCTTTTTAACTAAATTTCACTGAAATGTCTGTATGTTATATAAATTTCTTAAAGTTTATATTCTATTCTATCAAGTTTGTCTTCTTAAAACAGTACATTGGTCGGGTGGATACTTACAGTTTGCATTAGCAGTCATACATATGGCGATCTGAACAAAGATGCGGATCTGATGTGCAAATTATAGAGCATTCTGGGTAATACACAGAAGCATTCTGGGTATTATACAAATTTCTTCCAATTATTGTGTACATACTAAAAACGAAACAACATCATAGGTCAAAAACAATATCTTTATTTTTTGTTACTTCTCAGCATCAATATTACTTCCAGTTTAAGGATAATTTCATTTCCGGTTTAGAAGAAGATGCTTCCATTTGACCAAATAGTCAGAGTAATGCATTATTTTCCAAGCGGAAATTGTTGAAAATAGGCAAGGACTCGTTTTATCCAACATCAGAATTAATTTAAGTAGAAAAAAGGACACTTCCGGTAATACCAAATTCCACTTCCGATCAAGATGGCGACCATTTTGGAAAAAGTTCAAAAATTCACTTACGTAGAAAATTTTGCGATGGCACTATATCAAGTATCTACAAGTATAAAAAATTCTATCATTTCTGAGAATTTGGTGCTTTTAACACAAAATGAACAATTCAGGGCAAAATCTGCACATATCCGCCCCACTACTGGGAGATGCTAGAAGTTGCTCGCAACTATACGTCTCACTTGCGGTTCACGCACTAGGGATGCGATAGCGTTGCTTGTCGAAATTCCCTGCGTGCATCTATAACTAGATTTAAGCGCAAAATTTCCAATTCGTAACTGACGCCAGCTGGGACTGGAGGGGTCAATATGATTATAGTCACCTTTGATTGTAACCTCCACAGTGGCAGTGCAGCTCGCAGTTCCTGCTGAATTTGACGCATCACATTTATAATGTCCTTGGTCTTTTTTGGTGGCATCATGAATTACGAAGTCAGTTTCACTGGTGCTACTCTGCAGTAGTTTGCCATCCATTGTCCAAGTTACAAGTGGTACAGGAAAACCCTCAGCTTCACAAACCAAGAAGAGTGGGTTTCCTTCGACCACGGTGACTTCATCCTTGCTTCTTTTGATCATTTTTGGTGGCGCTTTAACAAAGGAAGAAAACGTATGTTTTACTCGGTCAACAAGTACTTTATTTTATGCATTTGCAAAGATGAAAAGGCACAGCCCAACGTTCCAAAATGTTTTGGCCAACATACACAAGACTTGTTGGACACGCTGCCAAACGTTTGAAAAAGGCGCGTTAACTGTTAATTTTAAATGCGGATTAGGCAAGAGCACTTTGCACATTGCAATCGATACACGATTAAAAACATGCAATGTTTATGACAATTCAGTCTGAATTCATCCCGGTGTCATTTTGCGGAAGAAACGTTGAAAAAGGATGCACTTGATTGGCTTTTGTCGGAATTAAACAGGAAGTACAGAACGATCTAAAAATCCCTAAAAATTGGGAATCTTGAATCCAGAGAAATAGAAAGTATAGTCTTGAAATTTTTTATGGGAAAGAGGCTATTTAATTGTTATCATGTTCAAGTCTCTCTCTCTCTCTCTCTCTGTCTCTCTCTCTCTCTCTCTCTCTCTCTCTCTCTCTGAGAGAGAGAAAATGTATGTTTTACTCGGTCACGCTATTCTATTTCTAAAATTATGGAGAGACTTGTTTATAATCAACTTTGTTCATATCTTTCGGATAACAAATTATTGAACAAATATCAATCAGGTTTTAGAGCGCTACATTCCACAGCTACAGCTTTACTTGACGCCACTAATCAATGGTACTTCAACATTGACTCTGCTCTCGTCACCTCTGTCGTTTTTCTCGATTTAGCAAAAGCAAAGCCTTTGATACAATAGATCACAATATCTTATTGGAAAAACTACAATTTTTTGGCGTTAGTACAAGCTCTATTCATTGGTTTAAAGCATACCTTACTGATCGACAGCAGATATGTCAAGTTAATGGCTGTCTATCCAATAGCAGACCCCTTTCTTGTGGAGTGCCTCAGGGATCAATTTTCGGGCCCTTGTTATTTCTTATTTACATAAATGATCTACCCTGTTCTCTTAACTTTTCCAAAGCACGGATGTTTGCCGACGATACAAATATTACTATTACGGCGGCTTGTTTTGGTGATTTGGAGAACACGGTAAATAATGAATTAGAAAGTGTCGGTCAATGGCTTATCGCTAATAAATTAAGCTTAAACATTGTAAAGACCGAGTATTTATTAGTTTGTTCTAATTATAAATCAGCTCAACTGGCGTTACCCTTCCAATTAAACTGGGAGATGATCCAATAAAAAGAGTAAAGGTCAGCAAATCTCTAGGTGTCTACTGATATTGATGAGCATCTGTCGTGGTCGAATCACATTGATCACATTGCGAAAAAGGTTTCTTCTGGCCTCGCCGGCTTAAAACAAGTCAGACCTTTTGTTCCAACAGAGGTTTTGATTTCAATTTTTAAAGCGCTGATTCTTCCTTACTTTGATTATTGTGATATAGTCTGGGCAGGTCTAAACAAGGGCCTGTCCGAAAGAATCGATAAACTATATAATAGAGCAGCTCGGATCATCACTCTGAGCAACTGGGAGACTAGATCTGCAGACATTTTAAAGATGCTTCAGTGGGATACTCTTGGAGTTCGACGCGAACAACATACAGCAATTATGATGCATAAAATCTTGCATAATAGAGCTCCAGAGTACCTCACTGAAGAAATAAACCTGGTTCGTGATGGCACTGCTTACAGCCTCAGAGACTCAATCTACAATTTAGCTCTCCAAAAACCTAGAACTGAAATCTTGAAAAAGAGTTTCTCTTATCGTGGGGCTAAATTGTGGAATTCACTTCCAAACAAGATGAAATCAGAGGAGTCTCTTGAGTCATTTCGAAAGCGTCTATTCACACTCGGTCTCCAATAGTATGTAATACTCCTACTTGTAACTTATTTCTATGTAGATATTTGTATATAGTACATATTTAATTATCAATGTAATAGTTTTTAACACGGCTTTCTCGGAAAACAATTCGCTGTAATTGAAGAAATTCCGTGTATAAATAAAGTGTTCTGTTCTGTTCTGTTCTGTTCTGTTCTGTTCTCTCTCTCTCTCTCTCTCTCTCTCTCTAGAGGAAAAGTGGGGCACTTTAGTAACAACTTTCTCTTTTGGAAATAATTTCCCCAATTTTATGTGGTAACTGCTGAAACCTACGCTCCAAACACCTCCCTCATAGAGCCTTAATCTGGCAAATTCCAAATCAAAAACATTAAAACTACAGAGAGTAAGCCACATAATTGTCGTTAAGAGGGTACAAAAGTTCCCTACGTCGTGGTAAGCGCTTTTTTATTTGCTCTCAAATCCATTTCCCTGCCAGATTGTAGCTATTGCCTTACCATTTATTCGCCACACGATTCTCTCGCTTACCACAGCACTTTAAATTGGAGATATTGCGATCCAGAAAAATCTGTCGTGTATGTGTTTGACTTTTCATATACATGAAAGGAATCACAGTTCGGAAAAAGACCATTTTTTGCATCCCGAGTTTGGTAAGACGATTGTGCCACTTTGAACCAATCTCCATCCACACAAATTTGAGGGAGGTTTAAACACGGAGCGAGCCTATATAAGGAGGCTGAACTGTTCAGCCTGCCAATCACAAATCCCAAAGGACGTCACAAAACAAAAGGTTTAATTAGCAAAACAATGACTCTGCACGTGCGATACAGATTTTGGTACATTTCTTTGCCGTCCTCTGCAAAACAACAACGTGAAATGAATATGTATGTTTTGCACTGTATATTAATTATTTACCATCTTTCATTCTACATAAGTGAAAACGTTGTTTTATAAAACAACGCTATTTCTCCTGGTACCCGCTTCTGTTGTCCGACGGTTACTTTGGCCGCCATCGGCCGCCATTGCTGAAGAAAAAGAAGCCAATTAAGTGCTAGAGGGGGGGCTATTTATAGGCTCGCTCCGTGTTTAAGAAGTCTATTTGTAATCTAACAAAAGAAAAGCGAAGTAAATTGGATGTTTCCTTATTTTTTGGTGAATTTTTTAAGTTACCAATGTCTCGAAAACGGCCTAGTTACGAAAGTTCCCGCTTTGCTAGAAGTTCTAACAAGTGATTTCGGCATAATTTCTTTAGAGATAAGAAACAGCAAGACAATCAATCTAAAAACTACAACAGTAGAAATAAGTGACTGAAAATCCAGGTCTTTCCTATAAAAATCAAGGGACCTAAGAAAAGGTGTTTTTTACCACCTTGCCGCATTTTGCGTTATCGGGGATGCGGGTGTACATATTGGTTACACAGTTGAATGTAACTCATTGCATCGGTGAATGACCATGAAAGGCATAATGGCAATAGACTAATATGCAAAAAGAAAAAAAAACTGGTTTGGTGTCCTACATGTTGGAAACTTATCCAAAAGGAGCACTTCAATAGTGAGCCTTTATATTGTAGTCAGATTGGCCACACGTTTGTCAATCAAGGACCCAAAGGCTCCAGAACAACTTGAGCTTCAACTTCAGACATGAATTTATTAAAGTAACAGGGATACGATGGACACGGTTCTTTCATTTCAAAGAAGAAGACGGCAGTGAGGGCACGGCTATAAGCAACGCAAAATGTTACGTACCATACCTGTATGTCTTAGCTTCATTATTCTGCACCGCTCATAATTGCCTTTTGCGTACATCTCGCGGGATCTTTTTTCTATGGTTGCACTTGCCATTTTCTCTCTGTTTTTATTTAAATCATTCTTTTTTGAGACGAATTTTCAAAATATCGTTTAATCTAGGTGTCTTAGGACGAATTTCCAGATCGGTTTTGGTTTAGATTAGAAGGGAGTGGCTGACAAGATGCTAACGCCCCCTTGTTCCTCGTGAACATCTCCTGACTGGAAGATTTCAGTAGGAAGACACTTGCACTGAAAAACCTTCAGGGTACTTATTTCACATGACTCGCAAAGAGCGCTAGCATGCTATACAGGACTATAGGAGTGACTTAAGAATGAGTGCGTAAAAATTTGGATTTATCAACTGTGTCAGTCGAGGTAAATCTGCTACAGTGAAGAAGTTCGAAGACTTTTGAATTTCTTTACGATGGCCAATTCACCTTATCGACACAGGTGATAAATCCAGATGTTTTTGTAACACTTTTCCACCGACGCAACACCACAGTTCCTCTATTCCGGCCATTTTTGGCGGCATAAAAACCATGGTTAGATTAAGAGCGGACCAGAGCTATTTCTTGTCGAAGTAGATATGAGGAGCACAAATGCCAGCGAACTGTTTTCAGTAGGTAACTTTCCTGAGAAGTGATTATTACGAGGGAAGTGCTTAATATATGCCAATAAAAGGGTCTAGCAAACTGCTTTGCACTTAACTTTGGGTGAAAAAGAATAAGGAACATATCTTTTTATAAATGAGGTATTTGAGTTCTCCAACAAAAAACAACAACAGCAACGGAACAAAAGGATAATTGACAGTTAGACAAGATTCACTGAAATGCACTCATCTTTTGGCAATAAGCCTTTCAGTATTGATTTTAGGTGCAAATGTTTTCAAAAGATAAAAGTTGTTTGAATGCCGTTACTGGGAGTGCATACGGCCATACTGTTAATGTTCCAGTTTTAGGCAATGGTATTACCTGAACTCGAAATAGGTGTTTACAGGGGTTCTAACAAAGAGAAGGTCTCGTGGTAAACTACTGTTAGCCTTTATTATTGTTACAGTTAGCATTTCTGATTGCTTTCAGGTTAATCAAACAAAAAGATAATTGACAGTTAGACAAAATTCACTGAAATGCACCCGCCTTTTGGCAATAAGCCGTTCAGTATTGATTTTAGGATTCAAGGTGCAAAATTTTTACAACAAAAAGTTTTTTGAATGCCGTTACTATTAATGTTCCAGCTTTAGATAGTAATATTACGTGAACTCCAAGTAGGTGCTTATGTTTACGGGGTTTCTAACAAAGAGAAGGTCTTGTTGTGAACTTTTTTTAGCCTTTATTATTGTTAAAGTTACAAAGTCTGGTCCTAATAAAGAAAAATTGCACAGAAGATGAAGTCTAAAACGTGAAATTCACGAATGGGTTTATTTGAAGCATACGCACATGCTGTGGTATTGAAAAAGCAATCAATGGGACAAACAAAGAACAGGTGCTTTAACTCACGGGAAAATGTGCGTGCTGCAAGTAAATCCATTCCACCATGCATTTAGTAACCGGTCAACTGTTTCCCACATTGGACAGCACGTAGTCTCGTGCATATTATAATCAACACACTACCTTGCACAATTTGACAGTCGAAATCTGTTTAGCATCCAATTATTTTCCAACCTGGACAGTAGGTAGTCCTATGAGATACAGTAAGAATAAAGTTTGAGGCCTTTTGTGTTTACTGCCTTGGCGCATACGTTTTTGCATTTTTACCACACACAGTCTGTGTCGCAGTGCGACGGCATACCTTAGGCGCAGGATAAAGAAGTTAATGTAGATCCTTTCGTGTGGGCCGTGTTTATAAACTTTGCACGGATTTAACATTCAGGGACCGCGCGAGGGGTGGGCTGAGGGGGCTTTAGCCCCCCACTTTTTGGTCCCAAAAACAAAAATAAATAAAATACAATAAATAAAAATAAAAAAGTTGGAAAATTCATTAGTCAGTGATTAGTTTCAGGGTTAACCAGTACTTGGTTTTCCCCAGTTAGATCTAATTTTCATATGGACCAAACAATAACAGAATAGAAACGGAATACTCCGCCCTCAAAAGTTCAAATCGCCTTGCTCCCATTTGGCTTGTTTAGTTGAAACTCCCGTGCGCTCTAAGGAACTGTATCTTGAAGAAATGAAATGAAGATGTGACATCGCAGTTGTAGTTTCATTTGTATTTCCACAGTTCGCATCATTTTCATTTTTTGCATCTTGAAGAGTTTGAACCTGCTCAGTCTTTTAATTGCAATCGACTGCAGTTGACATTCTCGCTATCGTTTGGCCTCTAACTCTCGTGAACTCTCATTGACTCCCTTCTTCTCTAAAGGGTATGAATTTTTGTCGACTCTCGTTTTGTCTGGTCCGGCATAACGAACTGCGGTCTGTCTCCAGATAGGACTATCGGCAACAGCGTACTCTGATATTTGCTGAAAATCAACGTTAAGCCTCTCTATATGCATGTAAACTTTGCAACTAGGATAGCTGCCGAAAGTTTTGCTGAAAGATCTCTGTCGCTCCTCGCTATTAACGATGAGAAATAAGGCATTCATGCAGCACTCAGGACATACCGACACGCTGACTTTGGTGAAATATATAGTTCATGATACTCAGCTCAGCTTTCTTAGATGACCTTATTCTGTAATATGACGACAGGTTTGCTTGAACAAGTCTCAAGGAAAATGTTTTTGAGTTCGAGACCTTAAATGCGAATGCGTAAAGATTTGCACCTTGCCGGATACGACTTAAAATGTGTGTAGGGATGAAAGAACACTCAGGCTCAGGCACATTATTTTGGAACTATCCTGGCTATTCCTGTTCCGGTTTAGAAATAACAGAATATCCAGAGCACTGAATCCCTAAAAGAACGTGATTTTTCCTATTCTGATAAACCAAAACATTCCGACCGCATTCCGTTCATTTTGGTGTCGTTAATACACTACTGAGGGAAGGGAATAGTGTCCATACTGAGAAAACACCAACTGTATATCGTCTTCTATTCCGGATAAGACCACCAAAACGTGCCCTAAGTATCAACATTATTAATCACTGGTTAGTTCAAAGAGTTTGATACCCTTAGTTTAGCTTTGGTCCTTTACTTATGGGTCTATATACTTCAATCAATTTATATTGTGCATGGTCCATGTGTTTCCATGTTCCAATTTATACTACGCATGTTCTATATGATGGGTATAAACTGACAACTTACACTCGTCCTAGATGCATTGTTAGTCACTAAAAAGAAAAAATCATTTGCGTGAGGCTGTCACCCCACCCCCCTCCTCACCATACCCTTATCGAGTTAGCCCCCTCCCCCCACTTTAAAATAGGCCGCGCGGTCCCTGACATTCAAACATGGAACAACAACATAAAAGGTGCTCCTTGCAGGGAGAGGCGGAGATGACTGTCTCGAAATAATAGAGCTCTGCAAAAAATTCTACGGTAGAAGTGATCCGGTTTATCTATATGAAATACCAAACCTTTCCCTTAAACAATAAGTAAATGGAAGTTGGTACGTAAATCCTGAAAAGCGAATTTCGCTTTCCCAGTCAAGATTACCCCCCACCCATGTTTAAATTTTCTATATTCGTTGAACATATACGTACTGTATCGCGAGTTGTGGGGATGCGCTTATTCAAGCATTCGCGGTGTTTTCCCAATATCAGCTATGAAAGCCTTATCAAGTAGCAAGGGCCTATTTCTTCAAAGTTTAACACGTACCTTATCTCCAAAACGAATCCGAGGTCCCCATTTTTTGGTTGAATCAGCAACTGCAGCGGAAATTTGGACAGCAATCGTCCATACAAAAGTTTTCCAGCGAACATATTTAAGAAAGAAATAAGTGCGTGTACCGTGTTGGCATTGATCATGAGGTTGAGTGTGTTAAAGGTTTAATTAATTTTCGGTGAACACCCATTGAAAAAATAGCACATTTACCAAGCATTTCATGTAACAAAATGATTTTAATAGTGTGTTACCAAGTGCCCCATTTTGTTACAAAAGTGCCTGATTTCGTGACAAAAGTGCCCGAGTTGTTACGAAAGTGCCCTACTTTCGGTTACGAAAGTGCCCTGAAAGGGTTACCAAAGTTCCCTTGTTCGTTACCAAAGTTCCCTTTTTTGGTTACCAAAGTTCCCTTTCTAGGTGACGAAAGTGCCCTTTCCTCTGGCTGTCTCTCTCTGTCTCTCTCTGTCTCTCTCTGTCTCTCTGTCTCTCTCTCTCTCTCTCTCTCTCTCTCTCTCTCTCTCTCTCTGTCTGTCTGTCTGTCTGTCTGTCTGTCTGTCTGTCTGTCTGTCTGTCTCTCTCTCTTCTCTCTCGAGTTACAAATACCCCTCGCCAGTAGTGGGAAGCTGGGAACGGCCGCCGAAAATTTGATTGACGGCAGCGAAAACCGCAGATGTCGATTGAGCTTTGAATTCTAGACTCCGCATTTATTGAAAGGCGCAGTAAAGATTAACGTCATTCATAACTGATGTACATACGATATAAGGCATTCGTTTTCTTCTAATACATGTATACTTCTTAATATAATGTCTGCAAAACGTAGTAGCAGCACGATGATCTATAGTGTTTATTAAATGTCGTTACAGTTTATTGTTCCTAAATGTTTCATAAAAAGTCTTCAATCTTAGGACTTATTAATTACGTAATCAAGCAGTAAAAATAAGACATATTTATTAGGATTGCTCTAGACTTAGGAATCCCGTATGACTATAGTTTATGGCCACATCAAGAACAATTTTCCGTGGGCTTGTGCTTCCTGGGGATAGATTTTGAAAAGTCAGTCCAAGCCAGCAATAAAATCATTGTGAGGCCATCCCTTCATCATTCAAAAGGACCGTAGTCAAGCGATAACATTGTTGTAGTTGTTGTTGTTTTTGCATCTTTTTTAAATTTCGTTCACTGCCTGATTTCATATCGTGAGGGATCGGTCATGACTGCTTTTACTGGCATTCTTACTTATCTTGTCCGTATTGAATGTGGTACATTTTTCCGTGAATTTCCTAATTACTTTTTTCTTTTACCAAGAAACGAATCAGGTAATTGACTGCAGTAATCGAAGCTTTACGTTCATTCAAACCTTTTCGGGTCAGAACTTAACTGTCTCAGTGGTCTAGTTAAAATGGAATAGGAAAATGATGACAACGTTCTAGCTTAGTTTCTCTTTTGGTGCTTATTTGTTCGTTTGTTTAGAAATCTTTCCGTTTCCTACTGTGATCTTGAGGTTGGCCGTTAGGAACCAGTCCCTCGCGAAATGAAATCTGAAAGTTCGTCCTTTTGCATTGCAGTGCACTATCTATTTCTAAGGTGGTTGATGAACGACAAACTATTGACTATAACAAGGCTCTAGATTACTAACAACTGGCAGCAGTTGAGTTAGTCGTCCGCAAGATCACTAACGTTGGCGTAAAGGCTGTTATCGTACTGATTCAGGTTGACATACGTCTGTAAAGGAACAGCAATTCAAAGGTTAACTGGGGGCTTAAACACTTTGCGTCAATTCACACGCACCACACCCACCCAAAAATGTATATCGTGTTTACCTTGTGTTTTCTCTCTATTTCTTTCATTGTCTTGCGAAGTCTGTCAAACGTGGGACGATCGGTTGGTTGTTCTTCCCAACATTTCATCATAATCTGGTATCTAAGTCACATAAATAGAATGGTTAGCACCATCAACAGAAAGGGCAGTCTAGTTTAAATTTGAATAAGGTTTAATTTAATTTTTATTTGGTCCCTGTTTTTTTCCCGTCTTCTTGTAATCTGGAACATCCAATTGTAGTAAAATGTTGAATTAGGTGATAAAATTAACCAATTGAGAAGACTTTTAAGCAGTGCGAACACTCCTTAGTTAGTCTTATCAACATTCTAGTGTCATAACGCAGTATCGAGAAAGATTTTCATCACTTGGTAATGCTGTTTTTAATCGTTATAATACGATAACATTCTGCACTGGAGAAAGCAGAATGCAATCATTCAATGACACGGATTGTGTGCCGTCTACAAATCGCACAGCAACTGTACTCACAGTTTTTCGTCAACGTGACTTGTTTTTGGCATTCTGTATCCTTCTTTAAGTTTCTCGGCGATTTGGCGAGCATTTATATCCCGGTATGGAGATCCACCTAGATGACATGACGTCACAAACTGTAATTAACAGTATAATCAATGTATGGATTCAGTCTACATAATTACGTATAATATTCTTTGTCTTGTTACCCTCTATTTAACAGTATCTCATTAAACAATAAGAATACGTAAATCAAGAGAATATTAGCAATGAACGTCTGACTCAACTGACCCGACAGTGACAATCTCGTAAAGTATGATACCATAACTCCGTCTATAATAAAAAGAAGAGAAATTAGGCAAGCTTAGTTGTAGCCAACAAAATATTCATAGAGCTGATAGGGTCGCTAGCAGAAAGACGGCCAGTAAGTCAGAAAACCGAAAGCATATCGTTTGAAAATACTTTGATGCCAAGACTTTAGTTGTATCATCTACTCGTATTCAATTGTTTAAAAGACTGGAGGTTACTTCAACGAAATGTCACCTCCATCATTCACAAATTTTAATCCCTTTTGTTTTCGTTGGGATTAAAAATGTGATTTTGGTCGGGGGAAAATTTAAAATAAGAAACAGCGAAAACTTTCAAAAGCAGAAACTAACATTGATGGATAAAATTCCGTTATCTTTGGATGGAGAAATGGAGATTCCGTCTCCAAAGAGGACATGAAAGAAGCCCTGAGGACGTAATGAGACACTGGCTGTCGCTGTGTCAGCCAGGGTTCAGCAGAGTCGGTTTAGCATAGTCTTTCAAAATGGGACGCTGTTTGAATGAGACTACAGAGTCTATATCAGCCTGTGGCAAAGCTTGCGAGTGCTGACAAAATGTGATAAAACTTCCGTGGACGAAGAAGGGGCCCAACATAATGTATACTTAAAAGATCGGAAAAATGAAAATGCTTTCCTTTCACGCACTTTACTTAAATTACTCTTTAGTTCCTCTCCCCCATCCCTTCCACCAGCTTTTATCAATAGGGCACTTCCGAGTTGTCCTTTACCTCGTTTCCGAAGCGAGGCCTGGTGCACAACCTTTCATATGAAACGAGTTTTATCTGCATGTGAATTACAAATAATTTTTGTATGAAAGGCTGTGCACCAAGACTCACTTTGAAAAAGAGGCACAAGACATCTCGGAAATGGTCTATTCAACTTCAAGTAAGATCTCTCCAGTGATTGAATAGAAACTCATCACTGCATAGCGGTTTTCAGTGGAATATCGTAGAGTACCTTGCGTTTTCACCCTTCGGTTTTCTTTTACTACGCTCTTTGATTGGACGGAACAGAAAAACTGTGCAACGTTCTCAACCAAAAAGAAGTAAACGTTAGGCTAATTGCACTTGCTCGCACTCGTTTTCTCGTCCTTGATGTTTGCGCCTATTTTCAGAGGCCAGAGTAATTACGTTGGTTATGGTTGGACCACACCTGATTAATAACCGCTCCATTGAAAAATCAAACATGCCTAGTTCCAAAGTAAAGCACTTACACGTCACTCTGTGTTGTGTATGTTCCAAACATCAAAGCCTCATAAGCAGTCCACATAACAGGTAGACGACCCTTTGAAAGAAAACAAATAAGCAGTCCAGCTTAAAACTCTCCGAGAAAAATAGTTTTTTCAGTTTTACAGAATCCACTTTGAATCCATCGTTTGCAGCTTTGACCATGCCGCAGCCTCAACATTAAGTACTATTTTAGCTTCTTTTTTTTTTTTTGGATTGTCAAGTCAAGACCGCAATTAGAGACAACTGAAAAATAATTTCGTACTAGGAAAAAAGCCCTACTAGTGCCCTTACAGTGTCACAGTATTACCTTACACTGCTTCTCGTGGGCAATGTTGAACTGCAAGAAATGTAACAGCTTGTATGTGTGTTTGTGTGTGTGGGGGGGGGGGGGGAGGGGAGGGGAAAGACTGGGGGTGCGAAAGGGAGTGTCCTTGAAAAAAGGGGGATAAGTTTTTAGCCCCCTTTCAAAATAAAGAGTGATTATTTTGTTACTGTTCACGAAGACACAACGTCTGTAAATTTTGAGACCGCTTTTTCACCTTACCCTACTTTTCCTGGCGTAAATGTCATCCTGACGCAAATTCCTCGCCATCCCAAAATCTGTCACCTTACACTTCTCTCTTTCACCAACAAGAACATTTCTCGCATCCAAGTCACGATGAATAATCTCCAAGAAACCCGTTTCAAGATAAATAATTAAGTGAAAACCTTTTGTACAGTATGCGTTATTAGTTTTCTTTCTTTTTTCTTTTAATGTGTCATTTTTTCTTTTCTTCTGGGTTCTTTAAGTGTAGTTTATTTTATGCTTTTTTGAATTGGCATTTAATATTGTAACCTACCACTCGTAAACTGGCCATGACAGAAAGATTTAGAAACGTACAGTTTGACTAAATTATGCGTTTATCAAATGACGCCAGGCAGAAACACCAGCAAGTTTTCAGACGCTTGTGAACTGGAGATTAAAATTGGATTTTCAGTCAGCCACATTTTCTGAAGTATATAATTCATAACGACCATGTACATGATTAATAAACTGATAGGAACCAACTCAGCTGATTAGCACAGTGTAATTGCTATTGAAGTATCAAAAACACCGAGTCAAGCCCCAAAACACCAACGCTTGCTAACGAGCTCATAAGTACTACTTTTTGAATTCATTATGTTTTAAGCCAACCTTCTTTGAGGACAAATAACACATTCCATCAGCAACCTGCCAAGCGAACCTTATCCACTGCTCCGCATTCAAACTGGTCTGTGGTTTTACAGCCGGGTCATTGAAGTATGTATCGTTTACTCCTCGACTCTGCCTCAAGTATCCCAGCAGATCACCAAACGGTATAAACTCAATGAGGACCAGAAGGGGGTCTATGGAAAACAAAATAATGGAAAATGCTTTCACTTACAATTTCCGTGCTTATAATTAACGTGATTCCATCACTAAAAATTTAATCAGTTAAGCAAAGTTACAAAAAGTATATAATTGTGAGATCTCAGCTAACATCACATCTTACGCCTACGGACAGTTTGTATGACCAAAACATCATTGTCATGTCATGTCGAGGAAGTCTGGTCAGCTTCTTGGCACCAATAATTTTGCACCTCTTTAACTTCTTTCAGAGGACCGTGTTCTTCACTTGTAAGCGTATCTCAACAATTCGCTAGTACTCTGTTTTTTTCTTCAAAATGGGTATGTAAGCAATGGCATTTCCACGTAAGGCACCGTCTCGAATTGTCTGCCACAGAACTATGTGTGAGTGACGGAGGCAGTAAGGAGCAAGCTTAAGGCAGGCAGTAAGGAGCAAGCTTAAGGCATCTGAATGACTTACTGCTCTTTGAATAAGACCGACAAGCTGCCGATATTAGAAAAATGTATGCGAACCTTTTTTTGGAACATTTCATACGTTTTTGCACGTTTTCGTGTCAGAGGACTTTTGCCTCTCAGCAGTACGACTTTTATTTTGGTAATCTTCGACGTTTGTGACGCCAAATTTAAGCTCTTCAGGGACAATTGTGAAAACTTATAACTCTTCGTACATATGAAGCACTGTGAACTGTATTTAAATTACCGCTCTCAGTAACGTAGCCGACCAGCTTGTTCACGTGAGGATGAGGTTTCAATTTTTTTTATCAACTCAAGTTCTGACGGCAAGCCTTTTCTGCCTGATTCCGGGGCATTCGCTTCAGAAAAATAAATCAAAGAGGTTACACTTCCTTGCATCTATACAACCTTTTAAGAATTAGCGTCACACCTTTCAGCATTTTTGCCGCCACTGTGATGTATACCTAGTCATCACGCATGTTCCAGACTGTTTCCTTGGCAACTTCAGAAAAGGATCCTTTACCGATGACTTTGATAATGTTGACTTGTTCCAGACTGATTTCTTAGCTTCTTGTTGAGGGATGAAGTGGCATGTAATCTTTACCTCCGGGTGTAGCATATTGTGGTTCATCCCTGGGCCCTTCGTTTAGGGGCTGCGTATTAGCGTCCCCGTTATCAGCAATGGGAAGCTAATGGTAATGACGAGAGTAGTTTTTAACAACTGAAACAACCGATATAATATGATGCACCATACAATATTGCAGATTTTGCCAATCGAATTGTTTCCTTACGTAAGGTCTATCACCTGATGAACCACCCCTAAAATATTTCGGAAAGTGAAAAAAAAAAAAAAAAAAAGGAAAAAAGAAAAGAAAACAAACAAACAGGTTTTGGGGTGGTTAAAATTATCTGCGCCCACTCGTTCTTCTCAAATGAATGCCACGTGCGAGATGTTTCGTGTTCAAGTATGTACATGTAAGATAAGATGGAAATATGCAAATACTTTGAGTTACCCGGTACAATCGGCCTTATAGTTACCCTAACTTTTACCATTAATGTTTATGTTACATGCAGTAAACAAAGTAATAAGCTGTAATAAATTGTTGCCTTTAAAAACCTGGTCCGTCATTAAGTCATAGACTATTTGGAGTTGCGCGCCTTCGTGGCTGTGAGTTCCTGCACAACTAGATTTTGTAGAATAATTGTCGAACAGCGTTGTACTTGTGTCATAATGCGTTAATTCTTATTGTTCTCTTTGCGTATACGAAACAACAATCCATTCTACATATAGACAGCTAGTGAATGTCTAAGGAGCCATATTTAGCCGTCTTTTGGGGTAAATCACTTACCATCGACACCGCGGCAAAATGCACTGCGCACGCGCTGTATTTTTACTTCTTGTTAATGCTCCCCTATTGAAAACTATTGGCAAGAATAACAAACTCGGGTTCCGGCCGCGAATTTGGAAAAACTTAAGCTCCAGACATCAAACTTAACGTTAAAAAATCCAGAGCAGCTTCAATATAGTTTTATCTGTTTCTACACCTTTGCACCTCGTAGTTTCGGGCTTGCACCCACAGCGAAAAACATCATGAAAGTCGATAGTTTACCGGTTCGCATGTCGCCATTGTAGTGGCATTAGGGAGTTTAAGCAACCACCACGACGACAGCAACGAGAACGTCGAAAAACAATAGGCTTTAATGAGCAAAAGAATGACTCTGCACGTGCGTTACACATTCTGGTACATTTCTTTTCCATCCTCTGCAAAACAACAGCGTGAAATGACCAGTTTTAAGGGTTTTTTTTGGAGAACGGGAACACACGTGGGTGAATTTTTCTTGTCTTACTGGACTTGAGCGCCATTCCTGCGAGTTCAGTTCCCGGACAGTTCGAAAGCACACCGAATGAAAATGAACAACATAAGCTCGAAACCGGAAATGGCCGAAGTGAGCGCATGCGCAGACGTTTTGCCGCGGTGTCCTTACCATCGGTATGAGACCTGCGCCTGTTGAGGATTCAAGTCTTCTTAAGATACAGAGAGAGAGAATCACTTTTATTTAAACACGGTAATTTCGTAAGTTTACAACTTCTTTACGCGAAAGCCGTATGTAAATATAAGTAATAGATTTTATATTAGCCAAACAAATCGCCTATAATTTATATAATAAATATTATACATTTGTAGATAAAAAAATATTTAATTTACATTACAATGAGACAAAAGGAGAAATTGACAATAAAAATACGGAGTAAGCGACGGCTTGACAGTCGGTAAGGTCCTTTTTAAATATGGCTTTAGATTTTGCTGATTTTACATTCAAAGGGAGAGAATTCCACAGTTTTGCTCCCCTATAAGAAAAAGAACCTTTGAAGGATTCAGTTCTTAGAATATGCGTCATTTCTATCTTTAATGTATTCTCTCTAAGACGAGATTTGTAGGGGCTGCTTTCACAGCTTAATGGAAAAAGATCGCTCAAATATTGCGGAACTTTTTTGTGAATAGTGTCATACATTAGAAGGCAAAGCCGTTTGTTCCTTCTCAATGCTAGATTATCCCAATTAAGGAATTCAAGGAGATCTTCTGATCTCGTATCATAGCCCTGAAAGGTAATTACACGGGCAGCCCTGTTTTGTAATTTTTGAATTTTACTCGCGAGTCCTTTGTTCAGGTTACCCCAAACGGCATCACAGTAGTCAAAGACAGGCTGGATTAAGGCATTATATATTGTTTTCAATACATCCAGATCGACATAATCTCGAGCCTGCCTTAGACCATTTATGGAGCGATTTATCTTTGAACATGTATTATCAATATGTCCTTCCCATTTGAGGTTTTTATCCAAGTGAACTCCAAGGTATTTCGTATGTTTAACTCGCTTAATTTGTTTATCACGTAAGAAAATTGGGACTGTTTTTCCGAGATTGGACAATCTAAAATTTGAGCCGAAAAACATATGTTCAGTTTTAGCAACATTTATACTAAGTTTGTTTGCCACCAACCAGTTTCCAGCATTAAATAAATCTTGATTTATCCTCGATTGAACTTCAATAGTCGATTGTGCAGCAGCACTTAGTATAGTGTCGTCAGCATACATGTGAGGTTTAGTAAATTATAAGCACTCAGGGAGGTCGTTAATGTATAAAAGAAACAATAAAGGACCTAAAATTGACCCCTGAGGTACCCCACAAACAACTCTTTGGGATTTTGAAATGCTACCCTCTACGACACAATGTTGCTGCCTATTGGACAGATATGATTGAAACCAGTCAAGAGTAGTTCCCTTGACACCATAAAGCTCAAGCTTTCGTAATAGGATTGCGTGTGAAACAGTATTAAAGGCTTTCGTTAGGTCTAAAAATACGACCGGTTTGTCATACCTCTGTCAATGTTTAAATACCATTCATTTGTAACATCTAGCAAAGCTGTAACTGTGGAATGGAGGGAGCGAAAACCAGACTGGAACTTAGTTAGAAGAGGCATAAAGTTGATCGTATACGACCCTTTCACAGACTTTTGATACAGTTGATAAGACTGATATCGGCCTGTAATTATGCGGATCGGTGCGGTCATTTGCTTTAAAAAGATGAAAGATTTTTGCTATTTTCTATTTTGAAGGAAAAACACCAGAATCTATACTTCCATTGATAATCATTGCCAGAGAAACAGAAATAATAGGTGCTGCTTCTTTTAGAAGTCTACAAGAAATATTATCAAGACCAGTGGCCTTGTGAGGAGACAACTTCTTTAAAATTTTGAAAACCACGTCTGTGGTCGTATGTTTTAATCTGAAAACTGACCTAGCTGGAGTTATGTAGCTTTCAAAATCGGCATCTCCAATAGGTAACGCCGAGGCAAGATTAGGACCAATTGAGATGAAGTGCCTATTGAGGATGTCGCTGATATCCGAAGTAATATATCAAACACGAGAAAGAGTGTTTCATCAAGATATCCAAACCCCGAGAAGTGGGCTGAAAAAACGAGGCGCAGCCGAGTTTTTTTAACCGACTTCGAGGTGTTTGGATACCTGATGAAACACTCTTTCGAGTTTTTGATATGGCTTCTCAAACCTTCCATAATTTTTGGAGAAATTCAAAGCAGAAGTTCGCAAAACTTTATGCTAATTAAGATCCAGTATCCAAACCACCGTCACGGTAGTGATTTCCTTTGTTTTCTCTTTATGAATTATTAATGAGTTTGAGAAGGCTCAGTAAAAGATTTATTATTCACTTTTAGTTCATTTATAGAACTGTTATTCGTAGATTTTCGATGAGTGATCTGATTAATACATTTCCAAATTGCCTTTGGGTTGCCGAACTTTTTGCCTTCGTGATCTCATTGTTCAGTCTATTCCTTTCCTTTTTAAACTTCTTCCAAAACAATGGGTCATTACTGGAAACCGCTTGCTTCTTTAATTTGTCGCGATTAATCATAGATTTCTTTAACTCAGCTGAGAGCCAAGGTGATTTTTTGTTTCTAACCCTTTTATTTCTGATGGGTGCATGCTTATTTGCAACCGAAATAAACATGTCACACCAATGATCGAACATTTCGTCAGGTGTATTCAAATTCTGAACGGAATTCCACGGCATTGTGTCCAATTCATCTCTGAATGCCTGCGCTTTAAAGTATTTAAACGACCGGGTTTATGTTGTTATGTATTTGTGTGTATTTTTAGATGGGATGACAAATTTTCGCACAGCGTACACTAGACTGTGATCACTAATGCCAATATGTAAAACACCAGACGATATAATTCTTGAAGGATCATTAGTTAAAATTACAGCAATGAGTGTGCTGGAAATGGGGGTAATTCTTGTCGGTTCGATTATCAGTTGAGACAAATGATAAACGGTGCTCAATTGCTTTAATTGCGTCATTTGATCATTATTACTATTAGCCAAATAGTTGCAATTGAGATCGCCTAAAATTATGAGCTCTTTAGATTCTAAATCCAGAGCACGAACAAAGTTTTCAAGGTTCTCAAAGAAGCCCTCAGTGCAATTTGGGGGTCTGTAAGCCGCTGTGACATTGAACGCTTTACTGTTAAGCTTCATAATATCAACGCTCAACACCTCAAATTCATCTCCAACGATTAAGTCATCCCGTAGACGATAATTTAGAGTTGATCGTAAGTAGAAGCATACACCCCCACCATTTCGATTTCGATCTTTCTTTACGATCGAACAACCATGATGAACCAAATTATCAGCTATTAAGGAATCGAGTCTGGTTTCATTAATAGCAACAATCTCTAGGCATTGATCAGCTAGGAAGGCCCTAAGCTCATCAATGTGTCGCGTGAGACTTGTAATGTTTAAACTAGCCATTTTAAACCCCCTAACTTTCGGAATACTGTTAGACCCGACTTCATAATCTGCTACCAGGGGAACTGTCAAATCGTCGCTCTCTCCCAATCAATATGATTTATACAGATAACTAGTAATGTTCTTAGCTAAAGCTGAGAGAGAGAGAGAGAGAGAGAGAGAGAGAGAGAGAGAGAGAGAGAGAGAGAGAGAGAGAGAGAGAGAGAGAGAGAGAGAGAGAAAGAGAGAGAGACTCATTTTAAAACGAAGTCTTAAATCGATTTTAATTTAAATAAGAGCATACACGATGACAACGACATCACCAGTGAGCGCAGCGAACGAGTGAGAGATACCATCAGCACAAGAAGATCAAATTCGTATCTCCAAGCGGCCATGTTACTTTTCTACGTTAAAAAAAGTCAAATGAAACTTCAATGATGCTGAAAGAAAAATTATACAACAGTCATTCGAAATTGTTATAACCGTTTAACGAAATGCAAAGATAAATACGTTTCTTTCTCAAAAAAATGTTTTTTTTTTCTCTGTGATAGAAAAATTAAATTCAACTCCAGTGATGCTAATAAAGTAGGGAAATAAATTGAATAAGAGGACAAACGTTCCTGAAAGGCGCAAAGTAGCATCATGAAGGAGATTCTTGGCTGATGTCGCCTCGGGCCACAATCTGGACTCTCCACCAGGTGCTAAGTTGGTATTAAAGACACCTCCAGATATGTAGTTTTCGTGAAGAAGTTGAAGCAATGTGGTACTGAACAGGTGCTAGCGGCGTTGTCAACTTGTGTTCAATCTGCGTGTCGTTGGTAGAGGCTTTGGATGTCGAAGAAAGAGGAATATGTGGAATATTTTCCATTTGTTTTCCTCGAAGACTGTAAGTTTTTGTGGTCCGTTGTCTGGATAATCTGATAAGAAGGGACTCCACTGTCCTGCAGTTTTGAACCAACGTTTTTCTACAACTGTGGTTTGTTTTGCCAGAAATTCATGCCGCTTGTGTCATGTCTTTCATGATACTGTTTAACTCATTCACTCCCACAGGTTGTGCTTTGAAGCAGAACTTGTAGTTGGTCCCTGCAGCTAACACAGCATGAAATCATGGATTTACGAATGTTTATATCACGCGTAAACATACGTAAATAAAAGGCCTTTTCTTTACGTATCGGTTCCGTGGTGCGTAAAGACGCGTAAATTCACAGAACGCGTAAAGGCTGCGTAAAGGGAAATAAAGATACGTAAAGCACAAAAATGAAGATGGATGTAATTAGCTGTTCTTATTTGTGAAAATAGAGAACGAAATGAAATTTTTACGCCTCCATATTCATTCAGGATTTTCCCGCTGTATTTTGTCTGGCATTGCTGTCAATACTTTACGGCTCTTTAACCTTGTTTACGAATCTTTACGCACTGGTGTTTATGCTCTTTTGGATTCTTTATCCTTCTTTACGCGCAATACATTTTCTAATTGACAGGTTGTTTTTGCAGAAGACAGGCAAATATGAAATATAACGCGATCATCAACGATTTTCCCCTTGTATTTTGAACGGCTTTGCTGTGACCACTTAATAAAATTTACGCCTCTTTTCAGCCCATTAAGAATCTTTAAGCACCGTTCTTTACGCTGTTTACGACTTTTTACCCTTGATTACGCGCAAACTTTCCATCAATTTGCAGTTTATTATTTATTATTTAACGAAATACAGAGAGAAATAAAATATGTGTGTCCATGACAATAGTCATGACATTTAATGGAATCATGATGGAAAGTGACTTGTCAGAAAGAGGTTAGCAAAAACTCATGCATTGGGCTCTGGATTTGTCAACCTTTCATTTAATCATGTCATTTTATTAGCAATGACAAGGAATGTTAATCTTATCGTAAGGCTGTTGCTCACGGATTATAACAGAAAGCGTCTTAGTGTAAACTTCAATTTATCTTTTCACGTATCTTTTCAACCTCAGGCGAAATAAAAAAAAGGAAATTACAAATCTGGTTTCTTACCTAACCTCGTGAAAAAGAAAAAAATTGGGTCAAAAAGAAAAAATTGGGTCGAAGCTGTTGTAAAAAAAATTTGCCGGAAATAGTTCCCTCCCCGAAGCGTAGCTCTAAGGGACGGACCATAATTTTTTTGGAGGGGGGCGGGGGGATGAGAAATCCTGAAAAAATTGTTTGCAAAATCAAAAAAGCCCAAATAAATTGTTTGCAGACATGAAAAGGAGAAAATAAAAAGTTTGCAGACTAGTTGATACATAGTATGATTTATATAAGTAAATTTAGTCCTATTTTTTAAAATGCAAGACAACAATGCAACAAAATGATTTGCATGGATTCATCAACTGGTTTGACATGGTAAATTAGCCACCACAAACGAATTCAAAAGTTGACATTTTGAGTGTTAGTTATTCATTAGAGCAAATGAGCTATTTAACACTCGAACATCACTTTTGTCATTTCTTTACGGTGGCTAATTTACCAAATCGACTTGGTTGATAAACCCCAATTTCTGTTTTTTTATTTTTCCACCAACAAATTACCACAGTTTCTTAAAATCAGTAACTAACCCCTTTATTAAAAATAATCTCTTCTGAGGACCTTGAAAGCATTTAATGTTAAAGTTAGGTGATTGTATTAATCGTTCTATAACAAGAACTTTTTGTAATTGGATAGCTGTAATCGGACAACTACGTTGCGCACGCGTCAATCAGGTGCACTGAAATGGGTTCTTCTTATAGCTGTTTCTCCACTGCTTACAAAACTGATAATTAAAAATATATCCCTGAACGGCACATAGATTTTCTTATCTCGCATTTTGTTATAGATGGATTAACTGGACTTCGTATTGTACAACTCAGGGGTAATCGTACTCGTAATTTCAAATCGTCCTCGCGCTACGCGCTCGGCTGATTTAAAGTAACTCGCCCAATTACTCCCTGAATTGTGCTCCACTGAGTCCAATTACCATTACTAATCAAGAACTCTTCGAAGTGCAATGAAACTCTAACTAAGAAAAAAGATTAACTTAAATTCCTGGGTTGCATGTATTCACTAATAGTCACACTGGCTTTTCAACAGGGTCCTAGGCTGGTTTGATGGTGACATTTAATAAATCATCACTTAAACAGCAAGCAGTCTCCTGTTTTCCACTTGCATGAAGAAGGCAAATTGGATCCAGTCTTGTGTAAACTACAAAATAAAGCGCAAGTGTAAGCAATTAGCGCTGTTTCATTTGGCTCCTCAATCCTCTCTAGGATCAGGGGAGAAAAGGTCGCTGGTGCAGTTCTATATTATTACTTGCAATTACGTTCACATTTTAATGTTTCAGCATACTTTGATGTGAGATTTTCAATTTTTTTAGAAAACAAAGCAAGCCATGGTGCAGTTATACTTTTATAAGTTAGAGACATAGAGACAAACACACAAAAAAAATTGTTTGCAGGAAGATGTAGCCGGAAAAAATTGTTTGCACAGACAACAACACAGAAAAACATAGGCCCGCAATGCGTGCAGAACCGACGAAGTGTTGGTTCGTCTCGAGAAGAAAGCAATCGAGGCGTGCGTGACTGCAGGTTCAATAACATTCAAGCATCTGTAACAGCAAGTTGCAGCAAAAGTGCGTAACTGTAACTAACGCTGAAATTTGACCAACTGAAAAAGCGAACAATACCCTGGAAAGGAGGTCAACTGAATTATTCACCCTCTCCTCACCAAACATAGCCCCACAGACTACGCCCATGACCTCATGCATTCTTCACACAAGATCATTTTTTGCTGTCTTTTGGTCGGCCTTCCTCAAAACCCTGAACAAAAAAGCCATCACAATTCTCAAAACAGACGCATTTCAAAAAACAGGTGATAAAATTCCCAATATAAAAGTAACCACATCTTTACGATTGATCAGCATGGGCACTGTAACAGCGCAAAAGAATTGAACTTTTTCCCACTCCTGGGAACCACGCTTTGTGCACAGTTTCCTTTAATCATGCCATGGGTTCCTTAAGCCAAATTGTGAATGCAAATACGAAATAAATCATTGCTACGTACAGGATACAAGAAAGCGCATTATAGGCATTTACCAGTCGTTTTGACCCACTCCACCCTCGATAAATGTTTTTACTTCGCTCAACGTGCCGTGCTAACTGGCGTAACGAAAATTGTGACAGTATTTTGCCCTTTGCGTTACCGAATGACGTAATGTTTAAAATCTGATGACTCAGCTCATCTGTCTTATCGCTTTGTATATTTAATTGTGTTGAATGAAACTAACAAATTAAATGTCGATACAAATTTATCCACAACTGAACATGCTTTTACCGAGAGTTGTGAGGGATATATTTATATACTGTCGTGAAAAGGGCACTATAAAAACATGATTATCGTTAAAGACAAACACATCGTCAGAATCTCAACGTGCTAACCGGCGTGACGAAAATTGTGACAGTATTTTGTCTTTTGCGTTACCGAATGACGTAATGTTTAAAAACTGATGACTCAGCTCATCTGTCTTATCACTTTGAATAATTTGTTGAATTAAAATTAAAATTTAGAGATAAATTTTGTCCACAACTGAACATGCCGTTACCGAAAGTTGTGAGCTATGTATTTATATACTGTTGTGAATCTGGCACTATAAAAACAGATTATCGTCTGAATCAGGAGAAATTAGTAAAAAGGCAAAGTCGTCGGTTTATCTCAAACACGTTAAAGCATGTCTTATGACGTAATCGTTAAATCCGGTTTGCTCTTCCGGAGTCAGCAGGTCAGTGTCTCGAACTCTAAAATCGAACAAATCGGTTCAAAATCAAAACTAAAGCAGAAAAATTAAAAAGACTAACTGGTATATCCTTCTGTGCTGCTTATACTATCCAAGAAGATCCAGCCCCGTGTAGTAATTCATTTCCCACCTGTGAATAACCTTTCTTAACGTTGGCAGCTAGATACTTTCCAAGTATTACACATAACAGTAGTAAGTGGGGCCCATCTGGCACAAATGGAGGCTTCTGATTGGTTCTCGCTGTTGCTAACCGGAAAGGCAACCGCTGACCATTTGGTTGCTAAGGGGCTTGCGGGCTCAACCGGAAGTCACATGACCGGAAGTGACGGGAACCGGAAGTCACGTGTTTTAGGATAGGAAACCGCGGACCAGTCTTAAAAAGGATCGCAGGCTCAGGGGACCGGAAGTCACGTGGTTTAGGATGGGAAACCGTGGACCAGTCCTAAAAAAAATCGCGGGCTCGGGGTCACGTGGTTTAGAATGGGAAACCGCTGACAGTCCTAAAAAAGGATGGCGGGCTCATGGTGGGGAAAAACCGCTGACCAGTGGGAAAAGGGATCGCGGGCTCAGGGTCACGTGATTTGGAGTGGGAAACCACTGACCAGTCTTAAAAAAGGATCGCGGGCTCAGGGACCGCAGAGGAAGCGTGGGCTCAAAGTCCAAAGTCCAATTCAGGCACCAGGGGGAGGTATAAAAAGGCAAACCCTAGGAGTTAGGTGGTAGTCACCATGAGTTTCTACATCACCCTGATCAGTGATCAAGCACAAGGCACGGGGCAAAAATTTACCGCCAGACTTCCTCATGTACACTATCTCGTCGAAGACGATTGGGAAGTGGCCCTGGTTCATATTTCACACCCTGGTTTTAATCAACCATTGGAAGATCAAACCAAGCAGAATTGGTCGCAAGAAGATAGTCAAAAACATTGGATGAAAACAGATATCAAATACATACCAAAACGTACTGAGGGAACGGCTCCACTCAAAGTCACCAAACAAATCCATTTACCGCCAGGGTATTACAACAACCTGAAAGAAGCATGGATTGCCATCGCGTACGAAATGGAAAAACAGCACATGGAGGTCATGATGGATATAGCTAAAATGGACGTGGACGATTTAGGGAAACGAAAACAACTAGCCGATCTGAACTTGGCTCAACCCTACGTGAAAATCACCAATACTGGCATCACCCCCGAATTAGATTCTCTGTATGTACTCATTCCAGCCAACATGCAATTTAAAATGGAATGGAAATTGGCCGGCCTGATGGGACTGGTGAAAGATGGAACGCCCACGGAACGCATTGTCCAAGAAAAAAAATTATTTGGTGAAAAATATCGTGGATTACGACGATCGCCACAAATGGGAAGCAACCGTCGGTCCTCCAGACAAATATCCACCTCTGGGTCATGTCTCCGTTACGTTTACTCACCCCGATTTTAACTATTACTTCTTCTTGGGACCGAATTTGAGTCGACAACCATTTCCTACCACCCCAACCGTCAAACCGCAACAAGGTCAACAACAGCTCATGATTTACACGGATCTGGTCGCTGACAGTGTGGTTGGAAATCAACAAAAAGGATTTTTACGTACCATGGATGCTGGCAATACCGATCATCAGTTTGATACGACGCAACGGATGTATGTTCCTCTTCGCAAGACCATCTTTGACAGCATTGCCATGGACATTCAAACAGCGAATGGACAGCCGGCTCCTTTTAAACAAGGCAGTACCATCATCACTCTTCAATTCTCCAGAAAAAGTCAACGGACATAAAAACCATGTAAAAAGAAGAGAGCAGGAATAAAAATGGACTTACCGTTATCCCGTTTACTTGCTTGCTTGCTTGCTTGCTTGCTTCGAGTGAAGAAGGAGGAGTGGTTGGGTTTTTATAGAGAAACAAGGGGTCACGTGGGAGGGGCAACGAACCAATGAGAGGGAGGGTGACGTGATCCCATGGTGCCCTGAGAGGGGTAGGACGGGGTGGGGGGACCCCCCCTCCCCCCTCCCTAGTTTGTCCCAGGATGCTTTGCGTGGATCGGGGTATATAGGTCAAGCGAGGCCCCATCAGGTCACTCCTAGCTTTGAGTTCGTGCTTGGTTGACTTATGTTTGTTGGTTGTGTGAAAAAATGTCGAGAAGAACTTTGGGTTGCCTGTCTAGTGTGTGGAATGTTGGAGGAGAGGAGAGTTTAAGGAGACGAGTGGGACCCGAGGGAACGCCAGTGGAACGCCACACCATGCGAATGTACGGGAGGGAAGAAGCGTGGAGGCCGCTGAACAAACATCGCGTGGCGGCCTTCATCCGATTGTTTTTAATGTGTTTTGTGGAGTTGGAGAATGGGCACCAACTGCAGCCAGTGACCTACAAGATGATGAAGAAGACGCTGTGCAAGCGGATCATCCCGTTTATTTACAACCGTTTGGTGTTCACTATGGACGAGAAATACTGGCCCATCACCCTGCGGCAATTCCGGGAACTGGACCAGTACTTGACCGACCACATCCCTCGAGTCCAGAAGGAGGATCCATGGGATGCAGTCTCGTATTTTTTCAATGAAGCGGTGAAGCGAAGGGAGGAGTACCAACGACTCGAGGAGATGGAAAGGGAGGCGATGGAGGCTGTGCGTCGGTGTTTGGGACGATGAACAATTGAACATTTTTTATTTTGAACATTTGTTTTTATTGTGAGTCAAGATGCATGTGAGTCAAGACAAAGTATTTATGATCCACGTGCAAACTCAGTGATGTCAGTTTTTATTTTAATTAAAAGAAGTTGATATTTACAAATGGTTGTCTGTGTTCTTTGCCACGCGGGTGGGGCGCTCCTATGTACCAATTGGAAAAAAATAAAAGCTATGTACAGATTGAAAAATAAAAACTAAAAAATTGAAAAAAGCTATGTACAATTGGAAAAGTAAAAACTAAAAAATTACAAATGAAAGTCTTCCAGTTCCAGACGTAATTGGTCAATGTTCTCGGGTAGACAGAACGTACGATTGAATAAGGCTTGAATTTCGGCTCGGGTTTTGTCGTCCACATCCCGGGATCCCACGATAGCACTGCTTTGATGAAGGGTCGGCTTTTTGGGACCCCAAGGGACAAATTGACTGCCCGTGACCAGGGTGGTGGCATTCTCGTCCACTTGGTAGTAATGGTCCGATCGGTACCACGATTGACTGGGGATGTCAAAGAGGTAGACGGGTTTGCCTTGATCCATGGCCAATTGCACGGTCCAACCGGTGCCTCCTTTCACGCGTTTATGATCCTGTTCCAAGATGCCAAAGGCATAGAGGGTATGGGCTTTTTTGGCAATTTGATAATTGCGTTGCAGCAATTGCAGGGTGTAAAAATGACTGGGCATCCGTTTCCCTAGTTTCTGAGCCGCCTGGTGAAGATGGGGGTTGCCCAGCATGAGGACTTCCACGGTGGACGGCGTGATGAAGGTGGCTCGAGGATGGTTAGGGGGGACCAGGACTTCCACTTGCATCCCAAACTGTTTAGCCATTTGTTCGACGAGTTCGTCGGTGCCTTTGGCTCCCCCGGTGTACACCACATGTCCATGACCAATTTGGAGTTCCAAGGCATCGACATCGTGTTCTCCGATCATGTCGATGTTGGGGGGCATGCGTTGGGAAAAACGTACCCGGTGTCAGGACCCACAATAGCTAGAATCTCGGCTGGACTCAACCCTAACGCCAAACCGAAATCAATGAGGTGATGTTGTTGGCACTGTTGGAACGTGAATCCGGCAAACAGACCTCGTAGGGCACGTGCGAACAGATACTCGGTGTCGGAATCAAAGTCGTCCCGTTTGAGATCTTTGTAGTAGTCCATCTACTTTGAATGACGATTGAGGGCAAGAGGGAGCTCCTTAAATAGGGACACGAGAGGATAAGCTGACCAATGGGAACACGAGAGGACCTTATAAGGTCATGAAAAGGTGACCAATCCCATGAAGGGGTCAAGGGTATAAAAAGCCGTCTACGTTGTAGGGTGAAAACAACTTTGGCACGATGTCCATCGATTTGCAATATGGCAATGTGTCTCCAGCGCGTTATCCCAATCCGGGTCGGAAGAGAAAATCGGCCAAACACCCTCACCCTGCTGGGAAGAAGAAGAAGGAGGAGGAGGAGAAGGCGATGCAACCTATGACCCCCATGGAGCCGTCGTCTGAGGACTGTGATCCTGTGGTACGCGAGGTGGTGGAAGACACCCGAGCTGCTGTGGATGACATGATGAAAGAATTGAAGGACATGGTCGACCAAGCCACCCAAACGCCTTACCCTCCTGAATACATGGTGACGAACGTGTATGACAAAGCCCCAGACCTCATTCCTCCCAGTTCCGTGGACTACCTGGTGTGCCCTTGCCATGACGTGCGTTTGGAGGCCCGTCAATCTCAAAAGGGATGGCCCTATGTCAAATGTCCCATCCAACCGTGTTTGCTGTTTTGTGGGCAAGATCAAGCCCCCGAGTATATGAAAGCCGTGTATAGTCAACCTCATCCAGACGTGTTGGACATGTGGAGTTGTTTGCAGTGCTTTTGCCGTGAACCGGCTATACTTCAACAGAGCCATTCCACCCAGAACCCCGATCGGTTGTATGTGACCTGTTCCAAGAAAAAGTGTCAGTTCTTTCGGTGGGCCGATCAACCCTTGGGTCCCCCCAAACAAGCCGACCCACAAGTCGAACCGCCTTTGTCCACCCTTGATGCCCAAGGGTATCCCAAGCGTGGGGTGGACATCCCAGGCCCTCCACCTCGAGTCAGAAGGAAAGAGGACGTGGAACGAGAACGTCCCCTGACAGACTATGAGAAACAGTTGCTGCGAGACATTCAAGATCTCAAGAACCGTCAAGAGATAATGGTAGCCCCGGCTCCACCCAAGTACAGTGACAGTGTAGACAACTGGCAGAAAGACCTAGAGACAATCACCTATGGCCGCAGTGGTCTCTTTTAAGAAAAAATCTATAAAAGCTCATGTCGTCCGAAATAAAAAATGAATTTGAAACATGGAGTCTGTGTTCATGTGGTATGCGTGGGATTGGGTGGGGTCCCTGGTGCAATGGCAATGTCATCAATCCCTGTGCCAAGTCTTATATGATCACCAAGAAGGCGAACCCATCCCCATTCCCTCTTGTCCCGAGGACACGCATCCTCTCCACGTCTTTGAAGCAACCCATGTGGACCGCAACTTGTATCGATGGGTGGTGTTTGTCTTATGGTTAAAAGCCCACCCCAACACGTGGCGATGGTATCGAATCATTCAAAAGGCGCACCCTCACGCCAGCCCTCCCATACAGACCTTATGGAATGAATGCCAGAAGGTATGGCACCTCGAAAGAGAAAAAAGGATGTCTCGCAACAGTGGTTGAGTCGTTACCATGATCCTCGTGCCCCGGGGAGTTTAGGGGGTGTGCAACGGTTTGCCAAATCCCATCGTCTCCCCTTGAAAAAAGCCCGACGGGTGTTGGAACGGGATTTGGCCTATACCTTGCATAAGCCACGACGTCGTCGTTTTCCCACGGTGCCGGTGATCGTGGGAGGATTAGATGATCAATGGGTGGCGGATTTAGTGGAAGTCCAACCGTTGGCCAAGTATAATCGTGGTATAAGGTATTTACTGACGGTGGTAGATGTGTTGTCCAAGTACGCGTGGGTGCAACCCTTGAAAGCCAAAACCGGGGTGGCCCTGGTGAAAGCCTTTGACAAGATTTTGAAACAACGACGTCGACCCAACCGATTGCAAACGGATCGAGGCAAGGAATTTTACAACCGGACGTTTCAACGTTGGCTCGAGGAGCAAGGGATTCACCATTTTTCCACCGAAGGGGATGCCAAAGCCAGTGTGGTGGAACGATTTAATCGCACGTTGAAAGAACGTTTGTACCGGTATTTCACGGCGGCCAACACGTTGACATTTGACGACGTGTTACCCGAGTTGGTCCAAGGGTACAATGCTACACGTCATCGGAGTATTGGCATGGCCCCTCAAGACGTGACGTGGGACAACGAAGAAGCCGTGTGGAAACGGTTGTACGCGAAACGATTGAAAGGCCAGAAAAAACCTACATTCAAGGTGGGGGATCGCGTACGTCTCAACAAGATTCATCGGACGTTTGAAAAAGGGTATTTACCAGGTTGGACCGAAGAAGTGTTTGTGGTGCATCGTGTGGTCCCTGGACCTGTCCCCACCTACAAGATTCGCGAATGGGACGACACCCCTGTCCAAGGCACCTTTTACGAGGAGGATTTACAAAAAGTACACGTGTCCGAGGTGTTTCGTATCGAGAAGGTACTTAAGCGTCAAAAAGATCGATGGTTGGTCAAGTGGAAAGGGTGGCAGGACAAATACAACAGTTGGATTGCCAGAGGAGACGTGACGTCCCTTCGACCACCCAAACGACAACCCAAGACCCAAGAGACCCCACCCAAGCGACAAAGACAACTCCAATAAATCATGACCTTGGTGCCCAACTCCTCGTTTTACGTGACGTTGATGAGTCACGCCAGTACCCGGGAGTTTCGTGACAACAAGGCCCAGCATTTTCGAAACCGGTTGCCCCAACCCATTCGATTTGTGGGACGAGGCTGGCACGTGGGTCTGGTCAGTGTGTCGTTACCCACCATTCCAACGGTGGCGCAAGCTTTTGTCAACGAAAAGGATCCCCTGCTGTATGTACGATGGCACGAACGCGTGTATGACCAAGATGACCAAGGCAAGGATCGTTGGACGCCTCAACCACGCGAACTCAAGCTCTTGGGTCAAGACATGAAAGACCCTTGGTCGTCGACGGGATCGCACTTTTTTCACACCTTGGTGGTTCGCTACGAGCAAGAACGTGCTAAACGCACTCGACCTAAAAACAAATGGACCGAAGACAATGGCGTCAAGTTGTATCCGACCTTTGAATGGACGTCGCAAGGGGATTTGTTGTTGAATACCACCAATGTGGATTACAAAGTGAATGTGGCGCGCGTGTCATGGGGGAAAACCTTGGCCCTAAAAATGGGATGGCTCGAAGAAGTGTCTGCTGGTACCTATCGCCTGGGACCGAATGTGGTGCAAGACTTTCAAGGCATTTCCACCATTCCCACCCCGACGGATGTGTTGGATGCTGCCAAGCAACCCACGTTTTGGAAAGTGGAGGGGGATGATTGGGTCTTGAGTCTATCGTGTCATTGGCGGTTTCTGAATTTGAACGAGACGTTTCGTCCTTCCACGGGAATGCCCTCCACGCGTCCCTTGCACGTGTATTGCAATGTGGGCACCAGCAGTATGATAGGGGGTCGTATCACGGATCTCTTACGAGAAATCAAGTACCACCCTCAGAACACCACCCACTTTGAACCTCGACACATTCACTATGTCCCGGTACGCAATGAAGTGGTGGAAATCATCGAAACCCAAATGGCCGAAACCAATGGTGCCATTTCTTTACCGGATACCCATGTCAATTTGTACGAGTTGGTGCAGAAAGATGGATACATCATGTCCACGGCCTGGGAGCACACCTTTCCCAAACCGGGTGGAAGCGATGGGGAAATGCGATCGCGCATAGGCACGACGCAAACGATCATCAATGACATCCAACATTTGGATTGGGTAGTGGATGGGGTGAGTTTCATGAAAGCCACGATTGCCCATTTGGAACAACGACGCAAGGAAACGGCGATTCAAGGAGGTCGTTTTACCAATCAGCAGGGCAAACACACCTACGTCAAGTTCAAGTGGGAAGGGGACGATCTGCTCATCGACAACACCAATGTGTGTCATTGTGGCAACCAGACAGCATCTATTACCATCTACACCAAGTTAGCGGTCAAGATGGGATGGTTACGTAAAATTAGCAGTGGGTTGGTGTTGGGGCCTAACTTACAGCAAGAATTCATGGGCGATCAAATCCGCGACATGACAAAGGACAGCGATTGGAGCGATGTCACCGACGGTCAGGGTAACCCGGTCTTTTGGACGGTGCGTTCGATTTTACCGGATCATTTACAATTGAGTATGAGTTGTAGTTGGCGTTTCACCAACTTGAATGTGGCGTTTCGTGCGGTGGTGGGAGACCCTTCGCGATCGTTGCACGTGTACTCGGATGTGGCCGGCAGTACGATGGTAGGCAATCGCGTGATCGATTTGTTGCGAGAAATCCACTACAAGCGAGAAGGACGAGGCACCCTCTACTTTGAACCGTTGCACATTCAATACCTGGCTGTTCGCAACGAAGTGATCGAAATCATTCAAATTGAAGTGGCCGAAACGTTTGGCACCGAGGATACCTTGGTCAAGTTTGGACAAGGCAACACCCTGGTCACCTTGCACTTCAAAAAGACATAAAAGGGTTCCTTGCCAAGGGACGGTCAGTCATGCCGAAGAGAAGAAGAGTGCGTCGAAGGAGACGTCAACGAGGGGGTCTCTTGCCTCTCGCCGCCCTCGTGCCAGCCTTGATGGCCGTGGGGAAGGCTGCGGCGTTAGGAGCGGTGGGTGGTGCCGCGGGGTACGGTGGCAAAAAAGCCATCGAAGCGGCGACCACTCGGAAGAAAAAAAGAAGACGATGACGGTATAAAAATGAGACGAGTCCAGTACCACAAAGAAAACAAAGGGACGCGTGAGGAAGACACCATGCGAGGGGGGAGTTTGACACGCTTTCGTACGGACGAGTGGTATGACGAACGCGGCCAAGGCATGGTGGGGGATGTTTTGCGTGGGGGTTTCCAAGGCCTTAAAAGGACCCGGAATCCTTTAAAACTGCCTAGTAATACCGTGAGAGGATTGAAAGCAGGGTTATCACGAGGTGTCAAACGCAAAGCCGAAGACGTCATCAGAAAAGAAATTACGAAACAAGCCAAGAAAGCCTTGAAGAATAAGAACGTGAAAGAAGCCGTACGCGTGGCCACTGCCTTGTTTCCCAAACAAACCAAACGTGCTCGTGATATTTTTGGGGTCTAATGGATCCTGTGCATTCCCGCCCTCGACGCATTCGTAGTGATCGCGGTTTATCTCAATGGGGAGGTGCTTTTTGGAAACTCATGCGACGACAACGGGGTGGATGGTTGAGTCCCGAGGTGATGAGACTGCCCGGGTTTGATTTGAGACAACGTTTGGCACCACGACGGTATAAAAACCCTTCACGACAACGACGAGGAACCACTCGACGACGACGACGACGGTAACCATGCCTGACGTGAGTACGCAAACCGCCCCGGCGCACCCACGTTCCGAAGGGACCCTCAACCCGGCGTTACGGATTTTCAAGGTGCCTTCCACCGACATTAGCATCAATGCTTATCGCATGGTCACCGTCCAACCCACTACTACGGGTATCAATCCCATGGAATTCATTATTCCAGGGTTGGACGATTTTGTGGATTTGGGACGCAGTTACTTTACCATGGAATTGAGTTTGAAAAAGAGCAACTAGGGGGAATTGGTGGCCGCTGAAAATTTGTGGCCCGTCAACAATTTGGCCCATTCCATCATCAAACAAATTGACTTGCACTTGAATGGCACGTTGATCAGTCCTCAATCCGATACCTATCATTACAAAGCCTACCTGGAAACCTTGCTGAATTATGACCGAGAAGATGGCAAGACCGTGTTGGGACCCCAAGGATGGTTCAATCAAGTGGATTTCCCACCCTCATGGACCGCCAACAATACCGACAGCACCACACCGCATAATGACTACCGGAATCTCAGTGCTAATCAGAAAGGGGCCTTGGCCGCCATGGTAGCAGAAACGGCCAAGTATGCGGAAGGTGTCACCCACAGTTTGGTGTTTACCCCTCACTTGGAAGTGTTTCACACCGGCAAACTGTTGGTGCCTGGGATAGAAATCAAGATGAAATTTCATTTCAACAGCCCTAGTGTGTTTTTGAATGGGGTGGCACTGGCTGGCCGATTGCAGGAAGGCGATGTGAAGCTGCGGTTTCATCTCTGTCAACTGCGTTTGAATGAAGCCGTGTACCACAGTTTGTCTAGCAAAAGACACAATGAAGGAGAGATCGCGAGCTACCCGACCGTCCGCAGTGAAATCCGCACCTTCAGCATGCAAGGCAACCTGGTCCGTTTTGATATCCCCAACCTGTTTCAAAACAGAGTGCCTGACCGATTGATTGTGGGGTTGGTGGACAGCCGCGCGTTCAATGGCGATGTGACCCGAGATCCCTTCTGCTTCCAGAAATTTGGACTGAGTTCCATTAAACAGATTGTCAAAGGAGAAGAATACCCTTATGAAACCCTCCAGTTAGTGCACAACAATGGGACCCGAGATAATCTAGGGTACTTCCGTTTTCTGCAAGCCAGTGGCGCTTGGTGTAAAAAGAAAGGCAATATGGTGGAACTAGAAGATTGGGGCCAAGGGAAAAATTGCAGCTTGTTCATGTTTGACAATGTGGCCAATGGATGTGCTGACAGTCAAAACCTCAACCCCAAGCAAACTGGAGATTTACAACTCAGCTTGGACTTTGGAGCCGCGCCCAATACCAATATAACCGTGGTCGTGTATGGTGAATTTGAGAACTTGATGGAGATTGACCGCAACGGAGCCGTGCTGTATAACATTTACCAGCATTAAAAATGGAACACGTGGCCTTGAATAATGTGCAGTTGGATTATTTAGCCCGAGATGATCCTCTATTGAAACCCGTGTTTTACGGGACGGTGGCCTGTGATCGATTACCCAAGACCCCTCGCAAGACCACCCCGCAAGGGTACATGGTGAACACCGACCCGCACGATCAACCCGGTCAACATTGGTTAGCCCTATGGACCGATGGAAACGTGTGTGAAGTGATGGACAGTTATGCGTTGCCGTTGGAAACGTACGTGCAAGCCACCCCGTTGCAAGACTGGATTGTCCAACATTGGAAGTACGTGGTGACGAATGGCAAGTCCCTGCAAGCCACCCATAGCAAGAGTTGTGGCGATTACGCCTTGTTGTACTTGAAAGCCAAAGCCCGTGGACGTACCTTGCAAGAGTTTTTAAATGACTTTTCCGATCATGATTATGTAAGCAATGACCATCAAGCCGGTCAACGCGTCAAACAATTGATTGTAGGCCAAGAAACCAGATGGTACCAAGTCTGTTGTAGCCCGTATCATCAATGTTGTTAATAAAAAGGTTGAAAAGGAACCCATGGCGTGTCATTGTTTGTCTTCTCGTCATGCAAACGGGCAAACCGTTTCATTTTCATACCCCGTCCAGCATTTTGGTCGTGGGTCCGTCGGGATGTGGCAAAACCGTGTTTACGGAAAAGCTCTTGTTAGACAACCAGGACTTGTTTGAAACCCCACCGACCCAAGTGCATTATTGTTATGGTGCATGGCAAGATCGATTTCAAGGGATGCAAGATCGAGGGGTGGTGTTTCACGAAGGCATTCCCGATCATTCCACGTTGGTCCAATGGTTTCCTCAAGGGCATGGGGTCATGGTGATGGACGATTTAATGGATGAAGGGAGTCACGATAAACGCGTGTTGGATTTATTCACCAAACATTCGCATCATCAAAACGTGACGGTCCTGTACTTGTGCCAAGACATGTTTCCCGTCGGCCGATATGCCAAAAGTATTTCCCGCAACGCGCATTACATTGTGGCGTTCAAGAACCCACGGGATCAATTAGGCGTGCGTAACATCTTGCTTCAATCGTTTCCTACGACGTGGAAAGACAGTTTGGACACCTTTCATGACGCCACCACCCGTCCTTATGGGTATTTGGTCTTGGATTTACACCCGGCCTCCTCCGATCAACAACGACTGTTGAGTCACCTCTTGAAAGACGAAGGATGGACCCGCACCTATCAAAAACGTCTATAAAGGGACGACACCCCTTTTGAACAGGAAAAAAGAGCGACCATGGCTGATGATGACCGTCAACCTCCGCAAGCGTACGACACGGTGTCCCCCGCCGGCGTCGGGACGACCGCGACCAATCAAGTGTCCCCCGGCACCATCCAAGAAATTTTGGATACGGGGGACCGAGCTTTGATTGACCAAGCCTTCCACCAAATAGAGGATGCTGGTGATTATGATGCCCTGGCCAGATCTGTGGAATCGCTCCCTGACCTCCCAACCATTGGAATGCCTGTACAGGCCTCTTCCCCAGCCGGGGTGGGAAGTCAACCATCACCCTCATTTCATAGCATACAGACCACCCCGGAGTCTTCCCCTGCAACCCCACTGAGTTGGGGAAGCGCACGCGTGTCGCCCGATCCTCGAAGAGCGACAAGTGCTCGAACAGCAGCGGGTGCCGGGGGTGATGGTGGGGGACGTCGTGGTCCAAGGATTAGCGTGAGAGGTGGACGTGGTGGTGGTGGTGTTGGTGGTGGTGGTGGTGGGGGTGGTGGTGGTGGCCGTCGTGGTGGGGGTGGTGGTGGTGGACGTCGTGGACGACGACGACGACGAACCCCCACTTCGCCTTTGACACCGGCCTCCAATCCAGCCATCCCACGAGGATCTTGGACGTCTGGGAGTCCACCACCTCGTACCTTGCGTCAAGCGGATTTACAACGACGTTTACGGATGATGTTACAAGATCAAGAACAATTGGCACAAGGACGGGACATTGCCAATGTCACCATGACCAATAGCATCGTGACCAGTTATAAACAGGGAGGAGCCCCCAGTGTGCAAACCTCTTCGTCCCGGGTTTCGCCGTGATCACTCTAAAAACCGTCGTGTCGTTATTGAATGGATCCCGACGTCCTGGTGTCCTCTTCCCGCCGGAATTGTTACAACGCATGGATTCGTTGTATGCCTTTTACCATCAACAATGGTGGTGTTATCGAAAAATGTTGAATCATTTCAAGTGTTGCAATGCTTTGTTCAATGGGATGGCATTACTCCTGATGGCCGCTGGGATGATTGCGGGTCCCCTCTTGGACAACAGTAAGTTGGTGGCCTGTTTGGCGGCGGTGGGCACGGTGGTCAAAGGATGGGCCGATTTTAAACAATACCATCTCAAAGTGACCATGAGTCGATTTGCGTTTACCACCTATGCTAAAGCCTTGACCGAATTGAAAACCCGTGTGCGTGGCGTTCCCTTGGAGGGATTGGAAGGGTTTTTGATCAAGATGCAAACCTTGGATGATACCATTGTGGATTTCACCCCTCCGTTACCCAAACGGTGTGTGCAAGACTACTACCGTCACTTTGTGTACCGACCCGTCGAGGCCCAATGCGACCATGCGACCATGCAGACGAGCGTTTTTTTTTTTTTTTGCTAAGGTGAAACATTTTAACATTCATATCACCCAGGGCAGAATTCTCTTTTCTTTGTGCCCCTCAGTTCAGCGAATATGTAGGAAAAGAGAACAGTCCCAGTGAAGAATTGTTTGAACGTTAATTTGAATAAAAGATGTGAAATTGTCATTGGTTGCTTTCTAGTAGTCTCTCCCTGTATAATAAAACTTCATTGTGAAACCAGCTTTCATGGCAGAACGTATCACAATACGTAATGACAAGATAATAGAAATGATTTTAATTGCTCGCAAGACATGAATTTTTTGTTCACTACAGGGCCTTGAAATGCCATGACTGAGTCGGATGACGAATCACAACCACTTTTTTCACGGGATAGAAGCATATTTACGATATTTAAGAACCCGAAAATTTCGCTGTTGAAGGTGGTTGTAAATATCATATAACCCTCACCATCCGTAAAGACTGTTTGAAAAATGCACTCTACTAAGGGTCGTAAATGTAAAGCGTTAACACGGTTTCCACCATATCCGTAAAGGCGTGCTTAGAGAACGCGTAAACATTTCCATTCTGGTAACCTTACGGAAGTCGTAAATTATCGTAAATGAAGGCTTTACGAGTTTTTCCGATATCCTTAAAGACAGCGTTTAAAGTCTCTCTAAGACGTCTTTACGCCCTATCGTTTCTAATGCGTAAAGACCTTCTGAACGGAAAATGTAAAGAAGTCCGTAAAGATGCGTTTGCAGGGTCAATACGTTTTCTTTACGTAGTCATTACGGGTGCGTAAATTTAAAATTTCATGCTGTGTAAAACAAACTGGCTTAGATAGCTTGAGGTGGCCTGCGGCTATTTATTAGTGCGGAGGCTCCATTTTTTAAATGGAATTTTTGGCAAGAAAGCGTCAACCGATTTCAGTAATTTTTGGCACTCTAAACAAGGGATGTACTCTAAACAAGGAATGCTCAAGTTCTACAAAACTCTAAGTTTTAGAGCAAACAAGATAAACGATCAAGAGATACAAGCACTATTTGAGGACCTATTCCTTTCAGGAAAGGGCAAATATCTCCATCAAACGACGACAGATGTTTTTCTAATGAAGCTCAATAAGTTCTAAGACTTCAAGGTTTACTGTGAGCGAGTTTCTACAAAATCGGTTGAAGTAGAAATTCCTGAACAGTTGATTATTAAATTTTGGCTTCAGAATATTATGTTTGTGTAATTGCCTCAGCTGTTGTAAGAACACCAAGGTTATGCTAAGATCGCACATTTTTTGACCGCTTAAAACTCTGCTGAAAAATCAGAAATATGGGAAACTCCTGGTAAAATCTACAAGCAAATTAAGAACAAGAAAGCCCAATGGGCATTTTAACCGGCCGTTCTGACCCACCCCACCCCCACGTTGAGAAATGTTAGCGAGCGATCCCATATTTATTCAAAGTGGTGTGACGAAAAGTGTGATTGTTTGACACAATATTTTGACTGTAGCGTTACTGGATGACGTAATGTTTGAATTGTGATGTATCAGCTCATCTTTGTTATCGGCTTATACGTATTGCGCCTCAAATAAAATTTATACCCCATTTTGTGAACCACCCCCATAAAATGCGAAGAAATTAAAGTATTACTTTTCCAATTTAGTTTTGTCATTTGTTGTCTAAATATTTTGACATTCCTCACATTTTGACATTTCTCATTCTCTACATACTGAAATCCTGAAAATTAAATTCTGAAATTTAATCCTGTATTTGTTTCTTTTATTTGTCTGTTTGTTTGTTTGTTTGTTTGTTTCAAGTGTCAGGTTGGTGGTAGGATAGTAACGTGCCTGTTCTCCCACGCACAAGCAAATATTAATTATAAGTGTGAAATTTGGATCTCTGAATCATACTATTTGGACACTTAACATATTTAGAAAATGGCCTGAAAAACACCCTAAATATAGTCGTAAAAAAACAGTTCTACTTACCGTCTTGACTTTGAGACCTCTGAAATTTGAACGACATTTTAACTGAGTTAGACATAGATGTAATCAACGTTCATTTCAATTCAATTCAATTCAACTTTATTTCACACTGTTTACAGCATTGATTTAACAGTTATTGTTTACGACACATTTACAACGCTTTACTATAAGGAAGCGTAAAAGAAAATCACACTTTTAGGCGGTATGTGCACAGAGGCCACAGGAGCGAGAGCTTTCGAGTTGGTCACTGTCATGTTAGCTGTAGAATTAGAGCCCAAGATTTCTAAATATGGTAAACTAAATGGGCATTTAAGCTAAGTTACACACTAAGTTTACATTATGTAGATATAAGTACATAATTATTAGGACTAGCACATGTAAAAAAAAGAAACACACACACAGCCTCACACAAGCACACACACACAATATAACATATATATGTTGAAATAACACTCAGATATATATTTTTGTGTCAGTCCATGAATATTTACATCATCAGCTAAATCTGACCATTTAAGAAATAAAGCTTGTATTGTTTTTTTTAAAAGCAGATCCAGTGAGCCGGTTTAGGTGTGTGGGGACAGTTTCCTAAACTTGTGCTGCCTTGTACCTAAACATGAATCTACCATAGTCTGTTCGAATGTGTGTTCTGCACAAATTGCCATGAGTGGTGTATCTAGTTTCGTAGGAGTGTACGCGTGCTGCTGGGGTTATGAAGTCAGAGAATACAGCTGGAATGCTTTTCTTATTATTTAGGATTTTATGAGGAAAGTTGGCTATTTTGAATTGCAGGATATCATCAAGTTTTAAAATTCCTAGCAATTTATAATATGGCGTTGAACTTTCCCAACTATGAGCAAAGAAAATGCTACGTATGCATTTGTTTTGCTTCCTACAGAGTGTATTTAATCTAGTCTTATATGTATTCCCCCAGCTCAAAATGCCATAGTTAAGGTGTGGAAGGATAAATGTGTCATATAATTGCTTCATCACTTTAAGATTTAAATGGTATCTGGTTTTGTTTATTCTCCCAATATTTTTGCTGATATGTTGTATCTGGGAACCCAACCTTAAGTGTTCATCAATAAACATGCCTAAGTATTTGATATAGCTTTTACGTTCAATATTATTAATATTTATGTTGACACGCTTTTGTGGGGATGCTATAAGCATATAGTTTGTTTTCTGGAGATTTAGAGATAGTTTGTTGACGTTACAGTAGGTGAGGACAGATTTAATCCCAAGGTTCATAGCTGATTCTAACTCTCTTAGATTTTTACTGGCAAAGAAAATGTTTGTATCATCAACAAAAATTCTAAAACAGAGTTTATCACAACAGTTGGGCAAGTCATTTATATACAGCGAGAATAGAAGGGGGCCTAATGTAGATCACTGAGGAACACCACAGAGAAGATGCAATTTCCTAGATTCTGCATCACCTATTTTAACATATTGGCTACGATTATTTAAATAGCTCTCAAACCAGTGGAGAGGAAGTCCTCAGACTCCATAAGCATATAACTTTGACAACAATATTTTGTGGTTGACAGTATCAAATCCTTTTGAGAAATCGAGAAAGAGTCTACATGTTACTTCTTTATTATCAATAGCCTCTATTAATTTGTCAGTGATCTCTAATATAGCCTGTTCAGTGGAGAAATTCTTCCTGAAGCCAAATTGATACTTAAATAGAATTTCATTTTTTTTTCAAGAACGAATAGAGCTGGTCATATATTAGTCTTTCAAATACTTTACTAAAGGGGGATAATACTGCTATGGGTCGATAGTTGCCTGGGTGGTTGGCAGTACCACTTTTATAGACAGGGGTGATCTGGGAGATCTTAAATATATCAGGTACTACACCAGTTGTAATGGATTCATTGTAAATATATGTGAAAGGTTTTGAGAGAGGCTCAGAGGCAATCCTTATTAGTTTGTTTGGGATGTCAAGTGATGTTTTGCTCTCACTTAGTTTCGAGAACAAATGGGAAACCTGTGCTTCAGTACCCTCTGACATAACAAAGCTCGAGGAAGGGGAGTTTTTGATGTATTTAAGTGGTTCACCATCAGAATCCTTAATAGTGCTGATACGCTTTGGACCGATATTCACAAAATTTCGGTTAAGTTGGTCAGCAATTTCAGATTTTGTAGTGTAGGTTTGATTATTCAGTACAATCTTTGTTGGATAGGTTTGGCCTTTAGTTTTACGGTTTATGAGTGTACCAATTAACTTCCAAGTTGACTTCAAATTGTTTTTGCACAGGTCAAAGTGTTTACGATAATATGCATTCTTGCTTTGTGTTTTAAGCTTGTTAAATTCGTTTGAATATATTTTATATTCATTTACTTTTGATGCCTTATTGGAGAGAAAATGAGTTTTGTACATTCTTTGTTTAGTTTTTATTGACTTTAGTATAGCATTTGTTATCCAACTGAGGTTTTGTTAACTGTTTCCTCTTACTTCTAGATGCTGTTTTTGGAGGAGCATGCTTATCTACAACTTCTTTTATTACATAAATAGCTTTCGCAGTAAATTCATGCAAAGTATTACACTTCCTGTGGATTGCATTCCAGTCTATTGCTCTGGCATCATTTTTGTATAACTCTTCATCAAAGGCGCCATAGTCTCTGATAGTCATTTTATCTTTCTGTCGCTTTACTGCAATTTCAGTAATACAAAATACTGGAAAATGGTCTGAGATATCAACAGTGACAATCCCAGAAACAACTTGCTGGTTAAAGGAATTTGTGTAAATGTGGTCTCTTAGAGGTGCTGTATGACTTGTCACTCTAGTGGGTTTTGTAATTATAGGCAGCAGTTGTTAGAATACAACATCTCTAAGTAATCGTCTGTCATAGGATGGGTATTATATTTTAAAAAGTCAATGTTGAAATCTCCTAAAATGTAGACTTGGTATTTTTGATGGCTAAGAGATCTCAATAATTCATCAAATTTAGCAGTAAAAGCCTCAGTATATTTGCTGATGGGTGTCTATATATGCAGCCAATTATTGTGTGGGTTTTACCATTGCATTGGTCAATTTCAACCCAGCATGATTCCACAAGTGGCATATTTAATAGTAGTTCTGGTCTGGGAATAGACTTTATATCTTCTGATATATAAATACCTGCACCACCTGCTGCTGTTGGGGAATCATTAGGGAAAAATCTATAATTTGGAATCATAATATTTGACACTGAGCACTCATTAAGTCTTGTCTCTGATATTGCTATAACATCTGGTTTTTCATTCAAACAATATAGCATATCACTCAATAGTGTTAAGTTCTTAGGCAGACTTCTAATATTGCAGTGCAGCAAGGAAAGTGCCCCTGACCTAGCCTTTTAAAAGAAGTGTTCATTTTAGACACTGAAAGATAGTCAGAAAGTGGCAGGGGAAAAATACGGTCAGGGTCACATTCATCAAATTTATCTGGGTTGGGAATAAGATCAAATAGATCAGTATTTATGTGAGCTGGATCCAATGACCAGGAGCCAATCACAAAGTTAAATTCATGGTCACTTAATCGATAGAAAGGTAGAACACTACTTAAGTTAACACAGTCATCCACAAACATTCACAGTCTCTCATGTTTATCTACCCTTTGGTAGATAACATCATATCATGGAAACGATACAAGCAAAAATAGCAGCTTCTAGAATGACAAGGTGTTACCCTTGCAACAGAAGGTAGATCCTTTGTTGATTTTCCTGCGAGGTTTCCTCTCTTTCTGTAGATTCTTTCCCTTGTATCCCTGTGAACGAATTTTACGATAATACGGTCTTTGACTTTTTTCGTGTTCGGGAGCCGATGAGCTGTAGAGATGAGGTTACCATCGAGATCCTCCCCAAGCAAGGTACCTAGTTCAGTAAATCAGTTGCTTAGGGTTGTCGTTGGGAAGAACCGGAATTCCTGTGATCTCGAGAAAATCCTTGCGTTGATACTGGCTTAGCTCATCTACATCACAGTCAACCGCATAGAGATGATTTTGGCAGCGAGAAATGGCCTCATCGTTCTCATTGATTCTGCCTTCAGCTTTGTTCAGATTAACTTCAACTGTCTTTATCTGATTCTTATCTGTCTTCATTGTCTCGGTGAGGGCATCATACTTCTCGGTAAGAGCATCGTTCTTTGCTGATAGGAAGCTTTAAGCTTTGTGGTTGTTCGATTTGTTGGAAGCGCCTGATCAGGGCATTGATTTGTGTAAGCTTCTCGTTGTTCTCCTTCCGAATAACAGGTAGAAATTCGTTCGGCCAGAGCTGTTTTAGTTGATCTGCAGTTAGAAATTCTTTTCCCATGAGGACTCAGAACAAAAAAGAAAACACTATAATAAGTAAAACACACTGAAGAAACTTAAATTTTTGGCCCTTGGCGTACTTTCGCGGCTATCTTGGATCGTGGTCAGCGGTCAACGGCGAACATCACGTAGATACGTGGTGTAACTATCATGTAGTGGTTTGACTTAATCCAATATAGGCATAAACATAGGAAGCAATATACATAGCTATACACAGCCATACATGTATGGCTGTGTATAGTAATGTATTGCTGTGTATAGTCATGTATAGCTATGTATAGCTGTGTATAGCCATGTAGGACTGTGTATAGTCATGTAGGGCTGTGTATAGCTATGTATAGCTATATATAGCTATGTATAGTCATGTATAGCTGTGTATAGCCATGTATGGCTGTGTATAGTCCTGTGTGGCTGTCTATAGCTATGGAGCTTGTGTATAGCCATGTAGGGCTGTGTATCGCCATGTATAGCTATTTATAGATGTGTATAGCCATGTAGGATGTTTATAGTCATGTAGGGCTGTGTATATCTATGTATAACTGTGTATAGCTATGTATATCCCTTCCTATGTTTATGCCTATATTAGATTAAGTCAAACCACTATATGACAGTTACACCACGTACCTACCGAACATCACGTTTTTAAAGTAATATATTTTCAACCGGGTTAATGATACTTTAAGTTAAACTATTTTTCATTTTTTTTATTTCATACCTTTTATTTGGCCTTATTGACCCAATTGAACCCTAAAACTTATTAACCGGAGCGCCAGCCAGCGTTTCGAACTTTTGTACTTGTTAAAAATTTTTTTGGTAGCCTATCTTTCGCTGTCCTGTTGTTGTAGCTGTTGCTGCAGTTTTTGCTTTTGTTTTTGTTTCTTTTTTTGGGAAGGGGGGAGAGGGGTTGTTGTTGTTGTTGCCCTACACGTTGCACTTATCATTCATTTAATTGATCTGCTAAATTACATTCTGAAAACAATACACTTTATTCGAAATTTGAATTTTTTGACACAACCGATAATTTTGCAATGCTTCAAGCGATTAATTAATGTCATGAACTCAACAATTAATCACTTACAACGCTTTAAGTGTAACTTTAAGTGCGGCAAGGTATGTCAAAGGTATGGTATTTGGCCCATGCTCTGGCTGATTCTTTAACTTATTTTGTTTAGGTGAAACTTACCTAAACGACGCCGACACAATACAACAATCAGGGTAAGAACAACCAGGAACATCACAACGATGACACTGATGTAAACAGCATGAAAAAATTAATCTTTGTCAAACGCAGAACCTTAAATGTAAACATTGAAATAAAAATGTAAAAAGACCCTCGTTTATTAAAAACGTAGTTAGGAAAAATAAAAAATGGTGTTAATAGATAGGAGAAGCAGGTGGGCATTGCCAAAAATGAACATTTTCTAAGAAGTGAATTATCAGTTCATTGGCCAGATTCCAGCAATGTCCTTGTGTTTCGTTCTTGAGCAAAATAATTCTTCCAATCTCACACTGCCTCTGCACATCAAGGGGTCATAAACAAAGAACTTTCATGTTTTTTTTCGTTGGTTTGTTGTTGTTGCTTTTTTATAATGTTAAACATAATACAGTTTAACCGTATTATGCCTGGGGAGGGGGGGGGGGGGGGTCACATCGTGCCCGCGCTGACTTTAACGAATTATAACTTTTAAACGGCTTGACGAATAATCACCAAATCTTGTGACTTTTCCTAAAATTTATCAGAGAGAATTTTCCTGTGTCAATGACGTGTCTATGATGATTGACGTTTCCATAGCAACCGTCTACTCAGGAGGTGTTTTGACTATTTTCTGTCTTCAGTTTTTCCCCCGTGCTTGTAAGAAAAAGATAACCCTTTACTTTTGTGTGCTCGTTTTGATTAAGGGTGTTTCTTAGAACAAATTCATATATTTTTCGATGTCGTCATTGTCAACTGTGTGACTGCATTCTCGGGATTCAAGAGGGCGACTCAAAATTCAACATAGCTACTTTGTGACGTCATTGTGACGTCATGAAACGTCACAATCGACACGTCATAAACCCAATCTGTTAAGCAAATGACGTGCTATAAACGTACCAAGTTTCATCACAAGAGCGTGAATACTTTTCGAGATCTATAGCCCCCCCGCCCCTCCCCAGGCTCAGAAACTCAAAAAAAGCCCAGGCGAAATAGGGTTAAATATTTGGAATAACGACGTATAAGGAAACATTTGACACATGGAACTGGAGGGTCAATTTTAAGCAAGAAAAAAGCTGGAATCTCTTTTATTGGAACTTTATCATTTTTACCTGCTTGGCTTTCCGGTGTGTGAGTGGAAACTGAGAAACTAACCAGCCCACGGACTGAGAGATCTCGTGGTTTTTGATGCTTTTTTGCTTGTTTGTTTTTTTTTATCCTTCAATTTCTCCCACAGAAGAACAAACTTAGTCAGAATGAAATATGTGCTGTGCTCCGTTCGTAAAGGCAATACAAGAAACATGATGGAGAAAAATTGGCTACGTGAAATTTAACACGTAGCCGGTTTATTAAGTTCTGAATATCCAATATAAATATTAATAAAAACTGTCATTAAATATGTATTGCCTGCGAAGGTGAGGGCAATCGACCGCCAGAACCCATGCAAAGCAGGGACACGCCCCACCTCAGCACAAATTTCAGTCTGACAAATAAAAGGAAGTAAAATTTTTGTTTTTTTCTCAGTGCGCGAGCGGGCGGTATCCTCCAAATCCTGCATTCTGATTGGTTCCGCGAGCGAGCAGAATTTTCCTATCTATGACCACAGTCACGGTAACCGCGCGAAAAACCTTTGAATGAAAATTGAAAAACAACACACCGTACCTCGGTTGAACTCGGGAATTTTTTTATTTATGGCTCAAAGTTGCGAATTTTTTGTCAACTCACAATTCTTACGTGTGTTGTAAATGGAAAGTCTAACAAGGAGGGGAACTAAAGGCCTTCTAATACCTTCAAAAGGCGAGTACTCGTTTTAATTTTGTGTAGCTTAGCATGGCGGTTCGTGCGTTTGTTGTTGAATTCACTTCACACAGCAGTTTTAGTTTTTAAATTGCGACGGCCACAATGCCTTTTGACTCCGATATTTACTTTAATAACTTCGTTTTTTAGTTATCGAGGTTCGGTATTTTTCATTCAAGAAATTGTGCAGGCTTCAACTGGAAATTTGCTTTTTCATCTGCTGTAAACGAAGATAAACTAAAGGCCAGCGCACCGTTCGCTTTGGTTAAAACTGAGATCGCACCGAACGATTTCGCTACATGATTAAATTGTTTATACCCGAAGAACCACCACATACGTTTACAAGTACAATGCAGGACATAAAAAGAAAGTAATTAGACTAAACGGAATGTTTTTCAAAATGTTCTCTTTCATTTTTTACGTAAGGGCAATCAAACCTGTCCTAACGTTTGAGTACCTTGGTTTTGTGTTTAGTAAGCTTAAGCTTTATTATAAGTTTTTAATTGGGTTGTTAATTCTTATGCCAGCTACGATTTTCAATGTGCATGTCTGTTCTTGAAAAACAACCTTTTCAACCTTTTCCGTGTTGATAGGGTAGTTTCTAGTTATTATTAAACTTAGGTTAAAAGTTTGAAGAGTCTATGATAACATTCGCTTCACGATTTCCTGCCACCTGACTCAGTGAAACTTACGCACATTCTGACAACCTTTCAAGATTGACCTGTAAGCTGGCAAATGTTGGGAAAAAAAATGTTATTTACCTGGGTCGGTCCGTATAGGGAAAACCTGTGCCCTAGGTCTTGAGTACAGCCCTCGGCCGCGTACTCAAGACCACGGGCACAGTTTTTCCCTATACGGACCTCCCGGCCGGTAAATAACATATATATCTTCAAAGAAATCTTAATCACTACAACCGTTTTAAAATAATGGCGACACACAATATGCAAAATTAGTTGATTAGTTGATTAGTTGATAATTCTGGGATTTCAAGGTTAAGCCGCCCCTGCAAGCAACAACATCAAAAACCCCTGACAAACAGAGTTACGAAACCGACTCGATAGAAGATATCCGTATATATTTTTTGAAAGCATCAGATTTCCATCTGCCCATATGCCTAATTTTGGTGTCAGAAATTCCTTGCTCAGCTGCATAGGTGGCACACCAATCCTAAAGCCTGTGTCCTTTGTACCTATTTGGGTCCAAGTTGCAGAGCTGAATAATTGAACAAATCATCTTACTGAAATCGCTTCTCAAAAACGGAGACCCATTGATATCTTGATTAATAAAAAGTGGGCCATTTCATGGCCACGAACAGTAACATAATTCAAAAACGCTCGAACAGGACAAGCTTTAAGTTGTCTAGTTAAAACGATGGGAAAAGCATTGATTGTAATTACGTTTATAGTGTGTGAATGTAATTACCAAGGAAACCACATTGCCATTCCCACAACATCGCTTAGAGACTTTTCCTAGTTGCAAAAGGTTACTGCTGATACTTTGTCGCTTTGACACTGTGATTTCACCAACACGGAGGAATGCAAAAAATGCTATGGAACACATTACTTTAAACATACATGATTGATACTGAGAAACACAAAAAAACTAGTGGAAGCTTGCATAATGCGAACTAAAATGGGAAGGGTAATAGATAATCTTGTGTCCCCTTTGTGGAATAAGCATATTTATTGTCAAATAAATATGCAACAAACAATGCCAGTGTTGCTGGCATAATTGGTAAGGAAAATGTGCGAGTTATTATAAATACTTAATTGAAATTCTTCATAATGTTTCCATGCCCGACAGTACGTTGTTACAGAAGACTTCTGTAAACTAGCTGTTAGGAGCTCATGTACTACAGATACCAGTTTGCAGGAAGGAGATGTGATGGAATTATCGTTGGCATAGGATCCATGTAAGCTGGTGCTAGTTTCTTGAAACGTAGGATCTGAACGAGACAGTGCATCCGCAAGATTGTTCTTGAGACCGGAAATGCGTTTGGCTTTAAATAATATGTTATGCTTCAAACAAACTAGCACAAGTTTATGAAAAAAGGTCATCAAATACGTATCCTTACATGCGGACTTATGCAGACTGACAGCTGTTGCTGTTGCAGTAACGAAAGGTCTCCATTACCTGTATTAGTATAAACATTTTGGATTTGTAATTTCTCTAATACTACATTTGTCACCTTCCTGACCAGCTCCTCGACACTTCATCCTGGGACACGGGCTAGTTCTATACGTGACTGCACTCGTCTCCGGTGACTGGCTGGTTGGTTTTCAGAGTCCCAGCTTGCAAAATAGAAGATGGTCGCTTCTGTCTTGGTGACACCCGGCGAGACATGTTGGAACACAAAATATACTAAACACCAGTATAAAGTAGAAAGTTAACACATTAAATTAGCAGCAAGTTCTTGATTTTCAACCCAACGAATGGAACAAGACAGTTATAAAAGTGAACACAAAACACTGGAACTTTCACAGTGCTCGTCCCTATAATGTTATGAAAACAACCAACAACCTCAGGTTGGTAAATCAGGAAGACGAAATCAGTGCATTGGTCAATGACATTAGTGAACAACGGCATGAAATAGGTACCAAAAATAACAATCAACATCAAGGTAAAAATTGGGAAATCACTCATTGTTGTTTAACACAAAAAGACAGAACAGGACCTGAACAACATGGACAAAAACATAAACTATGGCAGGCATGGCTTGGCAGACTACACACGTCGCCGAAAATAAAAAATGCCTGTTCCTATAATGCCACAAAAAAAAAAAGAAAAAAGAAAAAAAAACAAACAAAAACAAAAAAACGTTCCAACAACCTCTGGTTGGAAAAATTAAGAAAGACCAAATCAGCAGATTGGTCAAATCAATCCATGCATATCATGGCATGAAAAATTACAGTTGATCCACGCCACGCGTGAACGGAAACCTACCCATGTGTTCCGAGTCTTCAAGTGAACAAGCTACTTTCAGTGATGTAAACCATATCAAAACAACCTCTGACTGGAAAAACTAAGAAAGACGATATCAGTAGACTTGTGAAATTAATCCATACACAGCATGGCATGAAATCAAATGACAGTACAAGACATAACAAACATGAGCAATGACATGAATTATTCCAAGAACGGCATGACAGACTGCACATATCGCCGAAAAAATTTAAAAGCCTTTCCTTGTGTCATAAAAGCATTCCAACAACCTCAGGTTTGAAATCAAGAAATAAGAGCAGATCAATAGATTGGTCAAAGTAAACAAGGCACCAAATGAGAAAAATTTGGTTCCAAAATAACAATGGATATTGAAAATATAAGTAATAGCTTGCACAAAAATAACAAATTCATGGTGAAATACAATCAATCAATCAAGGACCAACCTAAAATAGAAAGGCAAGAACGAGAATTGCCGAATCGCACGTTTAATTCGCAGCAAATAAGCTTAACAGCCTCAAGATACGTTCCGTCACAAAGTGAGAATTTGAACTGAAGATAAATCGTTCACAATATTAATTAAATCATTATAAGAAATAAAAGGTATTGATCATTCCAAGTGACTCAAAATTGACATCCCTAAGATCGAAATCTCTTTTTGCTCGGTCGTCAAATTGTTGCCCAAAGTCACAAAGGAGTCGTCTTACAAAAGAACGACCAAGGATCATTACTTTTGGGACACATAACGCCATTTTGACTGAAAGGGAATAATTATTTAAGCCTATAAGCTCAACTCGTTGGTAAACATCAGCAGTAAAGACTAAACGTTGCGACACCGGCAAGAATTTTTGCACCAAAAAAAGCAACCTGTTGTCAAAAACACATCGGACAATGAAAATAAATAAGCATTGCAACACCGATACTCAGTGATAGTAAACGATTGACCAAACAGAACAGAGATTAAGTAAAGAAAAAAAGAGAGAGGATAACTTACCCGCCTTCTTCGCTGATGAAAAAAGTTGTGTCAACAAGATCAAGAACGCGACAGCCATTATACGACGATCCATTAATACGCCATCAATGTTAAACATCATCTTGAATTTAAATTTCAAAACTATATCCTCTAATCCATGTTTCCAACCTCTCTTTGTATTATGGGAAAAATAAAATTTGTGGTTGCATTGTCGTATAAAATTTTATTTGCAAGCAAATAATGTATTTATTTATTTATTTCTACAAGGAGAGTTTTGCGTTTATTTCACCAATATGTCTCTCTCCGTTAATCGTTAATCAGCAATGCAGTTTTACCTCATTCTCTACCTTGCTCTCTCTTAAGAGTCTCTCTATTCACGAATTTTTGACATGTAAATCTTGGTTTTTCATTAGCTCGTATCTCTTGTCGGGCTGATAATTGAAAGCATCTTCTTCTTTTAGGAGCGCGTAGTAATACTAGTCACTCCTACCTGCTCCACATTTTTAAGAGGCATAGCCGAGATAAGTCCAGAATTTTGTCTGGATGACCGATGTGTAAATAACAGTAAAATCTTGTAACGAAACATCAGCAAGAGTCATTGGAGATTCCAGTCGATTCTACAAATTGATAAATTTAAAGAATCTGCAGTTGCTCGGAAAAACTACATTGTAAGTCCAGACCTTCAAAGACGAACTAAACGCAGCTCTGATAACTCATTTAATTATTTGTCATAAGAAATCATACAATCAAAAATATAATATATTGTACCGTCTATAGCAGGGTGAATAAAAGTACTTACGTTGAGCACTCTATTTAAGGTTACTCTCTTGATTGCGTTGACTTCTTGATATCACGGACACAGTTTTTAGCACTCCCAATTCCATAAACGTTACTCCTACGTGGATAATCTTCGATAACCACTCTCAACAAAAGCGTCTTCGTACATTACTTCAAAGTAGAAGATTAAAATGCCAGGCTTAATAGTACACATTATTTCATTGGTGTTTCCTGTTTTTATCTTGTTAAAACAATCCTTTTTTATGGTATCTCTTGAATAGCAATCGCCAGTGGACAGAAACCACAAAAGGTGAATTGAATTTTTCAACATAGAATTCATTCAAGTCACATCAGCAAAATCAAACATTGCACCATAGAAGATTCCTGATTATGTAATCCGCACCGTAAATCGACTGTTCTTGTCGACTATGAGTGCTTCACAATCGAACACAAGTATAATCACGATATGCCCAGTCCTGACAAAATTGTTTAAAGAGCATATCGCTGTTCGTTGTGATCTAACGCTATTTCTCTTAAATTTTATTGCAACATAATGAATTGAAAACTACGCACTGAGCGTGAAATCATTGATAAACGACACGAGCCTGATTACCCTAGTTATATGATACATGGGCACCTAAAATGACGAAAACATCTCCGACAAGGCCAGAAAACACAGCGATGTCACTTTCGTGGGAATGCCGAACATCCCAGAAATAACACCGAATCGGCACGACTCAGTCACGGAAATAACGACAGGAATGTGCCCATGTGTTCCCATAATTTCATTCTATAAATAGCAACCACGAGATAAAAAACTGCGAGAACCTTTCCGAGGGTGAATTAATTGTCAATTGTCAACCGTTTTTCTAACGTCCAGGTTTCGTTGTCGATAACACATTTAGAAGATAGGGTTTAACAACCCCTGAGGATACAGTATTTACTTCCAATGCCACTCAAAAGGATGTTACTAAAACGGGGAATGGGGAATGGGGAATGGGGAATGGGGAATGGGGAATGGGGAATGGGGAATGAGAAATAGTGGTCAGCGGTAATATCTAAAAAGTTGTTGGAGTCTGCGCAGTACGGCAAAGAGACGAAGATTTCACGTGGAGAGCAAAAGACGGAAGGTAAAAATATTTATCTGCCATTTTTCCGAGTTTTTGGAATTATTGAGTTTCTGTTAATTAAAATTAACCAAAACTGTTAATTTGCAGGTAATAAGAGTGACAATAATGTTAAGGATCACGAGGTGACGACCGGTTGGCGTAACAAGATTCGTATCACTTTGAGTACAGTCGCTTCGAGTGTTAATATAAAAACTACCAGTAAATGTTCTCTGTATTTTGACGTTTTAGCGACGAACTAGTGACAGAAGATGATTCTAAATTTGCAACTGGCGAGAATGAATCTTTAAGGTATGAAAGAAAACGTAGAATACGGCTTGAAAGTGTAAACCGACCTCTGCTGATTTATTAGGGCACTTGACATTGAATTTTGACTGATTTTAATGGCATTCATATTTGAGTTACAATCTAGATTCATTTATGGTTTGCAGTAAGAACTCAGTGATGTGACTGCAATATTGAGCTATTCTCCATGCTTCTTCTCTGGGGGATTTTCTTTTTAACCCTATTTCGCCTGGGCTTTTTTATGAGTTTCTGAGCCTGGGGGGGACACTTCCCCCCCCCCTACAGATCTCGAAAAGTATTAACGCTCTTGTGATGAAACTTAGCATTTTTTTAGTACGTCATTAGCTTAACAGATTGATATTATGACGTGTCAATTATGACGTGTCATGACGTCATGATAGCGTCACAAACCCGCCATTTTGAATTTGAGGCCACCATCTTGGATCCCGAGCCTGCAGTCATACAGTTGACAATGACGCCACTGAAAAATATATGAATTTGTTCTAGGAAACATACTTAATCAAAATAAGCACAAAAAAGCAAAGGATTACCTTTTTCTTACAAACGCAGGGTAAAAATCTAAAAAAGAAGACTGAAAAACGACAGAAAATAGTCAGAATCCACTCCTGAGAAGACGGTTCCTATGGATACGTCAATCATCATAGACACATCATTGACACAGAAACATTTTCTCTGATAAGTTTTAGGAAACGTCACGAGGTTTGGTGATTGTTCGGCTAGCCGTTTAAAAGTTATAGTTCGTTAAAGTAAGCGCGGGCACAATGTGCCCCCCCTCCCCCCAGGCTAAATAGGGTTAATTGAAGAACAGGTTAATATTGCAGCCACTTCAATCAGTCGTTTCTGCAAACCATAAATGAATCTAGATTGTAACTCAAATATGAGCGCCATTAAAATCAATTCAAAATTCAATGGCAAGTGCCCTAATAATTCAGCAGCGGTCAGTTTAAATTTTCAAGTCGTATTCTACGTTTTCATACCTTAAAGAAAGATTCATTAACTCGTCGTCGCCATCTGGCACCGCCGGTTTATAAAATGGACACAGTTTTTTTTTTTGCATCAGTTGGCTTAACATACGAACAAAGTGCTGTAAAGCTTGTGGTACGGGTACTCAAGAGGGGTACTGTCTTATATAAGACGCATGCGCGCATTAGTCTGCTGAATGTTACCTTCGTGTGTTCTTGTCTTTTGATTTACAGTATTTAAGTGGCATTCTCGCTAGTCCACTCGATTTCGCGACCAAAAATAGTTTTCCTTTATTTTTTGTTTGTGAAAAGGGTTTGGTGCACATGTCAGTCAAAACCACTTTATTTATTATCCAATACTTTATTTTTGCTTTGCTACAAGCCAAAAACCAATTTTGCCCACAACGGGGTTTCCGGCGGTGATCGAAAGGCTGAAATTTACGGATTTTGAGAGGCGCGCCACGGCCAATTAGATGCAGTTTGCGAACTTTTGCTTCGACCTAGTATCTAAGGTAGATCGACTTAGTTCACAGACAAAATTTGGAAACAGTTGATAAATTTTTGAGCACGCCAGGTAAAGTTAAAGACAACCTACTCTGAAGCCTATAATGAGCTCCCAAGAATGGGCCAAATACAAGAAACAATTTCGCATCGTTTGCGGCCTAAATTGGATTAAAAAACAACATCACAGCAAAGTTCTTACCTTATTTAATCAATTTGTAAGCTCAAATGTGCGGGTATCTCCCTGGATCACAAGCGAAAACAGGTTAGAACTCTGCCATTGACAGCGTGTTAACATAAATATCGCTCGTGTCAAAGGTCACTGACATATTCCTAGAACTTGGCAAAAATATACATTTTTCGGGGATGCTGATCCGTTGCTGCCAATAAAAGTGAATGTCTATAGCTTCCTTTAATGCTCGTACATCCAATATTAATCCAGAACAGGATGAAAGTTGCGTTAAGTTGATAAATATTCATGGCGGGCAACGCTCGACAAAGTAAACAACGTCGGGCATCGTAGTTGATTCCGGGAATACAAGGAATACAAAGCTCCTCAAGGCTCCTCAAGGAATACAAAACATTTTCAAGATCCCTAGAAAAAGAAGAGACGTTATGTAGTGGAACTCTAACAGTGAATTTAGACTGTTCAACACCTCCTGCAACTTGGACGCGATCGAGGCAGAAAAATATAATTTGAAAAGTTGCAACGAAAATCGTGTTAGTAGTCCAAACTCACCTGCCGCCAGAAGGTGAAATGAAATTATTTTCGACTAAGTCGCCTGAGTTTCCGTTATAGCCTTGGTTCTAGTCGTTCGGTAATGGACTGTAGAAATCTTCTTTTGAGTAGAAATTGTAAAGTTCGCAGTAGTTAGAATTGCTGATCTCAGAAGACTTGGGTCGACCCTAACAAGATTCTTGGAGTTTGCTTACGTCACAATTTGTCACACAATCTTATCAACGTCGCGCGACTACCTTAGAATCCCTTGCGCTTTAGGCGTTGGGCACTTTATGGTAATTTATGAAAAGTGGTTAACAGTTTTCATCTGGCAAGTGTGAAAAAAAACAGTGCAAGCGTGAAGGGACGCACTGGCGTTCACCCAAAATATATAGAGGATATTACACGGTGGCGCGAGGATAAGAATTTTATTATCGAGTGGTAAAATGTTGTCTTGTACCACGAGAAAGTGAAATTCATATATTCAAGCCACCGCGTAATTTCTTTTTTATTATATAGACAAGAGTATTTTTGCACAAACAACAGTGTAAGAGCGGAAAATGACGTCATCGATACCCTCACCAGTGAGGATATGGAAAATACGCCACGCGAGTCCCGGATGTAGTTTCGTGTGAACTATTTTCCACTAAAACACTCCTGTCTGTGTCATAAAGAGGAATACGTCACAACGCATGGTACAAGGTCAAATATGAATTAAAACCGTTTCAAATATAGTAGGAAACGTGAGTTGTTCTTAAAAGTAATTGAGAGAGAAAACGTTCCTATACTTACGAGTAGTTACGTAAAATAAATCCATCATTAAATAAATATTATTAATATTATTAAATATTATTATTATTATTATTATTATTATTATTATTGTTATTTTATAGTAATAAATAAATCATTTTGAAGATTGTAGGAAGCCGCGAAACAAAACCAGCGGTAGAAAAAAAATCAACGACTACGAGCCAACAATTGCATAGGTATGGTTTAGAATTAATTCAATCCGGAAATGACAATAAATGAACAGCGAGGCGCTTTTTTGACAAGTTTGACCAGAGTGCGTTTTCTAGTAAACGCAATGAAATTTTTTCTAACCTGAAAAGTACCGCAGATAGAATATAATGTGCGAAACAGTAGATATCTATAAGCGCATGCGAGTTAAATATATTTAACGGAATAACTCTATACACTGACAATGGAGACCCTTAACAAAGGCCTTTCCCGACATCTACATTACACCGTTTTTAGCAAGGTCTCGTTAGTGCAGTAGGCTGTCGGCATAGCATGCTTTCTATTGTCGTGAAGAAAGCGTACTTCAACACGAAGGATCTGATGCTGATCATGGCAGATTTCTATAGGTCCTGTAGTTCAAGGCCTCAGTGTCAGAAATTACTTAACTTCCAAACTCATTTACACTGCAGACAGTTCTCTACTTAAAACAAGAACATTATTCTACCATGTTTCTTGGCTTACTTAATAAAGAAGCCTTCACTTCCCTGGTTTTATAGGGAAGTTCAAAATGCGAACTCAGGGCCTTAATCATGGTAACGTTGAATTTAGGTAACGTGTTGAACCTGACTTGCTCGCACACGTCATAACCATCAAAAGTTATTGGGTGGCTGAGTCCCACCTGGCGGCTTACAACCTCATCTATAGTATTCTGCCTTTCCTTCTCATCTAGGTAATTCAATCCATCTTCCATGCAGCTTTCATCATTTTTATCAAATTTATGTAATAATACTCATAGTCTTCTGCTTGATGCCAATCTTAAAAAAAAAACGTTAGCTACACCTGAACCTTGGTAATTCTTTCACTTCTCTTAAATCTTCTCCCTCCAACTGTTTCTCTGGCCATTGTCATGTCCGCTGCCACCTGTACTAAATCAGCTTTTCGCAGTCTTTCCTCGCCAATATCAAATCGCGTTGTGGGGTACTCTTTTACGCGCTCAGTCCAAAAAACTCGATCCTCCCGCTTTTGGTTTCTGAAGTGCCCACCCCATGTCGCACAATTCTTTTGTTACTTCATGAACCTTGTCAATTCTGTTGCCCCCCCCGGGGGTGGGGGGGCACTTCCTATGGTGGAGTATACGGGGAGACTCCGCCCGAAAGGGGTGACTTTCTTGAGCCTGCACCATAGTGAAAGGTTGGAAAAATCGTTATCTTAGTATATTAAGTATGGTATATAAATGGGTGCCAAATTCTGGTAAAAATAACAACGGGAAACACACGAAAGTTGAGGGCCTTTAGCCGAACCGACCCAGGGCGACTGAACGCCCAGATACAAACGTCGCGACAATAGGTTATTCTAGTGTTTTGGCTTATCCTTGAGGTATAAACATGTGTATCAGAAAGGGCTACATTCTTGCCATTTCGTGCCATTTGGGTGAAGAAAAAACTGGTATATTAAAGGGTAAGGGCTTGAGCCTAGGGGCGGAGCCTCCCTGTATAAAACTTTACTGCTGATAGCTTGGATTCTAGTGCCAGTCACGTCTTTCATACAAACCTTCTGATGTTGCTGTCTTGTCGTGCTGCCCAAAGCGGACAATAGACAATATTTTACCACTCGAAAATAAAATTCCTATCTTCGCGCCGCCGCGTAATATCCTCTATATATTTTTGGTGAACGCTAATGCTCGCACTTCTTTAATCACACTTGCCACTTGCCAGAAAACTGTTTTCGCCTGCTACTAAGTTAGTCGCGCGACGTTGATAAGATTGTGTGACAAATTGTGACGTAAGCAAACTTCAAGAATCTTGTCAGGGTCATCCCAAGTCTTCTGAGATCAGCAATTCTAACTACTGCGAACTTTACAATTTCTACTCAAAAGAAGATTTCTACAGTCCATTTCCGAGCGACTAGAACCAAGGCTATAACGGAAACTCAGGCGACTTAGTCGAAAACAATTTCATTTCACCTTCTGGCGGCAGGTGAGTCTGGACTACTAACACGATTTTCGTTGCAACTTTTCAAATTATATTTTTCTGCCTCGATCGCGTCCAAGTTGCAGGAGGTGTTGAACAGTCTAAATTCACTGTTAGAGTTCAACTACATAACGTCTCTTCTTTTTCTAGGGATCTTGAAAATGTTTTGTATTCCTTGAGGAGCAGAAAATTTGAATCAACTACGATACCCGACGTTGTTTACTTTGTTGAGCGTCACCCGCCATGAACATTTATCAACTTAACGCAACTTTCATCCTGTTCTGGATCAATATTGGATGTACGAGCATTAAAGGAAGCTATAGACACTCATTTTGGTGGACAGCAACGGATTAGCATCCCCGAAAAATGTATTTTTGCCAAGTTCTAGGAATATGTCAGTGACATTTGACACGAGCGATATTTATGTTAACACGCTGTCAATGGCGGAGTTCTAACCTGTTTTCGCTTGTGATCCAGGGAGATACCCGCACGTTTGAGCCTACAAATTGATTAAATAAGGTAAGAACTTTGCTGTGATGTTGTTTTTTAATCCAATTTAGGCCGCAAACGATGCGAAATTGTTTCTTGTATTTGGCCCATTTTTGGGATCTCATTATAGGCTTCAGAGTAGGTTGTCTTTAACTTTACCTGGCGTGCTCAAAAACTTATCAACTTTTTCCCCATTTTGTCTGCGAACTAAGTCGATCTACCTTAGATACTAGGTGAAAGGAAGATTTCGCAAATTGCATCTAATTGGCCGTGGCGCGCCTCTCAAAATCCATAAATTTCAGCCTTTCGATCACCGCCGGAAACCCTGTTGCGGGCAAAATTGGTTTTTGGCTTGTAGCAAAGCAAAAATAAAGAATTGGAAAATAAATAAAGTGGTTTTGATACATGTGTACCAAACCCTATTCACAAACAAAAAATAATGGAAAACAATTTTTGGTCGCGAAATCGGGTGGACCGCTTTTAGCGAGAATGCCACTTAAGATATGAACGGCGAAGGGTTGTTGAGTTTGGGGTTTCAGTATTTGTCTTGAATAACGCATGCGCAACTGAGTAAAGCAGCTAATAGGATTGACTGCAAAATTGGCTGTGTCGTCTGATCTAGTTAGTGGTTATGGTGAAATTTTTTTAGCGCAGGAGTTTTGTTATGGGGATTGACATTTTGGGGGATGTAAAAATGTGGGAGTGGAAGGATTTGTGAATGTGAGGAGCATATCACGCTTCTGTCATAGTGAATGTGATTTGCTTTGAAAGTTGCGTTTTGTATAGCAGCGGTGTAATATTGTGCTGCGTGAGAGGCAGTTTCCCTTGGCGTTTTATGGGGGGACAGTTTCCGAAGTGGATTGTAAGTTTTCTCATTGGGTAACCAGTATTTCGCAGAGGAGAGAAACGACAGCTGTGTTTGCAGCTTATTAGCACGGTAAAGAACGGTGGCTTAGGAAGAGAAGGGATTGGCACTAGTATGATGATGCAATTGGTGGATTGCACCATCGATACATCATGGTTCTTGAGAAGGGAGAGAGATGAGTGTTTTTTGAGGCGAGAAGTTGATTTTAATTGCATAAAGACGAAGGAATCGGTCATTTAAGGAGATTAATTAATAAGGTAGTTGTTACCAGTCTTTAAGTTGGAAAATAACTGAATATTATCAAGCGATGCATGTGGTTTGCGTGTGGTGTTGGTTGGGTTTGAGGTAATTTTGTAATTGCATGGTCTGGTACGTAGCCGTTCCAAGTCAACTTGTTTACTTCGTATGGGGATTCCCAGGTTAGCAAACCGGATTTAAACATCAGGTCATGAGATATGCCTTAACATGCCCCAGACTCTGACGATCTGCTCGAACTCGTGTTTATCACACGTTATATTTTGATTCTACTGCTATGTTCACTGTTTGTATTCACGATCTAGGCACAACAGTAACTATTTTGTCGTCCCTGTGTAAGCATTCTCAGTTGTGGGCGAATTTATACCGACATTCAACGTTTGAGTGAATGTGCGTTTTTCAGCAGACTAAAAGCGATAAGAAAGATAAGCTGAGTCATCAGAGTTTAAACATTTCGTCATCCAGTAACGCTATAGTCAAAATACTGTCACACAATCACACTTTTCGTCACGCCGGTTCGTATAAATACAGGATCGCGCTAGCATTTGTGAAACCTAGGGGTGAGGAGGGTCAGAACGGCCGGTTAAAATGCCCAATGGGCTTTCTTGTTAGACATAGAATCATCTTCTGTCATTGGTTCGTCGCCAAGACGTCAAAACACAGAGAACATTTGCTCGTAGTCTTTATATTAACACTCGAAGCGACTGTACTCAAAGTGATACGAATCTTGTTATACCAACCTGTTGATAACGATAACCTCTGATCCCCAACATTATCGTCACTCTTATTACCTACAAATCAACAGTTTTGTTTAATTTAAATAAACGGAAACTCAATAAATCCAAAAATTCGGGAAAACTCACAGATAAATATTTTTACCCTCCATCTTTCGCTTTCCATGTGAAATCCTCGTCTCTTTGTCGTACTGTTCAGACTCCAACTTAATTTTTAGATATTACCGCTGACCACTATTTCTCATTCCCCATTCCCCATTCCCCATTCCTCGTTTTAGTAACATCCCACTCAGAATGATACCAGAAACAGGTGAATCGATTTCTTTTTTATTTTTTTATTATTGATTGACAGCTACAGAGTGTATGGGTTCTCTGTGGAAAAAAAATGGTGTAGAAATGGATTGCGTGAAGAGCCCTACCTAAGAATTTCGCGTACGCTCTAAGGTATCTATGATTATAATCTTCGTAATTTTGATAATAACTAACAGTCATAGCTATAAAATTGTATTTAAAAAGTCTTTTTTAGGTCCTGGCCATAAAGCCTTGGTCAAACGTATTCAGCATTTCCATTCAACACCGTTCGACATTGTTGACCTCAAATTGGAAGTCTCAAACTCATTAACCCTATTAAGCTGAGGGAATAAAGGGCGAGGGGGGGGGGGAGATTTTTATAAAAACAAAGCGCCCTTCCACACTGGGGTTTGCTTTTACACTGGTGACTAGTGTTGCTCGCGCTACTGTGGCCTGTATATACTTCACGGATTGGGAGGCGGTAATTCTGAAGCTTTATGTGAGTTTGTAGAGAGGCTAGTTTCCTAAAGTCATAAGGTATGTGCTATGAACTTCAGAGTAACATTCTTACTCTATCGTTGAAAAACCCTGGCCAAACGGAGTCGCAAGTTATCGTAAGGTGAAGACTTGTGGTAACTTGGGACTCCGTTTGGCTATGGCTTGCATGGACTTGCGATGACTACGACGACTTGCGTCTATTTTGATGGAGGTCAAATTTGCACGCAAGCGAACGCAAGTTTTTCACCGTTTGGGCCGCCAACGCACGTCAGGGCAAGTTGGCCTCAACATTGTTTTCCGTAGTACGGGCGCGCGCGCAAGGCTGCACCGAAATGGTTTGTTTTTGTAACTTGCGTTGAACTTCCGTGTACTTGCGAGTCCGTTTGGTCACCCACCGCAAGTCTACGTAGGCAAGTTGACAGTTCCAAACTTGCGATGACTCTCGTCTCCGTTTGGCCATGGCCGAATGGTACGTCAACTCAAAATGAGAGCCAACTGTGTTGGGGAGAAAATTCGAGCCAATCTCGATAAGTACGCATCTCGAGCGGTAGAGCTCGCTCATGACATCTTTCTTGTGTATTCACTCATACACGGTAGAGTAGATAAGACAAAAATTGCTCAAGTTGTGTGAAAACGCTGAAAAAGGATAGCAGGCATCACAAGGCAACGTTTCCTGATTTTTATTTGCTGATTTTGCTTTTAATTGTGGCTAGAACTTGGCAGTTTGAAAAGTTTTATAAATTATCATATTTAAGCCCCCATTCCTATGCAAGTATTATGCTTGGGCTTCATATGGAAATGTGTACTTTTAGGCGCAGAACACACTGAAAGTGCCATTAAGTTTTTTTTTCCCTCACAACCTTTAGGGGCCAATGATTCCGCATGTTTTTCTAGCTTGCGACTGAAAAAGGGTTAATCATGAAGTAAAACCCTGATGAGGGTTTTACTCGTCCTGTTTTGTTGTACGGTGTAGTTTATTTTTTGTTTGTTCATTTTTTTTGTTTTCTACATCCAGGCGAAGCCCTGAAAACGGACGTGGATGCTAACTTGACGAAGCATTGCCATAAAAAAGTTTTCAAGAAAACGTGCACTTTCGTAGCATTGCGAGCAAGCAAATACGTGCTAATTACCTAGTTTAATTTTCCTAAGAAATGGAAACAAATTTTGCCTGTACAAAGTGATGATTACCGATTGTTCATTTATCCTCGACTGAGAAATCATGTAGGCATCTTGGGCTTCGTATGTCTCCTATGCCTTCTCAGATGAAATCCTGTAAGTAGTTGAATCTTCCTTTAGAGGTGGGTGTTGGTGGTGTAATAAAATCATCAGTTTCTCGGGTTTAATCCTTAGGTAGAAACAATGGTTGATGTAATATATCAAACACGAGAAAGAGTGTTTCATCAGGATATCCAAACCCCGAGAAGTGGGTTGAAAAAACGAGGCGCAGCCAAGTTTTTTTGACCGACTTCGAGGTGTTTGGATACCTGATGAAACACTCTTTCAAGTTTTTGATATGGCTTCTCAAACCATTCATAATTCTTGGAGAAATTCAAAGCAAAAGTTGGCAAAATTTTATGCTAATTAAAATGCGGTACCCAAACCACCGTCATGGTAGTGATTAAATCCTTTGTTTTCTCTTTATGAATTATTAATGAGTTTGAGAACGTCATATCTTCCCAAGATTGCATAGAAAAGCAGGAAACTTTCCTGGAATATAATTATTAACGTCTAATATTCTACGTTTGGAGCCGGAGTGTCCTGGGTTTTCAACGTTCAAAAGTGGAATTTTATGGGAAAAGTTGACTTTTGCTCTCATATCTTTAGTTGAGTTTATAGTAGAGGGTCAGTGCAAACCTAGGAGGCTGGTTATAATTAAACTACATCTAAAAACCGTTTTTGTTCGATGTTATATCTTAAATCTATTGGCAATCGTAAAATAATTGCAATTTTTTGGAGCAACAGTCAAATGACATGTCAGTTGACCTAGGAGAGCCCTAACGTCGTTATAGTCAAAATACTCAGCGTGTTCTGCGCATTATTTAGGAATGCTTTTCATTACTCGGGAACAGATTGCACCTCACAGGTGGTGACTTTTTAAAAATTGTTCTGTGGAACAATAAAGCGATCTGTATGAATGGAAAATCAGTTTACAATCATAGACTTGCAGATAAGGGTATACTTAGATTAGGAGACCTGGTCTCTGAAGATAACGAGCTCATTACAAGACATAAGCTAAGGGAATTTAATATCTCTCCGTTAGACGTATTTAAACTTTGTTGTGTAATTGATTCCCTTCCTGCAGAATGGCGTAGATTTCTAAGAACGTACAATTATAGTGATATCGAGCCCTTCAACTTACAAAATCAAACCCAGTTACAGTTAAACGGGCAAAATGTTTTAATTTCTAAAGCTGTTTCGAAGACTATTTACAAGGAACTCCGAAATAGAATCATTACTCCACCTACAGCTCAACTTAAATACAACGCTCTGTTCAAAAATAATGATGAATTGAATTGGAAGAAAATATATCGCTTACCACATCGTGTTGCTTTGGACACAAAATCGCGGGAATTTCAATATAAACTTCTCAACAGATGTCTTGCAACAAATGTCCTCCTAAGCAAAATTGCACTAACATCATCTCCAGCGTGTTAACATATCTTTTCAACTTGCCACTATACCGAGAAGTTTTGGGGAGAAGTTATAAAATGGATGGGCCAGCAGAATATTCAAATTAAATCCTTTTCTCTTAAAGATATAATGTTAGGCATAACCGACGAAGAGGATTTGTTTATCAACCACATTTTGTTAATTGCAAAGAAACATATGTATTGGTGTAGATGTATTAAGGTTAAACCATCTATTATTACATTTGAGGCTCAAGTAAAGAAAATTTATCAGCTTGAAACCAGTATTGCTAAATCTAGTAATAAATGGCCAATCCGTGCAAAAAAATGGGGCAAGTATATCGAGGTGTAAAAATCGTATAAAACTGTCCTGTACTGCGCATAACATGTTATAAGTTATATATTTCTTCTTTTTGAAAGTTGTAATTTGGAATACGAACCAGGTAAAGGGTCTCCTGTACTTGCAATATGCGTGTAGTCTTTTGTACGTGTATGTAAATAATAGTGTGTCTTGTAAGATGTAAGAAACTACTAATATTATATCGAATGTTGATTGGGTTGTTACTTACATAAACCAAACGTTCACACGCGAAATACGAAACCTTTGGCGGCTGTTGGTTTCGATCGGCTCGACATAACAGGGAATTTTTCTCAATTTTCAGGTACATTTCTTGTGCATTTAGGCAGACCTGTTTTTTTAGAAATTATTCTTCACGGTTTTATAGCAACAGACTGCTTCTTCGCTTTTAAAAGTATTTGCAATTATTATTTTGTTGAGCGAACACAATCAAGTAAGATAGTTGAAGCTGCCAACAGTCTGCTACTTGCACGTGAACATTCGCCTCGTGTCAATAATAAACCAATCAGCATTCCTTATTTGGAACAAGGCTACCGATGTAACATTACAATATTCAATTTGAAAGTGAAATTTTGATCCCATTAAGGCAATCCGTTCCCGATGAATGAAAGTCATTCCCAAATAATAAGCGGAACGCGCTGAGTATTTTGACTATAAAATGTGAAGGACGATAAGCTAGGTCTCTCTGTGTTTGCCAAATCTCGTTTCATTTTCATGCTCCAAACCAAAAGTATCGCAAATAAACAATTTATTCCTGATTTCCTCCTTGTCCCAAGCCATAAACTGCTTGAGTGTCTGGAACCTCCGAAAAATAATTTGCCTTCGTTGTTGATATAGTACATGTTCAACGCGTTTAGCTACCCTGCTGAATGGTGTTAATTGAATGGACGATATGCTTATTCAACTTTTATTTTCTTCTCAAGCGTGAAGATAAGATTGTCGAGTTTAATGTCTAATGTTATTCCGTTGCCCATGACAGTGCCTCCAGTGACTAACTAATTAACAGCTATTTGTAATTTAAACAAATGGCTGATGAAATAGATTTGGAAAACTTACGGAAATCTTTTTACAAGGTTAAACAAAAATAATTTAAAAGGCCTTCGCACAGCCTCCATTCAAAAACACACTTAGAACTAACACCTTGATGCTACAATCTTACGACGACAGGCAACTTGCAATTGGTAACTTAGGACGCGGCGACGCTATGATGTTCCCTCACATGTATTTATCAGTTCATTCATTGACTGCTGGTCCAGCTGGTTTTGCGAGGGTATACGATTAACGTATTCTTGTTGGACGTGACTCTCTGTGCACCAAAGTTACCCACTGATATAAAATAACGTTGGCTTGCCGTTATACTATTTTATTACCTCCAGTCAGTTTTTCCCTAGAAGAAAGTTTAAGGGTTTATTAGATGAAAAAGGCGTGGCACACTTACTAAATGATGAAAACTCAACTGGGCCCACATGGACGTTAAAGCATTCCACCAAAATTTATGACTTTTACCTGGTAAGAACCTAACCTATAGGCCACGTCTGCTTCCACTGAGGAGGGACCTAAAGAATCCTGGTCTGACTAGCGCTAAGAAGTAGTTTACATGAACATCAAACATTTATTCTGTCGATAACATAAACTGCATTACGTAAGAGCTAACTTCGAGCGCACACATGACAGATGACTATAATCAATCCCAGTCTCTCTCGGGTGCTCTGATCTATTTCTTCCAGTGTTCATCGATGCAAATGGTGTCCGACATACTGGACTCTTGTTTTGCAGCGGTAGTCAAATTAAAGCACTGTGCCTGATTATGTCACAGTGTGCTCGAATGTGTGTATTGCACGAGTGGACATCATTTTGCTCATGCTTGAGCTTGTAATTTTAATTTTAATTGTATCCCATTTTCTTTGCACAAAGTAATATAAACAAAATATATAGATTTACATAAACAATAAGTGCGTTTATAGTAAGTTACGATGGCAGACAAAAAAAAAATAAATATGTGCAAAAGAGGAAGACTAGAGAGGAACTAACAAGCCATTCGAGCTAGTCCACCTTAAAATTACAGGACAGTAATAAAAGTGAACAAAATAATGACTAATAATTAATTATTGAAAAGTATATAGCAAAAATTAGAGTTGGAACATCATGACACCCATGTAGCTCTGGGATTGTCAGGATCAAAACCTATATTTTTGTAGTAATCCTCACATTGTTTTTAAAAAACTAGAGATTCCAAGGTTGCTTATTCTAATATTATCTGGTAAATTGTTCCATAGATATGGTTTACGATTAAAGAAAGTAGCTTTGAAAAGTTCTGTTCTATAGACATTAAGCTTAAGTTTATTGCTTGAGTACGATCTAAGTCTTTTGTCAGCACAAAATTCGAAATAGTTATCAACTGGTACGTTATAATATCCACATTTTAATTTATAAAATGTAGTCAAGTCTTTAACTTCTCTTCGATAAACAAGAGGAAGTAGATTAAGTTTCTGGAGTCTTTCATTATAGTTCAGTCCTGGTAGTATCTGTCTAGTGGCTCGCCTTTGTACCCCTTCTATCATCTTTATCAATGTTACGGTTTTAGGGCTCCAAATCTCTGATGCATAATCTAGATGAGAGCGGACAAAAGCCAAGTAGAGTGATCTAAAAGTTGGTAGAAACTGATCACTTCTGCTGTTTAGTGTGCGCCGTATGAAGCCCAGCATTTTGTTGGCTTTGCTAACTTGAGAATAGATGTGTTCCTTGAAGTTTGAGTCGCTGGTGATGACGATGCCGAGATCTTTCTGGCTTAGGACTCGTTTAATGATCTTATTGTTCATCTTGTAATCGTAAATTGTTGGATTACGCTTCTTTGTCACCGTGCAGATTGAACACTTGTCAAAGTTGAATGCCAGTTTCCATGCATAGCTCCACTCTGCTAAGGTGTCAATATCCCTCTGGAACTGCGCACAGTCCAAGGGCGATCTTATTGTACAAAAACACTTGGCGTCGTCCGCAAAAAGTGCTAATGTGGTGTTATCCGACACTGCGCTAGGCATGTCATTAATGAACAAGACAAACAAAGCGGGTCCAAGTAGGGATCCCTGTGGTATTCCTGACGTTACTGGTAACCAATTCGAATGTTTGCCATCGATAACCACACGCTGTTGTCGTTCATACAAATAGCTAGTAAACCAACGAAGAAGAGGACCCTTGATGCCGTACTGATCCAATTTACATATCAAGAGTGAATGTGACACAGAGTCAAATGCCTTCGAGAAATCCAAAAATGTAACATCAGTTTGATAACCTTGGTCGAATGTGTGTATTGCACGAGTGGACATCATTTTGCTCATGCTTGAGCTTGTATATATTTGTGTAGCAAGTAAACCTTTGTATTTGTATATATTTGTGCAAACCTTCGTATTTTATATATTTGTGTAACAAGTAAACCTCTTTTAGTACTTACTCTTCTTGGACCGTGCCATTCGCATTGGCTGCAAAGGAGAGACGAAAACCAATTTAAATTTGTGGATTGGTTGTTGAGAAGGTGCTGCGTAAAATACAGCATTCTAAAAGGTTCATGGTCGCATTGTGCGAGAGAGTCGAAAGCGTCCTTCCCGAGATAATTTTCCTTTGGTGCATATTCAGGATCGCTTCCATTGCATTCATTGACGTACTTATTTTTGGTGTTGATATTTCACACACACACACACACACACACACACACACACACACACACACACACACACACACACACCAAAAAAAAACAAAAAAACAAAAAACAAATGTGGAACATTACACCAGGAATGGTTGTTTATTACCCGAAATACTGTACTAGTCAAGTAAGCTGCAGGTAATCTAGAAACGTTTTCGTGTATGGGAGTTGACTAGTGGAACAACTTAGATGATACTTTCAAATTATGTGACAATATGACCAATAAGAAGCTGGGGTGGCATTATACTTACAGTCGCCCTTCGAAGCTCCTGTTTTTTTTCTTACACAGTATATCACCACGCCGCAAATGAAGAGGAACAGAATGATGGCAAGAACAATCGCAGCAATTTTGCCTGCACCAAATCCACCTTCAGTACTTTCATCTTTAACAATAGTCTTAATAACTTCTGAAATCAAATAAAATAGTTTCCAAATATATGCCGTACAACCAAAACAAGAGCAATCGCATCTAGCCAAAAATAAACAAAACTCGAAGCAAACATGCGAAACCTACAACCGATTGCAAATGCCTATTTGTTGGGAAAACGCAACCATTAATTAGGCCGGTTTACACATGCGATTTATTGTGCAATTTTTGTGGCACTTTTCAGTGCAATTTTGTCTCGCTGGGGTTGCGATAAAAATCAGAAGTGTGATTTCCCTGCGGTTTGTCGCCGCGATATTGCAGAGGTTTCGAACAGTTCGAAACTTGATGCATCTTGGCAACGATTTTTGGGAAATTGCAGGGAAATGTCGCACTCGAATCGCAGGGAGATCGTAATAAAATCACCTCTAGTTTCCCTTTAAGCGTGTGACAAAGATTGCCTCGTCGAGCGCAAAAATCGCATCAAACACCGTTTGTGTAAACGAAGCCTTATTGTTGTCGACGACAAGAAAACATGCAACCGACCAGTGCCAATTGAGTTTACTCGTAGCACGAGTCAAGTTCGAGCCCGAGTTAAGTTCGAGTCACGAGTCAAGTTCGAGTCAGGTTAAAACAATACGTTTTTTTTAAATTTGATTTTGAAGTTCTTTTGATTGCGATTATTGCTTTCATAATGTTGCGCCAACTGCCGCTCAAAACTTCAACAGTCCAAGATACGTAACTAACGTACTTACAACGGCATGTAAAGTTTTTATCGTCAAAGCTTCCGAAGAGTCTCTTTCGCAAGCGTCTCTTCTCACAGTTATGGCCCAAGACAGGCAAAATACTTCAAAAACTGTTGAGATAATTTTACCTTGAAACCCCGAAGACAAGGAGAAATTACGGTTGGTATATGTATCCCACTGAAATACTGGTAAACAATATGTCCTCCAACATTTTGTCCGCGAAGGGAATAGGCTCTATTGAATGATATCTTGGGTACCACGTGGACGCAACAAGATGGCACCCGAGTGGCGCGAACGGTCATACTTTCTCGCTAGGTGCATCGTGAAAATGGGATTTCTTCTTCAGCTGTATGTAAATAGAGGTTATATTTTTTCATGAAAATTTATAAATACTATGCCAATGGTAGCTCGAATGACGCTCGTGATCAGGTGATCGATCGATTGAGCAATCTCAGACCGGACTGTTTAATAATCAGTACTGTTTACCACTGGCACATCATTATGAAAGCAAGAATCGTAATCAAAAGAAATAAAAAAAAAACAATTGCTTTTTAACCTGACTCGAATTTGACTTGTGACTCGAACTTGACTTGGATTCGAACTTGACTCGCGCTACGAGTAAACTCGTGCAATTGAGGAAAAACACAAGGGCTGCTTTTCTGCAAGTACGTTGGCAATAAAATCTGCGTGTATGGTCATAGCTCATGACTCGTAGAGTCATAGAGTAGACTCAGAGTCATAGAGTCATATAGGTTATAATTTACTATCAAAAATATCGGAAATACCTCTAGTTTATTTAACATTCTTAGCCGGCTGTCGCCATGATGACCGCCGGTTTATAAATTGGGCCGGGTTTTTTTTTTTTTGGTCACTTGCTTTAGTTTTGTCCGGTCTTGTCTCGGCCAACACAGTCTCCATAAACTTCCGGCTTTCTCCTGACGATTTCCTCAAACTTCCGGTTCCGGTTATAACGTCATGGAGACGTTGCAGCATGATTTCGTCAAGCAAGGTAAACAAAATGGTGTGTCACATCGCACCAACAACGTACTTCTACAATGTTAACCCATTGACACCTGAAGCGCCCGAAACCGCCCGTGCGTGACAACCCCTGAATTCCCTGAAGCGCCCGAAACCGCCCCGGTAAAACCATGTGTTTGAAAAAGCCTCTACCCTCCCCTCCTTAAGGATTTTGGTTCCCCTATTGTTCTATTGTTAAAGGGGACAAATAAACCAATCAGAATATGCGCATATTTTTGGAGCTCTTTCGGGGTACTAGAAAGACTTTTTTTCGTGCCTCGATTTGCGATGAAGAAATATGGCGCAGCATGTTGTTTACGCACGGAGAGGTAGTGCAATTTACGGTTCTTTTTCGCTCTATACGGGGAAAAAAAACCTCTCTGAGTCTCAAAATGAAAGGCAAAAATTTTGCTTTAGATCAGTGAATGTTTAGGATGCTTTGAAGTGGATAGTTTTCTAGTACAAAGCGATGAAAAGTTTAGCCGATTCGACAAGACTTGAAGACCGCGTGGAGTCAAATTTTGCAAGCAGAAATCAAGACTTGTGAATCTTTCCTTTGAACAATTAGACCAGGTAATGAACCTCTTTCAGTGTAAATTTTATTTCCTATGATGTGCTGTTTAACTCACTGGTTCAGCAAACTATTAAATTTAACCATCAGATCAGAAATGACTGTGCTTCTTGCGCTGTATTTTTTGTGTACGAATCGAAAGCAGACGCGCTTATTTCTGTTGCGCCATCTGTGTTTTAAAGCATGCTTTCCCTCTTCGATTCGTGACTTTTTTCTTCATTTTGCATAAAATTTTCTTTTCTGAAGATTCTTTTTATTTCTACAAGCATATTTGTTCAATTCTCACAACGAAAATAGATCTAAACATGCCAACAGTTATTTGCATAAGCTTCCATTTTGACCCTGAAACCTGATCCTTTTGTGGCAGTGATCGTCTCAAATTGTTCTTCGTTTCATGTTAAAATTTCGCTGCTATAGAAATAAATGAAAAATGGCTTTCTTTGTAACGTCAAATGAATGGAATCTGTTTAAAAATTTTATGGAATTATGCTGTGATTCCCGGTGGGAGTATTTTGAACGGTAAAGGAACAGCAAAGGAATACGTGTCTCTGAGCACGTGTTTGCTTTTTGTACCAAGCACATGCATTTCTGACCGTTTTGCAGATTTTCTACTAAGTTAAACTTCGCTATTTTTCCTTTGGTGTTGAAAAAGTGGTTGGACTAAAAGTTGTGATGAATAATAATTGTGCAATATATCGGGAATGGACACGGCTTTTCTCATGAGAATGACAACTGCAAAGTTTACTGTCTTTGCGATTTTGATTGCAAATGGTGCGCGGTTGAAAAAATTCGTTAAATCTTGTTTTGGAGGTAAATTTGACAATATATTTTCGATCCTGACAAATCCTTGTAATTAAAAAATAACTCACTAACTATCCATGGGGAAATAAAACGTAACAACAAAAGCTGAGAATTTGTCTTTATCTACTGCGCATTGTGTTAATTTTTTCAAGTCGTTTATTTCGACTGAATGCTGAAAAATGTTCAGGAAATTGGGGGTGGTCGCGCGTAAATTTCCTCAGGAGTCAATGGGTTAACGTTTCATACTTATTACACACAGAAAAACCGCTGTTAGCCTGTGGTAGCAGTTCAAGTAGCGGTTCGTGCCTTACATGCAACACATGCGCAACAAAGGTATTGCTACTGGTATCTCTCCGCTCGTTACTTATAGGAAACAGACAAATTGCTGTTAACAATGCTGGGCAGCAGTTTAGGTAGCGTATCTTACATACAAGACATGCCCAACTAAGCTCCACTCAATTCTCGCTAATGCATTCAACTTTGCCTGAAGCAAATAAATATTTCACCGCGTCAGACGGACTCGTCACATCGTGACCCTCGCACGTCGAATAACTTCATGACAGCGGAAATTTCATGACACTCTGACTTTTGTAATTCTAGCACATAATTTGTTTCGTTTCACCTTTTTTCGTTTCCAAACCATTTGTTTGTTTTTAGAAAAGATCCTTTCAATTTTTAGTTTAGTTAAATCGTTACGAATTCTGAGTCAACTTGTTTACTTTTGTTAGGGGATTCCCGGGTTAGCAAATCGGAATTAAAGGAGAAGGTCACTCCAGAAACGGTGTATTTTTTGAAATCGCCAATAAAAAGGTAACACTAAGTCGAGTTAATGACCGTGGTTTTAGCTTCTAAAGTGCATTCGATCCCACTGAAATTCCTCTCCAAAGAGGGCCAAAATTCAACACTGCGCGCCGCCATTTTGAATTCTCCGTGACGTCAAATTGTGAAACGAGACCAGCGGTCGGGTAACGTGGGCTCGTTTTTCAGAGCTGCTAAGTACGATTCTTCTTCTTTTTATTGATGATTTCAAAAAATACATCGTTTCTGGAGTGACCTTCTCCTTTAAACATCACGTCATGAGATATAACTGAACGTATTTGACCGTGAAGTGACGATTTCGTTTTTCCCAGACTGATGATCTGCTCGTGTTTATCCACCATTATATTTTGCTTTTACTGCTATCCTGACTATTTGTATTCAAGTCTAGCCACAACAGTAAATATTTTCTCGTCTCTGTGTAAGCATTTTCAGCTGTGGGTGAATTCATACCGACGTTCAACGTTTGAGTTAAATTTGCTTTTTTCAGCCGAATAAATAACCAGCGATAACAAAGATAAGCTGAGTCATCAGAGTTAAAACATAACGTCATCCAGTAACGCTATAGTCAAAATATTGTGTCACACAGTCACACTTTTCGTCACGATAGTTTGTATGAACACGGGGTCGCGCTAACATTTGTTAACCTGGAGGTGGGGTGGGACAGAACAGCAGGTAAAAATGCCCATTGGGCTTTCCTGTATTTGAAAAGATTACCTTTTACCGGTTTTATCTTAACAACCACCATGTAACTATCGTTTCCAGCAGAGTTAGAAGCTTCGCATTTATACATTCCCCCATCGTCTGCGGTGGCATTATCGTGTTTGAAGTATGTACGATTAGTTCTCTCCTGAATGATTGTGCCATTCTTTCTCCAGATTACAAGGGGAGCAGGAACACCTTTTGCCTCACATTCCAAGTAAAGCAGTTCTCCTTCGTGTACGGTGATCTCGTTTCGTTTTCGTGAGGTAATCGTAGGTCGCACTACAAATAAATAAATTGAGAATTAAAATCGGGAGACCGATTTATTTATTTGTTCTGGCACGAGCTCCTGGTTCTTGGGGTTATCCTCCCCTGCCCTAGTTGCAGGAAAGGGTTCTCGTACCCTCCATCTATATCAAAACCAACTTCAATCAAGTTAGTAAATGAACACGTCAGATAATACCGTGTGAGAAGGCGAAGGGTTTTGGACCTTTGATATTACTGCAGCTCAAATTGCAATCTATTTTTTTTTGTCGTGAGGTCTTAGGCAATCAATTGCACGCGAAGTAACAGCGGTCATTTGTTAATATATATATATATATATTCCTTTTACTTGTTCTTAAAATAACGTACCCTCGGAAGTTGAAAGGGGGTGGCGTTGATGCCCCCTCCTTACCCTTAATGTTTCTTTTTCTTTTTCATTATATAAAGACGAATTGTTTTCAGAACCTGCGGTTTCAGTAGCTGTATTGTTATTCCTTAAACACGATTTAGTAAAATTTTTAATAAGAATCAGTGTCTATGGTTACAAGATATGACGTCGTAAATAACATGAGGTTAAAAGGATTTTGTTGATACAAATGCGTGTTTTTTACCTTTTTTCGGTTTAATTTAAAGAAGAGTGAAATGCTGATAAAGAACAACAAAGTGTTTACTTATATTCTACATTCAAAACATGAAAACTCACCACCACTTTTTGATAAATTCTAATCTTCAGTGAAATACCGAGATAGTGTCTATCTTGGCCCGCATTTTGAAAGCCATCAAAAGCCCTCAGCAGCTCACAACCCATATTTATATCATCTTGTAGCGCCAGGTTATCTGATAAAGGGCTCGACATTTTTCCTTATATTATTACTATTAAAACGTAGCATCTGCCTAAGCCAGTTAGGGTGGTTGTTAAACAACATCAATAACAAATATGAACATTAAAAACTAGAAACGTATACTTGCCACTCGTATCAACTTTTAAAGCCACAATGTACACTTCCGGTGAAGTGAAGTTTATTCTTCGCACAGTGCATCTATAATCCGTTGCGTCACTGTCTCTCACGCTGTTAATCTCCAGTGTACCATTCAAATCAATGATATTTGCTCGATTAGCGTAAGGACCTGATAGCATATAACATAAAACACGGTTGGGCTGTAACACTACAGTAGCGTATCTATCATTATGTGTCACGTAGACACAAAGGAAAAGGTTAACGGTTACGGGCTATAAGTCATTAGCCTTGGTTACACGAGGCAACTTCCCCTAGGTAAATATGAGGTTTCCCTAGGGAAAGCGGCATTTTGCCGTGTGACCGATTTTACCTCGGGAAAATTTGCTGAGGTAAATTTTCGTGGTAAAGTGATTAAGCACAATAGAAAATGCCCCAAGTAAAACCCTTTGTGGATTGAAGGGTCGCTTGGTTCACCTAGCGAGTTTTGGACACTGCAAGTGCCGTGTGTGGTAGCCCACATGACCTAATTTGCAAGCGGCGTCCTCGCGTAGAATAATTAATGTGGCTTATTCGAGCAATGTTGTTAGTGCTGAATTTTAATATACATATATGGAGATTAACTGATGAGTGGACCAACTCCGTGTTGGTCTACGAAACGGAACTGTATTAAAATCCATGTGCTCTCATTGAGTAGTCCATCAACTGATGAAAAGAACACTCGCCCTTGTCTTAGTTTGCAAATTACACCCTAAAAGCAGGCATTTAAAACTCTTTGCGTTATGAAAAATCGAGCTGTGTCTTGCAAGCAGTAACACGATATTCCTAGTTGATTTCGGCAGTATTTGAAATATTTGAAGTATAATAAACGATTTTTTGGACGAACTGGAATAACAAAAAAAAAAACTGATTCCAAGATTCGCGAATCTGAGACAACGGCGTCTAGGAGTTAATTACGCCTTGTGACATGACAGCATCGTTTGAACACATTAACCTTGAATATATTAAATATATTGAGGAAAATTTCAGTGAACCTGCAAATGGAAAACATGGTATCTGGTTATGACAACCAAAAAAATCCTACCTTTTCTAATGGCGCCAGTTTTGCTACTTCTGTTCATTCCTGCAATCCAAGACCATTTGGTGTTTTGCGCATTGCAGGACTTTGAACTGCAGTAATGCCAATGTACATATTTGAAAGAACCATCCCGTGAAATAACCTTCGATAATGCAGGACAGGGAATCGTAACATTTTCACCAACTCGTACCTTGAGCGTCTTTTGCGTCGGGATTTCATTCAATTGTTGGCTCTGGTATTTTTTGCCGGGATCTGATTTTTTAAGGACAGATAACAAGAGTGAATGGAGCTGTAGCTGGACGCTAAGGCTTGAAAAAATGAAATATAACTTTGAAAAATGAAAAGCAAACAAACTCATCATAATTGACAAGCAGTTACTGCTTATTAATCATTCTGGAGGCAATGTGAAAAATTTTATTGTTCTAAATAGTTTGTCTCTTTCTTCTTGCATTACCTTCCAATAACCATATGTGTTCATCCCGCCAAAAATCATTATTTGCGAAAATCGTAGTTTTAAAATACTTCAAAACAAGCGCGCCACTGGCACCACTCATAAGTCAAGACTTAGCTTTCACCGGAGAAGTATTTGGCGAAAGGAAAGCGTTTGGATCAGGAGACACATACTAATTGTTTCATACCTTGCATGCCAATCCTCACTGAAGCCCCGAGCGATTTTTTGAAGGGGCCAAAGTGCATGCTGCAGCCGTATGACCTTCTATCGGATTCTCTGATATCTTCTATCTCCACCGACATCATAGAGGTATTGCTGGTCCTATTGGCCCATGTCTTGGCGTGAACCCTTCCACGGTACTCCGGTACCTCCTGATCAAGTTTCGGGTTTACGATGAGTGCTTCATGCTTCGTCAGAGTTAGTAAAGTCAGATAGATTCCTCCTCGCTCCCAGATGCCAACAGTGATGCCATCGTAGACGGAATTGTCTAACTCCCCAACACGAAATTCACATTGAAAAGAAGCATTTGCACCTGGTGCTGCTGACAGGGGTGGTGAAGGTGCAGCGGTGATCGCAGACTTGACACTCTCCGCTGAATTATAAAGGATAGAAAAAAGTAATTTTGGGGGGTTCTTGACTCAAAGTGCTAGTTAAGGTGTTGATTTTTTTTTTTAGAATGGCGATTTCAGCTGTCGACCTTGCTAAAAAAACTACCTTGGAAACGAATATAAGCCACAAATGATACGATATGATGTGAGTTAATACCAAACTACATAGAAGTATCAAAACTGAAAAATTAATAACGATAATTAAATAAAAACTTTGCGTTTGACTAATAAAAGAACATCGAGACTGGGATTTTAACTGGGCCGATTTTTTAGACGTTCATGACTGGCAATCAATTACTGTACCCTCATTTGTAACCGAACCTTTTCCTTTGACGACTGATAGCAAAACAAACCAAAAAAACAACAACAACAAAAGCAAAAACATAAAAACTCCGCATATAACAGTTTGTAGTTAAAAATAATTGTAAAATCATTTCAAGGTGTGAGACTCCACTGAGACCCTTTATAATTGGTCCTTTTAACGTAGGCTTGCTCAAACCATTACACCCATTTGGCGAAAATAAATATTTGTACTCATCAACGTTGGCCAATTGTATTTTTACTTTGAATTCCTGCTGCATAGCATTTTTTAAAGAATGCAACGACCTATGGTTTCTTTTTTCTTCTCTACGAGAGGCTGTTCAAGTTATTAATTAATTAATTAATTAATTAGTTAAGTACATAATCAATTAATTGATTAATTAATTAATTAAATCTGTTCGTGTGCCAGTTACCTTCAACCTTAAGACTGAGAAAATCAGACTGTGAGCGTTTCAAGGCTCCAAATTCTAAGCGCAGTCCATATTCCATCTGGTCCTGGGCACTAACGTGAGAGATTCGGAAAGCTGCGATAGACTTGGACAAGTCTCCCTTCCATTGCACTCGGCCAGCTAGGTGCAGTGTTTCGTTCTTTAGACCTGGGTTTAGAACAATCCATCCGTTGTTTGTTACTGAAAGAAGGTACGAGGAGACATAGCCATTCTTCCAAACTCCAAACAGTACTCCTCGGAAATCGGGCTGTGATATTAAGTCTTTTCTGAGGGTCCACTGAAACAACGCGTCGGATCCTGGAAAAACTCTCACGGGATTTGAAGATACCCTGAATATCTCAGAATAAAGTAAGCCAAGACATTTAATTGGGAGTTGGAAACATAGATTCATTTCTTTACCCTTTAAGTCCTAACAGTGACGAGAATGAAATTTATCTTTACATTAACACTACTTGTTATTGCAATAAAGGAGGTGATCACCAAGGATAAGATGTCTTGTTATATAGACAAATTCTCCTTACTAGTTCCATAAGAAATATATGGAGAACAGTGAGGAGAATCTGCATATTCATATCAGGGCTTAAAGGGTTTAAACGTTGAGAAATGAAAAGAAACTGAATACAGTTTGTCATGTTCAAGAGCACGTGACTCAGTAGTGAAGTATATACGAGTAGATTATAGTGAAATTCTTCCACTTGGGTAGCCGGAGCCCTTTCTTAAGCATTACAATATTTTAGGTAAACTTTTGAAAACGAAAACCTGAGTTAAGAGATGTTGTATATGTTGTAGTTCAATTTTATCCTTGGTTTAATAGCCCAATTTCGATATATTAAAATTGAACTACAACATATACAATCCCCACTCCATATAGATACTAGAAGCCTTGGTTTAGAAGATAAACGAAGAGTGAGTGGTCAGTATTTGAAGCGATGACGAATACTTCATCAATTACTGTACTGACTCGTATCGACTCTTTTTTTGAATGTTTCTGCTGAGTGCATTGTGCCCAGTTTACGGGCTTTTTTTAGAGCCACGACACTCCTCAGTTAAAAGGGTAATGTCTGATATAAATTATCAATTATTGAGAAACAAGCAAGCAACAAGATGCGGTGTGTAACAAGGCGAAGTCAAAGATAATTAAGCTTTTTTTTTAAAACGTGATCGTGGATAGCTTCTTGTTTCAAAGCTAAGTGCAACACTATATAGAAAAGGAGAGGGTATCGTTTAGGTTTTCCAGAGAGAAATACGTAACGTTTCGTTTACGAGGTATGTTAGTTAAAACGAACGGCATATATATGCAGACAGAAGCTTTTGTTGAATAAGCTGCCTGTGATAGAAAATAAACAGCAATATGCTACTAAGAACACAAATTACTTCGATCACTTTACCCACAGTAATCAAACGTTTCACTGTGACAGTACAGTTTCGAAATATTTTTGCAGAAAACACTATTAACCTTCTGCATTTATGCCATTGTTTTCATTAAATACAACACTTGTAACTATAGCATTCGAACTAAATGTGTTCAGATTTGCCTTGCCAAATGAAAATGAATAAATGGCAACCTTAAGGTAAGGAGGGAAAATCCCAATACTGAGATCAAAATTGAAGCTGTTATTTTAAGGATCGCCTTTCCGCAAACATACAAAACAAGAAAAGAAAGAACCAGCTCGAAAAGCGTAATGAAAAGCATCAAAGAAGATTAATTGCTTGCTTGGCAGCTTTTGTCGCCCTTACGCTGTGGTGTTTTCCACTGACCTATACTTTATATCTGGCAGTCGGAACGAGACCACACTTCTATTAAACACCATACATAGACAATTCTTATTTGTCTATAACATGCACTGATGTAAAAAAAAAAAAATTAAATAGCACCACAATTTATAACGTGCTGACGTCAATTTCTGACATTAATTTCTGTAACGCGAGGGAAGGAAGAGTACGGCTTTGAACGCTGTTGGCTTTGTCCTAATCAGTGTTGCTACGTAAAGAATACCGGATGTAAAAGCTTTGAACCCTAATTGCTTACTCATATTTTCTGTTTTTCAGTCTTTCATTTAAGCAAATTGAAAGTCCCTTTAGATAAATGAATTTCCTACGCATATCTCCACTGGATTTGCAAGGATTCAGATTCAGATTCAATTTTTTTATTTTTTGCACTATTCCAAAAGGTCACTACAGAAATTACAATACATCACAAAAGTAAGAAAACAATAAGAACAACGAATTACATAAATCATGAAATGTGAAATGTGCGCAGTGACCAAAGGAGCTTAGGCTTTCGAGTTGGTCACTGCCACGTACAACTAACTGGCGTAGACATTTACGTAAAACTACTAGTAACATATAACGGAAAAAGGAAAATTAACAGTGCATAAAGTTTTATTTACGATTTCATATAAAAACAATAGAAATGATTATTGATAGTGAGGGCAGAGAAATCAAATTACTCATTGAGTATTTAAAAGGTACAGTTTATAATGCTAATAGAAGTTATTATAAGGGAGTTTCTTTAATTTAGAGGGAATGTTTTCCCAAATTTTGGATCCAACAAAAGCAAAAGTGGCAGCTCCATAATTATTGCTTATCCTTCGCCGATAAAATTAAGGTTGGACACAAATCTGGTGTCGTAACTATGAACCTCAGAGGCTAGGGTAAGGGTTCCTTTGAATATCATAGGGATGTTTGTTACGTTATTAGTAATTTTATGTGTGAAAAGGGCTACTTTAAATTTGTAAATGTTTTCCAATGTAAGAATTTCTAAAAGATTGAAGTATGGTATAGCATTGTCCCTGCTATAAGCAAAGAACATGCTACGAACACATTTATTCTGTTTAGTTTGAATCTTATGTAACCTGGTCTTACAAGAGCTGCCCCAGCTTGTAATACCATAGGTTAAATATGGATAAATGAAGGAGAAATACAACTGCCTTAAGGTACGAAGATCTACATAATATCTTAATTTGTTAATGATACCTACATTTTTCACTAGCTTGTCGTTAATGTGTTGGATCTGGGGTCCCCAGTGTAAATTTTGGTCAATATAGACACATAGATATTTTATTTGGCTCCGCTTTTAGGCTTGGCTAAATTTATATGTTAGGTCTCTTGTGTATTTTTATATGACCTAGTTATGCTTGACAGCGTCTCTGTAGCGTCCTCGATTTCTCGGAAAGCGCTATGAGGTCTAATCTAATTTAAGAATTCAAATTGGTAGTCCGTGACTGCCTCGTGTTAAAATCGATCGTTAGGAAAAGCTCAATCATTATCAAAATAAAGTTGTGTTCGGTTTACAAGTACATTGAAAGACGTTTTAAAACTTTTCTTTCCGTGCTCTTGATGCTGTGAAACATAGAAATAAGACGCGGTTGACTATTCCTTATTCAAACGTTTGATGACATTCCGACTAAAAATTATCGATGCGCAAAATGACAGCTTTCTGTATTCACAAATAATTTTTCCCAGAAAAACCTCAGACTTAATTGTGTTTGTCACATAGAGACGAAAGGCAAAGAAGCGTAATAAAATTCAGTGCTTATAAGTGAATCTATCAATGCAAGAGTCAGGGCAGAGAAACCGTGAAAGAACGTTCTCTCCATGATTGACGTATTCTTAATCGTTCTAGGTGAATTAAACTTGTCTTGGGCAACGAATCCGATACGCAAGTAACAAAAAATGTGATGGTACTGAAGGTGATGAAGCATTGAACTATAGGTATGGAGGGCTACATTTGCCAGTATTCGAATAAATCGGAAGCAACGGTTGAAGGACTAGATGCCCAATGGATCAGTCTCGCTAGCATTGTAATCTGAACTGTGACGGGTTGCGCGCCCAGGTTTCATGAATCTTCAGCACAAAAGCGGATTCATCGAGGACAAAGCATCCTTCAAATTTTGAGTCGATAAAATAACACTGCTTAAACCTGATACAAATCTCGTCTGGTCTTTTACTACAGTTTGACACCGTCTTTTTACTGATAAACTAACAAAATCTCTCGATGAATTTAAAATTGAAGGTACGAGTTTGTCCATAAATCTAGCAGTGTATTATACCTTTTATAAGTGTTAACTTACCTTCAAACACAAATGAAAAGAAAAGTAATGATATTTTCAACATACTGGAGGTGTTTGATTTCGCTGGCCGCCTGTAAAGGAGCATAACCGAAACAGAAGGGCTTCGATGCACGGCGAGAAGGAACAGAAGAACGGCGGTCATCGATAACGGCAGATAACATGACTCTGGCCCAGTCCTCCCGCGACTTAAGATGGACCGCTCCCACATCTTCGTCTGTATGACCATGTGCTTCTCTTATTTTTTTTTAACTTTTATAAACGTCAACGGCTTAAGATGCTGAAATCCCTTTACTCCGTAACGCATTATATTTCATATTTCAGAAGGAGTCACAGTTGAAAGTGTTTTAGCAGTAAGAGAAGTTTGTTGACGCTCCCTACAAAATTTAACAGGCTACAGGGACGATGCGTTTCCGTATATTTAAACTGAACAAAAGAATTAGAATTTGGTCCAAGCATTAAAAAAATGCCCATCTGCCCGTTAGAAAACCCTCACAGAACAAGGAATATTAAAGGCAAATCAAGTGCAAAATATATATTTTTTAAATTACAACGCCATCTTCAGGGTTACTTCTTACAATCTTGTCACATAACTTCTTTTGTGCTCCCTATAAATTGACTGAAATTATCGGTTCAGTGAAATAATCGATTTTGCTGCCAGCAATTGGAAAGCGTTGGTGTGTTTTGATAAAGCTATGAGTAAACTTAACCACAACTTCTTTCTTATCAGCTCCTTCCTAAAAGTTACTTCTAATACGTACTGCAAAACTTGTACCAGGTTGTAGACCGAGTCCAATTTGGCACACATATTTTTTTCATTTTATTATTTCCTACAATTGACAGTACATGGCCCTTTTACGTTTTAACTATATTATGCAGGGGTACACGTGCTGTCCAATTTGGGGTTACAATCGTAACACATGGGGAAAGACTAATTAATGCTATAATGGCGGTACGTTGACTCAGCGGTGATCATGATAAGAAGTAGTTGTCACAAATTTATGAACCTTCCAATTAAAATGACGGCCACCTCAGTCACAGATTTTGTGCATAAACATGACCACTATATACAGGCATATGCAACACAGAATATAGGTGCCTCAGAATATAGGTTGACCTGTTCAGTTACATACTTTCTTTTCTGGCTGGAAGTGGGATTTCATTAAGAAAAGCGAACTACGACACTGCAATTCAAGACACTGTTTATCTATCTGGGTTGTTGTTGTTTACAGTTGTCTTTACATTTGGTGGTCGTTTAATTTGCAGCACTTCAAAATCCATATTGTGAAAGTTCGCTGTAGAAAAAAGTTCACATATGCACTATCACAAAGCAAACCACAATCTCCGCTTTGCTCTTTTGGAAAGGAATCTTTCGACGAATCTTGATTTTGTATGCTCCGAATCACACTTCGATGTAAGACCCACGATGAGATCGTCTCGATCTCCTGCAAGTGCAATAAGCTACTCCAGCTGCAATAAGAGCCACTGTGGCAGACACACCCAAAGCCAACAATGCAATCTCCACTTTAGTCAACCCTTTGCCGTGTTTACCTGAAAAAAAATACAAATTGAGAAATTGGAAATAGATGCATAAGTTTGAGTGACTAAATAAGTTTGATAACAAACTAGTTCAACAAAGCAGTTATTATTATATGGCTCTTTGCAAATTTGCGAACAGCAAAGCGTATTAGTAAGCGCGAGCTACAAAGACGAAAGGAGGGAACAAACGATTTTCTTAATGTCATTTTCGCAGACGTTTTTGCCAAAACTATAGGCAAGAAAGCATGAAAAAGGTTTCTACTTCGTACAAAACTGTCTGCTCTTAAATTTTTTGCAAAACACGATTTAGTGTAATCTTTTCGTGAGCGGCCCATCTTAGCGGTCTGTATAGGAAAATTCGGACCGCTCAGGGAACCAATCAGAAATCTCCTTCTTAGCGTGGACCAGTTCAGCCAGATAATAAACATTGTTTCTCGGCAAAAAAAAAAAAAAAACTGCCTACGAAGGAAAGAAATGTTCATGGCGACAGGTCTTTGGATTTAGAAATTTCGGCCTTCGCCAGCTTCTTGTATTAACTTCGCCACGAATTCATTTCAATATAGTTTTTTCTTTCTGTAAGAAATGTTATAAACGAATGCTCTATATGCTTTGAGGTGCGCTCTCGGCTATCACTTCCACATTGGTGTTTACGTGTTGGGGAGGCGATAGCCTTGCTTTTCAAGCTTACATGCATGGACGCACTCTAAGACTGAATCGATTTTTTAAGTCCATCAGATACTTGAAAAGGGACTATTATGTACGATTATAGTTACCTGTGATTGTAACCTTCACTGTGTAACTCGCAGTTCCTGCTGAATTTGAGGCATTGCATTTATAATTTCCACCGTCTTTTTTGGTGGCATCGTGGATTACAAAGTAAGTTTCATTGGTTCTACTTTGCAGTAGTTTGCCATCCTTTGTCCAAGTTACAAGTGGTATAGGAAAACCCTCGGCTTCACAAACCAAGAAGAGCGGGTTTCCTTCGAACACGGTGACTTCATCCTTGCTTCTTTTAGTTATTTTTGGAGGCGCTTTAACAAAGGAAAAATGTATGTTTCACTCTGTCAACAAGTACGTTTAGCCTAGTATATTTATTTTAGGCATTTGCTGAAGCAAAAAGGCCCCAGCCCAACGTTCCAAATTTTTTTTGCCAATATACGCAAGACTTGTTGGACACGCTGTCAGACGTTTGAAAAAGGCGTGTTAGCTGTTAATTTTAACCCTTTAAGCCCCAATAGTGACAAGCGTCTAATTTCTCCTTACACTATTACCACTTGATCAAACACACAGGTCATGTGAATAAAGGAAATGATCACCAATGATCAAATGTCTTGATTTTTGATCAAATTCTCCCAACTAGTCACATAAGAAATATATGAGGAGAACAGTGAGGAGAATATGGATGTTAATATTGGGGGTTAAAGGGTTAAATGTGGATTAGACAAGAGCACTTTGCATACCGTGATCGATACACGATGAAAAACATGCAATGTTTATGACAATTCAGTGTGAATTCAGCCCGGTAACATTTCGCGGATGAAACATTGATAAGGGATGCACTTGATTGGCTTTTGTCGGAATTAAACAGAAAGTACAGAACGATAGCAATAAATCCCTAAAAATTGGGAATCTTGAATCCAGAGAAATAGAAAGTATGTCTTTTTTTTTTTTTTAATGCGAAAGAGGCTATTTAATTGTTGTCATGTTCAAGTCTCTCAAAAAAGAAAGAATACTTCGTCTATTTTGGAATGCAACATCTGAAACCTCATCATCCCTGCTGATATAACGAAATACTCAGCCAGTCTCACCTGTTGCGTCAACAACAAGAGTGAAGAAGTAAGTTCGTGGGGATGTGAAGTTTACCCGCTGGACGGTGCACCTGTAGTCGGTGCTGTCAGTCATTCGCACTTTGGACAAGACCAGGGTGCCATTGCGAGTCAGGTTAACTCTTCCCTATAGGGGCCTTTGTGGGTGACTTTCACGTTTCGCGTACTATTCATTCCGGCCATCCAAGACCATGTGGTTTCAGCTGTATTGCAAGTACGAGAGGTGCAGTAAGACCAATACAGGGACTTGAATGCACCATCCAGTTGAATGACATCTGATAATACCGGACAAGGAATCATAATGTCTTTGCCAACAGGTACTTCACGCGAATCGTGGCTGGAATTCTTCTTTAACGAGAGGCCATTGTCCTTGTCTGAATCTAACATATGATGGCAAAGAAAACAAAAAAAAACAAAAAAAAAAAACAATAACATCTTGAAACGAAAATTCAACCCCCCCCTCCCCCCTTGTGTTCTCCCAGTGTCTGGCGAGCTTTGTTGTACACAAAAAGCGAGACAAATGCTTTGCTAATGTTTACACTTACTTCTCAAATAACCTGACTTACCTTGTACGTCTATAGTAACTGAAGCACCCAGCGGTTCTCTGAAGGGACCGAAGTACATGCTGCAACCATAAGATCTTTCATCGGATTCTTTAACATCTGTCAGCTCAACTGATACTTTCGAAAAGTTGTTGGTCTTGTTGGTGGAGAGGTATCCATGAACTCTGTGAATGTATTCTGGCCCTTCTGTGTCCAGTTTTGGATTTATAACAATGTTATGTTCATTTGTGACAGTCAAAAGCGTCAAATAAATGCCTCCTCTTTGCCAAATACCAACTGTGACACCCTCATACAGGGCTTTATCTTCTTCACGTACATGAAACTCGCAATGGAAAGTTGCAGTTTTACCTGGAGTTGCCGGTAGCGATGGCAGAGCTTTAATTATGGAATCCATTTCTGGAAAAGGTAAGGATTAAGTACTAGTTAAACAAGTTCTGGAAAAAAATCTCCCAAGTAGAGAAACACCTCTAAGGCCATATTGCTGACCAGCAAGTGCAAAGCATTTTTTTTCGGTAATTACACAGAGGTACCACAAACGTTTGTTGACTTCAATGTATTTAAAAACTAAGGGCTACTGGATGAGGCCATTCGTTTTGGTCCTCAGATATAACTATGTGAGAGACAGAAGTTTCGCGGTGTAATGCAGTTGTAAGGTTTTAGTCTGTGAGTGAAATCTTTAAGTGCTACCCGATGTACAAAGAGTAGTTGATCAGGTGTTGTCCTGTGCCCTGCTCTGAGTCTTTTTGGTTCAAGTGTTCAAAGTTATATCAAACACAAACAAACAAACAAACAAACAAACAAAGATCTCGACCTTACTCATAGTCTCAAAGGGGTTTAGGACTCCAGGATTTTAGTGTACTAAAGGTACTGAGGGTATGGGGTTCTATTGCCGTACTCTAGGGCTCAATTTAGGCAAAAATATTTTTGTTCGGTTTCTAAGTAGAAATTAAGGATTTGGGCTTCGGGCTCCACGGCAAAAATTTTGGGGCTCCACGGGTCCATGGATCCACCCTTTGAGACCCTGCTTATGGCAGCAACATGTACGACTAACTGTATAATATCAGAAATATTGAACCAACTGGACCGAGCTCCCAAGTAGGTCGATCTTTTACCTTTCACTTCTAGTCTCACTGAATCAGATGGCGAATTCCTAAAGGGACCGAAGTTTAAAAGAAGCCCGTAATCCATTTGGTCTTGTAAGCTGACATCGGAAATTTGAAAAGCTGCTAGAGACTTTGACAGGTCCCCCTTCCACTGGACACGCCCATCAAGCTGCGGTGCCTCTACCTTCAGGTCTGGGTTCGGGATAATTTCCTCCTTTCTTGTCACTGTAGTAATGTATGTAGCTAGATAGCCGTTTTTCCAAAGTCCAAATACCAGTCCTTTGAAGTCAGGTCGAGATGTTAAGTTTTTGCTTAAGGTCCATTGAAACGTGGCATCGAACCCTTGGAATACTCGAATTGGGTTTGAAGATGACCGGGAAATTCCAGCACCCCAGCCTAACAGCACAAATTAAAGTAACTCAGACGATTAGACAGCAAATGCCACAAAGTAAACAAACTTTAAACAAAGAAATAAACCAACTAACTAACAAACAAAAACAAAAACAGAAAGAAATTAAAGGTGGGCAGTATAAGTTATGTTGTATCGTGTTAATTTAGACGGAGTCTTTCAGGGACAAGACATCATTTTGTACGCCAGAGCAACTTCTCAGCTTCCGAACAATTTATTTGTTTCATTTTCTTTAATTTGTTGACGAGATCGAATGAGATTTACAAACACTTACTCGCGTACAAACGCTAGGGGTAAAAAGAAAACTAATGTGGCTTGAAACATTAAAAAAGTATTTCAACATTATTTTTTAACGTACTTTGTCAGTAATGTATATTATTTAATTCATAAAATGCAACAATCTAAAAATAATAATGGCTTGCCTAGACGAATCCTAAACAAAACGTTTTCTTCATTAACACAAAAATGCAAAACAGCATGTGTACATTCAAATAATCGTACACAATTTACCTTAACAAGAAAAGTCAACTTTAAAACTAAAAGCTGTGACGAGGAGGTTAAGAAAACAGAAGTGAAAAGTAACTTCCTTGTCAAATGCTTTGGCAAATGGCACATATAAACTGATCACAACGTTCAGTGTACATGTAGCTGAGCAGTTTTGTAGTGCCATTGGTCAAAAATTATCTGCGTTGTGGTGAAACGGGCCGAAACCCATCAGCTCCCTTATCTGTAACATATTTACAAAATATGATGCTCTATCGAGGTCGGAGCACCATTCAGTTAAGGAAACCTGACCGGGCAACCTTATAGTTATTATTTGCCTTTGTTTTGCCATCTTAAAATACTGATTACTTCTCCAGCTATACATCCCAAGTCACAAGAAACAAAATTAATATTCTTATTTATAAATGTCTGCTGTCGTATTCCTGCTATGTTTTGTGCATAATAATAGAATATTACGATCATAAATAATGAAAGATCTTCAGATTCTTGGAAAGCAGGAACTGCTATTGATATAAGGAGATTGTTGCGCAGAGAAATTATTTTGCAAAATATGTCATGCAACGCATGGTGTATATGTTGAATAAAACCAATTTAACTTTATTCCTTAAACTTTTTGGCTTCTTACTCCTTGTTATTAGACGCTTCAGTTCAGTTACGTTATAACAAGCAATTACTTGAGATTTAACTGAATTCTTAGAAACTGTCATGGCGGATTAAAGGATGCCGTTTTGACATTTAAGAGGATGGCTTGTGTTTCTTAAATCAACCCCTCTTTTTTCCTGTTTTTCTTTTTCTTTTTCATTTTGGCTAAATATTGGAAGTGGAAGGGTCAAGAAAAAGTCCTTGGGGTGGTGGTATAAGTAACAGCGTAATTTTACGTGAATTCTTGGAATCAAAAGAAGAAAGTGTCTGTATTGATGAAAGGAGATCAAGCTACTCGATGGATGTAAATAGCTGGGAAGCAGTTTCTTTCGGCATGACCCTGTTTTTGCAAGCTACTACAAAAATTATTGTTGTTCTCTGGCGGCTTAGTAACTCAACACCAAGCGTAAACAAATCGGTCTCAGTATTGAATTAGAGATTTCATTTAATCGTAGTGGTGATATGCAAGTATTTGCAGTATTTTAATTCCAACTTTTGTCGCAGTCCAATGGAGATTGCCCGTTCTCTCCAATCGGAACCGATAACCTTGAGTTCCTAAGAATCATCTACCAGCACCTCAATGCTTCTTCCAACCACAGATCAGGCTCTTCTTTAAAACTAAAGGAATGCTTTCCCGCCCAACATGGCTGAATCATAAATCGTTATGGTGGCCTCTGGCGGAAATTGTGTACTTCAGAGAAGGAGTCTTTAAAGACTAGACTATCGTCTAGAGTGCCGTCTAAACAAAACACTAAAGCAAAACATGGCATGTAATGTAGCGCGTGTATGTTCTAGTTAAAAATCCGTTGAAATGAAATAAAGGTGAATAACATCATGAAGCAAAATGTTGAAGTTTAATAATCAAACACACTTGACAATATGATTTGGTTGAGAGATTCGAAGCAATGTGTTTGTTCCAAATTTTTCAGACTTATGCAGAATATATAACTTACCTTGCCAGATGAATGTTGTAAGCAGTAAGGCTGTTATAGGAGACATCTTATGTCCTTTCGAATTCATACCACCGTGACTGAGTAGTCTCGTTCGGAGACAGACAACAACCCGACAAACAACAACCGACAGACAAACCGAAAGACGAATAATGCGGAGAGCAAACATTCGACCGAGTCCACTTGGCCGATTTTCTCGGAAATGATCGAGCCAATAACTGCGTTTCAGCGACGAATCCGTATTGTGGAATATTATTAAAGGCGTCGTTTCCAAAAATAGCCATTTACAATAACAAGGATTACAGCCTTAAAATAACTGTTGCGTCATATTAACTGTGCTTTTTATGCAAGCTCAGTAAAAAATAAACAAATAAAAATAAAAATATTAATAATAATAATAAACCCTAGAAAAAAAAACCGTCAATACCTATAACAAGGTATTAACATCTATTCTGTGTAACAGATCAAGTCAGGCGGTATTTTCGTACCCACCGGGTTCTACAATTTTTATACATATGTGTCTTCCAGCCAGCAGTGATTCCGTTTCAGTACTTTTTGTCCCATCACGATTTAACAAGTATTAAACGGCCTTTCGTTATTGGTCATACCATGTGACATATGACGCCACAACTTGGTCAATAACTGTTGCTGATTTTTGAAATGGTGGCTTACGATTCTGATTAAAAGCACAAAACGGTGGTTAATCTGCAATTTGAAAGCTTCGATATGAGTATAGAACTTCCTTGGCCTTTTAAAAATATTTTAAACCACTTCCTGTCAAAGTTAGAAATACCCTGATAAAAACCAGTATACCCCCGGGAGTATAAGACTAGTAAACCAAACATTGGAATGGGGATAATTGCATCGTAGCTAGTGATCCAAAGACGCCTCTGACAGTATGGATGTAAATGTGAAATTTAGAGTAGATAAGACAGCTGATAAGAGAACATGTGCATATTGATGAACGCAAACTGGTCTGTTTTTCAAAAGGCCTAAAATTTCAAACAAAGAGAGAAGAAAACGAAACTTAAACATGAAATTGGCAAAAATGTACGTTTCATTTTGACATCAAAACCAAATTTGAAGAATTGCAGCCTGGAAACGTAAGACTAAATACAACAACTCATAAACATAAATGTGGTAGTGAATCATAAGTGCAAATGAAATGTACACAACTAGGTGACATTATTGTTCAATTTTGTTTAAGTTCCACTGTCAAATAGCTGTCTGTTACCAGATCACTTTGACGGCAACCAATCCTTATTTGCTATTCACCAACAACGGTTGTAACAAAACAACTGTTGTAATCAAATTGCTTAAAAATCCGGCAACATCAATTAATATAGCTGTAAACTCTGGAAGGTTTGATCAGCGCAATAAGTTAAAGCTTATTTGGGAAAATTGGTAATCTGGATAAGAAGTTTTAACTTCTTAAAAGAAAAATGTTTATATTTAGTGAGACTTTGTTCTTGGAAGAGAAAAAAAATACAAATTGGGAAACAAAGAAGTTTATTTCTTAAAAATTCGCGTTGTCAATAATTCTGTGGAACACTCTTAAATTTTTACTTGTGCCGGATCAGCTCAAGAAAGAGCAAGTTAAGTGACCAAATGACATAACAGGTAACAATTACAAAACTAGCGTAAAAAGACTGCAGATTAATCGTGATACAACTTAGATAAGATACTGAGATTTTGTAAATGGGTAATATAATAAACTCTTAAAAACCATAAAAATACAGAATTTTGTATTGTAAAAGTATGAATAAGGTAAGATAAATTCTAAAAAAATTGGCTAAATATAAGGGGAGCATAATTGCTAACATTAAATTCAACCTAACTTCTATTCGAGCCCGTTTAAACATCAAAGAATTAACGCCATTCACAACTGATGCACATAGGTATAGCATTCGTTTCCTTCGTATACTTCTGAAGAACTGAGATTTTTGCTCTTGTTTTTTTTTCCAATAAGCAACACGATGAAATATAGCCTTAACTAAACGTCTTTACTATTCTCAATCATTCATAAGGCACAAAAATATCTTTAGCATTCCTAGTTACTCGGCTAATTATAGAATCGCATGGCGCACTCCACGCCTCCTCAAGTTATTCCCTCGGGGTTTATTTTATCCTATTTAAGCGTTATCTCGTTGCAAACTCGTCCTCTCATTTCCACGCGGGCTCTTTGGGTGTTGCGTATTGTTTTTTCCCACCCGCCTCCCCTTCAGCGACGTCTACCAATCCTACATTTATACTCCCACTCTATGTCTTATGCAAAATTTTTCCTCTCATATCTCAAGTAGCATAAGTCATAGAGTGTCTTGTTGAATAAATGTGAATATATTACAATTTATCGTTCCAAAATGTTTCATAGCATGTCTTCAAATTTAGGACTTACTGATTACGTAATGAAGCAGTAAAAATAACAACAACCCCACACAAAATACATTTGTGTGGGATTGGTCTATCCTTAGGAATCTCGCACGTCAATAGTTAATATCCTCATTAAGGTATCAGGGTACCCCAAATGACAGCACTGCGTTTTCACCGTTTGAGCGTCAGGCGTTTCACAAGGACCCTAACAAACTATATATTTTCTGAAAGCTTAATAATTGAAGATTACGAATACGTATTAAGATAAAGAAAAAAGACAACTGTGTCGAAAATAGAGACTACGTTTTTAAAAAGTACATCATTCACAAAATCGGTTCCGCTCCAGTCGAGAATGATCTGGAGAGAAAGACGAACATCGCGCCGACTTCTTCACACCTTTGTCTCAAAAACCGTGTCTCGGAATTTTTGTGTCTGGCCTGGTTTATTTTGTGCACTCAGTTAAACTTTTAAGTTCGAAGAAACTCTCCTCTTTCTTTTACGGATCATAACTTTTGAATGAAAGCAAAAATTAAAATTCGGAGACACGGTTTTGGTGTCAAATTATGTGGCGACATTGTCGCCAAATTTGAGCTAAAATGGTTGAAAACTCGCTGAACGCGAACTTAAAATGTGCACCCAATTTCTTGAAAAATTAGTTTCGAGAAAAAAGCCAAAATATGATTTGGAAACTTTTTCCGGTCTGAGGAGATTAAAACACCTAGTTGTCAGGATAATTACCTGCGGTTGACAGAGGGGAGGCTCAACTTACCGCCTTACGACAATAGCACAAACATACCGACAAGAATGGTGTCAAATTCTGCGTGTTTTTATGTTTTATAGCGACTTTCGTTGAGTACGAGTGCCGTTCAAAGGGTCTTCAAACGCAAAAAACGGAAATTTTGAAGTCATAATATCACGTCGGCTGTAAAATGCCGAAGGCATCATCATTTGAGCTGGGTAAGACTACCCAAGCTGCCAGGACCTGAAAGACGAAAGGAAAGGCGAAAGGAAAACACATTGAAATCTGCGAAAAAGCCGCCACGTGTTCGGCTCAAGATCTAAGAGAGAACATCCAGTCAGAAATGCGAGCAATTGGGAAAAAATAAACTTCTTTATTACTGGAGACAAATTCCGTACTTTCCTGGACATGCCGTCTTTTGCGCCAAGTTGATTCTTTGATACATCTGGCTTTGTAGAAATGTTATGGAATTTGAATGGATGGATTGTTTTTCGCTGTTCGCGTTACGAAAAGCGAGCTGGCAGTCGAAGCTTATCACACTGACAAGCGAGGAATCAGGAAGCGCAAGTAATTCCTCAACGCTCGATCTTTTCTCTCTCTCTCTCTCTCTTTCACAGATATGATCGAAGCCACTTTGTGGACACACTCGAAATAAGCGGGAACTGCTACGCAATCGATCGCGTGTCAAAACATCGGGGCCCTGTTATGTCACATGCTATTTTCAGCGTTGTTGACAGATGACTGTCAACACATGATTAGAGAAAATTAATGCCACAAATCTTTTTTCGTCCATAACTTTGCGTACAAAACAATCTTTTTTTCTGAAACTTTTTGTAAAAGAGAGGTTTGAATAATATCTATCTGAAAATGACCGAAGTGTATTTTTCGAAAACATGGTCAATTTTGGGGTACCATGATACCCCTTAAGAGCAATTCTCCGCGGGCTTGTGCTCCCTGAGAGTAGAGTTTAGAACGTTAGCCCATGCCAGAAATGAAATCATTATGAAAACATGCTTCGGCATCACTCTATAGGACCGAAATCAAGCCATAACGTTATTGTTAATGGGTTTGTTTTTGTTTGTTTTTTTTTTATCCTATTCACTGCCTGATTTCATATCGTGAGGGATCGGACTGGGTTGTTTCCTCCTTTAAATCAACAAAATCAACTACCAAATCTTTGTTTAAATTTCAAAAGAATTAGTTTACTTTTTTGTTTGCCTATTTGTTTGTTTGTTTTTTTAGAAATCCTTCCGTTGCCTACTGTGGTCAGTGAGTTTGCCAGTTATATTAGGCACCAGTCCCTAGCGATAGGAAATCTTAAAATTTGCCCCTTTAAAAGTGCTCTAATTAATTCTAATGCAGTCACTGAAAGACAAATGATAGTCTGTAACAAGGTTCTGAATTCCTAACAGCTGGCAGCTGTTGAGCTATTCGCCCTCAAGATCACTAACGTTGGCGTACAGGCTGTCATCGTACTGATTCATGTTGACATACGTCTGTAAATGGACAGCAGTTCATACGTTAACTGAGGTGTATAAACGCTTTGCATCAATTAATTCACACCCGCTAATCATGTATAAACGGGGGAGGCGCCGTGATGTAGTGGCTAGCGCATCGGATTGTTGGATTTCTTAATAGATTAAATAAAATGTTACTAAAAAGACCGCTTCAACAAGAATCTTAGTAAACTATTTAAAATGATAACAGTCGAAATACTCAGCGCATTCCGCTTATTATTTGGGAATAACTTTCATTAATCGGGAACGGATTGCATTATTGGAATCCAAATTCCACTTTCAAATTGAATATTGTAATGTTCCAACAGTAGCCTTGTTCCAAATGAGGAATGCTGATTGGCTTACTATTGACATCAGGCAAATGTTCACGTGCAAGTGGCTGACTGTTGGCGGCTTGTTGTGCCTGATGTGATTTGTGTTCGCTCAACAAAATATCAATCGCAAGTACTTTTTCACGTGATGAAGCAGTCTACTGTTATAAAACTGTGAAGAATATTTCTTAAACACAAGTGTGCTGTAAATGCACAAGAAATGTTCCTGAAAATTGTGAAAAATTCGCTGTCATGTCAAACCGACTGAAAGCAGCAGCCGCCAACGGTTTCGTATTTTGCGTGTGAACTTTTGGCTTACGCAAGTAACAATGCAATCAACATTCGTTACTTCGAATGAGTCTACCGTTGGAAGATTTCAATGTTCAATCTGAAAATGGAATTTTGATTCCAATGTTGCAATCCGTTCCCGATTAATGAAAATCATTCCTAAATAATGAGCGGAACGCTATAATAAAAGTAACATAGGTTTCTTAATTACGTCGAATTAAATTCTACGCTGCCGTAAATTTACCATTTTAAAGCTGTACAAGCCCTAACCTAAGCACGTGAATGTTTGTAAAGATTCTTATCGTTTCGCCTTTCATATAATTTCATTTCATTTCTTTCATGTCAAAACATTTTTAACTATGGAATCCCAGAGAAAACAAATGTATAGTTGTCGTGTTTACCCTGTGCTTTCTCTCTATTTCTCTCATGGTCTTCCTCAGTTTTTCAAACGTGGGTCGATCGGTTGGTTTTTCTTCCCAACATTTCATCATAATCTGGTATCTAAGTCGCATAAATAAAATGGTTAGAAACATCAACAGAGAAAGCAGGCTAGTTTAGATTTGAATAGTGTTTTAATTTGCTCCTCGGTTCCTGTTTTCTTGTAATCTGAGACACCCAATTGCGGTAAATTGTTATATTAGGTGATAAAATCAACCTACTGAAGAGACTTTAGATCATCATCATATCATCATCATATTTCATTTACACTCGAGACCTGGAGCTTGTTAGGCCCCTAGCTTAAGTAGCTAATGCGCCGAGTTTTGGAAAAATAACATTAAAAAAGCAGTGTGAACACTCCTAAGTTGGAGTTATCAACATTCTAGTGTCATAATGCAGTATTATGAAAGATTTCCATCACTTGGTAAAGCAACTGTGTAACTAATTAATTCTGTACTATTTTCGTGCTTTGTTACTGGGTTTTGTTTTGCCAATAAAGTAATCATTAAAAAAAGCAAATAAATCACTTGGTAAGCTGTTTTTAATCGTTATAATATGATAACATTCCGCAGTGGACAAAAGAGAATGCAATCATTTAATGATACTTGAATTGTGTGCTAACTACGTATCGCAAAACAGTAATACTCACAGCTTTTCATCAACGTGAGTTGGTCTTGGCATTCTGTACCCTCTTTCAAGTTTCTCGGCAATTCGTCGAGTATTTATATCCGGATATGGAGATCCACCTAGACGACATGACATATAAACTGTAATTATATATGCAATGTATGGATTTAGTCTACATAATTACGTATAATATTCGTTGCCTTGTTACCCTCCATTTAACTGTATCTCATTAAACAATAGGAATACGTAAATCAAGAGAACAGTAGCGATGAACGTCTGACTCAACTGACCGATAGTGACAATCTCGTAAAGAAGAATACCATAACTCCATCTATACAAAAAGAAGAATAAAAAGTCAAGCTTAGTTGTAGCCAACAAAATATTCATAGAGCTGATAGGGACGCGAGCAGAAAGACGGCCAGTACGTCAGAGAATTGAAAGAATATTGTTTGAAAATATTTTGATGCCAAGGCTTTAGTTGCTGGAGTTACTTTAACGAAATGTCACCTCCAACATGAGCAAATACTAATGCCTTTTGTTTCAGTGCAGGGATGAAAAATGGTGTTGCGAGTGGACGATGAAGGGGCCCAATATAATATAAAGTTAAAAGATTCGGAAAATGAAAAGCGCTTTCCTTTTTACGCATAGTGCTTAAATTACTCTTAGTTTCTTCACCCCTCCCCCCCTACCAGCTTTTATCAAATCAACTTCAACTAACATCTCTCCAGTGATTCAATAGAGACTCATCACTGCATAGCTGTTTTTCAAAGGAATATTGTTGAGTACTTTGCGGTCTTTGCCACTCGGGTTTGTTTTACTAGGCTCTTGATTGGAAAGAACAGAAAAACTGTGCACAGTTCTCAACCAAACAGAAGTATACCTAAAGCAAATTGTCACATGATTGCACTCTTTTTCTCGAACTTGACTTAAGTTGTATGTATTTGCTTCGCATTGTTTCATAACGTATGTTTGCGCCTATTTTCAGGGGCCACAGAAATTATGTCGGTTATGGTAAGACGACATGCACCTAATTAATAACCCCTTTGCGGAAAAGTCAAACTTGCCTAGTTCCAAAGTAAAGCACTTACACGTCACTCTGTGTTGTGTATGTTCCAAACATCAAAGCTTCATAAGCGGTCCACTTAACAGGTAAACGACCCTTTGGAAGAAAAGAAAAAACCATTCCAGCTTAAAACTCGCCTGGAAAAATAGTTTTGGCAGTTTTACAGAATTTGTAAGCCATTTTTAATCGAAAACTGTTTTGATCATTTGCAGCTTTGACCATGCATCCAACATTAACCACTATTTTGACTATTTATTGTTTATTGTTTTCGTTTTTTTTTTATCTGATTTTTTAAGCGAGGCCTACAATTAGAGACAACTGAAAAATCGTTGTCGTACTTGGAAAAAGAGCCCTACAAGTACTGTTACAGTATTATAGTATTACTATTCACTACTTTTTCTATGCAATGTTGCACTGTAAGAATTGCAATAGCTTTTGGGTGTGTGTGTGTTTGGAGAGGGGTGGGTTAGAAATTTCAGCACTGATTCACGAAAGGAACATTGCTTTATAAAAGGGTGATGTTGTTCTATCCTACAGAACTACAACGTTTTTTTACTGACCCTACTTTTCCTTGCGTAAATGTCTTCCTGATCCAAATTCCTCGCCATCCCAAAATCTGTCACCTTACACTTCTCTCCTTCACCAACAAGAAAATTTCTCGCCGCCAAATCTCGATGAATTATCTACAAGAAACCCGTCTCAAGGCAAAAGCTTTCTGTATTATGCATTATTACTTTTCAGTGTAGCATTGTTTTCGGTCTTCCTAGGTTTTTTAAGTGAAGTGTATTTTATGCTTTTTTCAACTGGCATGTGATATTGCAAATCAACCATGACGGAATGTTTAAGCAACAGTTTGACTAAATCAGTGATACGTTTATCAAATGACACAAAGCAAATACTCCAACATTTATTCTTTTTTTAAGGTTTTAGATGTTAGTGATGCGGGAAATTCAAATTGGATTCCCAGTCAGCCGGATTTTCTGAAGCCAGTAATTTATAATGACCATGCAGCTAACTGAAAATTGAAAGGCCGGATACTCATTTTACTGGCACAGTGCAATTGGCATTGATGTATATCCACACTGAGTCAAGCCCAAAAACGCTAACGCTTGTTAACGAGCTGTTAAGCAATATTTTTCTTAATTTGTTATGTGTTAAGCCAACCTTTTTCGAGGACAAGTAACACATTCCATCAGCAACCTGCCAAGCGAACCTCATCAACCGTTCCGCAGTCAGACTGGTCTGCGGCTTTACATCCGGGTCATTAAAATATTTATCGTTCAGTCCTCGACTCTTCCTCAAGAATCCCAGCAGATCACCAAACGGAACAAACTCAATAAGGACCAGAAGGGGGTCTATGGCAAACAAAATAATTGTCTTTGTCGTAAAAAAGGTGGTTATTGTTAATCGTGATATACACTTTATTATTATAATTGTCTTTATTTAAAACGTTTTCACCTGCTCATTTTGACACTGGTTTCAATTTATTACAATTTCCGTGCTTATGATTAACGTGATTCCCACATCACTTAGAACTGAAAAGAATGGGAATTATTTTTTCGGTTAAACCACGTTTTAAAAAAGTAAATAATTGTGAGATCTCAGTGACATCACAAGTTACACCTTCGGATAGTTTATTCACCAAAGCTTCGCTACCATTCCAAAGCAGTCTCGTCAGCTTCTTGACACCAAGAATTTTTGACCTCTTCCCTTCAGAGGGAAGAGGTGGTACTCTGTGTTCTACTTCAATATGTGAATGTAGGTCAGCCTTGTATGTCCACGTGAGGCAGTGTCTCGAATTGGCTCCCATAGAACACTGCAAGGGGTTGACGGAGGCAGTAAGAAGCAAGCCTAAGGCATCTCACTGGCTGACTGCTCTTTGACTAAGACTTTGGGGAGAACAGCTGCCGACATCACAAAATGTGTGCGACCTTCTTTGAATATTTCTTGCGTCCTCGCATTTTTTTGTGTCAGAGGACTTTTGCCTCTCAACGGGAAAGCTTTCATTAAGTGTAATTTCGTAGTTTGTAAGGTCAAATTTACGTTTTTTAAGGTCAGATGATTGTGAAAAGACATAAAGTATTCGTAAATGTGCTGCACTGTGCAATGTCTTTATATTACCGCTCTCAGTGACGCATCCAATCAGTCTGATCACGTGAGGATGAGGTTTTAGCTCCTTCATCAACTCAAGCTCGGATAGCAAGTCCTTTTTGTCTGATTCCGAGGCATTCGCTGCAAAAGATAAATCAAACGTTCACTTCTATCTATTCAACCTTTTTGTTCAATATTCAGCATCATACCTTTCAGCATTTTTGCCGCCACTGTGATGTATTCCTGATTAGCACGTATGTTCCTGACCATTGCCTTGGCAACTTCAGAAAATGCTCCCTTGCCGATGATTTTGACAATGTTGACTTGTTCTCGATTAATTTCCCAGCTTCGTGTAGAGAAATGAAGTGGCATGTAATCTCCACGTCCCTGTGCCGGTGTAGCGTACTGTGGATCAACCCTGGGCCCTTCGTTTAAGGGCTGCGTGTTAGCGTCCCCCTGGACAGCTATGGAAAGCTAGTAGTAATGAGAAGAGGAAGTCTTAACAACTGAAACAACCGATGTTACAATACACCATACAATATTGCAGCTTTTGGCAATCTAATTGGTTCCCTAGCTAAGGTCTATCACGTGATGAACTATCGCTAAAATACCTAGTAAAGTAAGAAAAAAACAACAGGTTTTGGAGTGGTTAAAATTGCTTGTCTCCACTTCGTTCTTCTCAACGTCACTGCTAGATATTGTGTGTTGGTACATGTATGATAGAATGTAAATATGCAGGTATTATATAAAAATTGCTTTGAGATACTCAGCACGATCAACCTTATAGTTATTCTGACTAACTTTTACTAATAATGTTTCTAATGTTACATGCTGTAAACAAAGCAATTAGTGGGGATAGTGTTAAAAAACTGGTCCTTCGTTAAATTTTAGACAATTTGGGGTTGAGGTCCTTCATGGCTATGAGTTCCTGCACAACTAGATTTCGTATAATAACTGTCGAACAGCGTTTTGCTGTCTTAGAATACGTCATTTCTCATTGTTGTCTTTGCGTGTGCGCAACAAAAATCCATCCTACGTATACGTATAGACAGCTAGTGAATGTCTAAGGAGCCATATTTGAGAGTTAAATTTTGGGTATACGAAATCCCTTACCATCGGTATGAGTCCTTCGCCGCTTGGGGATTCACGTTCTCTGAAAGAAAAAGAGCTACACGTTTAGGATTCGTGGATGGTCTCGAATCGCTTCAAATTTAAATAACAGCATACACGATGTGCAACGTCTCGTATTTTATAGATAATACGGGAAATTAATTTTAATGCTAAATAAAGTCTTCATTACATTTTATTTATATATGCTTTCATGTATTTATTTATTTATTTAATTCCTTTGTTTGTTTGTTTGTTTCAAGTATCAGGTCAATAGTAGGTTGGATCCCTGAATAAAACTATTTGGGCAGCTAATATTATGTTAAGAAAATAACCCGAAAAAATCTTAAAATAGATGTAATGAAATGATCAGTGCTACTTACCTTCTTAACTTTGAGACCTCTGAAATTTGAAGGACATTTTAACTGAGTTAGAAATAATAGATGTAATCAGTGCTCAACCGGGTAATGACACTTGAAGTTTTGAACTATGTTTCAATTTTATTTTTGAGCTTTTTTCGGCATTATTTAATCCTAAAACTTATTAGCCGCAGTGCCAGCGAGCGCTTCGAACTTTCTTGTGCTCGTTACACATTTTTTGGCAGCTTGTCTTACTTTGTTGCTTTGTTGTTGCTTTTGCTGCAGTTTTTTTCTTGCTGTTTTTTAGTTTTTGCTGTTGTTGTTGCTCTACACGTTGCACTTACGGTAACATTCATTAAATTGACCTGGTAAAGTACATCCTGACGACAATACACTATACGCAAAATTTGAAAATTTTGACTCGACAATTTTGTAATGCTTCAAATGATTAGTGAATACCATGAACTCAACAACTAATCACTTACAACTATATTGGTTCAATGGTTCAAGTAAGGCCTTAAGCTACTGTGCCAGCTAATTATTTATTTATCTATCTATTTATTTCTACCAAGTAATTGTTTATTGTTCATCTAATTATTTGTGTCACCTACGATACAACTTAATGAATTATTTTGTACTGCGGAATATTTTCTTAGTCCCTGGTGATGCCGTGGATTGGCGAAAGTTCGGACTAATCGGACTAATAGATCAAGCACAGTAGTCTAACGAGTGCGCTTGCATAACTTACTTAGCTTTCCCGCGGCTTTCGGTCACGTGTCTCGTCCATGCAGGGCAGCGAATTGTTGTTTTGTAGTTCTTGCTCTTTGGCAATTACATATTGATGTTTTGGTACCTGGCAGTTTGTTCACTTATCATTGCAAGTAGCTTAAAGCCTCACTTGAACCACTGAACCGTTATACAAAGATACTACTGAAGGACAATAGAAAACGCTTGCAATTGCAAGCGTTGTAGCTTTAATTGCGGCAAGGAATGTGAAAGGCATGCTATTTGGTCCGTGCTCTGGCCGAATTTGTTTAAGTGAAACTTACCCAAACGACGCTGCATTCTCCACAATACAACACTCAGGGTAAGAACAACTATGAACATCACAACGATGACAGTGATGTAAACAGCATGGAGGAGTTTGTCTTTGTCAAACACAAAACCTGAAATGTAAACATTGAAATAAATTTTAAAAGTATTATTAAATAAAACCGTTGTCAGGAAAAATTTCAATATGGGGTAAATGGTTACGAGAAGCCGGTGGGCCTTGTGAAAAATATACCTTCCTTAAAAAATGAATGGTCAGTTCATTGGCCAAACTGCAAGATCAGATTCAAGCAATGAGTAGAATAATTCTTCCGCTCTTATACTGCCTCTGCACATCAAGGGGTAATATACAAAGAACTTTCATGGTTTTGCAAATGCTAAACATAACAAATATACTACAGTATTAATAATTGGTATAACGACGTACAAGGTAACGTCTGATGGATAAAACTGGGAATCAATTTCAAGGAAGAAAAAAACTGAAATATTTTAAATATTTTTTATGCAACGCATCATTCTTACCTGCTTGACTCTTCGGAGCGTGAGTGGAAACTGAGAAAACAAAAACAATGGTCTTAATACTATTTTTACGTATCAGCTTATAATAATAATAATAATAATAATAATAATAATAATAATAATAATAATTATAATAATAATAATAATAACATTTCTAAAGCGCCCTTTCCCAACGGTCCAAAGCGCTATTTACAATAAAATTATCAATTTAAAAAAGCACGCTTAAAAAGAACTGTTTTCAGCTGTCTTTTAAAAATGTCTAGCGATTCTGCATCCCTAACATGTTGTGGAAGACTGTTCCAAAGCAACGGCGCAGCAACAGAGAAAGCACGGCGGCCATAACTATTTAGTTTGAAACCAGGCACGGCGAGTAAATTTTTCTTTGCAGATCTTAGATAACGTCCCGGAATGTAGCTGACAAGGAGATCCTCAATGTAAGCAGGCGCTAGGCCATGGAGAGTCTTGTTGGTAATGATAAGTATCTTAAATTCAATTCGGAGATCAATTGGGAGCCAGTGAAGACTCATAAGAACAGGTGTAATATGACAGAACTTGGGTGAGAGAGAAACAATTCGAGCAGCTGCGTTCTGCACACGTTGGAGCTGTTTAGTCACGTGCTTGGGTAAACCATATAGTAACGAATTACAGTAGTCAAGCTTTGATGTAATGAAAGCGTGAACAAGAAGCTGGGCTGCATCGACGGTAAGATGTTTACGAATGAGGCTTATTTTACGGAGATGATAGAATGCTGATTTGCACATTGCTGTCATCTGAGGAACCATACTCAAATATTGGTCGAAAATAACTCCAATGTTGCCTGCTTTTGGTGAAGTCAGCACTCTCTCATCACAGACATCAAGATGTAACAAAGGAGGTCGAGCACGGTGTAAAGATGATATCAAAAGAAGCTCAGTTTTCTCTCTGTTTAATTTTAACTTGTTCAAAAGCATCCAGGTATCAATTTCTTGTACACAGGCTTCCAACTTACTCTTGCTCAATTCCATCTCATTGAGGGATGGCGTCTCAAAAGTAATATATAGCTGCGTGTCATCAGCATAAAAATGAAAGCTTAACCCATGTTTATTGGCGATGTCACTCAGTGGAGAGGTGTACAAGGAGTATAGTAGCGGACCAAGGACGGATCCCTGGGGTACACCAAACTGCAGAACATGACGCTCGGACGTCGAACCACTGACATTCACAAATTGAGTGCGGTCACTCAAGTACGACCGAAACCATTCTAATGCCGTACCACCAATTCCAAATCAAGAAGAAAGGCGCGAAAGTAAAATACAGTGATCAACAGTGTCAAATGCCGCCGAAAGATCAAGGAGTAACAAAATCACTGATCTTTTGTGATCTAACGCCATAGCAATATCATTATGAACACGGATTAAAGCCGTCTCAGTACTGTGTAGTTTTCTGTAGGCTGACTGATAAATGACATTAAGATTATTGGCATCTAAATAAGCAATAAGCTGCTTGGCAACACATTTCTCGATAACTTTAGACCGAAAACTTAAGTTCGAAATTGGCCTAAAATTCTTAAATTCATCCGGGCTTAAAGATTGTTTCTTGAGCAGTGGTTTGACGCTGGTCACTCTGAGATCAGTAGGAAGTTTACCAGATTCCATTGAAAGGTTGACAATCTTGGTTATCACTGGTCGAACAGTGGTAAAGCAGTCCTTCATGATACAACCAGGAATAGGATCTAGATCACAAGACTTTAAATGCATAGATCCAATAATTGCCGTAAGTTCAGTCGATGAGACACTTACAAAGGTAGTAAATTGACATTCAGCAGCAACGTCTCTGAACTCAAGAACATTGTCAGGTGTAGATCGATCAAGGTCTTCACGAATTCTTCTGATTTTATTGTCAAAGAACGCAATAAACTCCTGTGCTAACGATGCCGTACTTTCATGTTGCGGAAACCTGGTTTCTGGGTGCTGGTGAAGCAATTTCGAGAAAGTCGAAAACAGTTTTCTCAAATCACATTGGTTTTCAGTGACCAATCTAGAGTAATAATTCAATCTTGATGATGACAACATATTGTTTACAGCGTGACACTGTCGAACAAAATTCTCACGATCAGAAGCTGACCGAGTCACACGCCATTGCCTCTCTAATCTCCTTCGCTTTCTTTTTTCATTTTTGATTTCCTCCGTATACCAAGGAGCAGCAGGGCGAATAGTGATGACACGCCTTTTAATCGGAACATGTTTGTTCAGGGTAGAAACCAATGCAGAGTTATAGAGAGCAACTAGCTGATGAAGATCATCCGGTGGATGCAACAAAAGTGATGAATTGGCAAGTTCATCACAAAACATTTCAGTGTCTATGGTCTTCAGCTTGCGAAATTTAATTTCTTTTCTTTCAAAGCTAGGTTTAGCTATCGATATATCACAATGAACAACAAAATGATCAGATAAGGCAGGATCACAAACTGAAATGTTGAGGGCTAAAGGCTCATCTCTCGTGATTAAAAGGTCTAAAGTGTGACCAGCACTGTGTGTTGACTTATCCACATGCTGCATTAAATTTAGTGATCCCAGAAGGTTGCAAAAATCAGATGAGGCTTTGTCACCAGCATCATCAATACGATAATTAAAATCACCAGCAACTAGAAGAGGTGCGGAGTCTGTTATATATTGCTCCATTAAGCGGCCAAAATCATCAAGAAACATTGGACAATTGCAAGAAGGAGGGCGATAAATAACCAGGAGACGAGTTTCTCGAGAGGAAGCAGAGGCGATTAGCAAGTCAATGAACTCAAAGGAAGTAAAATCACGAGTTCTTCCAGTTGATTCCTTCACATGAAGTCCATTCTTAATAAGAATACCCACACCGCCACCATTACCGAGTTGTCTGGGCACATGGTAAAACGAATATCCATCAGGAGTTAAATCCCCGATTATTTGATCATCGCGATCATCCGGATGGAGCCAAGTTTCAGTGAGAGCAAAAATATCAATATCGTTGTCAACGATGTAATCCTTTATCGGTAGCCATTTGTTTCTCACAGATCGGGCATTGAAAAGAGCAAAGCTGACTGTAGTCGGTTTCGAGTGAGAGATCGAGGGAGGTCGTGGAGAATCACAAAATGTAAGAGATGTGAGAGTTCGCATCCTTGCACGTCGAAAGGTCGGCGTATAGCGAGGTCGGTTAAGAACTCGTATTGCTCTATTGTCACACTGAAACTCTTTAGATCTTCCAGCTCGTTTTCCACGATACCGCAGCAATGAATTCATTTTTAAATTATTTAAAATTCGTGGACATGGTTTCGATCTGGCAGATTCGAAACGAATAGAGAATAACTCATCCCTGGAATAAACAAAACGTTGTTGCGGATTTGCATAGCAGTTTAATCGCATCTGAAGGTGCGAAGACAAGGACAATGGCGACGATTCGTAGCGACTGTTAAAATTTACCATGCGACTATCCACCAAACTTGAGAGGCTGGAGTTTAAAGCAATGGCAGGACCAGGGTTTTTCTCGACATCCATATCGACAGTGATGTTCTTCTTCCGGATTAAATGGCAAAAGTGACCGTGCTTGCACCATACAGAAATCGGCCGGCGTGGTACCTTCTTTGTTGATGAGATTGCTTGTTGAACAATCCGAACGAAATAGTCAAAATGCCGCAAACCAGGATGTTGTAAATCTCTTGACACAAACTTTATGTTGTTAGAAAAGGGATCATTGTCCTTAAAATCAGAGATACCAGCGAAGAACAGCAGATATACTAAATAAATCGGAACACAGTTTAACGTGGCCGCCATCATGGCGCCTTCACAGGGTAATGTCCTATGCTTGAAAGGGCGCTAATGATAGCTTTCATAAGCCGGTAAATTACGATAGTCCAGGTGAGTGAAGTCCCAAGAAGGACTGTTTAAGGTGACATTGACTGACGTTTCGACAACATGAGCGGAAGTCATTCTCAGAGTCAATTGTGAATCGTTAGTAGATGTTATAAGTCTCTGGTCGTTGTCCTGATTGGTCGACGAACTCGCGATGTTATTGGACGTCTGTCAGTTAAGCCGTGATGTTATTGGCTGCGAAGACTGTAAAACCTGATTGGTGCGTTTCGATCCGTCTTTTGATAATTAGTCAAATGTCCGTTGGTCTATTGTTAGTAAAATTAGTCGGTTTTTCTACTGTTTGTCTGTCTTGTTGTTGTAGTCAATAAGTCATTTGTAAGGTGCAGTTAGTTTTGGAAATGGTTCGGTGGTGTTTTTTTCTAGGTTAGTAAACCAGTTTTCTAGAGTGATTCGTTGAAAGTATAGTTCGTACTGTAGGTAACGCATTTGGCAGAAAGATAGGGGGATGCCATCAAGAACTCAACATCTCACTAAAGGTCGCCTAGCTGCTGTGAACTGAAGTCATCAACCAACAAGCTAAAGATTCTAAATTAACGTGAATATATTAAAATCATATATTTGAACTGCGGAGGAAAGAAGTTCAGGCTTGTACGGGAATCAAAGCCATGACCTTGCGATTACCGGTGAAGTGCTCTACCAACTGAGCTAATTAACAAGCCAACTGGGAGATGGAATTTCTGCAGGTTTCCTTTTCCACAACCGCTTAAATTGCGAAGACAACTACAATGATCTTTTACATCTTTCGAGCTCCTAAGTGTTTTGTGGGTAAACAAATTACATTTACATTTACATACTTTTCCTTTCTCTCGCAGTTCAAATATATGATTTTCATATATTCACATTCATTTATTCATCATTCACGGGTGTATTACGAACTAGCAAAAAAACTGGGGGTCAATTTCAAGGAAGAAAAACAGCTTTATTTCATGCATACTGAGATTTACAGATAGAATTGATCTGTTGAAAACCCGGTTCGGAAATCCTCGCAGCCAATGACAACAGCGAAACGTCTTTCTCACACGTGGGAAACCCGTTTTGTCCAGTCAGAAAACGGCTGTCAAAACGCATCAACATTTTCAATGAACGTGGTAGCTTTAATGTCGATGGTGCTAGCTTTCCTACGGCTTGAAATTTCTCGCTCGCCGGGATTTCGGCTTTTTCGCAGTACATTTCTAGACGAGTTTAAAACATTCTGATAAACAACTACTGATGGCTGAATGTTCTGGCAGTAGATCCAAACCTTTGGATAAACCCATCGAAGAATATATTACCGACCAAGAAAACAAAAACATTCGAGCGAAAACGCAGCAGGATGTGAAGCTACTTGCTGCATTTCTGCTGGAGAAAAACGAACAAAGAATTGAAGAAATTCAACCAGAAGAGCTCAACCGCTGCGTTAGTGAATTCATTCTTAGTGTGAAAAGAAAAGATGGCCAAGAGTATGGACCATCAAGCCTTCGAGGGTTGTTTTCGAGTTTCAACCGATATTTAAAAGAAGGCAAATACTCAGCGAGTGTTGTCGAAGACATTGTGTTTGATAAAGCAAGAAAATGTCTGGAAGCTCGCAGCAAACAACTGAAAAGAGAAGGAGAAGGGAACAAACCCAACGCAGCTGAAGCTTTGACTGATGTTGAGGAAAACATTCTTTACGAAAAAAATTTACTCGGAATCTCAAATGCCGAAGCTTTGCTAAACACAGTGTGGCTTTTCAATTCGGTGCATTTTGGCTTGAGAGGCTGTGAAGAACATGGGCAGATGACGTGGGGCGATGTGCAAGTTTCCACATGGAAGCTGACGGAACTGAATACTTAGAGTATTCTGAAAGTCAAACGAAAACTAGTTGGACTGAACCTCGTAATGTCAGTGCTGTTAAACCGAAGGCTTTCGCAGCGCCAAACGGTCCACCTGAAAGAGACCCAGTTGATGTTTATAAGATTTATTCCGAAAAGCGACCTGACGCGATGAATAAACCTGATGCGCCATACTATCTCGGAAAAATTACACAAAAAGTCCTTCGTTGAATAAACTGTGGTTTAAATCAAGTGCAATGGGTCAGAACAAATTGAACAGTTTGATGAAAACCATTGCGAAAAAGGAGGCCTTTCAAGTAAACGACTGACAAATCACAGCGTTCGAAAACGTACATGTATGATACAAAAACTAAACGACAGCGACATTCCTCCTAGTCACATAATGCAGTTCTCAGGCCACAGTAATGTCCAAAGCATTAACAAATATAGCCACATATCTCAGCAACCGCAAAAAAACATGTCAAGAATACTGAGTGCGACCTTGACTGAACCTGCTGGAAAACTTCATCGAGCATTGGCTACAGCTAGAGAGTGAAGCTGAAACTCTGTCTTTTAGTTTTCAGTCATCAAGCAGTCCTACAATGCCTGGAGTAAGTGTATTTAGCGGAGCAGTTTTTCATGGAGGACACTTAAACATTTCCATAAACCCAGTAAATCAGTCACCTGATGCATACTCAGCAACAAGAAAACACACTTTCAAGCGTGTTAAACGTATTTTAGATTCTTCGGATGAAGATAGCCCTCCCTTGCAATAGAAGTTCTTAGCGTGGTTACATACCCTCAATTGTTATTCGTATACTTTATTTTTGTACTTGTGTGAAAATTCTTGATATTCGATTTCTAAACCGATTAGAACGACTTTAAGAGCGGTTTGCTGTAAGAACCGACTAAAGGTATGCAAGATAGAAAAATCCGATTTTCTCAAAATCTGCCAGAATAAAGGCTTTGGTGAACTAGTTCTAAAAATATAAGTTTCAGGTCGTTTAGGTTTTTATTTATTTTTTAGTGAATATTTTCGTATTTTGCCCTGCGCGGCAGTCAAAATCAACGCCAAAATCGTGACTTTTCCGGAAGCTCCTGTTCAAATATTCAAAGCGTCCTAAATAAGATTAACCCGGGGAGTTAAAAGATCTTATTTTCTATGTTTATTAGCAGTGTCAAGGCTTCATGAAAAGCGAACGTGAATTTTTAACGGAATTTTAAAATTTATACCCAACAACGGTCGTTAGCGACGACCCAATTTAGGCTAAATTCAAGGCTCCAAAAAGCACTCTGGTACATGGCTTTACACAAAGAGACTATACTCTGGGAAAGAACAATCACTTCAACTAAACATCGGCCGAAAAACATTTTGGGACAAATGAAACGGGGAATTTTGAGAGCGCTTTGAAAACAGGCTACTTGAGTGATATGAGCGACCCTTTGACCTTTCATGTCAACCGAAATCAACACACAGCAGCTCTTAAAATGTGACTTTCCTTCGCCAGAATACGAGTTTGCTTGTTTTTCTAGAATGTTTTCAAATAGAGAAAACTAGGATTTTGAATTTGGAGGCCTTTGTTCCCAATAATGAGCGATGTTGGGCAATTTAGAGAAGTATGTTATGAAATTGACCTACTCTGTTTATCACCGAATTATACATTCAAAGTCTGTTTACAACGTGAATGCGGAATCAATAACGAAGTAAAAAACCGATTCTCGAAATGTTTAGGAAATAACTCTTACCTAAGTGAGCTTTTCCTGGCTGGAAACTGCAACTTTCATTGCAAAACACATAGCAAGATCGCCGAGCCGTGTTGCACGTGAGTTGTCAAATGTTTCTACATTGAGGTTCCCTATGTTAACGATTAACCAGATTTAGGCCCGCATAGCGTGCAGTCGGAAACAACACTATGGTGAGGAACGCTTGTGCTTGATAGGAAAAAAAAGTAGGGGAAAAAGGGAAAAGAGAGCTTTTATTATATATATACTTATTATTATATACTTTTTTTTACGTTCAAACCGGTGACACGTACTACTAAGCAAGTTCTCCCAATGTTGGTGGCCTTTACGGTTTAATCAGAAGAAGAATGAATAGTATCCCACAATCCTTTGCGTTTGCAACTATATTATCAAAATCTGAAGTGACATCATCAGTCTCTCGAGGGATCGAATGAATGAGTTTCACTCAAATGGCGTCAGCTTTGTTTGTAACGTGTTACAACGCAAAATACTCCGTTTCGTAATAACGCGTCTGGTCTAGTACTCACGCTGCGTATCAATGGAAGAATTTAGTGCTCAGCTGAAAGGTTTTGCCTATGCTGCACTTTATTGCAAGGAATTCGCTAGAGTCTCCTCGAAAGTTTGCACAGATGAAGGGTCTGATTGTTCTCGAAGTACATCGATGATCGCTCAATTGAAGAACAGTTCATCGGTCTGTTCAGTCCTACTTGATTCAAATAAATCGCATTTGCGACATCGCCGTGAGTATATTCTTAATTGTCATGTTTCGATCACATCGATTCGAATTCTTTGTTAAAGACGAGATCCAGGTAGTTGTGTCTTGTGTTTACTCGAGGATGTTGTTGATGTTGATGTTGTTAAATGCACAGGACAATGGACAATTAACTGGAACAATAATTTGCGAACTCGAAGTTTTGTGTCAAACTACTTCGACCATTTCAAGAAGGGACAGTATCATATTAGTGAAATAGTGATATCTGTCACCCAGTTGACCATACTCAAGCAGAAAGCAACTGCTAATAACTGGTAATCTTCATGGCTCCTTTTGAGTTCATCTAACAAAACAAAAACGATTAATTCACCCCTTGCTCGCACAGAAAGCACAATAAAGAAAAAGCGCAATTAATCTCCTTTAACCCTGCTTATTACTCTATTACATTTGTCGCGGAATCGCCATGTGAGTTAAAACGTGATACTCGCAATTGCGGGGATTTGGACCATTTTCGAACCTTCAGAAATTTGAAACTGTCGGGTCACTAAGGGTCACTATGGTAGAAAGTTGTCCAAATACCTTTTAATTATTCAGATTTTAACTGTTTCTGTAAATTACTCAAGCATAAAGAGACCTATAATTAATTTTGTGCGACTCACTGAAGCGGTGGTAACGGATGGCGTGAGACATTGTTATTCAAATTATCTAAAAAACCTATTTTTAATGTACTAAATTCAAAAGAAACAACACCTATTTTATATTGAAGGCTGTAAGTTTGTGTTTTGCAGTGTGCTATCCCCAGCGAAAGGCTTAATCTCTGAACAAATCCAAAGCGAAAACAGGCAAAAACCGCCATGTGTCACAAGACATTCGCCATCTTCATGAAATTCCATGAGGCAAAGGATTGTGGGATACTATTCGTTCTTCTTCTGGGGTTTAATAGAGCTTTATAGTGCTAGCCCGCTTGCTGACGTCTCCTACTTCCTTTGCTTCACAAATGTCTTTCTCACTGCTCGTGTTCGATGATACAGCAGCCACACCCGTAGACAAGCCTTTTCATGCTGTCTACCCTATGGATGTCGCACAAGTTCGAGTCAGTCATATGCGATGAGGTTGTGAAAAATCAGGAGCCCATGAAAAATTTAATTTTATACTTAAAAAAGTACTTCATCCAGTACAATCTGGCAGGTATCACAGAGATTTTTCTCACTTAATATCTCCCGTTTGGGCAGCAGTTCCTCTGCCTGTCACTGGAAAAATGCTGAATACTCCGCAAATCATCAGGACAATGATTCTCAACAAGCTAGCATGCTTTACCGGTAGGAATTTTACTGAATGCAGTAAAATCTGTTTTTAAACAGATTTTACTGCATTCAGCACAGTAACCATATGTTAAGACCCTTGCCTACCTGCATTGCCAGAGCGAAAAATAAAAACAAAAACAGAAGCAACAACTGCCCGTGTCGCCGACATCACAAGAGAACTCTGCTGTATAACTCAAGGGATCAAGAATCCCACAATCGACACCGCTATCCTACGACGTGAGTACGCTGGGTGCTATCGACTGCTGTGTAGCATCATGTACTCTAAAGAAGGCCAATACCTGGACGGGTTTCTGCAGAGTGGATTTCGGTTACCCAGAAAGAGAAAAAGGGGCTTGTGACATAGAGGTAGACACTATCGAAACCCTAGCCTGTGTAGCAAGCGTTTCTGTGGGCCTAGGGTTTTTCGTACGTTCGAAGCATTTTTCACTTTTTGGCCGCCCAAAAATTGGGTCGAGCGCAAAAGAAGTGGGAGAAGGGGCCGGGAAAAGGGAGGAAAAAAAACGTTTGTCTGCAAACCCCACGATTTTGAAGAACCCGTACGCCAAAGAACGTCAATCAAATCAGTTAAGTTAATTTGAGCGTGACCGCATCAACACAACTAACTGTTTCTCTCCAGCTGGAAAATTTCCATGGCCAGGTTTGACTCTAGAAGGCGGCTGTTCGGTGGCTTCAAATCTCAGGGACTTTCGGGAAGCTTTCTCTTTCTACAAAGACTGTTGCCTGATGGAGGTTTGAGCAGCCGTTTAGACAAGTTGATACGCTGATTTGGCGGAGCTTGGGAAACAGGAGACTCGATATACTTATTGCATTCCGAATAACTTCGAATAATGCCTTTAAGTTCCTAATTTTTCGAGCACAAAGATTGCAGACACGTTCCGAAAATAGCTATACAAGTTTTCAACAACTTCCACTGTAACCACTGTGAAGATATCAGCAAGAATTGCTCCTTAAGAATCCCGTTTCTTTCCGACGCTTTGAAAAGGTTCCCGAAGAAATAAAACCGATTTTCCTAGCAGAGATAAATTTCCAAATTTATTAACTTTGAAATTACAACGACAAATCCTGAAGCGCCCTCCTTTGAGTTTTCAACTTTCAAGGTTTCGACATCACATCTCCGAGTGCTTCGTCTCTGCAGTTCGTGGGTTTGACTTACGTGGAGCATGTTTTGATTTTGACGAAAGTAAATTTGTAACATCCGGTGATCTGTTATTTGTTGCTTTATTGTCAAGCTGTCACGCTATGAATTCATCAAACCTTGAGTGCTAAAGGGACATTTTTCAAACTTGTGGCGTTTACGGGCAAGCGTTTCCTTTTTTTGCCTCTTCCCCCCCCCCCCCCCCCCCCACTTCCCGCTCCTTCCTTTTTTGCGCACGCCTTAATTTGGCGCGGCTAAAATGCAAAATGCCTCAAAAAGGCGGAAAAGTCTTCGGAAGTGCTTGCTACGCAGGCTATCGGAACTCACGAACTTAGACACATGAATGCTTGTTTCGATTTACAAATAGCTTGCGACTGTCACTTGCAACTTCCTCAAGTAAATTCGGCGGTGTAAACATGTTAATCAATTTTGAGTTTTCTTGTGACACGGCAACAGTTTGGAGAGAGAGCGTTTGACGTTGGCAAAGGAAAATACTGGCCTAATTTTTTTACTGAAACATTTGCCTTGAAAAAGAGACTACTACTCAAAGTTGCGCAACAAACTGGGAACAGGCAAGAACTTGACATATATTCGAGTTGCTGAGAAAGCAGATAGGTCGAGGTTGTTCTCCAGGTACTAGTGCCTCACTGCACGATGGATGAGTTGTTCTCTTCGAGAATAATGTATAAGCTGCGTCACTCTGATAGGCGAATTGGCTTTTTACTTCGTGGTAAGCGTTTAAGTCATAGTGCTGCGCTAGAGAAGCAAAAGTTCTATACTCGATAGATTGTATTAGATCGGGCTTGTACAGTTATAGCACGCCATCGCTTACAACACTGACCTGAACTTGTGCGACTTGCATAAGAAAGGCAGCGTGAAAACGCTAAGCATACCCATGCTTAGGAGTGTTTTTTTTTTAGTATTTTGGCTTGGGCAGATGTATTTCTCGCATGGCGCAGGGTGCAATATCTTTCTTCCTTTGCGGACATTAGACCTTCTAATTAAAGACTCTTAGCAAAGAAATAAAATGCGGCCTAGTCCATGGTTGAGTTATGTAACCAAGGGTAGGGGGAAGGGGGTAAGAACAGTAGAACAGTAGTATAAAATTATTATTATTATTATTATTATTATTATTATTATTATTATTATTATTATTACAATCTTATCGCTTATGACAAGTTGAACCTGTGCGACATGCATAGGAAAGGCAGCAAGAAAAGGCTGAGAACAGCCGTGCTAAAGACTGTTTGTGAGTATTATGGCGTGCGCACATATGTATCCCATGCAAGGCACAAATCACAGCACCTTCTGCCGTAGCGGAACCAGTCGAGGGAAGTGGCTGCTGTTTTATCGAAAACTAGAGAATGACATTCAGTCTGATTTGTGGCTTTTATGTGTTTTACTTACCAAAAGATAAAATGTCTCACTAACAATGGGACTTTGAAGAGCCTTCTGGAGTGAATAATTGAACGAATTTTTGTGTGTTTACTACGCTTCAGTCGCTTGTTCAACAAGACGCTAACCTTTTCTACTACAACGCTACATTTTAGCGTGCCCCATTTGGTCGAAATCGATCACGTGACGCGATACTGTCTCTCCTCAGTGGCACCTATCAACCCATATTGGCAACTTTCGCTCAAAAATTAGCGTTGGACGATAAAAACAATAGAGGGATTCTGTCTCAGTCCCTATGTGTGATAGGTTCCTTGGGAAATTTGATGTGCAAACTTCATATAAGCCCTCAAACTACGTTCTTGGACTAATATTTGTTGTGAACATCAAATTTCCTCCGGCAACCTATCAGCAACAGAAGAACTCTATTGTACGTGTGACCGGTTTGGATGTAAAAATATATATATAATAATAAGTACATATGTAATAAAAGCTCTCTTTTTCCTTTTTCCCTTTCTTTTTTCCTATGAAGCACAAGCGTTCCTCACCATAGTGTTGTTTCCGACTGCACGCTATGCGGCCCTAAATCTGGTTAATCGTTAACATAGGGAACCTCAATGTAGAAACATTTGACAACTCACGTGCAACACGGCTCGGCGATCTCGCTATGTGTTTTGCAATGAAAGTTGCAGTTTCTAGCCAGGAAAAGCTCACTTAGGTAAGAGTTATTTCCTAAGCATTTCATGAATCGGAATTTTACTTCGTTATTGATTCCCCATTCACGTTGTAAACAGACTTTGAATGTATAATTCGGTGATAAATAGAGTAAGTCAATTTCATAACATACTTCTCTAAATTGCCCAACATCGCTCATTATTGGGAACAAAGGCCTCCAAATTCAAAATCCTAGTTTTCTCTATTTGAAAACATTCTAGAAAAACAAGCAAACTCGTATTCTGGCGAAGGAAAGTCACATTTTAAGAGCTACTGTGTTCCGTTCCGTTGACATGAAAGGTCAAAGGGTCGCTCACATTACTCAAGTAGCCTGTTTTCAAAGCGCTCTCAAAATTCCCCGTTTCATTTGTCCCAAAATGTTTTTCGGCCGATGTTTAGTTGAAGTGATTGTTGTTTCCCGGAGTATAGTCTTGTTGTGTAAAGCCATGTACCAGAGTGCTTTTTTGAGCCTTGAATTTAGCCTAAATTGGGTTGTCGCTAACGACCGTTGTTGGGTATAAATTTTAAAATTCCGTTAAAAATTCACGTTCGCTTTTCATAAAACTTTGACACTGCTAATAAACAGAGGAAATAAGATCTTTTAACTCCCCGGGTTAATCTTATTTAGGACGCTTTGAATATTTGAACAGGAGTTTCCGGAAAAGTCCCGATTTTGGCTTTGATTTTGACTGCCGCCAAGGGCAAAATACGAAAATATTCACTAAAAAATAAATAAAAATCTAAACGACCCGAAACTTATATTTTTAGAACTACTTCACCAAAGCCTTTATTCTGGCAGATTTTGAGAAAATCGGATTTTTCTATCTTGCATACCCTTAGTCGGTTCTTACAGCAAACCGCTCTTAAGACACGAGAATTATCTTATGAATTGTCTTTTCCCAACCATTTTGCTGTAGTTGTTTTCATTTTTAAAATAACGTGGTAATTTCGCGTACTTCCATTTTGTGTACTTTCATTATAACAATAAAACACTTGAGAGCTATGTGTACATGTTTACCAAACCTGCTCAGCGCGGAAAAATCTCAGTATGTATAAAATAAAGGAATTACAGCATGGAAAGTGCTTTGTACGGTGTTTACGCACTCGTTGTTTTGTATCAGAAATCTCACTCGTTCGCTGCGTTCACTCGTTCGATTTCTGATACGTCAACAACTCGTACGTAAACACCGTACGCGCGCACTTTCCATAAGTAATCTATATGAAATATGTTTTATGTAACGCATCATTCCTACCTGCTTGACTCTTCGGTATGTGAGTGGAAACTGAGAAAACAAAAACAATGGTCTTAATACTATTTTACATATCAGCTTATAAATGTGATGTCCTAAAGGGCATCAGCTTCCGAAAGGGCGCTAATAATAGCTTTCATAAGTCGGTAAATTACGATCGTCCTGGTGAGTGTAGTCCTGAGAAGGACTGTTTGTGATGACATTGACTGACGTTTCGACAACCTGAGCGGAAGTCATCATCAGAGTCAAGTGAATTGTGAATCGTCAGTAGATGTTGTAAGTCTCTGGTCGTTGTCCTGATTGGTCGACGAACTCGTAATGATTAGACGTCTAGCTGTCAGTTAAGCCGTGATGTTATTGCTGCGAAGACTGTAAAACCTGATTGGTGCGTTTCGATCCGTCTTTTGATTAATGGTCAAATGTCCGTTGGTCTATTGCTTGTAAAATTAGTCGGTTTGTCTGTTGTTTGTCTGTCTTGTTGTTGTCGTCAATAAGTTGTTTGTAAGGTACAGGTAGTTGCTGGCAACGGTTCAGTGGCGTTTGTTCTAAGTTAGTAAACCAGCCTACCAGAGTGATTCTTTGCAAGTAGTTCGTACTGTAGGTAACGCATTTAGCAGAGAGAATTAGGATGTCATCAAGAACTCAGAACATCTCACTGAAGGTCGCCTAGCTGCCTAGCGGACCAGTCGCGTGGATCGAGTCTTCTAGAACTTTTCCATTTGCTTCACCATTTAAATGGTGTATTTTGATCCGTATAATGTCAATCGGTCGCGCCACCATTTTTCGAATTCCTCCAAATAGGTGTGGTAGAGGCATTGCATTAACCTAGCCATGCCCCCACGGTCAAAATATAAGCCCTCTCCCCTTCCCACCCCCATCTATCATTAACATACCAATCATATCGTCCAGTGACCTTGAAAAACCTACTACGGCGAAATTCCTTTCTTTGTGCATTGCTGAAAGACGAAGCCCCGCAGGCCCGTCTTAGTTATAAATTAGTGCACTGCTCGAGTTGCTTCAGTTTTCAGCCGGGCGTTACTCGAAAGCCCCGAAAACTATTCGGCTCCGAAAAGCCATTTTTACAGGCCCGTCTTAATTATAAATTTGTGCACTGCTTGAGTTGCTTCAGTTTTCAGGCGTTCGTTTCTCGAAAGCCCCGAAAACTTTTCGGCTCCGAAAAGGCATTTGTATAGACATGAACCACTTAATATTCTTCAAGGTTGTCATTTCCACATGCGTTTAAGACCAGAAAACTTGAACCTATAACAAAGATTCATGCTTAGAAACTTCTTTGTTTACAAGATGCGGTGTGAACTATCGTGCCCAAAATCGGCGCGAAACGTTTGAGGGCTTTTGAGAAACGCCCATCAGGACATCCTAATACACATCTAATAAGTTAATTCTTCAAATTCAATGTATTTCCTACCTCCTCTTTCAGTTGGACAAATGGTTACCTCTGCAAAAAAAGAAAAAGAGACACCAGTCCTTGCATCACGCGTAATTAAAATAGTATAGAATTTAAGTATACAATTAAAATAATTATGATTTAAGGTGTGTTTGTTCTGCAAACGTTTTCAAATTATGTGTTTGTATCTTGCAAAAATCATTGAAAAACGTATTATGGTTTGCTCCCCTTGAGAAAAGTCACTTGAAATCTTGGTGTTCCAGGAGCATTTTGTGTGAGGGAGATGTTGTCTTTGTTTGGATGATATTTTAATTGTTGCCCACAGGGATCTTTACATTACTTGTCTTTCCGTGACTTGCATCTGAAGCAGTCCACAGAATATCGCAGCGTTCCATTGCTGTCATCAAGTGATCGAGACCAATTGATGACAACATATTGCCTTGGCAACAATTCTGTCTGGGGTATTACTTCGGCTATAACGCTCAAACCGATAACTTGTTTTGGTGGAGTTGTTTCATGAACGTGTCATATGATATGTTATTTACGAAAAGGATTCCCGGACTGGAAACTCTGTGCATTGGAAAATGGCAGCAGCAGTATAACGGCTATAAGTAGGGTTTCCCTTTCCATGAAACTCTAGTTATTAATACCATCGCAAGCCGCCATACTAGCATACAGGTATATACACTTCACCCGAAAGTAAATTTGCCGCTGTTTGTGAGCAGGAACTCATGTGAAATATCTTGAGGTAAAAATGACATTCTTTGCAAAGGAAATTTGCCAGAAAAGAAGAAAGAAAGTGCGAAAGTATATGTAAATTGACATACCGCCCGCACTTATAAAATTTGTCCTTTTATTCTTCCCGTTGCCAAATAAAGAAGTGTATACCTTTTTAATTCTGCTTCGCCCAGTTGTTAAGGGATGCTCAGTGGAGTTGGTGTTTACACTCCAGTATGTTCAGGGAGCATGTGTAACCTGTCAGGTGAATTCGCGTGCGGTAATGCTTACGCAGCGAGGGAAATATATCTGTAATTTTGGTTTTTGGTCTGTTAGGGAACAACTGAAAGTGTATAACAATTCCGTTTCAGTCTTCCGTGTTTCTTAACGCAATAACTAAAAATGTATAACAATTCCGAGAGTATTATGGTGATGGAAACCAGAAAAAAATGTTATCGAAAAAATTGTACAAACATGGGAGTACCTGCACCACAATTGAGTTAAGCCAAGCAGCATTCAAACAAGCCTTACCTTCAGTGCCACATAAAGTCAAGCGAATTACAGAAATGTGCTTGGATGATATATTAAGCGACAACTAGTAGTATTGTAGTCTGATTTTGGTAACGAAAGATATATTTATGAAGTATCGGCCACGCTCTACCACGCTCAACCAACACAACACTGCAAATAATATCACTAATTTCTGACACTGCGCTGGATTTTGTAGACCGTCGGCATATTCCCTTCATTCTATAAAATTCCTGCCATTGTTTGAGGATGTTTTTTTTCTGCTTAGAATACGAAAACTTCACTCGTAGAAACAGATTTCTGTCTGTCACGCGCCCACGCTCTACCATCACTGTCGGTGGGACAAAAAATGCGTCGCGTGACATTATCCCTGACGGCATATCAGTTTCGTATCAGAGGGTCCTTAAGGGGTAAAATGGGAGCTGGAATTTGTCAATTTTAGGACTGGGACAATGGGGTTCGAGGCACTGGGGCTGGGATTTGGTGACTGGGACTGGGAAAAAAGTAGCGAATAATGGGAATGGGTAAGATGTCCTTTAGAGTCTACAGATCATTTGAAACGCTTGATAAAGACGTTCGCGTGAGATACCTATATCAGAAATGCAAAAAAATAAGGGGTCACCGACTTTGTTTTCGATATAAAGCGCGTGGAAAACCACCCCAGTTTTGTTAATGGGCCCTTGTAACTCGACATGGCCTCATAGTTTGGTAGTTGAAAAATATTTAGAATAGGAAACGATGGAATAGTCAACATGTCGCGAGCGTGGGACAAAGAAAAAATCTGAGTCTCCGACGGGAATCGAACCCATGATTTCCGTACACCGGTCAGACGCTCTAACCACTGAGCTACTGGGAGACTCGTGGCAAGCATTGGTCATATTTACTGAGTTCGTGGTGACACGCGTCCTGCATACTGCTAGGAACAGCAATGTCGAAGTGCCCTATAGGGGTTAACAATTAACGCGAACGTCCTTAACAAACGTCAAACCAATGCAGCCTTTGTTGTGACCTGATTTTAGCGCTGATTTCAAACTGCATTTACTGAAATCAGCCACTCGGTTGCACAACGGTAGACGTGCCCACTATGAGGATGCGCCTAACATGTCATATTTAAAATGATTCACTGTAGACCCACTATCTCTGTTTAATTTCATTTAAGTGGGTCTGTAAAGTAAATAATTTAAACCGTTGTCATCCTTTCAGTTGAACTCAACCTATAAGATGGGCTTTTGCCTATAAAGTGCAGCTAAAATAATAGCGGAATTGGATGTTGCGTGATCAGAAAAGTTGAAAAAAATCAAACTTCCACAATACAGATTTTCTTTAATTTTTCATATAACGTAGATAACCCGTGAAGAAAGAGATCTATGAAAAGAAATTCTGGGGTCACCGAAAATGCCCACTAGCGCTATATATCTCTACATTTCTTCAACAGCGTGTGCGCTCAATGCATGATGACTGGCATGACCTGGCGACGTGAATTGCGTGCGCAGTAAGGATGCGCACAATCAATTAACGCGAACGTCCTTACGTCCTTAACAGACGTCAAACCAATGCAGCCTTTGTTGTGACCTGATTTTAGCGCTGATTTTAAACTGCATTTACTGAAATCAGCCACTCGGTTGCACAACGGTAGACGTTTCCACTATGAGGATGCGCCTAACATGTCAAACCATGTGCTCGATTAAAGCTTGATGGTGGATACAAAAGTGCGTGCTATTCAGACTGCGATTGTGGAAATCATATACATTTCGTTTAACAACGTTGCTATATTTGGTTAACTGGTTTCACTGTGACCACTTTCAAGATGCATTGGGATTTGTGGCACTGGGAATGGGATTTGTGGTAAAAATTAAACTGGGAACTGGGTCCTCCTTCAGGACCCTCTTCAAACCGCAATTTTTTTCCGAAATCATTCAATTTAGCTGCTCACCTTTGGTGACACTGTCTAAGCTTTCTTTAGATACCACATACACGCTGCTCTACTTGATGAATTCGCCCTAAGTGTTAACCGAAGTAAGCACAAAATCAGACAATTGCGCGCAAAAATGCCTGAGACATTGTTACGCGCAAGTGCAAAATTGGCTTCGGACGCCCAGTTTCTCCCCTACCCCCCCCCCCCCGCCGCTTCATCCTCCCCCCTTTCAATGTTGGTTTGCAGGAAGATGCCCCGTTTCGTTAGCGTGCTCCGAAACTGCGGAGGTTTGCGTACGAGCAAGCCGTATATCTCTGTCGTGTTCTTTTATCCTGTCTTGCATTGCTCTCCCTGTTTCTCCGATGTATACTTTGCCGCACTCACATGGAAAACGAAGTCATGGTATCTTTTGACGTAGAATCGTTATTTACAAACGTGCCGATCGAAGGTGCCGTATTTGGAAAGAAGTTAAGTTTATTGATCGTGATCCTCACTGGTACAGACGTAGGGTCAAAGAGGCTATCCATATAGGAATTCATTCTAATAACATCAATAGAGATAGTGGAATCGAAATTTCTGAAGCTTAATGGATACCTACGATCAGAAAGCACAACAGCCGATCAACCACAACAACAAAGTATATATTGTGGGTGGCAGCCAATAAACTCAACCTTGTCCCAGAGTGGATAGTATCCAGTGTCATTAGCATATTCTGAGATAGCGAACAACATCTCATAGTCGTAATAATAATGAGGATCGAAATGCACCAATAGCAGCCAACCAACATGCTTCAAATAGCGACAAGTAAACAATCGACCTCATCGCCTGATGAAGACTAGCGGGTTTACCTCGGTGTAAGAACCTGACAAGATTTTCTTTGTTTGGTAGCTTTTGTTTTGCTGTACGGTATTGTTTAAAATGTTTTTGTTTCCTTTGTTTTACGTCATCAGTGAGTTTCACAGGTTCTTACACCGAGGTAAAGCCAGACTAGCAGTATTGCAGTCGAAACGTCGCGATCAACAACTCAAAACGATTCCATCGTGAGACAAACGAATAAACAGCGTTCATCTTGCATATAACATGCACAGTTTAGACATTAATTTTGCCTAATGGACACTCTGGTTAACTTTAGACTGCAGCTTATAGCCATGGGTTTCACAGACGTAAGACAGCCATTATCGATCATCGACGATCTTTTTGTTCTAACATTACGCAATAATGAAGACGTCATTGCTTGAAAATATATTTACCGGTACATGTAGATGTACAAAAACTATGTTTCCCTGTAGATTAACAGTGCTATTGAGAAATGTAAGAAAAAGATTGTTTGGCCCAGGCTTCTATTATTTTATAATCAGTGTTATTCATTCTATTCTTGCAAGTATTAGAATCTTGTCTCAAGCACACTCCATACATTTGCAAACAAACAAAGGAAACTTGCCCTTTTTTTTTTCTTCCAATACAGATCACACGCTTGTCCAGCCTCGTACATGTAGATTGTGTATTAACTTACCTTTACAAGGTGCTTCAGGAATCAATTTGTAGAATCCGTCATCACATGCGCAGCCAGTTTTTTCTGTATTAGAACTTGAGTTGGCAGGACACTCAACACATTTGCGGGTATTGCTCACAGTACTCTTGTAAAAACCTCTTTGACACTCTATATTAGAATTAACAAAAAAAAATTTCTTTAGTACATTTTATTTTAATTAGTGGTTTGTCAGTAGTCTGTTTAGTGATTATAATACGAAATAGAATTATTAAAAAATAATCAGGGCTTCTTCGCTGCCAATAATCAAATTCTCGACGGCTCCTCCCAGCCTCCGACTACTGCCGAGCGCTGAGATACACAGTCGTCAACCAGTTCAAGCGTACTCCCATAGACTAAAACTTTGAAGTTGAATATTGCAATATCGATTTATTTATTCGATTCAATAATCCACTTTAGAAACAAAGAATGACACTCTACTCGTTAGCCGAATATGCATGACATTATGCCTCAGGCACCCTTGAATTTGACAGTTTCCCCGAACTGTATTCCAACGGTTATCTGATTTTAAAATTTTTCTCTTCTTTCTCTTTACTACCAGCGTTTTGAAACAAATCAGAACACGGAAAAAACTTTGATCATTTTAATGAGACTGAAAGGAGGTGATTGCGATAGGAAAGCAGAAGTAAAAAATAAACAATCAGTGAGAATCCGTTGGGAGCGGCTTATGCAAATAGGGAAACCTGTCAAATTCCAATGTGCCTGTCGCATGAATTAACAGAATCCAAAATAAAGTATGGGATCGAACTTCAGTTTGAATATTTCATTCTTCGTTTGAAAATCGGATTATTGAAACAAACCATTAAATCAATATATTGCTATAATCAACTTCAAATTGCTATTCTCTGGGGGTACGCTTGACTTGGTTGACGACTGCAAAAAGCCTCATGATACGAACAGGCCTCGGAAGTAGTCGAAAGCTGGGAGGAGCCACCGAACATTTCATTCAGTGACGGCAGCGAAAAACGCATTTGTCAGCTGAGCTCTGAACTTTAGAGTCCGCATGTTATTGAAAGGCGCAGTAAAAGCCATATGTCATGAAAGATGCTATTCATCGTGGTTTGAAATCATAGTTGAGTTAATTGTTTGTCTCGCGATTTAGTCACTTTGATGTGGATCGTGACGTTTCTACCGCTCTACCGCTTGTCTTCATCAGGCGATGGTGTCTCGACTGGCTGTGTATCAGTATAAGTAGTACCTTGATTATTTGTGATTGGTGCATTTCGATCTTCATTGTCCTGATTATAGCCGCTGTTTCCTCATAGATCCGTTGTGGTACTGATCGGCTGTTGTGTTGTTTGATCGTCGGCATCCAAGCTTCTGGAACTTCAATTCCGTTATTGACATTGTTAGGGTGAAGTGTTAGATGAATGCTTCCGCAACCCTACGGGTGTACCAGGCAATAAACTCAACATTGTCCCAGAGTGGATAGTGTCCAGTCTTATTAGCATATTCTGAGATAGCTATAAGGACTGAGCTCGTGCGAGCCTTATATCTTTGTCATGTTCCTTAATGCGTTCATGCATCGATCTTCCCTTCTCTCCAATATATAGACTACTCCGATTTGTTTTGCTGGGTAGAACGCGTCCCAGCAAACTCTGATACACCTTTGATATATGGCGGAACCGCGGTCGATGTTATTTCAGATGCAGGTTCTTTACTAGTTACGTACATACATACATACATACATACATACATACATACATACATACATACATACATACATACATACATACATACATACATACATAATACATACATACAGACAGACAGACAGACAGACAGACAGACAGACATACATACATACATTTATTCAAAGCATCAAAAAACAAAGGAGAATATACAAAGAATGCTTGAAAAGGGAGTTTAAGAGGTTGGCCCTATGTAAAAAAACTCCCGAAAGAAAAGTCTTAAAAATATTCAATAAATATTAAAAAACTAATGTTATAAATTTACATACAAAGGATAGTTAAAAATAAAAAACAGTAAGGAATAAAAAAGACAATACTACGAGATATTTAATAATGATTCTAACGATCGCTTAAAACATGCAAGATTTCCCGCCCCGACAACCCACTCTGGTAAATCGTTCCATTCTTTTACAATTCTAATAAAAAAATGAATATTTGTAACAGTTACAACTAAATGCTTTAAATTGTAACTTATAACTATGGTTGCTTCTCGTTCTTTTCGAGGCAAACTGGAAGAAGACCTGAAATTCGAGGTTATTTAGGGAAAGTACACATTTGTAGCACTCGATTAGAGAAAAATATAATCTTCGTTTTTCTGATGGTGACCATTTTAAAATGGCGCAACGTTCCTCGTAGTATATTTCGCCCCTCTTTTGGCCGAGGGCCAGTCTCGACGCTCTCCTTTGAACTTTTTCTAGCAAAACTATGTCCTTGACTAGGAAAGGGCACCATACTGGAGCAGCATACTCCAGGATCGGCCTGACTAGAGATTTGTATAATAAAGAGAATTCTGTTGTACTTTTAGACCCAAGCACACGCTTAATGACCCCAAGGACTCTGTGAGCTTTATTGACGACATCGTGAATATGATCGCTCCATGAGAGATCGTACGATGTTGTAATACCAAGATCTTTGATACTTTTCACGCCCTTTAGAACTTCACCATTTGGATCAAGTGTATAGCTCTCTTTCGACGTATCTTGTTTGTGAGTTATTCTCATTGTTTCACATTTATCGGGGTTAACTTCAACTGCCAGGTTTTGCACCATTCTGTAAGACGAAACAAGTCAGACTGTAGCACATCAGTATCATCAGGAATGCTCTCTATCTCTCTATAGAGTTTAGTGTCGTCTGCACAAAATTTAACAGTGGAAGAAACTCGAGTGGATATATCGTTGACGTACATTATGAACAAGATGGCCCCTTAAAATGGTTCCCTGAGGTACGCCTGATTTTACCTGAGTCCATGACGAATGACTACCGCGCAAAACAACGCGTTGCGACCGACCAACTAAAAAGCTCTCAAACCATTTAAGGAGAGGGCCGTCAATACCGTATCTTTCTAGTTTATGAAGGAGACATCTGTGTGGAACACTGTCGAACGCTTTCGAGAAGTCTAAAATAATTACGTCCGTAGGATTTCTCTCGTTACGAGATGTTGCCCAGTCGTTAAAACAGGATAGCAGCTGTGTAACCGTGGAACGACCTTTCATGTACGCAAATTGATTCGGGTTGAATAAACTGGCTTCGCACCAAAAATCCATAATTCGACGTTTAACTATTTGTTCTGCTAGTTTACACAGAAATCTGACGGTAATTGTTTCTGCAGTTTTTACTACCTTTTTTGAACAAAGGTGTTATGTCAGCGCGTTTCCACTTGCTAGGCAACTGGCAACTTGTCTCTTGGTTTTTGTGACGCTTGCACAAACGAATACGAGAAGCACTTATCATCAGTTCTTGCTTCAAACGGACATCCGTATTTGTTTGTGCAAAGAGTCACAAAAACCGAGAGACAAACAACTTGTGAAGAACCTGCATCTAAAATATAATCTATCGCAGTTCTGCCATATACCAAAGGCAGGCTCTGTGCCGTTGCTTACGTCAACAAGGTATAGACACTGTTTTCAAGTCTGATACAACGCTTAGATCACAGTTAGTGGGACCTTAGGACGCTGTCAACCCAACAAAACAAGATGGGGTAGTCTACAAGATTCCCTTCGAATGTGGCAAATTATATATTAGAGAGACGGTAAGATCGTTGAATGAACGCATTAAGGAACTGACAGAGATATGCGGCTCGCACGAACTCAGAACTCAGCTGTCTCGAAACATCCTGATGAGAACGCACACTATCCGCTCTGGGACAAGGTTAAGTTTATTGGGTAATAAGACTTCACCCTAACTTAATCAACAGGGACAACAGAATTGAAATTTCAGAAGCATGGATGCCCACCATCAAACAACACAGCAGCCGATCGGTACTAAGCGAATCTCTGAGGAAACAGCGTCAAATTAGAACAATGAGGATCTGAATGCACCAATCACAAACAACCAAGGTGTTACTTATACTAACACACTGCCAGTCGACACCATCACCTGATGAAACGTCGCGATCTACATCAAAGTGACTTAATCGTGAGACAGACGATTAACTGAACCATCATCAATACATGTATTTCTCTCACACTGAGCAACGTTTGATTGAAGTACGGTCTGCTTTCATTACTTGGTGAAATACTTCTAACATTATCTGTGCAACACTTGAAAATGATCTGTTTTGATTTGCTGAATTTACAGTAAAATCGTAAAAGTGTTAGCATCAAATTAATTTCCTCATCAGATTAGCGCATTTAACCCATTCACTCCCAGAGTCAGTCTGTGGATGAAATCCTATGGTGTAACCATTCAAATGAAACCTCTTCAACGGTACTTTCACATTGTACCATTTATATTTAAATGCTTTACAAAATGAAATTTGGGATTCGTCTTGAATTTTGATTTAAGACACTCTTGGGAGTGAAAGGGTTTACACTAATAGTCAAGTCTGTTAGCGTTATGATCGTGCAAATTCGGACGATGGCGCCAAATTTGGCATGGTGAGTCTTCTGGGTGTCACAAAAGATTTTAGAAGGGTAGCCACGTGATCGGGGTTCCGGGGGAGCGGTACGGACGTCATTTTGAAATATCTAATTTGCATATGAGACGGTCAGCGGTATCTTCATAAAAAACCTTGCTAAATCGGCGATATTAGGTAACAAAGGGCATAGTCTCGAAGCATGTAAAAGAATATGGAGTAGATATAATCATAATATAATCATTCCCACTTTTCAGGGGTTTACACTGCTTTATTTTTTTGTCAACATGCCGTAAGTGAAGTTTTCACTTGATGTTTTCACTTGATGTTTTATGGTACATTTGTGCAGTCTGCGGAGCATGCGGAAAGCTCTGTGCACGATAAATCTGCCTTAAAACATTTGCATCGTTTGGTGCAACCTTTCTTGCAACCACATTTTAAAAGTATACTGCAAATTTTGGAGAACTCCAGCAGAGTAGTCCATAGCGGCTGCCAGCTGTCATCTCTCCACGTCCACCCGAAGTGTGATGGCGAGGTCCATCTGGCTGCTTAGACTGCCGTTCCACACTCCTCCCTGATAGACAGCTTGCCTGGAATGTTGAAGCAGGGATCCATGTCTGGTCAAGGAGAGAACGCAGAGTTATTAAGAGTTCATCTTTCAGTTTCAACTTCTCTGACAATTAAAACCGTTGATACCTACCTTGTTGGAGCGATGCATTCCACATTACGGGTCTGGTTGGTAAATAGCTCCCGCCTGGCGTAGCTCACAGACCTCAACGAGCTAATTTTGTCGTAGATCACAATGGTGAACCTTTCTAGCATCTCAAATTGAGGGGAACCTTTCTCCAGCGGCTCGAATGGATGATCCTGCGAGAATAAGAATGTCTCCGTTATATCAGGAAGGCAATTCCACGCGGCCCAGCATAACTTTTTACCTTTCCCATAAAATGATGAATTGGTGTCACACCTTGTGAAGGCGTGAAAAATGGGAAGCCCTTTCCATTTCTGCTCTCCGATATGGTCACATATAGCATTGATGCTATAATGCCTAAAACTCTTCCCCATACCGAACGCAACCCAGACCAGTAGGGAGGACTGAAGGGACTTCAGTTCATGGAAGTGTCCAACTAAGAGCACAATGACGTCTGTGTCTACTGTGCGGACCAGGACATTCTTTGCTCCTTTGCTGATGGCATCTTTGATATGCACCAGGATCCTTGTGTCCGCCTCTTCATGGTTGCATTTCTCCATAACGTTCAAAGGACTGCTCGGAAGCACATTTTCCCCTTGGGTGATGTACATACACTTGTCTTCGGGACACCTAATGCCATTTATCTTCTCTGACAGAAAATGAAACAGTTCTAATTTGTTTGACAGGTCTTTAAGGAAGCTCGCCCAGTCACGTGGCAGTTTAGTGTTATCGGCAACCTCTTTCTCTTTCCTTTCCTCTTTTTTTTGGGAGTGGCTTCCTTCAGACTGTCTGCTTGATAACTGTCCCATACAACATCCACTCTGTCACAGCTCTGCAGCTGGCTTACGACAAATGGAATAAACACTTTCTCAGAATATTCTGAAAATGTGGCAGACGTTCCTAACGGCAAGGCGTGAATGAAGGCTGCTCTATCGAAGACTTTGACATCATGCGTAATTGGAGGATCTAATGTATCATGGTCCAAGGGGTTCAAGGCAGACTAGCAAGTCTGACTTCTTACAAAGCGCATTTTCCCATACTCGGACAGCGAAGGTGGGAAAGGAAGGTTCTCACACTTGAAAAATTCATCTAGGTCTCCATTGCGATGCTGGTTGGCTATATAGAGTCGACTGAACAATGTACAGTCACTTTTGAGCACTGAGAGCTTCTTGGCCGCCTTGGACGTACTCCTCGATCCCTGACGCTGAAACAGAGGAAAAGCATTCTTCTTGATTGGGCTATGAATCGACACAGTCCGTTCTTTGATCACGTCTTGCACAAACTTGTCATACTGTGCTCTTCCTCGCTCTTCGATTGTACGAACTGTTGCTACAGCAGACTTGTCTGCACAGTCGCGCGTGTCCATTACAACAAGCTCTAGACAGTCCTCGCAGAAAGGATTACCCATCGATGTGATTGTATCTCCAAGGTTGCAAACATGCTTCCGGAATGCCTTTTGGTGAGAACGTCCTTCCTTGTGATGTTCCAGGCAGGTTGGTTTGTCACCGGAGGGTAAGGTACACTCAAAATCCTAAAGAAGTCGAACCATCTCCGGCCCCACCACCATCCATCTTCAGAATGCCGTGAAAACCTCCTCTTGGTCTTGTGAACAACCCAGTACTTTGAGAACTCTTCCAGAAACTTCTTAGTCAAGGACTCCATATCCCTTATATGAACGGGAAGCCAGTGGGAGTAATTGACATGATCGAGGGCAAAAAACCAGGGCGCCAAAGTTTCTAAGGCCTCCACATATAGTTGAAAATTATCTTCGCGCTCTACTTTAACAAATACAAGAATGAGCCTTTCTAGAAGGAGAATCAAGTCCCAAAACTGAAAGGTTGGGCATCTTTCAATCATGTTACCTCTCCGTTCTTTGAATTGTTTGACCCTTGGTACAGGTACTATGATCTCGAGAGTTAAACGCCGCTAGCTGCAGTTTCGAGAGGGCTAATGCAGTGCATGCCTGGTCCTTGCGAGATGACATATCCTCAGAAATGAATCTGCAGTTCCCGATGACGCCACATCAGAGTCTGACAAAGCAGTAGTCCACCCAGAGCCTTTCAGCAGGTCACCACAAAGGTTCCACAGCCCCGTCTCAATATGCAGGCAACCTAACATGATGACAAATTTGTCCTCCCCGTGCGTGTCCGGCCATTTCCGATGAAAACTTTCTTGGCAAGAGCGTACAGAGGTTGATCGACTGCAATAACACATATTTGGCCTGGATTGAGATAATCCACTGCTTGGCGCACCACGCTCATGCCGTGTTTAATCATCAATGCCGTAGCTGCTTTCTCGTAAAAAAAAAGACGTCAAATCTCCGATGTTATCTTACTCCACTGTAGATTGAGTGACCGAAGCACGATAAGCCGCCCAGGAAATCTTATCGTTCTTGTCAAGATTTTTGTCGAGTAGTGTAATGCTGTGTTCAGACCACTGTGTCTCTTGTAGTATGGCATTATCAAGGTGCCCTGTGGTGTAGCTACATGTGTCTGTGAAATTGGGCAAAAGAATCTTTCTGTCCTGGAGGGATGCAGCTTCCACCGTAGTGTACTTTCTGGGAGTGAACAGTCTGTACTTAATTGAAAAGAAAGATTGGTGGTTGATCTTGCTGTTCCATTGATAGTTTTAGACGGATGTTGGAACAAGCTGATCGAAGCTCCATGAAAAGAGCCCTGTGCAGTTGCAGAGGAGGGGTTGTGATCAAGATTGTCAATTGCTCCTGACCAGTAGTAAACAACCCGAACATTGGTTTAATGGGCAAACTAGACCATCTTCTTTAAACTGGTTGCACACGCCTGTGGCTAATCCGTTGGCTAGTTCTTCTACTCTGTTATAGGAAATACTCAATCCCAGGCAGTATAAAGTAGTCACGAGCGTCTTAATTCTGGTTTGCGTATGCACATTCAAACCAATGTAAATGGGCAGAGGAGGCTCTCGTTCGTGTGAGTGTCGAACTGTTTTCGTCTCACTGGAATTCTTTCTTTTCTTGCTGTGGAAAAGAATGAGTCGCGTTATAGTGAGACAGGCCTGTGAGACTTCCAATTCCTGGTCTTGAATACTTTTCCCATTCAGTTCCATAGAAATAAGGTCAAGTAATTGAGGTGGGACCGATTCCTGCTGGCATCGGGATGAGAACTGTCCATTAAATTTAAATCCTTGTCGATTAGGAATTTGCTGACGGACCATTTTCGCAGCCTTCGAGAGGATCAGATCATCTGACTCCAGCTGTTGGGAAGACAGCACATATTTTATCATTCTCTTCATGTCTGCATTAAACACTAACACCACATTCCGACCGTCTGACTGTTCCTGTATCTCTTGGTGGAAGTAATTCGGGATCCTCTGCTTCAGACGCGTCTTTTGGATTTCTTTAGCAACATTGAGTTTTTATGTTACTAATTAATTGAATTGAATTAAATAATTGAGTGCAAGTGAAGCGTCCATTTCTTATTAAAATTGTCTATTTTTTGTTCTTAATATAAATATATTTCTCAGATTCATATTTAAGTCTCGCTTTCAACCTAAAGCCGTTGATATTCGGTACAGTATGAGTCCTTCTGCAATCCCATATATCCTGGAGGCTACGATACCTATTAGCACGTCTTTCAATGTGATAGAAATGAACTCATTTGTTAACTCATTGAGTTGAACCAGACGAGTGTTATACAAATGTGCTAGGTCGCTTAGCTTGAAAAGTTTCGGACCGCCCTCAGATGTAGTTTCCTTCATGCACGACACTAGCTCGACAAAGGCCTGATCCTCTGCTATCTGGTCTTCCAAATTAACTCTATCAGCCTCCTCTTCCTTCCTCTCCAGAGATCGATGACGGTTTTTCAGTTTTACCATGCACTGACTATGATACTTGACCTTTCTGGCCACCATATCACATCCTTCCAAATTAGCCAGTAGAGAGATATCTAGGACAGCCGTGGCCATCTGACGTACCTGTTGATTAACTTCATAAGCAGTCATAACGCATAGTCAAATTGCTGTCTCTTAGACTTAACGGATCTCTCTGCAACACTTGCATCGAGTTTTCTCTTCCTTGACACGGCCCTCTCTAATTTGCAGTTATTGAATTTTACATGACAACACGCGTGCCATCTCGCTCGATGAGCCATGAAGCTTTTCACTGTCTCTGCAGGTCCAAATGGCAAAGCAACCGGTAAGCAATCGAGCTCAGTGAACACTTTGACATTATGCAAGAATGCTTCGTACGCTGCGTACCCACTTCCCGTCTGCAAACTATCTAAAGGACACCTCACGGGTTCGGAAGTTTTTTCTTGGAAGATGGTGCATAGAGACTACTCAAAAAAATTCCAACAATAATCTCATCTCCGTGCTAACTAGTTAAATCACTATATTCAATTGCTGCACAAAAATCAATTAAAACGTACGTTCTTTCATATCCTTTCATACATGGACTGTATTGTTCTAAAATATTAAGGAAATCTTTCACGTTACTTCTTCTTCCAAAAATAGACAAAAGTAGAATGAAATATTTAGCTCCAATGTGTAATTTTGGTAAATGTGGTATTTTGATTTACATTTTTGTTCGGGATCACTGAATGCTGGACATTGAAGCGCTATACGCCCATTGCGTATGTTAAAATATAAAATTTTACAATGTTGCATTTTAAATGATGCTCCGAAATAAAATATCTAGGTTATTTTGTCAATAATGATTTCCCTTCCAGCTGGTCAATATTTTTATTGTTTAGAAAAATGGCCAAATAACGTACGTTTAATCTCATTTAATATGCACGTGGCTATGACAGCTTACCTTGTTGTTCCTGGAACTTAAACGTGTTGTTCAATCTGTTTTGCCAAATGCATCGGGTATTCAGACACGAGAACAAAACGAAATAAACACTGAATAACCTTAGATACATTCACCCAAGGATGGATAAGATAAATCTCGGAAGGTCTTAAACTATTTGCGATTTAAAATCCCCGCTCAAACTGGCACGTGGACACCGCCGCTGAAAAATTGATATGCAAATTAGGTTAAACTAAAAGGCCCTCTTAGCGCCTGTCCGGGACCTCGATTTCATGGCGACCCTTCTAAATTTGTAGAGCAGGCCACAGTTACCCTTTGGGCAAATTTTCATGCCATCGTCCGGAAGTGCACGATAACGCCCATTTTTTTGCGTTAACAGACCAGACTATAACAGATCATTGGACTTAAGGAAATGATTGCCAACTTTTAGATGAAACGTCTAGATGTTTCAGTACGTTCTCCCAACTAATACAATTTTATTTTCTGCCATAACCTACAATATTTATAGATTACGTGCATGTACAAACCTCTGCATTCCAGTGAGTAATTTGACTCAGATTCATTAAGAAGCTCATAGCCCTCCTTACAAATACACTTCAAGCCATCAGTGATGTTCCATTCTCCACTACTAAGACACACGCCTGACAGCTTTTCGCTGCTAACAGAGTTGGGGTCACTACACGTCCCTGCTTGTTCAACTAGCCCAGAGTCATTTGCAGGAGCGACAGTTCGCGGAAATTCCACTAAAGTAGGGGCCTTCTTAGAACAGTATATATAACCAATAGTGACACTTTCTATTGAAATACAGGCTCCTTGGTCTAAAAATCCCAGGTAGATTCCTTTAGCTTTTGTTTCCAGTTTTCCATGGTAGGTATATTCTACCCGTTTACCAACAGCAGACAGAGTCTTTGGCATAATCTTAGCTGCAAACTGATACTTCCCCTGAGTGGGTTTAGGTGCTGCACTCAGAGCCTCATCTGTGTGAAATGCGTAAAGACTAAGATATCTTTTACAGTGTTTACCAGAATTCTTTGGACAATTTCGAAGTGCATACTGCATCACAATATCCAGCAGTTTAGCACCCTCGAGAGGAATGAAGTCTGTATATATCCAGTTTATAGGTTCCCTTGCGGTTCCAACATCGCAGACCGAGTAATAGTTTCTTCCAGGTGTTGGTGGACTCCACTTAAAAAATCACAGAAACATTTCAGGGTACAATTATTGAAGGACTTGGTTGAAAAAAAGAGGCATATCGTGAGAAAGCAGACTACTTTTCGCGCTCACCACTACCAGTGCTAATAAGCACGCTCATCCCAAAATCATCTCAGAAGTTCTAAAAAGAAACTAGACATACTTACCATATTTTCTCGATTAAACTCAGGGGGATGTGGGGGGGAGGGGGAATTAACATTAGACCTCGTAGACATAGCGTTTATTTAAACCCAACATTTAATAAAATGGGGATATTTTGATATTTTTGGCAGCCTTTTTTGAGGGGGCAGGGGTTTAAAATGCTTTAAGTTCACTAAAACTACAGCACAATGTAGCATGACACAAGTAAAAAGGAATAAAATGTCACTGATTTGGTCTGCCGTTGATAAAATTAAAAGCAAGGCAGGAGAATTGGGTTCCCAGTAGCGTTTAAAGTGCAATATGCCAACTTCCTTTAGCTGGAGTGAACATATTAAATTGAATTAAAGTACTATAACTGCAATGGTTCATGAACCTTTTAAAATTACTGAAATCAGTTTTTGATGAGAATCAGTAACATAAAAAGTTCAGTTTCAAATAAACGCCAGACCCCAAATTAACACCAGAACCTCGAATAAATGGCCCTAGGCATTTATTTAAAAGTTGACCATGTGAACCTAGCATTTATTCGAGGCCTGGCATTTGTTTGAGAAAATACGGTATTTTCATTATCTCCTTTACTTCCCGTTTTCCCTTTTATGGGTGACTTATTGGCGCCCTAAAGCCAGGGATTAACACATGCTGCAACGTTAGACTTGCAATTTTGTGACAGTTATTTTCTCAAAAACCTTGTTCTGAAGAATAGTGTTACTTTTTAACCTATCGTTTAACTCCTCTGTTTCTGAATCTTGTTCAGGCAAGATACACAGTCACCTCATCACACTGATGAAAACTAATAACCGATATGACATAATCATGCAATACTCACCCCAGCACCCTCTGAATCTTTATGAACAGGCCATCCCCACAATGGACCTGTTGGTAAAGGTTCTCTGATCAGGATTTCTGAAGAAGAATGATTCAACGAGTTAGGTTGGATAATTAAGGAAGTGGTTAGGGCGCTGGACTTGTAATCTGGGGGTCCCGGGTTCAAGCCTTCCTCTCTGACCACTTGGATTTGTTTGTCGGTTAAGTCCCGTGTTCAAATTCTTATCCACGCTTGTAAATAGCCAACTGGTAAGCCTCCAACCAGCTCGGGTTTCTATAATGTTTATGTTTCATTTGTCATGTTATTTTCAGAGGTTTATAGTGTCCTTCATTAGCATTGCCATGCTAAATATTCCGGCACTTAAATAAAGTTATAAAAATTACACAAGCAAGCTAAAATCTTGTTCCCGATACAGTGGACTAAACAAGCCAAGATGGCTTGAGCATTAAGCTGGCGCCTACAGGTTTAACTCCCGTTTCCATAGCATGATGTGACTAGCTATAAACTATAGGAGTATCACTACTCCCCACTGGATAGGATGCTATCCATCGCAAGGTAAACCCCAGCTTTTTTGTTAGGATTCCACTACCATATGATGAAGTTTTGTTGTTAATAATAATTTTGTATTGTGACGAGCGATTGTAAAAATTTGAACTTTCCGTAAGCGACCGCCCAAAATGTTAGGCCTAAGTGGTCGCTTGCGAGAGGTCGTCGCAGAAAAGAGGTCACACCAAAAGGGTAAAAATTTTGATTTAGTTGCAGAGGTTGATTTTCTTTTATCTTTATGCAAATAAACGTACTGTATAACCAAAAATGAAGTGAAAAACAGGTGTATCTTGGCTATCTTTAGTAGAGAATGAGTGTCTTAAGTACATTACATGTACACTGGCGAGTGAGTCATATTAAGGTTGTAAGTGCCATTCTATTCAGTTTGAGCCCAGTTGGATGGATGCTTAGGTTAAAAACAATAGAAAATTTCAAACTGCTAGGACAAAACGTAGTCAAGGTAGCTTACAGGAGGTGGTCGTACAATGTAATAATAACAATAACAATAACAATATTTATACAGGATAGCCCCACAAGTAAAAACACTAGTATCAAAGGGGGTCCTGTTAGCAAACTTTGATTGTGTACTGCTTGTCTTTCCTGATTTTAGGCTATTTTCTTTGTTGATACTTTTTGCCCACTAGACTCTGTAGACTCTCTCCTTCCACACACTTCAGCAAAACTGATTTACCGCGATAATACTCAAGCATAATTACAAATGCGTTTGTTTCCTACGGTAACATGAGAACCAAATCCGCCATAAGCATTGCTGCGTTCAATTGAATTCCTAAAAAAGCCTCACATTCACTGCAATAAATGGTGCCAACATCGAAAAGATCTTTCATAGTTTTTATTCTAGTACATTCTTCATGAAGCATGCATTAATCCTGGTTTTCAGATTTTCATCGTGAGAAAGTCGTCGTCGGCTGTGCACGCATTGCGGGCCTCTGTTTCTATTGGTTATCCAGACGTTTTTAATTTTCTTAGCCTTCCTCAGAACTTTGACCTTTAGTCTGGCGGAAAGTGTCAAATCAGGGGTAAGTACTGCACTTTATGATAAAAGCATCAAAACTGGGAACGTTCAAACTAGACACCATGGGGAACATTTTCAATATTAGAGGCAATCTGGATATGCTCTGTGTCAGCCAGGAGAGGGTGGTGAGAAGTGGTATGGAAACATACAGCGTAATTGTCTAAGACAATATCTGATCCTAACGATCAACTTAAATAAGATCAAAGATTAGCATAACGCTATCAAAATTGGCATAGAAGGTTTCTAAGAATGGAAAATACAAAAGATAACTCTAAGGTCATAAAAACTCATCATTATGCAAACTAGAAATATGAAGTAATTAACATTTGATGTTTGGATAGTTGCAGCTTATCTTTTTCATTACTATCATCTCAAACGTTACACGAGACAATCATCAATTTTTCTTTCTAACTGGTACAAGCATGCACGACACTGTATTAGTTTTTTCTGGGAACTGATAGATGGCCAGAAATGAAAAAAAACAGTTGTATTGAATTAGGTTGTTAAGGCGTCTTGACTTACGGAGTTAAAAAATGGAACTGTTACTAATTGTCCTATTTTTAGATAATTATTTATTGTTTATCCACTATACCAACCACAAGAGTAACTTAACAGCCATAGACATCTTTTGCAAATAATTCCACTGTATGATTAGAGGATATGGTTGATACCGGAGGCCATCTTGTGCGCTTACCTACATGTACAATTCGCTTGTATTGCTAAAAGCATGTGGAAATATATACTTATTTTTTGTATGCAGCGATTCGATTCCGGTGCTTGCATAAGAAAACATACTGCAACCGAATGTGCAGAATCATCCCTTTAAAGCACTAAATGCCAAGGAAACTTCCATTCATACCAAGTCATCACTCATACTCTTACTCGTACTCGTATGTATTAGTTCAAGAGGCATCGCATCTAAGGTACAAAATTCTCGCAGCGCGAAACCGAGCTGCGCTGAGTTGTACAAACAACGTATAAGGGCGCACCATAACGATTACAATAACATTTCTGGCAGACGGAATTAAAGAGTTCGACATCCTGGCCTGGAATAGTTCGATCAATCCATCGTTAATGGACACTTCTGTTGGATGACTTAAGAAGTAATATATAGATTTAGCCAAGCCTAAAAGCGGAGCCCCACATCTCTCTTTCATGCTTGTTGGCCCGTAAAATACATTAAATTTTAGTTATTCGCCAAGAGGTGAAAAACAGCAAGGAAAAACATGCGCACCACTCAGGAAACTGTGACTTGGCTTATTTTTCTTCAAAGAGAAGTCTTCAGCACGACTTTCACCGACAGCTCTTCTTGAAGCATTCTTTCGAAAGCAAGCTAATTAAGTTCAAGAAGAGTACTAGTAAAACTACAATTACTAAAAAAACCCACTTAAGTTGCTCCCGGTAGCAACTCGACAGACTTTTCCCTGCAAATACACATTTATCTCTGATTCCAATGCATCCCTCTGGCTGTTTAATTCTGTTAACCATGAAACATTTCTCGAAATCTATTTTGCTAAAATAAATGATATTTTCCGGGTATCAAACCGTTTACTGACAAAGAAATTACCAAAAAATTATTATATGGCAAGCAATTCTCCAGTCTAAATCGAGTGTTCTGATTGGTTAGTTTTCGGTCGGGATTTTAAAGTACGGACCATTACCATGGAAACGGTCCTTTTTGGATATTTTTTTTCGCGCTCCCGCTCCCGCAAAATTCAAACTGCGAAAACCCAAAAAGATAAAAAAAGGGAAAGGTTTGTAGCTGATACAAAACAAAGGAACGAGGTAAACTCGTCTGTTTAGAAAAAGCGCTCTTGAATTAACTTTACCGACTTTTTGATATCAGCAAAAGACTCGCCAGCAGTGAATCAAAAAGCATGGCCAACGTTCTTCAGTGACTGTGTGTGTTTATTCTTTGTTCGTACAGCTATAGACTGTAAGCTGTAAAGAGCCGAGTAAATCGGCCAAGACTTAAACAATAATTATCAAAATTCAGCATTAACAAAAGAGTATTTTTCTCACCAGAAAAAAAATGAAAACTGCAAAACAACTAGCAAACGGCTTTTATCGGAAACGATCACGTTCTTGTCTAGTTTAATATTGGCCATCGCTTCAGTCAGCGCTTCCCACAAGAACAAATTAAAGCTACACGTTCATGTATTAAGCTAACAGTGTACCTTGATTCCTCAGCGAGATTTTTGCTCTTGTAGTTGACATCCTTGAAAATAATTTTAGCTTGTTCACAAGACCGCTCTTGCTGTAGTTATAGCTAGCGATAAAAACAACTTTGTTAGGTGCGACGAAAATTTGCTCTCAGCATCCACAAAGTTCTCCATAAAGCCACTGAAGCAAACAACTTGCAGTATTTGATGGTGAGAGAATTCCCAGTGTCTTTTTTTTAAAGTTCGAGTGTTCCTTTGTTCACATTACAGACTAACACGCTGCCACCATTTCAAGTTTGAGAAGCACGTTTGTGAGATTTTATCGCGGTCTTTTCATTATTCTTCTTTTCCCGAGTTGTCTCCGCCCATAACGAAGAAGTATTTTCAAATAAAACTATCTTGTGTTGTAGAGGACGACGAAAAACTGACACATATAATAGAAGCAGAGCAGTTTTCGTTCAAGAGCCACGCAAGTTTTTGCCGATCGACAGCAACGATCATCAAACTGATTCGAAAGCCAGTTAAAATCGCGGGCTTGTTTCCTTGACATCGCACCGAAAATTGACTTGAATGAACTAGCGGAAATGTTGTTTCGTACGCAAAGTGATGCCATATAATAAACCACTTACTAACTTCACGTGCTCGGGACCGTACTGGGGAATATTGGCCCTCGGTCATTTTTGTACGGACCTCGCTGCGCTCGGTCCGTACTGCCACGACCTCCGGCTAATATCCCCCAGTACGGCCCTCGCGTTCAGTTAGTAAGAGGTTAATATTTTCGGAAACGTTCAGGCACACGTATAATCATCAAGAGAAAATGACACAAGTTTTTCATTCCCGAAGTATTGATAGGGCGCTTTGAAGAACACACCCTGAACTAATTTTAGGAAGCTTTTAGAATCTCATTTTAGACAAAATAGACTTAAACCGACAAATTCTTTGCTTATAGTTACTTAAACAAAGCTTTCATTTCGACGTGTAACTAAAGACACACTGAAACGGCTTACCGGTTAAAAACAAAACGAACACGAAAACATGCCACACTGAACTCACTCACTGAAACGGCGATTTTAAGTTTAGTCGATAAATTGGGACAGAAATGTCATTCACTTCAAATGAAGAAACCAAAAATATATAAAAATATAAGGAAGATAAAATATTCCACAACTGAACAAAAAACATATGGAGCTTTACACTACTGACTATAAACTTAATAAAAAAATATTGACGACAGAGTGACTCTTCAGGTGTTGAATACTAAATTACGAATTAGTCAAAACAACCCAATATGCGGTGCCGAAGAAAAACAACCTAGATTGAAAAAACAACACAGGCTCAATCTAGAATAGTCACGATTTCTACTTTTCGAATAAAATACACTTCTGACTAGAATTGCTCAAAGAAAAATACTGAAAATTACGTACTAAAGTTCAAAAGAAAATTGCGCATATATATCAGATTGCTCACTAATGAAAATTCCTTTTTAAAATGAATAAACACAGAAAAAGGGACAAGAAACTTTCAAAAACATGAAATATCATTCACATATGAAGCACTTGTTTGCATAGGAAAGCAAACTGCATTCAATTTTGTCGCAAGCCGACCAACGGGAACTACAAGGTAATTTCACAGATATTTTAAACAAGTTTTTAAAACATTTCAAGAAAATTACCGTAATTTACTAAACATGTTAAGTCGCTCAATTAAACAATTTTTACAATGTAAATCCACAATCAAATCTGTAATTCACTTTACTACTGAACTAAAAGAAGGGCTTGAAAATCTAAACGAAAGTCGCCGGGTTCTTTCCAGATGATTCTCCTTAGCTTTGAAAAAAACAAGTATGTCCTCGAACAAGGATTTCTTGCCTTCAAGCTCTCCAATATCTTCTACGTCGGCGGTCGAATACCGACATTTGATTTCTTATACAAGAAGCTCAGAATATTGTCGTTTATGGTGACAAAATGTTGGGAAAGATGGAACTTTTCCGGCGTATAGTTGTTTTTCGACTATGGATTCATTCAGGTTTGAGGACATTGTGAGTGGAAATGGCGCATTTCAAGTAATATAGCTCATTTAGTGAAAAGAGGTATGCTTTTGTGAGGGTAAAATGGCAGATCAGTGTGCAACCTTTGCACAATATTATAATACTAATTGGGAGCAAAAATTAGAAAGACGCTTATTCTCGCTCGGAGAGGGAATTTTTGCTCTAGATAGCAAGTACGTAAGATATAAACAAAGAAACACTGTTTATTTCATAAAATTTTATTAATTTTCAGTCATAACTCAAGCTTTGGCTACCTGTGATTATAGATATCTTTTTAAGGTACCTTCTCTTCACCTTCGTCTGTTGCCTTGTTCTTTTTGGGTTTTAGGTTTCGCACTCAGGGTATCGGATGTAGGACTATTACTGTGTGTCCGCTTGATCACAGATTTATCGTGCTGGCCACGTAAAGGTGTGTTTTCTTGCCTGGTTACCAAGATCTCGGTTGGAAAAACCGAGGTGAAATTCTGTACGTGATCGCGTGGATGAAAATATTAACTTGTGATTTTCTTCGCAGTAATTCTGAAAATTGTGTTATCTTAACTCATTCATCATGTCAAGAATTTTTTTTTGCAATCAAAAAGCGTTGAAAAAGGCCGGAGTGATGCTAATTTACTGCTTACTTTATATGGGGCCGGTTACCGAGAACCGAATCTCGGTAACCGGGCCAGCCCGCCTTCTCATATGTGCACATCGAAATTTTTACAAAGGAAATAGTGGTGAGGCGAGATCTCGGTCAACCGGGCTCATATGCCTCTTCACATGATCCCGGTAACCGGGTTAGCCCGGTTAGCGGGACGAATTTTGTCGTCTGTTCATATGGAAAATTTCAGCCCGATTACCGAGATCAAATTCTATACGTGAACGCGTGCACGAAAATATTAGGTAACAAAGGTAGCCATCAATAGGATAGATAGGAATTGCAGGGAGAGAAGAAAATGTTCCAATACCGAGATATCGGTTGGAAAAACCGAGATCTCGGTAACCGGGTCAACCTGCCTTGCCTGGCTCATATGAACACATTGATTAATATGAACACATCGAACTATTTACAAAGAAAATAGCAGCGAGGCAAGATCTCGAAAACCGAACCAGTCCGGTCAACCGGGCTCACGTGAAGAGGCCCTAAATTAACAGACTTACTTGTGTCTCCGAAGACTTGAGATACAGCCGTAACTAACCACACAAAAAACATCCACTCACAAGCCTTCATTTCAAAGAATACTTGCTGATATTTCCTCTTTCCTGCTGTACAATGCACTTCCTTCACTCGATTTACTTCGTCCTTTCAGGCGTCAAAGAATGTAAACTCAGGGCTGAAAGGGAAGTTGAGCATACTGAAAGGCGCGGTTGTGACATTTGCGACCGCGCTCAGCAGTCATCTGATTTTGGTCACGTATTCGAATATACGGGCAATATTCCAGGGCAGGGGGGGGGGGTCTATTACACCAATTTGTCCATCAAGGAATGGACATATGTCACATTTATATGAACATGTGCATGCTTAGGCTCATTTTTGCGTACCGGTGCATGTACCGTGGGCTCCTGAAAGTACATTATGTTTGAAAAAGGTAAATTATGTCCGTGCTAGTTTGGGGGATGGCAAGAGCAAAACATTTCCACACTTTCCTCCTGTTTTGAAAGCATACTGAGGCGCTCCAGTTTATAATACTTCCAGAATACTTGGGTTTTAGATTTGAAGGAAGGAGCTGTTAGAGTTTTTCGGGATCATTCATGATAAGGGGTCGGAGTTTGCGAGATTTGAGAGGAGACGGCCGAAGTCAGAACACAGCCGATGGCGATTCGTGCTTGTTCTAAACCGAGTAAGACAGGCGATGTTTTCTTGAAAAATCAGAAACCTACAAATTACCAAAAAATTATCTGCTACTTTTAGGTATTTTTATTTATTTATTTATTTATTATTTTTTGGTATGTATACTGTAAGTTTCGGGAAACGGGCACCTGGATCCTATCCCGATCCCAACCCCGGATCCACCCGGCTAGTCTGCATAACACTGGCGTTAAACACTCTTATTCTTCGGCCGTCTCAACTTCAGCAGGAATAAAAAGCGGACTGCGGTGACGACCATGACAAAACAACGCATGTTGTTAAAAACATTGATTTTATGAACTCAGCGTTTGGTATGCTTCAACGTACATCTTCAGAAGTGGAAAGAGCATTCCTATCCTTAATTGAAAAAAAATTCCATTTTGGTCACATATTATGGTAATACATAGCAATCATTTATGTCGCTTCTCCTCCTTCTTCCCGTTTATGCCCTTTAATTTTCTTTCTATTTTGTTGTACTGTCGGTGTGTGTACTTTCTGCGTCTGTGTCAACAAGCGTCATTATTTAAAGGACATCTTCAGAAGTGACGGTTGGACTAATTATAAATAAATTTAAATGCAAAGTGAGACAAGGTCACGCCTAGCTAGTGTATATCGTTTCTTCTTCATATCTTCGGTTACGAGACTCCAAAAGCTAAAAAGAAGGCTCTGCCTTGACCTTTGCCTAATACACAGCCTTCTTATAAGGACTTCTTGAATCGGAAATGAGACTCCAATACATTATTTGATGCCAAAATCATATCAGCTTTCCAAGTAGTAGCACCAGGAAGTTGATGAGGACCTTGCCTTCATTTCGAAACTGTAGATATGTCGTAAATTTTCACAAGGTCTCGCTAATATGTTTATGTTTGTATTTCGTTTGTTCAAATCGGAATGTAACTTTCGCCTTACACGTACAGTTTTAGCGAAGAAAATGCTGCAACTGATTTCGGAGAGACAAACAGGTTGTTACAATCAGAATCCCCGCTATCATGGAGGTGCTTTCCCGTGGCTGGACACTTCAATTGCAATCTTCCCGGCCACAACAATTCATGACATGAGAGTTTCGGTGGTTAGGCACGTAAAGGGTGGTACAGCAACTTGACAGCGAGAAGAAAGCAAGTTGATTTTCAAATTCAAATCACTTGCCCCTAGCGGCATGAACATAGATTTTAAGTTTATTTTAATTCTCCCGCGCGCGCACTTTTTTTAGATCACATGTACACCGTAAGACGCGAGTGTACTCACAAACGTTTGATTCTCACCTAACGGCTGTAATATTTGTCACAAATTAACTTGGAGGAAAGGAAGCGCTTGCTCGCAAACCCCACGATTTTGAAAAACTCGTTCGTCCACGAACAGAGTTTTCTGATTGGTGCGGCATGGTAGTGTTGGTTGCCAGCTGATAAAACCGTCAATCAAATCAGGTATGTTCATTTGAGCGTGAAACGCATGAACACAACGAACTGGTTACTTTCCTTGTCTCGGTCGGGAAATTCTTGTAGTGACTCCCACGCCAATTCACTATCACTATTTTTACCTGAATTTCCTATCCAGCTAGTAAATAGTCGATGTTCAAGTTTGGCTCAAGAAGATCATTTTTGTCGTGATCCCAGGGCAGATCTCAAGGACTTGCGGGAGTCTTTGTCCGACATGGAGGAATCTACACGAACATTCTTGCGACAAGGACTGTTGCCTGATGGAGTTTGGAGCAGCCGTTTACACAAGTTGATAGACTGCTTTGGCGGAGTTTGGGAAACAGCAGAATCGCTACCTATCGCATTCCAAATAATTTCAAATAACGTTCCTAAATTCCAAATTCTTCGAGCGCAAGAATTGCACCGGCACACGGTCCGAAAATAGCTCCATGTTTTGAACAACTTTCAAAACATGCGAAAATTGTTCCGTAAGAATCCTTTCTTTGCGACGCTTTGAAAAGGTTTTCCGAAGAAACTAAACCTAATCTAGCCTGCTTGCAGACGGCTCCTACTTCCTTTGCTTCACAGAGAGACGTCTGCTCGCAGGCTAAACCTAATCTTCCAGGATGAGATAAAGTTCCAAATTTAACTGTAAAAATTACAAATCCTAAAGCGATCGCTTGGAGTTTGTTTTGATTTTGATGGAAGTAAATTTGTATCATCCGGTGTTCTGTTATTCGTAAAATTCGTTATCCACAAGCTGCCACGCTATGAATTTATCCAACTGCGAAAGTGTTAAAGGGGCGTTTTTCAAAATCATGGGGTTTGCGGGCAAGCGTTTCCTTTTCTCGCCTCCCCTCCCCCTCTCCGCTTCTTCCATCAATGTTGCGCTCGCTCCAATGTTCGCGCCGCCAAAAAGCGAAAAATGCCTCGAACGGGCGGAAAAACCTACGGAAACGCTTGCTACGCGGGAGTATAACTTATTAATCTTTTTCATGCACAAAATGCCCCTATCACCGGAATAGGAAGATATCAAGTGAACTTTCGAAGGGAAAGCAAATTATAACTAGTTTTAAGTGATTTTTCAAAGACACAACGATACAATTTGAAAAAGTTGACCCAACTTTTTCAAGCTTCAATCCTTTTCCACCCTGGCCATCCACAGCTTGAAACACTTACTGATAGTTTTGATACACTGATATAGTTGCCTTCGACAAAACTGTAAAACTTTCTATTGATGCATATGTGACTTTTGGCTTTTTAAAGAGAATAGCTGACGTAGTCCCTTTAAGCAGGCGCCTGAGTTAGAATTAGAACGCCATGTCGCTGACGGACGATGGGGAACCGCGTCGGACACTCTTACGTCATCTGCGCAGCCTAACGGACTACACAGAGACAGATTGATTCAACCACAAAGCAGTGACACGGAATATGAAACAAAGAATGCAGAAACAAACCAGAAAGAACAAAAAAATGTATCTGATAACAGACACAAAGGACTTCTTTAGGCCCTAAAGCTGTTTGTTTGTTTGTTTGTTATTTTTTTGTTTTTTGTTTTTGTTTTTTTGCTGGCAGTTCAGTAATTTGTGAAAATAGTCTCATTCAAGTTGTTAAATTAAAAAAAAAAAAACAAAAAAAAAAAAAAACAAACAAAACGAAAGAAAAAAATTCCTATATTCGCTAAAAGCCGAACCCGGGACGTCGGCGTCTGAAGCAGGATATTAGTCCACTAGGCCATGAGCGTTTATTGTCATCTTTCAAGTTATTTTTAATACTTATTTCTTTTTCGTGACAAGCTGCCTATCAGCATGAAAATGCTAGTGTTTTTCCTGGCAAAATGTGTTCGGAACGCCGTAAAAACCATGGTTGTTGACAGAAAAAAACAAAAAGCACTAGCTCTGCTATATTTGGCGTCGAAACTGATGCGAAAAGCTGCGAACTCAAGCACATAGCCTGCGTAGCAAGCGTTTCCGTAGGGCTTTCCGCCCGTTCGAGGCGTTTTTCGCTTTTTGGCTGCACAAAAATTGGGGCGAGTGCAACACTGATGGAAGCAGTTTTCGCGCGGCCAGAAAAGCGAAAAGTGCTTTGAACGTGCGGAAAGCCTTACAGAAACGCTTGCTACGCAGGCTATAAACCGCATAAAAACTTACCTAAAACAAACAGCCTTAAATAATCAAACTCAGATTGCACAATAGAACCTGATCGTATCACACAACCATAAAAATCTTCATCGTCTCTTGTAATGGAGCTTAGAGTGAAGATGGCCTGTCCAGAGAATAGCACACCACTCACACGTCCAACGTATGCTGAGGGGTCTGAGAACGGGACTGAACCAAAGCCGACTACTAGTACCACCAGGCTATTGTTGTAGTCAATATCATACATATCAACCATCTTTAGTCCCCATTGTACCCTACCAACATCGCCAGAAAAATTCCAGGTAAAGTTCACAGAAGACCCAACCAGTGCTGTGACTGTCTTTCCTTGATATGTTGATTTACCGCCTGACTGGCTGCAATATAAATTTAAAACATAAATAAACAAGGCAGTGTCCAGACGCTGGTATCCGGGCACGGATCTTTCAAGACTCACTGCAGTTGAAAATTTTGAGATTTTCAACTGAAGAATTTTGACAGAAAGGTACAAACATTCTGAAAGAATTCGATATTTGTTTAGAATTAAGAAGCTAGCAATTAAGAAAAATATGTTGGTATTTCAACACTCAACGATATTCTACTTTATTTGGTGAAGGCCATCCGTTTAATATCGAAGGCAAACTTTGTGAAAAATCTACTGTGACACTGTGACACAGTCACTCATTAAATACACAAGTATGTTTTCCACTACCTCTTATCAACTCGTCTAAGGATGAACAAACCTCAAAAGAGAAAAAAAGCAACATACCTGTATGCGGAATTAACAACAGTACAAGGAAAATACAGCATTCTACAAACCACATTCTAACGAAGCTGAACGAGCATTCGCGAAATTCTATGCAAACATGTAACCAAGGAGAGATCAACAATACAGAACGATAGAAGAACGGGTTTTTCTTGGCTCACGAACTATTTGGCTGAGAGCGAGGAATTTTTCATCCCACCTAACCACTAGCTTAAGCGGAAGTTACTTTGCTTTCTTACCACTCTGATGTCTATTATGTTTCCCGTTTGAATGAAAAATCTTCCTGAATACAACCAAGATTAAAAAAGAAATAAAACAATGCGGAAATTTACACCCATCGAGTCATTTAAATCTCGGAAATGCTACAACGACCTGTGTGAATATACCGTTTGGCACTAAATTTTTGCGGGTTCTCATTTTTGCGATTTTTGCGGTTTTCTTCGGGATCCGCAAAAAAGTTCCCGCAAAATAAAAACTACCGCAAATTTTTTTCCGCAAAAATTTACTCCACTGTAGAAGTTGTATATAAAAATACTGGCTTGATGGAGAAAATGTTATAGATAACTCAGTGGATAATACATCAAGTGGTACTCTAGTTATTGTCAATGCGTTGAAATAGAAAGACGTTGATTAGTGTTTTACATTCGCTTGTTTTTTCCGTCTTAGCTTTCTTTTGCATGTGTAAAAACGAAAATGTTATCATTCCTATATTTAAACTCGACTCCCAGAAAATCGCAAAAATTAATTCCCAGCACGAAGAACCAGTCTTTTCCAATCGCAAAAATTAGTTCCCGCAAAACACAAAAATTCGCCAATCCGCAAAATTAAACTCCCGCAAAAATTTAGTGCCACACGGTAAATGAAGAAGTTATCGGGAAATACCGGATCACGTGCATGCACTGTAGCTTGAATTTAGTTTAGTTGAGAATAGAGTGATTAAATGATTCACAAGAATGAGTGCTACTGCCTACACAACGTAGATGTAAATGTTTTCATCTCCTGATGCCAACATGCATTACGTTACTGAAGAATGAAAAGGAATAAATGCTTAAGCTTCAACCTCAAAGTACACGAGTGACTTATTATGAATATTTATTAAAATTAAAACAAAACAACAACAACAACAACAACGACGACAAACAAACAAACTGAGAAATACACGTCTATTAGTCTAAATGATAGTTGGCTTTTTAGGTTGACTTTTACGCCCTTATTTGTTTACAGTAAATGGCACGTTCGGTTTTAGCGGTTTAATTTCGAGTTAAGGCAAGCTTTGTTAAGCCCTGGCTAATATTTGTTTATTATAACCATCTTTCAAACAAACTATTTTATTTTTTTCTTGAAACCACATAAAATGCATGTCTTGAACATAGTACTCACTATTGACTATCAGACTCAGTAATTTCTCTGTAGCTGTTCTTCCCACAGAGTTTAATTAGCCCAGCACGCGTATATTCCTGAATCTGCTTTGGTGATTTTACTAAAGGTGAGATAAGCTGTTTTGAATCCAAAACCTTTCACTCGTTCATTGTGGATCCACCTCACAGCTGGGTTTGGAATACTTGTCGCTTCACAGGTTGTATTTACAGGACTCCCCTCACTGTAAGTCGCATGAATTACTGCTGTTAGTTGGGCAATGCATTAAGGAATGCCTGTGTTAGAATTCTGTTTTTTTTTTTTGTGGTTTCCAAGGCACTGCTTTATCTTCAAGAGGATTAATTTATTGGCGAAAAGACACAACAAATGAATGGAACATGAATGAAAGACTTGATTCTAAAGAAGAAATAAGTAACGTTTCACCATTAAACTCACCGAAACAAATTGTTGCTAGTGAATTAAGGATCTCCCATATTTTCCAATGCGTTTAAGAATTTTGGCTCGAAAATCTCTACCTTTTTTTCACTGAATTTCGTATTTGTCTCTATTACTGGGTTAAAGACATGTCAGACAGATCAGAACAAACTAACTAACAAGTATAGGTGGTCGAAATCTGGACTTTCGAAGCTATTGATTGACTCTACTTTGCATCCGTAAAATCTCTCATCGGATTTTCTAATGGAACGTAGAGTGAAGATGGCCTGACCAGAGAATTTGTTGCCAGTGAGACTTCCTCTTATACGCTTTTTGTATCCTTTGGAGAGTGCAATTGGAAAAAAAGCAGGGCTTCTTGATGGGTTCAGAGATACCAGTACCCTGTTGTTAATAAACGCATTTCCGCCATCTTTTTTAAGCCCCCACAAAATTCCCAAAACACCATCAGAACCGCCAGAAAAGCTCCAGGAAAAGTTCACAGAGGATCCAGGCGACACTGCTACAGTTTTTCCACGATATCTTGAAGTGAATTGGAAATGGCTTGCTGCAAGACGAATTGAGAATTGAGAAACTGTTACAATAACATTTCCTTTTTTGGCAAAGCTTTATTGTTTTCTCTAGTTATTCTCCAATCCTTCCACTATACCACCCAAAAATTATGGTTTTTTCTCCTCAACTCTAATGATTTTGAAACTGCAAGAGGGCTAATTCTTTATGCCCGAGCCGGTTGAAAGAATACACAAGTAAGTAAATTTTTAAAGATACGATTCTTGGGTTCAAAGAAATTAAAAACAAAATCCTAAATCAATACATACATATATAGGTGGGTATTGCCAGCGACAACGCACGCCACTTAATTAAGGTGAGTTTGAATCAAATTGGCTTTTCACATGTTATAGCAACAAGAAAACTGCAACCAGCAGCTTGCAATAGACTGGGTACAATTTGAGTATACTGAAAAAGAACCACCCACTGAAGTTGTTTGATATGTCTGTATCTAAATAGACCACTAACTTCTACGAATTAAATTGTTGAAATTAAATTAAAGCATGCGTCACGAACCATAATACGAAAGGGGTCTCATAAGGACACACGTACATGTAATGATGTTTAACACTGTTTCAGCTTACATATTAGGTTGAAACAACAAAGAAACCCAGAGTCGACATAAACGTCGTACGTGTTTCATAGGCTACATGCAGTGAACAAGTACTGAAAAGATGTTTATACCTGTGTGAGTAATTACCGTACCCAAATTGTGAATTAGCCAATTAGAAGCCTTGTTTACTGTCATGATTTTCTACGATATCAAGTCACTGACCTGTTATCCTACGATATCATGGACAGTTTGTAAAACTCGCATTTTTTTGCAGACTTTAGAGGCGAAAATTACTACAGAAATACAACGACGTAAAACTATTACATTTGTTAAACGAGAAAGTAATTTGTTTAACGGTAAGAGAGGAAAAAAAAATTTCGCGCCAAAATTGGAAGCGGCTACACTGGCGGGCGCTCGCGTGAACTTTACGGACAGCACTGAAACTTTTTTGGTTTCAAAATGGAACCGGGTTTTCCAAATTTCTTTCTAAACTTGAACTTCCAAGATTCAGGAAATGAAACTCCAAACAAAAGAATTAAATAAAATGGCAAATGAGGAGTTGGAGAAGAGTATTGAGGACAAGAAAAGTGTAAATACGTGTCGCTCTACAACACCTGACTGATCACGGTAAATGAAAAAAAAAAGCCGGGTTTTAGGACGAATTTGGGTACGGTAAATACCTAATCGCACCTTTTTTGGTACGCTTCGGCAGCATATCAAGCTCGTTTGTTCTCACCATGGGTATTTTGGCTCGACTACGTCTCGCCAAAATACGAACCATGGCTCGACCAAACTCGCCTGATATGCCGCCGAAGCGTACCAAAAAGGTACGATTAGGTATAATTATCACCAGTGTAATGAAAATACACCATCCTAGTGATGTTAGCATTGCGTTTACCAAAAGCTTCTCGGCGATGATAAACAGTAAGACAAAAGGTATTGTCACTAATATTGCAATAGTCTAAAGGTGGGGCGGTTTCATCAATATTTCACTGGTGAGGTAGAGCGGTCATTTCTTTTTTATCCTCTTGTATTCAAAGACTTTTACGAAACTCGGAACTGAAGCCAGATTAGTCTTTCCCGCTTTAGCGGAAAATGATAACACGTCACACATGTATCATATGAGTACAGTTGGTTATTCACAATTTAATTTTCAAAGACCCGAAAAATGTAATTTAGCCTTTGCCGTACCTCGAAGCAAATGTGCAAGAATTTCGCCAACCAAGGCCTTCTTGAACATTTAGCTTTTGTGGCAAATTAAAAAAAAAAAACATACTCAACCGCATGGATCAAACTGGGGAGTGATGTGATATATATTATTGACTCTGAATTTCAGTATTTTTTTAACTTTCGTTTACCACATTAAGCAGGAGATCGAATGTAGGTGGTAGGAGGTGAAAGTGTCCTTGCACACTACGTGTGCACGCGGAAGCCAGCTCCAGTTTCATTCAGTAACGCGGTTTGGAACGCTCTCCCAACACCCTCCCAAATGCATCTGTTCGGTTGTTTATTTTAAACGCTTGAAGCAATAGTACGGGAAGGAGTCAGAAAATTATATTGTAGGCAAGTTAACTCCTTTTTGAAATTAATAGAAACGCCGGGTTTTTCACACCAGCAGACTATCTTCACAGGATTTCACCGATTATGACCTTCTTTCCTTCGCAAAATGTCTTACATGCGTCGGGCTAAAATTTCAGCCTTTGCATAAGGTAAAAAAAGTAGGTGTTTCGAGCACTCACAATTGACAACAATATTCAATTCTATCTCTGTCCTTCCTGCAGAGTTTTTTGCCCTACTTGTGTAGATTTCTGCTTTTGTCTTGCTGATTGTGTTAAAAGTGAGATAAGCTGTTATGGACCCAGAACTCTTCACTTGTCCTTTATGGATCCACCTCACATCTTCGTCTGGTGTCCCCGTTGGTTTGCAGGTGATATTAACAGGATTCCCTCTGCCGATGAAAAGGCGACATAAAGAGTTAGTTCACACTACTTCACAAGATTTTCCATTACCTCGTAGAAAATTTGAGTTGTATTGCTTGCGAACACGATTGGAGATTGGGAGCCAGGATTTGGTTGACGAAATCTTGGTGCGTTGAATTTCGGTATGGTACAAGGAATGTTGACTGTTTGCGTTTACGTGCTGCGTGCGTTGAGTTACGTACCTTCAACAAGTAAGTAGACTGAATCATAATAAGAAGGATATAAAACGTTAACCGGTGTTATCATGCAGACATAAAACTGTTCATCATCTTTTGTTACGGAACTAAGAGTGAAGTTTGCCTGACCAGAGGATACGTCATCGTGAAGTCTTCCACTCACACGTCCAATATATGACCGTGGGACTGGCAAAGACAAAGAGTTGCCCTATCTGTCAAACAGATTTGTTTTCCATTGTCATCAATGCCATGATCTTTCTTGAGTCCCCAGAGTATAGAAAGAACATGACCGGAGAAGATCCATGTAAAGTTCACTGAAGAACCAACCAGTCCTGTCACAGTCCTTCCTTGATATGATGACGTGAAGTGTGCCTGACTTGCTGTAGAAAATAACATTAAACGATATGGAAAGATCAGAAATGTATACCAAAATTCAAGACGCTTTTCTATTGGCCGGGAACAATGTTTTAAAGTGCATATGAAGTATTTTTTTTTATTACATTTTTATAAAGCTTATCACGTCTAAATTACGAAATGACGAAAGAAATTCGACATAAAAAAAACGTATGCCGTTTTTTTGACGTTCAAAGTGGCCCAAATTGGCGAAAATTGTGTCCGTAAAAGACCGGAAGACTGGGAACGAGTTTATGCTTGTGATGACGTAGTAAATGCCTAGGATTTACATGATTTCTCAGCATTTGCTGAGATTTCGAGAGATTTATCGCCAGAATTTTTCCGTTTGTCGATTGTAACCCCCAAAATGTCGGACAGTGACGAAGTTATGTCCCTTTCGGAATCTGCTGCTACTGGGAATCCCTCAGACACAAGCGATTCAGGCGGAGAAATGGAAGTTGTGGGAGTAGTCAGTAGTTCGACCTTACGCGGATGAGCCATTAGCCCACACCACCGATGAAGAAGACGATGACGAAGAAGATCAGGATGGCCTTACCTCTGACGTTCTGAGAGCACGATTTGAAGGGGAAGTGGCAGTGAATGAGTGGTTAGTACTTGGACGGGTTTTTTTGGAACTGAACAGGCGAAGAATTTTCCTTTTTATTAGTAGTTCTGCGCGATCGCGGTTTAGTTCGATTTTCACACTTTGTTTGTAGGTGTACATGCGGAGAATGCAGAATCCAAAACTTGACGGGCGCTTTGGAGTATAGATGCTGCAAAGAAATTGCACAGGTGCGGCAAAAGTTAATGTTCGATGGAAGCATTGAGCGCGTAAAGTGTATCACCGAACATGATGACTTCGCACCAATGACCAACAAGACGATCCTTCTGCAAGTTGGGCCTTTGCTGAGGGACAAGAACGGAAGACTATTGATAGTATGTAAAATGACAGGCCAAACACGACTCCCGCTAGTTGCTTAAGTTATTCTAGCCTTCAAAATAGAGCCTTCTTAGTACATTCGCAACAGCCTTGTCCCTCTGATCAAGGTGATCTAAAAGCGACACAATTGTGCCGGTAAGTGGTTGACCTATTGATCAAGAGAGTACTCAAGCTGTGATATAAACTGTTTGGAGGGTTTTATGTTACATTCTTAGAGCCGTTTTAAGTCTCTGTTGTGTGTGCTAGCTCTTTGGCAATTAGTTAGCTTTTTGGGCTCAGATTAATTGCAAGATTCTTTAAAGCCGCTTTAAAGAGTGATGTTTTCTGAAAGGATACCAAGTTTCTAAGTCCGTGATTAAATGTCTGCTTGCGGTTATGTGCAAGACATGTAACTTTCTTTATCACGGATGAGGTATAGAGTGTCTAAAGGATCCAAGTCATTCTGAGACTATTACAGTCTCCTTTGATCATGTGAAAGCTACGGCTTTTTGCGCTGTCGTTTTAATTCCACTTTCATGGTTGTGGTTCTAGAAATAGAATTACTTGGAGTTAAAACATTTCACCTCCATCGTCTTGTGGCATCACTAGCATCCGACAGATACATCTCCAGCAGTTTAATTGCGTTTAGCAATTCTGAAAGAAGTTATTGTTTCATCTTCCTGTCACGGTCTGTTTGTAAATCGTAAACGATTTTCTAAACCTCCATTTGTTAAACCTGCAGCAGTTAAAATGCTGGTTCGAAAGACTCAAGGATGCTACACGTGAATAAGCTGTGTTATTTTTCTCAAGCACGTGTGTTTTGAAGTATTTACTACGTCACAACCTTGTAATACGATCGTTTTGGCCGCGCGCAAAATGGAGACACTTTCCGGCGCTAAATTCGAACATTACAGGCCTGATAACTGCCGATTGAAATGGTTCTTTTCGGTAAAACCCACATTTTCAAATTGAGAAAGATGTGAACTTTCATATTATCGCGGAAATTTTTTTACTTCATATGCACTTTAATGAAGCACCAAACGTCTATCAAAGTATACTTGCATTGCCTGAAACCTCGAATATAATATTTTGAGCTCGAGTAGTTATCAGCGTTAAATTTCCCCCTATGAGATCAGTGCATTAATACGCACAGAGGTAATGAGAATTAACAAAATGGTCATTTAAATCGAATTGCCTATATGCTGTGTGATAATGATGCCGGCTGTGATGTTGTCCTAAAACATGTGGAATACGAATTCAAATAATATCCCTTCATTTAATTTAACATCACTATCGTTTTAGTATAGTAAACAAAAAAATTACTGTCAGTTCAAAACAATTAAATTGTACTTGTGAACTCTTCATTTCAAGCACATCTCATCGACGTCGGAATTAACGATACATGTGTTGCACATTAAAGGAGCGATGTCACGGTATTTTCATTCATTTTTCTGATCTGACAAAATTACTTTCTCATATTAGAAAATCTCAAAATAATAGTTTCCTAAGGTAGAAAAACACCAAAGAAGTAATAATAAAACAAAACTAAACAAGGATGGGGAGATTAAGATGGATAATGAATGTCAAACTTGAAAAAAATTGCCAATGTTTTCAAGAGGCATTATCCGTGACGTACTCCTTTAAGTAACGCTTCAGTCGTAAAAAGACACCTCTTGTTCGATTATTCAGTTATTTAAATTTGGTATTTTATGTTGCAAAAAGGACATTTCTCCGAAGAACTAAAGTAAGTCGTGAAGCAATAAAACTGGAATAAGAATACACGTACTTAACAAGTGGTTTATGGGGAAAATAAGCATCTCCTTTAAGAATCAGCGTACCTACAGGTAGCTAAACGAAATTTATACATACCTGCATGTGGTATTAGCAGTGCAAGGAAAATGCAACATTGTGTAGATGCCATTACTTAGCGTGCCAAACTCATCCTCTCCAGGATGAACAGCCGGTCGAAAAAGCTTGCCATCCGATGCAATATATCAAAGATGTATCTTACAAATAATCCGTTGCTGTGTTGGACGCCATAGTTACGCTGTCTGTTGATTGACCCTTTCCCAATCGACTGCCACAGAACGCGGAAAACTCTTTCGCGTGTGACGAAGATTCAGCGGACGTTGATTGACAAGGTCACGCCTAGTGTATATCATTTCCTTTCATATCTTTAGCTGCGAGATCCAAAATATAAAAACTGATAAAGGCCCCGCCTTGACCTTTCCCACTTTCAACAATCCACAGCCTTCTTATAAGGATTAGGTAAATCAGAAACGACAAAATTAATGTTAAATAAGGCAACCAGTTTCCAGTACATCAGTTTGATGCTACAAAATCATGTTGGCTTTCCATGAAGTAGCACCAGGAAGGTAATATACCAAGGCAACAGCTTTCAAAAATGTCGTTGATGAAGACCTTGCCTTTAGTGCCTTGCCTTGAGAAATGTAAATTTTTCATATATTTGCCTCATAGAAACTCAACCGTTTTTCAACTATACGATATGACATGAACTCTAAACGTAACAAAGTATACTAGAAATTACAGAACTCACAGCTTATCACGAGATTCAGTTGTCCCTCTGCACTTCCAGCAGAGTTGTTGGCCCTACATATGTACAGACCTGCGTCTGCTTTGCCGACTTTTCATAAAGTCGGCATTTCTGCATTCTCGTTCTCAGAGCCTACGATCTGTTCGGTCAGCGGTGGGATCGTAGGGCTCTGGTATCAGCCATTACCGGATGTATTCACGACATCCGGTAGCGCATGTCCAATTCGTTAAGGTACTATTGCGCCTGCTCTATTCTCGTCCGTGGAGCTTTGGGCATGACAATTCTGACCACAACGGAGAAATTTGAATTTCTAACGATCGAGTCATGCCCTAGATCGACTAAAAGCTGTTCGGGACCCTCTAAATCTCCTGCATTTAGCGGAAAACCTGGAGCTATAAAAGGAGCAGGAGTTATGTCTCTGGCAATTCCTGTTGCCTGGTGTTAATTGCTAACAAAATGGAAGTAATTATTTTTTTTCCGTCTCCTAGACTTACCAGGCAAAACCATCATTTCGAGCTTAGATCCTCATGGTAAGTGTGCTTATTGCTGGAATAAAACATGCATTAAATTAAGTTACTACTGCAATTGTAGAAGCTCGGAAGTTCATGGACGAGATTTAGTATTCCTGAAAAGTGCCTCAGATTTTTTCACGACCTTTTGGAAACATTCGAACAGTTGTGTCTTTTAATCTTTTGCCACTGATATAAATGTTTCATTGCTGCTAATTCATTTTAGACTTCATTATTTCTTTAGTATATGTAGTAAATTATGTTGACTTTCGGTATTTCGCATTTTTTAGAGAGCTCTAAGCAAGGTGAATCACAGGTGAGAGAAGCTGAAAAGTATTTTCCTTTCACGGCCTTCGCCCTGGTCATACCAATGTTAGTGTGCATAGGTTTTTTTGCTGAAATCAAAGATCTGCAAGAACACTTCTTTTAAATGTACGTACACAAAAATGTTTAATGTGGAGACAGAAAAATGGACAAAATGAATGTATGAATGAACGAAAGAACGCAGCACTGAAATGCAACGAATGAAACAATAAAATCAACGAACGAACCAACGAATGAACAAGTAATGAATGGGTGAGTAAACGAACTACCGATCCAACGAAAAAACGAACGAACGAACGAATGACGGCGTGAGTGAATTTGTGAATGCGTGGACGATGGATGGAGATAGGAAGGGAGAGAGGAAACGAGGAAGAGAGGGAGGGAGGGATGACGTATTGATATTGAATTAACGAATGGACGAACGAATGAATCAATCAATCGATGCCTTATTGTAGATTTAGCTGTCAAAATTGACGACGTCGAGGAGCCAGAAAATGAGATGGAGGAAATTGCCAAATCAATTACAGTTTGCCCTGTAGCTGCAAAAGGCTAAAGAGAAAACGCATTTATTTCCATCCAATTTACGTCACATGGACATAATTGGGTTTATCACTGAGGGGATCATCTTTTCGTATGTTTTACAAAACTGTTATCATTTTTTTCCCGCTAGAATTTTACGGGCTGTTTTCGCTAGTGTATAGCCGTCGGTCTTGTACGCACTGAGGCAAACTTTTCGCGGTGAAGCTGTGAATGCGTACCGAAAATGGACATTTTAAATTCTCGTTGGCGCGGCTCCACCGCTCACCGTACTTTGCCTTTGCGCGAATGATTCTTTAGCTACGCCTGAGGTGGGGCAGTCGCTACCTCTTTCTCACAGGATGTTACGTTTAATTAACACAAACGCGCTCAAAAAACCGCAAGGTAACACAAAAATGTTTTTCTGTTTCCGTCTTTAATTGAGGTCAATCATCAACGAATATAAATACACCTTCGAGTGGCAGTATTCGGAGATAAGAATGAAGAGAATTGTCAATCTGAAAATCATGTACTCAGGCACATTTATTTTTGTACTGCATGCATTTTATTTCACATATTGCTTATAATGTTATATTTCTATTTAACGTATATTTAGTTTTCTACCGGCTCCCAGATTTCGATATGTGCGACTGCCTTTCTATTACCATTCTCTGTACTGATTTGTATTCCGGAATGCGCGGCCAATGAAATCAATGTAAGTTAAGCTTTATGTTTTGACTTGTCTTTAGCGTTCCTGTTGTGCGTCTGGAGTGGTGCCCAAGGCGTATGACCGGGGTTTGCCTGACAAACCAGAGTGGACCATAATGGCCGTGAAAAGCTTACAAGGTGACACTTTTAAATAGTTAAATCAGTTTTTATGATTTTATCATTACGGTTTTAGTGATGAGATGTCTGAAAAGACAAAAAAATTTAGTAAAGAGATTATTACTACTCAATTCAGATAAAAAAGTGAATTCCTCCAGGCATTTTCACCATCTAGCTAACTTACAATCGGGTTTCAGTTTACAAAGCCAAAGGACATATTAATATTAAATACTTTAACACAACGATCACAGATTTGGTTAATAATTACTATCGAATGCTAATCTACTGAAATTAAACTATTGAGGTTTGGGCATCATATGGCCAGGTGGCCATGAATTGTAACTAGAAAGTGGGCAATCTTTTTTCAGAATACGTTTGCACTGTTTTGAGCAAGACATAAACATTCCCCGTTAAGCAATAGTCTTACGTCTACATTTTTTTCTCAGTCTAAATATATGCCATACTAAGCCAGAAAGTCGTAGCTCCTTTATTCCCAAGTTGTTTTAAATCTGTGCACCTTTTAGGAAAAAAAACCCAGTCCTCGTCCTCTCACTCTCCTTTTTAGATCACCATTTTAACGTCATGCTTATCAGACGGTGGTCATTTTTTTCTTTATTATTGGTTTACAGATGGTGCAACTGACAGTGAAAGAATAGATCTGCTTTCCGAACTGAAGCTTTTGAAAAAGCTCAAGCCCCACCCACATATAATAAGACTGTTGGGCTGCATCACAGCAGCCCAAGGCAAGTTGTTCTAAGTTCCCTGGCTTCACATAACAAGTTCCGTAAAAATCTCTGAACACCAGCTTAAAATGAGTTCATCGCACAAGTAGGTCGTTGTCATAATCGATGTCAGGAGCTTTCGATCTCCACTATCGATCATCCAAAAACTAGGACTGGCAGATGCGCCTTGAATGGAAATAGTATTCCGATAAGGGAAACAGAGCAGCTCCGTCTTTTTGAGGTTGATATTTCTCGTAACCGTCTATACTTTTTCTTTATCTTTCAGACGGCCCGTTTGTAATTGTCGAATACTTGCCTTACGGAGATCTTCGCGGGTATCTTCGGAGAAGTCGAGGAGTAAGAGATGGCTATTACGATGATCGCGAAATAAAACCCACCACAAACCTGACCTTAGAGCAGATGTTGAAGTTTGCTTGGCAGATATCTAATGGTATGCGGTATATCTCATCGAAAAAGGTGATGGCTGACTCCAACGTACAGTACAATTGCAATACGTGGCTTCGTTTGAAAAGCTGTCTGCACCTCTAAGGTTTCGGCTCGTAGAAAAGGTTTAATGAACAGGGTCTACATAAAACTCAGTATTGGATCGTCGTCTCAGTGTGATCATCCTGGCCACATAAAACATTTAACCACATAGCCGGTAGCCAAGGAAACAATGCAAAAACATTGCTAGTGGCTTTGTTTTTGCGACTGACGGCATTAATATAGCCTGGGAGTTTGCCCGTTACTTTCACTTGAACTTACAAACTAAGTCATATAAAGATGTTTGGAAATTTTGAGAGTGTCATCTACATGTTGGCAATTTTGGTGGTTATATTTGGTTAATTACACCGTTTCAATCGTAATCCTTTATGTTTTTGGGGGAGTTGCGTTCTAACAGGTGTAAGAACAGTTTTATTATTAGCCACGTTTATAGTAAATAATTTCATTTAGTTTTGATAGTCAGTATGATAGTTTAATAGGTTTTTATAGGCAATATGTAAATCGTAACGCAGTTCAGCCCTTGGCTACGAGTTTTTATGATAAAACAAATAAAAATATCTATCTTCCAATGTTTAAGAAAAACGGGGATCCGAAATTGTTTCATTCAATTGGGAATGCCTCGTGGTTTAGATTGAGAAACTGTATCAGATAATATGTCAAAATCCTATCCTTTCGGATCAGGAACCCATGGGTAAATCATCGATATGGTAAAAGTGTTGAGTGTTAAAAGTATTAGGAAAGACAACACTGCACTTAGGTAAAATAATTTGTTCTTATTTTGTATTCTTAAAGATAATTCATGGAGACCTGGCAGCCGAAATGTTTTGGTTGGTGAGAACCACAGATGTAAAATTACCGACTTTGGAATGGCTCGCGATGTCGACTTAGAAGAAATTTATGTCCCGCAAACATTAGAATTCCGGGAACATTAGAATTCACCATTACAGTTTGTTAAACGCAAAACACAAAACACAAAACACAATTGTTCTCAGTTTAGAGGTTGCGGGTGGAATGGTAAAAACAACGCTCAAACAACTGGAAAAGCAATTCAACTCCTTTTACATGGCATCCGATTTGTATCTGACCATTTTAGAGCTTCTGGAACGCAGAGCTACAACGAGTGCAGGTAAACAGGTGTCAGTTTTGCGTGGTATAGCCGAAAAAATGTCGCCCTTCCTTCCTTCTTGGTAATTTGCTCAGTACTTGTATAGATTGCTTCTTGATTGCTTCTGCCCATTCTGCCCATTCAATGCTTCTGACTCTCCGGAGTTTTCCACTTAACTTTTAGTTTTTTCTAGTGGCAATGAAGCCAATGTGACCCTATCTGACCAAAGCTTCTGAAAACACTTCGTTTTTAGTACCCTTTTTCTCTGAATTGAAACGAACTCGTTGACAAGTTTTGTGGCTTTAATTTTCCTTAAATTTCTGCCATGAGTTGATCATTATCTAACTGCAGCAAAAGTGAAAAAAAAATCTCAAGATTTTGGGTGCAAACGTCCCTATAAACGTATGTCAAAGCAAATACTTTCGAAGGGCAAAGCTTACTTCAAAAGGAGCGCTCTTTCGAGTTAATTCGAATCACGTTAAGATTTCTTTGTGTCAGGCCAAAATTAATAGAAAAACGCAAATTACCTTCTTTTTACTTCTTTAAATTTATTAAGCCTCTTTGTGGTCACATACAGGTAATGTTGCAAGCTCAAATTAAAGTTTCTTTTGAAATTTAGTGACTGTTTAAGTACTACGATATCTATTACAGATACAGTGAAACTGGTGTTAGGGGACAGGTTTTGTAGCAGACGACAGCAACCACTTTGGCCTTCACAATCTTTAATTTTCAGAGTTAGCTCAGGTTTACAAGAGCTGGACTGGAATTCGAATGACGTGCGCTCGTTACACACTCGTATTTTTGTCGAAAGCTAAGAAGTAATTATATTTCACAAGTTTCGTGTCGAGGCAAACCGTATTGTTATTTATTATACAGACAAGAGTGTTTTAGTGGAAAATAGACCACTCGTACAGTTCAAACGAAACTACATCCGGGACTTGAGTGGCGTATTTTCAATATCCTCACTAGTGAGGATATCGATGACGTCATTTCCCGCTTTTACACTGCTTCTGGTGCAAAAATACTCTTGTCTCGGCAGCTTAAAGATATGAATGTTATTTTCTCGTGGTAAAAACCAATATTTTATTCATTCGCTGCGCTCGTTCGTAAAATATTGTTTTTACCACTCGAAATAATATCCTCTATACATTTTTCTTCTGAGGACGTGAATCCCAAGCAGGAGAGGGTCTCATACCGATGGTAAGTTATTTCTCATATTTGAAACAAACACTTGGCTCCTTAGACACGCAGTGGCTACATAGAAATCTACTCACATAATAACAGAAGGGTAAATTCATATCTTCTTGCCGCCGTGTAATATCCTCTATGTACGAAACAGGTGATTTCAGCTACTAACCGCTCATTGGACAAAAGGTTGGATTTGTTCATTTGTGCAAACATTTGCAATCTCGAAAATATCTTGGCTATGGAATTCTTTTCTAATACGCCAAACAGTTAGCTTAAGTGGTTTCAGTTTTCCTCAGTCCGTTCGTATCGAGGGAAATTTAAGTTTTGGGTTGTAGAAACGTAAGAAAATGAACTAAGAGTTGCGCGACTAAGAGCAAGAGACTAAAAAGGTGTCAGAGCGTTCTTGCGAAGCCAGGACATAATGAGGTTCGTGGAACTTATCATTATGCGAACTCAGCCTTAAAAGTGTGGATGAGAACGAGTCTTGAACATACTCTTCGTTAGGAGAAAATTGCACATTGGAAATACCGAGCAGCTGAAATCATTTTTCTTATATTATTATTAATTGTGTTATTAATTAATTATATTATTATATTATTAATTGTATAGTGTCTGTCAGGACAAATGAACTAAATGCAAGAGAAAGCTTAATAACAGTTGAGAACGCTCTTTCTTTTTTACGATGATACTCATCGATATATTCTTCCCAGCACCAAAATTATCCCTTAGTTAAATAAGAAACTCGAAATGTATATGCTTCCAACTCAATACCATCACCAAACTATATCCGTAACCTCGAAAGATATGGTAGCAAATTAAAAGTGCTGATTAAAGGAAACGAAAGGCAATTGCAGTTGGTGTTTTCTTTAATAGCCGCATTACTCCATTGAACAGCCCAAAGTTCTCTTTTAGTAAATATAAATTGCAGAATCATTTTCCCTTAAAGAGCACTTTTTCCCCTGAATAAATATCTTAAAATATCCAAAAAATATATGCCTACACTGGTCTGATGCACAACAATGGAGTTCTTATATAGCCCGTGCCACAAAGTTCTTAGTCTACGCTTTTAACAAACAAACAAACAATCCTATGTACAATATCTCAGTTAGTGATTTCAGTGGCAGACTTTAACCTGTTATCGCTAACAAACCCTTTCCAACGATGGGTAACCATCCCCCTATACGACGAACCACTGACTTGAAACCATCCCAGATGTAGCGACTCAAAGGCTTGCGGACACATCGACCATAAATTTCACCATTACACTCTTCGCTGAAATAATACTCCCAATCACCGTTTCCTGCCTGAATGACAAACTGTCTTCCAGGCTGCACGAAAATAAAGACAGCATTCCCTAAATCAGCTCCGTCTTCCAAAGCGTCTGGGATAAAAGAGATGGCTGCACGTAGGAAACGCAGAGTTCTGTATCTCGTATTGTCTAGGTATTGGTGCTGCCCTTCGTTTCCGCATCGCTTCAAAACTTTTTCTTCCAAGAACTGGAGATGTGATTTGACTCACATTCATTCTAACATCTCGCGAGTATTGCTTTAGAAAAGAGTCATGATCGGGTCACCATTGAAACTCATACGTACAGGTTGATTTTATTTGTCCATAAGAAAACAAACAATACAAAAGCTTCCTTGGAGTTGTTCAAAATTAAGAACACAGATACTGACGAGGGATGGGAGCTTATCGAACTATTTCGAAACTCGAAGCATTTAATGATGAAATTAAGGTCAACGGTTAAAAATAACTAGGTGCATTCATAAGGAAAAGGCGAAATTCAGAGATTTCAAGTGACCCTTGCTGTCTGCACTGGTTGTCCCTATTGAAACCTCTCAAGGTAAAACTTAATTGCCCTCCGTCATTATACATAGAAAGTAGTATGGCGCATTTAAAGTCGTCGTCTTCCTGCGTGAGTTGGAGTTATTGCTTACCTAAACCATTCCATTTCTCCCCAAAAAGCCACAAGATGTGGTAGGCAATCTACGCGACGATGACAAGCAATTTTTTGACCCATTGCCTCCCATGTTTGAGTACAAAAGCTGTCTCTATTAAATGCAGTGAAGAGTTCAGCAGCGCTGTGGCTGTTGCCGATTCGCTGAGCTACCAGAGTGCTCTGCAACCGACGGAAGGCAGACAAAGGAAATAAGAAAGTCGATATATTTCAATTTTTAGGGGTTTTTCCCTTTTATTCACGTCGGTGGGCTTTTTTTTTCTCAAAAAATGTCAACAATGAAACGTTTTCGTGACCAATTCCTTAGGCTTTTTTTTTAATTTCGCTCAGTTTTCGGCCAGTTAATTGTACATGCAAAAAAAGAGAACGTCCGTGCTTACATGTAAATCAAGCAAGAGTTCTAGCTTCACATAGTGAGCAGGAGAATACATGTACAGTGACAATACTCAAGATGTTGATATCTTTCAGTTTCTGCTGGGGTTTTCCCGTTTGATGAATTTTGGTGTCTAGTGTTTGTTTTCCCTCCTGCTGATATTCGAGAGGTAATTTTACCAAAAACTCCAAGAATGCAACGTTTTCGTGATTTTTGTAAAAAGAAACTCGACCAATTTCTTGTGTTTTTTACTTTATTTAGCTTTTGACCAACTTCTTCTCATGTTGAATATAGAAAACGTCCCATACACACATGAAAGCAATCAAGAGTTCTAGCTTAACTGGAACTTCTGAACAAGTGAATACATTGTCAATAGAAATGTTCAAAGCTTTCAGTTTCTGTGGGGTTTTTACCTTTGATCAATTTAGGTGTTTGGTGTTTGTTTAGGAATTATGCGAATATTTTAGACTTTTTCCCAGAAATGACATAAATGTGATCGAATTGTTCCACTTTTGTGGAACGAGAAACCGCACTGCATGGTACCAAACAGAATTCCGCTGTTTGGCCTACTTTTTTCGACGATTTAAGTACAGAAATGGTGCGATTTACAGCAATGAATCTGACAATGACGGGTTTCAATTGCGCCCCATATTGTCGAGAAGGCAGTTGCAATAGGAATGTTACCAACTTTCAGTTTCTGTGGGTTTTAACCTGAAGACTTATTTCGCTTTCTAGTCCGTTCTGTGAACCGAAATGTACTGCAACCAAAATGCTGACACAACGGTTAATGTACTGATTGAATAATGGTGACAAAAACATATACAAAACAAAAAATAAAAATAATCTTCTTTGGTCCATCTCCATATCTTTTAATGCTTGCCAATAAATAAATGCAGGAGAACAAATGCTTTAGGTGTCTCCATACAGTAAACAGACAAATCCAAACTTTAATTGAACTCCGTTGCGGTTGATGAACCAGCATGATACATCGAGGATGAATTTAACATGTCTAGCCTATAGAATTTATGTTACATGGGTTTGGTATACATTTTTTGTCGTAACTGCTTGCTTTGTTAGCTAACAACCATTTTGAATAATGTTAATTGAGTTAAGTCGTTTCTTACGACATGTATAGGGTCGGATTCCAGTCAAATGGACGGCGGTTGAAGCGATGACGGGAGTGATGAAGTACTCTACCCAAAGCGATGTGTATGTTAACATCCAACGATTGTTTGTGACATATAAGTTATACACTGTATACATTTCGACAAATACAACTTTTAATACGCAAGTACCCAGCCCATGCAAGAGCACAGGGGGCCCACACAAACTGTGTGACTGTTTTTAGTTACAAAATTGTAAGGGAATATATGGGAAAAACCGAAAGGTTTCTACTAACGTCGAATATTACGAGGAGTATTTACATTTGATTTCAAAATAAACATAATCTTACCTCAATCGTTGTCTTTTGTCGTTATCGTGCCTCTAAACAGGGAATATTAGCGATTTCCCTGGTTTAGCAATGCGATCGACTCTATGTGCGATCGACCCTAGAAATCGTTAATATTCGCTGTTTAGAGGCACAATGCCCGGGGGGAGGGGGCTACTCAATAAAGTTTTGTAAAGGGAGGCTCAACCCGGAAGTTCAATCCCTTACCCTTTAAAATACTTTCATATCAAGCCAAAACAATAGGATTTCCTATAATCGCCACGTTTTCCCAGGTTCTCAGTCGTTCTGATTCAGTTGCGTAGTCATTCCTGCCAAAATGTGGCACCCTTTGCCACCCTTTGCCTAAAATGGCAATTTTCCCTTCCCTTTAATATACTGGGAGCTTAAAAAAGTCACCCCTTTCGGACGGAGCCTCCCCGTGTAACCCACTGTAAGGAGCACTCCCCCCCCCCCCGGGAGGCACAATGACGACAAAACACAACGATTGAAGTAAGATTATGTTTATTTTGAACTTAAATGTAAATCGGTATTCCTCGCAATATTTCACGTTAGTAGAAACCTTTCCGTTTTCCCATACATTCCGTAACAATTTTGAACCTACAAACGGTCACACAGTTTGTGTCGGCCCCCAGTGGCAGCAGAGCAATATGTACATGGCGGATCGCTATATAGTGTTCATAGCCTGCAAACACGAAAGTGACTCTGGCCTTGTTAGAAACCGATCTGCAGCGATCCAGACAGGTTCTTATGACCCTTGTGAAATCACTTGATTGTTCCCATGGGGAAAAAAAGTGCAATTTAGGGTGCTTTCGATTGGGAAATCCGGATTTCGATTTCGGATTTCGGATTTTAGATTTCCCAATAAAACGCGAAATCCAAAAACAGATTTCGACGAACCGAAATCCTTTTTCAAGACGGATTTCAGTTAGGGGGCCTTAATTGAAATCCGTCTTGGAAAGGGATTTCGGTTCGTCTAAATCCGTTTTTGGACTTCGCGTTTTATTGGGAAATCCAAAATCCGAAATCCGAAATGGAAATCCGGATTTCCCAATCGAAAGCATCCTTAGATCATAGCCTCGCCACACAAGCTGATGCAAAGCGCCCAACCATTCGACCAGGGCACATATTGTACGGTGTCAAAAGATCGGGTTTCTCCCTTGCCTGCTTCAAATCGTCTCATACCTAAAGGAAACTGAAATGCTTCACCCCTGAAACAAAATCAAATAATCATTACCTAACAGGCAAACGTACATTTGTTAGGGGATTCTCGTTTTTGTTCAAGTTACAATTATAACATATTATTTCTATATATTCCAGATGGAGTTTCGGCGTGGTTCTATTCGAGATTTGTACAATCGGTATGTTCAAGGAGAAGCGTTCACTTTGTTTTTACTTACTTTGTCAGCTTTGTTAGGGATTACAATTGAGAAGAAGTGAGAAAGAAGTGTCGCCGCGGAAACAAGCATATCCCTAAGCCATGTTCCCATTGCATTTTCCTGCATGTTTAGGCATGTTGCGATTTTGCCTCCTTTTTTCCGCTCTACACGTCTCTGCTCATGTGTCTACAGAAGCAGCTTTTATTTCTTCTGCTTAATGATCCCTGCTCTGAAACCAAATAAATGGATAGCTACAACTCAGGTGACAGTCGGATTTTGTTACTTGTTTTGCAGGTGCAGAGCCTTCTCCAGGAATAAGTCCTTGGAAATTACCGAGTGTGTTGCTCAAAGGATACAGAATACCAAAACCAGAATACGTCAAGGATGAGCTGTATGTGTATATATTTTAACATAAGTTAAGTTTGAATTGACGTGCTTAAAAGGAGGAATGATGCATTAAGCAAGCTTTTTCATCAAATAATATATAGATTTAGCCAAGCCTAAAAGCGGAACTCCAATTTTTATTTATTTATTTATTATTTATTTTATTTATTATTATTTTATTTATTATTATCTCTGTACCTGACAGCAATATTATAGTTTAGGTAATTATTAGTAAATACACCTCTCATCAAATTAGAATCTGCATACCTGCCAATCTTATACAGTGTAATTTTAGACACGGCCTCCATGAAAAGCAGACTTTTCTTTTGTTATTTTGAATTTGTTGTTATTAAATTTTTGTAGTTAGTTAGATAGGTAAATAGTCCAGTAACTTAATTGACTGATGGAAAAACCGTGTATAAATAAAGTTATCTTATCTTATCTTATCTTATAAAATCAGAAATAGGGACCACCCCCCCCCCCCACATGCTCACCCCAGTCCTGGGGTAGTGCCCTGCCCCCCTCCCCCCCCCATTGCCCCCCAACACTGAGCAGGGTCTAGGATGCTCTAGGGTTTTTGCATTAATTTTTAAAAATATTGCCTGTACTGTACTGTCTTAGCATTAGAATTCTCAGGTGTTGTTTAATGGTCTCAAGCACCACATGTATTGCACAAAACAAAAGAAAAGTCAAAAAAAGACCAATTGAAGACCAATCTTTAATAATCCAGTTCCAAATTGTCTTTTTTTCCTGGAAAATCGGAATGTCCCGCTTTTTTTAGGTTTTGAAACTCCAAAATCGGGACAATTCCCATTAAATGGGGATGGATGGCAGGTATGAACCTGTTTTACAAAATTCTAAATAAGCCCCAGTTTTAGGTTGTAAACTTAAATATTGGGCACAATAATTATTTTTGTTCACCTTACCTCGGCCTTTTCTCTGCCACAAGTCTACGGTTTAATTTATTTACATTTTTGCAGAGTTGTCAAATTGCATAGACAAGGTACTTATTGAAAAATACCTCCACCTTATTCAGTGGTTTGACAGATAAGTTGTGTGGTATAGAGCGAGGAAAAATGCGAGCAATGAGTACCGGTAAAATGTCCTTGGCCATTATCTGTAAAACCACTGAATGATATTTATTATTCCACTACAATATTTGCCTATCATTTTGAATGATTTATTCAATGAGTGATTTGAAACCGGGACACTACAGTGCAATACACTCATACTCTCATGTATGTGTTTCCCCCTTATATGATAAACTGATGCTATAGTGGAATAACAATGTACCTTGTTTACTCTTATTGATGCCCAGGGACTATTATCTCTTTAAGTACCCATCAGTCATGAATCAACCACTCAACCACTTAGTTGATAAATCGGTCAATCAGTCAATTAAAAATTTGTGACTAACAGTGTTGCCAATGCGAATAACAAATGGTCCAGTAACCACTAGTGACTTTATTTGATGCACAGATTATGACTCACTATGTTACTTCCCCTGACTGTGATGGTAGTAAATCTTGTGGTTTAATTTGTTTTTGGTTTGGTCATTAGCCTTTACACTGCATTTAATGTCACTAATGAGCAATGTTACTGATTGTCATAATCTGGTAGCAAAGAGAAACAAAAAGCAAAAAGCCTCTTCATAAATCATTTCAGGATAGTCAGAAACCTGTCATGTAATGAACTGACAAGAGGGGATCAGACTGTGGTGAATCCATCATTTGAAATAGTTTTCCCTGTCAAGTGAATTCAAGTAAATAAGTCTGAATCATTATTCCTGGGAAGTTAGTTGTGTGTGTGCTTGTGTGTGTGTGTGGGGGGGGGGGGGGGGAGTAGGGTTACTCCCAAATAACTGAAATGCTACTGGTGTATGGATGTGTTACTGAGGGAACATGAAGTGTATGTGGATACAGTCAAACTAATCACCAACATCAAAATTTACCAAAAAAAAAAACAAAAATATAAAACCTTATTTCAAAACTGCTCTTAAATTTTTTTATTTCAATTGATAATGTCTGCCTGGGAACATACATGTAGCTAAGAGTACAAATTTCTTAACCAAAGCCTCACAATAAACTGCCATATTTTTTCTGACATCAGGTTGATGGAATAAAAACCTGTATGGGAAACAAAGCAGAGTTTAATTCTCAGTTGCCAAAAGTAAGCCCATGGCTTTAGGGAGGTTCTAAGGATATTTGCGCAATTTTTTTCTGCGCATCCATACTGCACACGCAATTCACAAAATTGGCATTATGTCATGGCGTGTCATGCACTGAGCATGCACGCTCGCATGAAAAACTACCCCAAATGTTTTAAGACACTGTAAACTGCCGCTTATAAGCCCTAGGCTGATACAACTTTGTAAGGGGTTTTGGGTGGGCTTATAAATGGAGGGGCTCATATCTGGGGGGGCTTATAAGCGGGATACGAAAAACGTTACAAAATGAGCCACAGCAGTGTTGATCGAAATACGTTTTTAATGTACCAGTTTGTAATTAACCTTTGAAATGTCACAAGAAATCAAATTCACTTCAATTTTAACAGCAAAATCAAAACTGCAACAACGCGAACGTAACCGGAACATAACAAAACAGAAGCTCAGAGTTAATCTTTGCAGTTTTCTGTGAGAGTGCTTAATATTAAGGAAACAGGGAAAACTAGAGGAGGGCTTATATCAGGGGGGGGGGGGGTGGCATATTACCGGATGTATTTTTTGTTTACAGGTGGATGGGCCTATAGCCGGGGGGGGGGGCGCTTGTAAGCAGGCGGGCTTATAAGCGGCAGTTTATGGTATTTGTTTTGAGTTTTGAGCATGTGCATTTAAATAAGTGGCATTGAAGCATTCCAAGTGGATGAAAGGTAAACTGTATTTTTCGAGATGGTTGGTCTCATGTAAATACTTATGCCAGTCTGAATTTCAGACTGGTCTCATGTAAACAAAATTGCACCAGTCTGAGTTTACACTGCTTTAATGAAATCAGAGTTTTACTGCCCCTGGGTATCTGAGGATGTTGTTAAACATTCTTGAGAGCTGCTCAACTTTAGTCTGAGGGGGTGTTTGCATGACACCAGTTCATTGTATGCTTTTCATTCTGCTACAAGTTCACCCCAGTTCCCTCTTGCTTCTCTGTATTTGTTACCTGATTACAGCACAAAATCTCATAACAGTGCAAGCCATACCTGGGTGAGTTCATACCGGTATCATGTAAACATGGTGTAACTATTTGATTCATTCTGCATTAAGTTACCCCCCTGTAATTAACCATATTGCCATCCAGATAAATCTCACACTGATCACCGTGAAAAAAGGATTTTGTAACTTGAGGAAGGGAGATTCTTAACTACAAATCTCGCATTGTTGCTAAGGAATTTTTGTGGATGGTATTCTGTCATACGTTGTTTTCAGCGTTTCCTGCCACTATATTGGTGAAATAATGAAGAACATCTGAATTCCACAACTGAACATTGTGCGTGCATAGCCAGTCCCAACTGCACATTAAAAAGAAAATCAGTAAAACTAAGAGGAAACTAGTAAAGTTCCGATTTTTTTGCGAATCGCCCCACCCTTCTTTACAATCTGAAGCATGCAATTACTGTTTTTGCAAAGAATAGAAGAACTACAGCACAAAAATGTATAAAGATATGTGCTTGTGCCATCATAACTTTTATATTCATAATAAAGCAAATTTCTAGAAACTGTTGCTTAAAATTTTGCATCCTGATAATCTTTAAATGTTCGCAATGTTTACAATAGCGAGAACTGTATGCTGTTTGAGTTTTAGCATTTTTTCTGTTCAGGTCAAGTGACATGCTGAATATGGTTGTGACTTGAAAATCTTGAAAACCTTTCCCATAAAACAACGTGGCCAAGCAGCTTATCTGTGGAAGTAATAGGGTTTCCAAGATATGATGGTTCTGAGGAACTTCCCACAGCAACAATATGGTGATTAAGAGTCTCCTCCCTTAAGTCCAGATGTAAAGGCTCTCATTGCCACCCAAATGGAAGTCTTGATGGCACACTCATGTAAATGTTGTGGTTCAATTTTTATTTATATAAAAATTGGAGCTCCACTTTTAGGCTTGGCTTAATCTATATACTTGAATGATTTTAAAACTGTTTAATTATGTTTGACTGGGTTCAGAAATTGAATGGAATCAAACACAGCTGTATATATAGGCATATTTTTGGTTAATAATTATTGTGTTCAATTACCGAACCCAAATTAACCCAATCACTGCATTCAATCCAGTTCAATTTACTGAACAGTTAGATACGTAAGCTGGGCTAATTATATATTAACTGATATCTTCCACGTACCTTAACTTCACTGTAAGAAAATGCTGCATCACTGATCACTGCTGGCATATATGCCTAGAACAGAAAAAAAGGATCAGTGAAAAAAAAAATAATAAATTCAGGGCTAAAAATTGGCAGTCGCCCAGTCGCCAGTGGCGATTTAAAACTGACCAGGGCCACTAGAAGTCGAGGCTTAAATGCCTGATAGAGGACTGCAAATAAAAGTTACACTGTAGTTACAATTCAAATAAATTAGACTTTCATTGGAGCATCTTTGTTTTCTTTCCCCTCCTCAACTCTAAGTTCATCAATTGAAGAAAATTTTCAGTTCTTGGAGTGCAAAATTCATGAGAACATTAGTGCCTGTCAAATTACTTTCATCCTTAAAATAATATTAACTTCATTGTTTTTCTTTTGACAACATCAAATAACTAATTTTGTATGTAACATACATTATTAAAGCATTCACAACACAATCTTTGACCAATGTGACATTAATGAACAGAAAGAATGGGTGAACAGAATAGTAATTATACTCAATGTCAATTATTAAGGGAGTCGTCATTCACTTTGCTAGCATTGTCACTTCCCGCTTTGAAATGTTGTTGCCGAAGCTATACTTTGCTTTACTTTTGTGATCCACCTGATTCATGAGACGTACAAGTGCCCATTGTTGGAAATTTTTGCATCCACCCGTGAAAGTGTTCTTCTTTCCAGCTTTTGTGGAATCCTAACAAATAATTAATAAATCATCGCCTGAACCCCTCATTTGCAGCTATCCAAACTCTTTTAGCCACTTGTCTAAAAAGTGGTTACATGTAATTGTCTCCCGCCCTTTGCACGGTTCATTGGGTAATACAGGTAAGGTAAAGCACTTGAATATCAATCGATCGAATGAGCAACAAAATGGCAGGACCTCATTTAAGTTTACTGGATGTTCAATCATCTCCAGTCTCCTTTGCTTAACTCAGTAAAGAGCCAATTGCCATTAATCAAACATGTTCTAACTAATCCCAGCAGAAAATTGTCAGTTAAACAAGCCAGGTTGCCTTTAGAAAGCAAAAACACATCAGTACAAATATGTCAATTGCATTAAAAAAATCCTTTGCTTACATCTGGATTCCCCCCCCCCCCCCCCTTGGGAAAACAATGATTTTTGAGAAAACCAAAAAATGCATGCAGTAATTATTTGAACTTTCTAAAACATGAACATTCCATGAGGAAGATAGTCAACACAAACTTCGCCACCTTTTACCGGAACCTAATACGTCCTGCTACAATTTTAGAACAGCTAGAAAATGTCAGCTTCCTCAGATCAATACCAAAAGGTACCTCAAATCGTTCATACCGTTTTGCGCAGCACAGGCAACGTTGTAGTTGCCTACTACATTTTATACCTTTTTAAAGCTTTGTACTATAGTGATATATTTTAATGGTTATGTATATAGTTCTTTTTTTTTTCAATATTTATATTCTATGGTTAGAAACATTGTTACTATTATCCTTTTAAAATTAGATTATGTCTATTAATATTATCGTAGTCTTATAGATCTTTTTTATTGACTTGTAAATAATTACGTAATTCAGCCTGGCGGCTGCGTTGTAATTTTTAATAAACTATCTATCTATCTATCTATCTATCTATCTATCTATCTATCTATCTATCTATCTATCTATCTATCTATCTATCTATCTATCTATCTATCATTATGAGTGACAAATAGTAAGAAGCCCTTTCCACAATGCAGTGCTTTTATTTCATACATATAGGTTAACTGAGATTGAAAAAAAATGGCAAATTGCAGTCGCCTTCTGAACTAATGCATGGTTCAATTTTACCTGTTACCATCCCCCCACCGGGCAACCCCGGGGACAAGTCCAGTCCTTCGAGCCTGGGAGTGGGGAATTGTTTGAAGTGGTCTTGTCCCGGGGGGTCGGGGAGGGGGGCAAATCGAAAATAACTTCTTGTTGTTCTTGTAAAGTACGTCACTTCTCAGTTGATATGATGGCCCCAGACCGCGTGGAGAAGATTGCCTATTTCCAGTGAAAATCTCTAGTATTTGTAGCAGACTGTTTAGAGAAGAGTAATCTCTCAAAATTAAAATCTGTGTTCAACGGTACGTTTATTATAAATTGTTGAAAGAATGTGCGTTTGATGCATACTCGAATGAATGGTGGTCGTCACAAACAAAGAAATATTTCTTCAGTGTGTTTATATTTATAATAAGACCACTTAAATAGACTCTATATAAAAACGGATGCACAGCTTTATGTTAAACAGAGATCTCAGTCCAGTGTTCTTATGAAACAAGCTAAGAAAATCTCCTTTAAATGCTGCCATCAATTTGTTCATGGGCCTCTTGTGCGTATGCGCTATATTTAGAATAAAACATGTGGCAAAGAAAATTTCTTTACTTGCCAGCCGTACGCCAGTGCAGGTAGAGTTTTTTCTTCAGTTTTCTGTTCATGTTTTTATTATACTATGCATGTAGTGTCCTTCTTTCAATAAACTCTAGAAAAGCATTTAAGTTCTTGTCAAAACGTCTGATTTTGCTATTGTACGGAAATCAATATCGTCATTTAGGTTTTGTACACAAAACAACGTATTTGTGGTCCATGAGGAGTCCCGGGCGTGGGGAATCGTCTCTTTCTGTGTGCCCGGGGGTGGGGAATAGACTGCCAAGTGAGAAAAAAATTGCAAATCCCCGGGGGTAGGCCCGGGGAGGGGGAGGATGGTAACAGGTAGAATTGAACCATGCATAATATTGAGTGATAAACAAAAAAAATTCACACATACACATGTAAGCGTAACTTGAGCTTAAGTGAAGCCAAATAAAATTATTGAAATTCAAGCAAACAATTCATAAGTGATAAACAAAATTAATTCACACATAAGCTTAACCCTTGTAAAAATGGTACCGGGATCTTGGCGGGATCTTGCCAAGATCCCGGCAAGATTCCCGCCGGGATCCCGCCGAGATTTTGGCCGCCGGGATTCTTACCGAGATTCTTGGCGGGAGGCGGGATTCCCGGCGGCCAAAATCTCGGCAGGATCCCGGCGGGAATCTTGCCGGGATTCTTGGCGGGAGGCGGGATTCCCGGCGGCCAAAATCTCGGCGGGATCTCGGCGGGATCTCGGCGGGGAATCTTGCCGGGATTCTTGGCGGGAGGCGGGATTCCCGGCGGCCAAAATCTCGGCGGGATCTCGGCGGGAATCTTGCCGGGATTCTTGGCGGGAGGCGGGATTCCCGGCGGCCAAAATCTCGGCGGGATCCCGGCGGGAGTCTTGCCGGGATTCTTGGCGGGTAACCGGATATCTCGGTGGGAGTGTTGCCGGGATTCGCGGCGGGAAACAAAACCCCTTGCGGTCAAAATCTTGCTGAGATCCGGTCGGAAAGCGAAATTCCCGTCAGCCAAAATCTCCGGGGGTCCTGTGTGGAATCTTGCCAGGATTCGCGATGAGAACGTAAGTAACATTAATCAAACTACCAGACGCTGACAAAACTATGTCCTATATTGCAGTCCCAAGTATTGTTGACATGATTGTTATCAGCCTTGCACGTGTTTCTTAATTGAATTATCCGTAATGTGGTCTATTTCCATGTGACAATTACGAGAAGACAAAGAATAGTCCACGTGCATGTGTTGTTACTTTAGCGCGCTGAATTTAACGTTTTTGGTTAATTTCCACGTTCCCCATGAAAGCCTCGTGGTGCCAGGAGCGTTGCTGGTGGAAGGAGGCAAGTGTCTTCTTTATTTGCTGTGAAATCCGTCGCATCTGTAGGAGAATAAACCAACGAACAGGAAGAGTTTGATGGTGTTTTGTTTTGTGTTTGTTCGCACTTGCATTTTGTACGCTTACATGTAAACGATATGTCGGTTCGCGGTTCAGAGAGATCGATTTATTTGTAGTCAAGACAAAGCATGGAATAGTGGCCGTGCAGAAACTCGGGTTTGTTCGTGATCATCTAAGACAAGAACAGTGTGCTGGACGAGAATTGTTAGTGGAAATTTAAATGCTGAGTGAAAGAAACGTGTGAAATCTGAAGTATCTGGCAACGCAGTTTTGCGAAGCACGTTTTACAATTGTCATCAAAGGAACAAATATTGTTTAGTACTCCAAAGTATTCAGAATTTCACGGAACCGCCCCATTGGAGGAGACAGGTGGAAAGGCTTAGGTTTATAACATGCACACCGTTTCAGATTCTAGGTTAATCTACATCGTCATTTCAATATTACTCTTTCTTTAATAAACGTAAGTGTATTAAATTTGTTAACGCGTTCTGCCTGAACATACGTGGAGGGTTTGTAATTGGGCGAAGCTTCTGCAAACACAAATTAAATCGCTAAATACTAGGAAAGGTGGGGAATTTGTGGAAAACAGCTGCGCCGCTTGCATTGCGCTTCTGAACTTGTTTATAAATGTAAACATGAAATATGACCATGTAGGTATGAACAGGGATGACCATCTGTTTTTGTATAACCCTAAGAATCCAATAAATTGTATCTAGTAAATAATACCATTATTTTCCTTTGTCTTTGTGCTTTATTTTGGATAGTTCAACTGAAAACAGAATGTGCGAGGACCTTTTAAATGAAAACTATGTGCATCTAATTAGACTATCTCAATTTGTTAATTGGAATTAATCTTGCGTAGTTCTTCCTCAACTATTCGCCTTGGGAAAGAATACAAAGGGAGAACACGTTATGGAGAATAAAAAGGTGAAACCGACAACGCCGAACAAAGAAAAATAGAATTCAAGGGATTACAAACAAACTATACTTCCCGGTAACTTGAAGCCTCAGTTAAACGAACCTCCCGCCAACTTTACAACTCGAGGTGGACGCTTTTTTCTCTTCACAACATTTCCTTCAGAATTTTGCCCTCGGTAACTCAAACCTTCAAATAACTCGAACCTTTTTTATTTTCCTTAAAGGTTCGAGTAAAGAAACAGAACAAGGAAAATGACAATGTAAAAATAAAGTGTTTGTTTTGTGGCGTCTTCAAGTCTTGCAGAAATCGGCTGCTCGGCAAACTGTGGTCACGCAAGTCACGATTATTTTGTCATGTAGTGCAAAGCTCGTGAAATTGTCGATCGCAAATTATTTATCTATTATTGCTGTTGTTTTGCATCTAAAACTGTTTAACAAGGAACCATTTTCAGTATAAGATTCTGCAACTTGCCGCAAATTCTGAAATTTGTCAGACGTGTCACCTGGCTGTTCTGTTCGCTATCGGGCTAAATTGTGTCAAGTTTACGCAAATCTGGAGAAGACGGCGAAAATTAAGCTTACTTTTGAACTCACAAAATGAATGCTTTAGTAATGTCGAAGAGCAAATTAGTTACCGGTAAGTAAGTTTATTTATACCCTCCTCACACATTTTTATAGGTAAGTCAAGCTTTTTGTCAGTGTGGATTTTTTGTCACAAAGGAGCCTCTCTGTGAAAGACCCGCCAATGGTCAGTTTACTTGACTGAAATCAACTTCACCAATTAAAATAAATTAAAGGTTAACAGTGGACGACATATAAAAGGGTTCTTTCAGCGAAGAAAAAAAGGCAACGAACAGCAGTACACGCTGAGGCTTTTGAGTGAAATATAAAAGTGAAACTCACTGACCTTTTTCTCACATGTTGGATGCTTGGAGCGACCAGACTCGTCGAAGGAAAGAAACCCTGGCCAGTTAGCGGCTTCCATCGCGGCAAATTAGTAAGCTGTAGAGACTATAGACGTCCTTTGGAAATTTTTGAAAGCATTTAACTCGAGTGTTTATTCCTCAAATGTAGCTTTGTCCACAATATCTTCTCATCCTTTGTTTAAGTTCATTCTCAGTACACTTTAGTGTGGATTGTTTTGCTGGGTTTAGCATGCCGGCCGTTCTCTCGTTGACAACAGTTTCTTGAATTTCTTTCAAAACGTTCTCTTGCTTCAAACTTGACAGAACCATGTTGTTTTCGGTAAAAATAATAAGTTAAACGTTTCAATTTTCCCCTGTACATACAACAAAAACAAGCCATTTTCAACTTGTTTTGTGGAAAAGTTCTCGCACTTTTTGGGTTACGCGAGCACCGCTCGCCGATGGCGTGATTGAATCAACCAATCAGATTGCTCCATTAACGCAATGGCGGGAGTCAAGGCGGGATTTTTTGGCGCGACTACGGTATTAGGTACATGGCCGGCAAGCAGCGAAAAAAGTTAAATTCAGAACGACAACATATTAGTCACAGGAAACAGCATTTAAAAACCCTTGCTTAACTCTTCCTTGGTGGCTTGTAAAGAAAGTTCAACAAAGAGATGACATGACATCACCTAGACAGAAGTAGTCATTTAAAATACGGGGATGCGAAAACGAAGTCCCCTGCATAAAAGGTAAGCTTATTAGTGACAACAAATAGACATCAGTGGTCTGATAAAATGAAATGACTTGTAAAACAGAGCCGATCAGCGCCAGAAGCGTTTCTGATCGTTGCTATTTTGGTAGATGTCGCGCGTAGCGGCAAAGCTACAAAACAACCGCCGGTTAAGTTGCTCTTCGTCGATTGTTAGTTTCAGTTATATCGAGATCCAGGAATGATTCTCCTTACGGATACAGCACTGCGTTAACTGTCTCTTTAATCACGTTTGTAGATTATAAACTTTTCAAGATTAATAGAGTTCGGGATTATTGACCATCGTCTTTACAATCTCGCACAACGTGCCAGCGCGAACTCCCGCACGATGATCGCCCTATTTTTTTATTCATCAACATAACGAGCCATACAAGATCGCTGTTTGAAACGAACTCTGATAAAAATATCAATTGCAATAGACCTCGCTAATGCTGCTACATACCACAACTTGTAATATTTTTTCTGAAGTCTCATCACGGTCAGTTATGAATCTGCGCATCTTGCCAAGATCGTAGTTGTCTTGCCGAGATTACGGTTGTCTTGGCGGGATCACCGAGGTCTTGGCAAGATCACGCCGGGAATCGAAACTCTCGCCGGGATTCTTGCCAAGATCCCGGCCAAGATTTTTTCTTGCCAAGATCTCGTTAGAATCCCGGCGGGGAAATTCCGTTTCCCGGCAAGATTTTTCATTTCCCGGCAAGATTTTTCATTTCCCGGCAAGATCCCGGTAGGAAGCGGGATTCTTGGCGGGATCCCGCCGGGATCCCGGTAGCCATTTTACAAGGGAAGTCTTGAGCTTAAGTGAAGCCCAATAAAATTATTGAAATTCAAGCAAACAATTCATAAGTGATAAACAAAATTAATTCACACATAAGCTTAAGTCTTGAGCTTAAGTGAAGCCAAAATTATTGAAATTCAAGAAAACAATTCATAAGTGATAAACAAAATTAATTCACACATAAGCTTAAGTCTTGAGCTTAAGTGAAGCCAAATAAAATTATTGAAATTCAAGCAAACAATTCAGAAATCAGAATAAGGGTTAAAAAATATTTAAGACCTACTTCAGTAGATACATAAATGAGGATGTGTTTTTTCGTCAATTCGTTACTTGCATGGATTTTGGTAGGGGTTTTGCCGAGGATATTGTAAACAATGACTGGATTCAGAGTTTAAAAGAACGAGGCATATATCAATTATGTCCTGTTTTGTTATTCTTTTGTTAGTCAATGAGTTAACATCTTGACGATTCGCGTTGGTACTTGTTTTCGCCTCTTACTTCATTGCATGCTTTCATAAGCTGTTTCCTCCTTTGCCTGGCTACACTTTGCTCCGTGAAAACAAAACACTGGTATTCTTCAAAGTTGAGAAAAGCGGGTTATCGTCGTAAAAGTAAATAACTGGAAATATTACCGGTATATTTATGACCAAAGCCAAGACAAATTTCTCTTTGTTCGAGACAACGGGGAATTGGAAATAAGCGAGTTGAGATAGTGGGATCCTTCTAAATAAAAGCGAATTTCCCATACCGTAATATTCTGTGAAATGATTGAAAAATTCCGAGAAACTCACCCGGGAAACTCAGCAATCAGATCTTCACGCTGGTTCAATTAAAGCATCGGGCCAAAGCAATCCATATTTCTCCTCAATAAGGACATTCATATTCCACTTAACAGGCATTCGGGACCGGCAGTCGAGTTTCTTTAGCCTATCTTTTCATTTCTAACGCTGAAAAGGTATTGTGTTCTCGTTCTCACTCAGTCACGCGCGCGGCCATATTGTGAAATCTTGTAATAATTATGATACCATCACCTTTGCACTACCCCCTCAAATTGTGTTCCCTTTTTTCGTTTTGTTTTGTTTTGTTTCTTTTCCTCTTTTTTTCACTTTCTACGAGTAGTATTAAATGACATACCGTAAAAGGTGCGGTTTAAGTTTTGACGAAAAGTTCCCTTTAGTAACAGTACATTTTTGTTTTGTTAAACAAACTTTGCTAAAGCACGGAAATTGATTTTACCTGAACACCTTGTAACTTCATGCTGTCCTTGGCGTAAATTTCTTCTCCGTTCTCTCTCTATTACGACTTCTTTCCCCTTAATGATCTGTAGAATAAAAAACAAAAACGTAGACGTAAATTATTCGGTGGTACAAAATTATTTCCAATCACAAATAGACAAAAATCAAGAAAACTGTACCCGACATGTTTACAGTTCTCTGTCGGCGTCTCTCAGTTTTCCTCTGGCGTTGTTCTTCAGTACCGTTCCGTCTTATTTCTAGTTGCCTTTATCTCTCTGCTGTACTGTTCCTTCGTCTTTCTCGTTTTCGTTTCCGCTCTGCTTGACCGGGTGCTTGACGCTGTTCTTCAGTGGCGTTTCTCATCCTTTCCTGTTGTTGATCTCTATCTCCTTCTCTTTTCCTTCGTCTCTGCTCTTCCAACGAAAATTGACTGATGTAAGAATGTCATGAAATGCGATGTACGTATGTATGTACGGCGCACGCGCCCGCGAGCCACTCCGCTTGCCATGACCATAAAAAATTACCAGCATACCTCTTAGTATGAGTATGGGGCTCCACTTTTGCAGCCTTCGGCCGCAAAGGAGTTCCGCTATTATAATTAACTTAATTTATTTCCTGTAAAGAACAGCCAAAATGTAAACGAAAAAGAAGACGTATAGTAATGCCCTTCAAGATTAATAAGAATAAAAATAAATCGTATAGAAGGTCACCTGACAGGAAACTCCGAAATGAGGAAAGTGGTTCTGGTTAGGGATAAGCGTGCTGGTGTCACGTTGATGACGATTAAAGATGGTGATGATGATGATGATGATGATGATGATGATGATGATGATGGTGGTGGTGGTGGTGGTGGTGGTGGTGATGATGATGACGAGGACAATGATGATGATGATGATGATGCTGATGGTGGTGGTGGTGGTGGTGGTGGTGATGATGATGATGATGATGATGATGACGATGACAATGATGATGATGATGATGCTGGTCACGAGTATGATGATGATAATGATGATGATGACGTTGATGATGATGATGATGATGGTGGTGGTGGTGGTGGTGATGGTGATGATGATGATGATGACGTTGATGATGATGATGATGATGATGATCAAAAACTAAAAAATTAAGTTACCTGTTCGTCCTTGTTTTCTTCAATAAAACCACCTTATGTTAATCGAAACATTCTATTTCAATGATTTATTTTTTGCAATTTTGGTAGTTGGGAACGGGGAAAAAAGCGGCGATTTTATCGAAGAATTAACTAAGGTAAAAAGGATTTATAATAGGATCTGAATACAGGTTGGAGGTAATTATTTCTCTTCTCATTTAGGTACGATACTATGTTGGAATGTTGGGAAACAGAATCTGAAAACAGACCGTCATTCGATGCACTGTGTAATAAAATCAGAGGATTGGAAACGCGAGCTAGCCAGGTGGAAAATTCATTTGACGTGTACAAGAAACTTTTTTCAATCATGACTGCCATTGATTTTCTGCACCCAGAACAATTAAATAATAGGGTGGTTTTACTTAACCCGTGAAACAATAGCTAACAATTAGGGTCTCATAGTCAAAAGCGAACAAAAGAAAACAATGGAAATAGTGTTTAATAGTGCGTAATATTGTAGTATCTATGCGTTTAAAAAAATTACTCTAATTTGAGATAAAGATCATGTCACATTGAGTCATTCTGTAACATTGTAGGGACACAATTATGACTTCATGAGAAGTTTAAGGTGGGGAGGGGGGGGGGGTTGGCAGGGGCGGAATGAGGTAGCTCATTTATTTGTAAGCGGAGCCAAACAATGAGAACTATGAAGGCCTATTGCATGTTCTTTAGCTTGTTACCTTTCTAAGCTGGGGTTAAGCTTCTCCGTAATGAAGAAGCTTAACTTCTCCGTAATGAGACGTCAAATATTCATGTTACCGACTTAAAGAAAGGGAACTTGCTAAAGAAAAAGCTGTGAACTTGTGTGGACGGTTGATGAGGAAGTCTCTCTGCAGTCTCATAAATCAAATCCAACTCTGCATTGACTGTCAGGAGGCATTTGCTCCTCTTGAGAGTCAACCTCACCTTGAGGAACCAAAAATAAAGGGATGCAAATTTGTTTTGCTTTTGTTATTTCTCTTTACGTAAACCTCCCTCAAGCCTGATTCTAAAATACTGCAAGTTTGCCTGCAAGTTTTTTCCCATCAGCACACATGCAGCGTCAGGGGGTTTGTTCCTTGTTTGAAATATTCTTTACACGTAATATTTTCCGTTGTATTAGGTAATAAATAATAAACGTAATACAAAAATAAACATGTAATGGAAAAACTTTAGGCGATTGATTTTTCTTGTCCTTTAATTGATTTTGCAAAAACAGTACCAAACTGGGTCTCCGTATCACGGCAACAGTTCAAATGTGATTCGTAACCAAATAATTGACATGTGTATAATTTGGAAATGTCAAAGTGGAATCAGAGTGATCACGGCTGTTTCATTCGCAAAACAATCTTGGGGGGGGGGGGGGATACAAAATCGTCTGATCCAGTTCCTGAATTTTCACTGAAAATGGCCGTTTTCTTTCTTGTTAAATGTGATTTGCCATCAATATTACCCGTCAGGCGAGAACCGTGAGTTTTTATTGTCGCGAATTGGGATTTTGCAGCCATCGCGCAAATTTCGTAAAAAGATGATGAACTGGAAAGTACGTGTAATGATTCTTTTTTTTTTAGACCTGGACACCCCCTCCCCCCCCCCCGCCCATACCTCCCTCTTCACTTAAATCTTATCTTTGTGCATAGAACGATTTTGGTTTGACGTAGCGGTGATAACTCGTAAACAGCGTGGACTGGAAAGGCAGCAGTTTGATTGGTTAAGCGAATGGGCACGAACGCATGCAGCTTTGACTAGTTTTGCGAAAAGGTATGCATGTTCGATTTGTTGTCGCACTAATGTTTAGAAATCAATCATTTAGAAATCATTTTTTCTCATATCAGGGTCATTTTTAAAGGGCAAACTCTCAACTAATGATGCAACAAAATCTTAGCCGGCGTCGCAGACGTAGTATAACGTCGGTACAGGGGTTAAATTTCGTCTGCAACGCAGGCTACAAGATCTAAACACTCACAGATTGAAACCTTTTTAACAGTCGAACCAAAAATGGCTCTATTTTGAAGAACGCTTATGATGGGCCTCAGGTATTTATGGGGCCGATGGTAGCCAAAAGTTAAGCAATTCCCTTGTATGACAGAAATCTCCTAGAATGATATGTATCTGCCCTTCTATTTGTGTCTGTCTCAACTGCTACATAAATGTGACACCTACACTGAACGGTACCCACCCTGTTAAAGATTGACGTCACTTTTGCGTTCAAGTGGAAAACAAATTTTAGCAATCAATGAAGACGGATGTTTTTTGTGCCGAATGACTATTGATTGGTAAAATAAAACAAGTTCTAGTTTTTACCGGATCAAAATTTGTCAAATGAATTTAAATTTCCAGTTTCAAGTTTCAGCGTGTTTTGTACGTACGACGTGAAAACTTTTGGACGGAAAGGCACGACTTTTTGCTTTCCAAATTCCCGTCGCTTTGCAAACCCATCATGGTCCGTTAAATTATTCGATACGGACTGGCTACAGGTGATACTGAAAATTTCTCACGATTTTCTGCCTCTTGGGAATGGTTTTAGTTCAACAATACGGTACGAGAATTCTGAAGGTGCGAATCAAAGGCGGGAGAAGATGACAAATTTAAAGTATGCACCCTTAGCCCCGACAACATTGGACAATTTAATAGACCATGGTGGGTTTGCAAAGCGACGCGAATTTGAGAAGCAAACGTAGGCGACTTTTCCTCCAGAATTCTTTAAACAGTACGTACAAATCACACTGAACCTTGGTAAGGACCTTCCAAATACCCTGTTCTAACTTCTGATTCAAATGAAAAGAACACAAATTAAATCGCTAAATTTCAGGTAAGTTGAAAAACTGTAATTTGCTTGATTCTCGTTACCCCATCTTCATCGATAGCTCAGAATTGATGCGAGTCTCTGCTCTTTTCGACAATTGTGTAAAAGTTTTAAGTGACATTGTATAAAATTTCAAAGGGAAAAAGGGCTCTGGAAAATATCTTATAACGCAAATTAAGTTTGATCGCAATACAATTTAGTTTTTTCTATTCTAGGATATTTTCATCAGATTCTGAAAAATCTCCTGTTCAAAAATACGATATAAAAAAGGGTACTCTCGCTTCCTGAAGGGTCGACGTCAGCTTCATGGCATCAACAAGCTCTTCTGAAGACAGGCAGAGCACTCGGCTGGTAACTTTGAGCGCACAGCTTAGATCGGCAGCGACACATTGGCATTCATTCATGTTTATCAGTTCGTTGAGTGTTAGCCCCATTCACCACCTGGTTTCCGACGGCTTACCATTCAAAAAAAGCATGTGACTCTGAGTATCGAAGTCCTCCGGAAACGAAAAAGAATGTAGGCTTGCCGTTATACTGTTGGATCATTTCCATTCAGGTTAACCCTAGAAGAAAGATTAAAGGGTTTAGTAATTTAGGAAGAGATACCAAACATATTGCACAGACTAAGTTTACAAAATGTTGGAGATCAATTAACCCCACTCAGTCCGTGGAGGAGACCATGTAAATGTTAATACTCACAGTTACTAATATTAACTGCACGCCCACGCCACCAAACTTTTTAATCACCCAACCACAATTTACCCGACTAAAAAAAGTTTATGTTCCCAAGGTAACCACAGCAATGACAGGCATATTTAGTGGTCCTCAAGGAAAACACATTCGGACGTCCAACATACCCTCTAATACTCAGGTATTTAACCATCAGAGGCAAAATCAGAAAGGCGGTCGTTGAAGACCAAAAGGAGCCAGGTCTCAACAATTAATAGGATCAAAATCTGGTGTGAAAGCACGATGCAAGCCTAGATCTTAAGCTAATTTAGAGTGATGGTGCAACGCAAGCACGGGCATGATAAAACTGTGAGCATTAAAGTGAACACAAGAAAAGATACCACTGTATTTCATCTCCTTGTGGTTGCTTGCACTTACGCTTGCAACGTTTCATGGCAACGTTTCTTTTGAGTTGTATGCTTTTTTCAACACTGTAAGAATTTATAGTCATGCAAATAAAGCTAATTGTTGTTGTTGTTGTTGTTGTTGGTAACGAGTGTATTGACTGGGATATCGCAATATAAGCACAAGGACAAGCAAACAGCCTCAGTTATGTTGAAGTCTCGCCATGCAATTATGACAAATGCTGAAACTTAACAAACAGCCTCTAAAAATCAGACAATTTACAAAGTTTGTTTGGTGAGGGGGCGGGAGGGGGCCCCAGCTTTTAAAAATAATGAACCTTATGAGCGATCTAGGAAACATTCCGACATTCTTTACCTTTGCACAATCTCATTGTAACTGATTATATTCGGTGGTTAACTGATTATTTATTGGGGGATGTCATCATGGGCTTAGTTTCTCGTACGCTTATACAACATAACTTTGCGCTTATGCTGGCGTAACTTAAACTTGCATCATCATACGAGTAAATTAGTCTTAAATGATAGGATAATACTTACGTCTCTTCTGGGGTCTTGCCATTCGCACCTGGAAAAGAAAAATAAACCACGCACAGAGTTTTGGGTTGGTTTTAAATGAGGCAGCAGCGTTTAAATGAAACATGACAAAGAGTCTAGCTGTACTAAAGAATAAAATGGTGTTAAGTGGCCATCCATCCCTAGGCTGACACTTACTACACTGAGGTGTTTATTTTGACTATTTTAGATTTTGCCGTTCAATGATTGAAAAAGTGATTTGAAAAAATAAAATAAAATAAAATGTAAAAAACGTCGTACCAAGAAAGTTTCGTTACCAGCCTAGTTGTAAGACTGTAGAATAACTCAGATACTTTTGACAATGTTACCAATCTATGATCGTACACAATTTTGCCTCATTTTATTAGTATAGCTTATATAATTTGTCCATAACAATCCCGTCGGGGGTTGTGTTAAATGAAAGCCAAGAAACTATTGCCACATCTGTTTCCATTCACATCCACATGTTTCATTCAAAATGGCTTGACCACCTGCTACTTATGACGTCATATCTCGTAACCATGGCAACCGATTCTCACCAAACTTGTGTCAAAATGTGTCTTATGGATATGCGCACAGCTACTGAAAACGGTAGGTCTAGATAATAACTCATCTTAGAAAAATTCCAGGAAAACGTTATCAGGGGGAGGTGGCATTCATCACCCCCTTGTACGCCCGAGGGTTGACAGAAAAAGTGCTAATTTTTGACATCGTGTTGCATCGCTAACACGTAGTTTACTCCGAGGCTTCGTGCACTGAGAAAAGGAACGGCGGTACACTTACAATTGGCCTTCGTAACTCCATTCCCTTCTCTGTTGCGGCAGAGAGTCTGGTAACAGGAAAATATCAAACCACGCTCTTTTCGAAAGCAGCAAAAGCAATCTATGGCGATGTATACGAGAATAATGACGCCAAGACTAATGCTTGCAATGTCGCCAGCTCCAAGGCCATCTTTAGAATCTGTTTCTTCTGGTCCTACAGTATATAACAATAACAAGAAGCTGATCATAACTAATTCTCAAACCAATAAATCAGTTTTCTAGGTAGCCACCTTTTAACCAAAACAAAAGTAATCACATTTGTTATACCATCGTACGGCCCCGCTGATGCAGTTCTATAAAACACTCATTGGCGAGTTGACGCGTGTAGGGCCGGACGGGCTGACGCGCGCCGGTCCGGAATAAAGCCCTCCGGCACTGCACACGTCATCTGTTTTTTAGCGCGCGGAGATAATTAAAATTTCATTGAGTATTTACAAGCATCTGTCTTTTTTTAAATTTCTAGCATAATATCATGGGTGACAAATTACTCCTTAATTTTGGCGCGAAATTTCAGCGTTAATTTATAATTTCACATGTGAAATTACAAAATTACCATGGCAACGGGTCTATAGCTCAGCGCCAAGATGGCGTTGAGGTTAATGATGAAGATGTTTTGTGCAGAACTACAGCAATTCTGGAAATATTCATTGAGGACACAATTGGTAATCTGTAAATTTTGACTTTTAATTGACTGAACTTCTCAGAAATCACCTGCGAGTTAAAAAGAAGAGATTATTTTTGATAGTGTGACAGCGAAAATTTTTGAACGGCGAGCCAGTTGCAGCGATCGAGTGATTGACAGCGAACTCAGAGAAGTAATTCAGTGGATTTGGGCACTTCTTTGAATGGAATAAAGGTCAGTTTTTAAATACAAATTTGCTTCCGAAGTTTACTTTCGTTAAAACAAGTTTGCTGTGCGTATTTTGAATGTATTTGTGAAGCCTTCTGAGCGTTGCTCGATGGAGCAACGTAGTGCACGATTCAGTGAATTTGCCGGATAAAAGTAAACGCGGATAACCTTTGCCAAGCGAATTGCTTTGGTACTTTTCAAGTAAAAATTCCGAGTCTGGTGTATTTTGCTGTCGGTTACAAAAAACACGAAATCGTCAAGCGTGGTAAAAACTTGTCACAAGATTTTTTCATTATTTCAATCAGAAAAATGTGAACTCTAGCCGTTAAACCGTGTCAATGCTCAAGGAGTTCTCGATGCGACAAACAAGTCAAAGCCCCACGATTGTGAGTGTAATTTGTCACCCATGATATTAATAGGTAATCAAATGGTATACTCGTGAAATTAGGAAATAATTTCACTTGTGTTTTGTCACAATTTTAATAATTTTGACAAAACGCGCGTGAAATTATTCCCTAATTTCACTCGTCACCATTTGATTACACATACATATTTAATAATGGTGGTATGATTAAATACTTATTGGCTGAGTTAGGTTGGGCCAGACGGGAATATTTTTGGCATTCAGTTAGGCGCACGGACCTCGAGTACGCCATGATCTAAAGCTAAACATTTTTCTCTCCTGCGCTATCATAAAGTCAATAAGTGCATGGTAGCCAATCAAAACAGGCGCAAGTTACGTAACAAACCAGTCAGTATTTGAAACCGGCAAAACTTGCAAACGATGTGAGTGTGCTGGTCTACGGGTGATGACGCAGCCAATGCAAACAAACGAGGGAGAACACAGAGTAGGCTATTTTGCTATTGAACGATATTTATAAAACCGCATATGGCGTAGTGGTTCATCTTGCAAATGGAGACCGGTATGGGAATGAACATGAGATACAGCAGTAGTTTTATTCAAAATTACAGAAATAGCTTTTATTTTTAAGTTTCCTTCAAAATTGCAAACCTTTACCTTTTACTGGTAATATCTCAACAACAACCACGTAGCTGTCGGATCCAGCAGAGTTGGAAGCTTCGCATTCATATTCTCCCTCATCGTCTCTGGTGGCATTCTCTTGTAAGAAATCCGTATTATTTGTTCGCTTCTGAACGATTTGCCCGTTTTTTCTCCAAATTATAAGGGGAGTAGGGAAGCCTTCTGCCTTACATGGCAAGTAAAGCACGTTTCCTTCGTGTCCACTGAACTTATCTCTCTTTGGTGAGGTAATAGTAGGTCGCACTGCAAATAAGAATTAAAAATTAAAGTGAAGCCAGCTTTTTTGGTTATGAAAACATCCGTTCCTACTCTCCTTATTAGGGAGGGTAAGAGGCCTCGTACCCTCCGTCCATATAAAAAAAGAGTTATTTTGTGTATACGTCGGATGATGCTGTGCTCTTAAGAAGAATGCAGAGGTTTTTCAACCTTCGATAGTACTGTAGCGCAAACTTTGGATGATCGTCATCCGTTTTTTTTTTTATCCTGAGGCTTTAAGCAATACGATTTACAGCAGTCAATTGTTAAGAAAAATCACCTGCACTTGTTCTTGACATAACTTAACACTCGGAAGAACACGGGGGGCCGTGACTTGGACACCACCCCTCTCTGTTAAGTTTTTTGTAACAAGATCGAATATTTATCAGAGTTTGCCGTTTTAATAGCTGTATTTTCTTGGTGAGTATCGTTTGCTATGGTTACAAGATAAGGCGTCATAAGTAGCATGAGGATACGATATTTTTGAATTAAAAATACGTGATTTTCACCTTTTAGTTTTTTTTTTAAGTGAAATGCAAGTGTTCACTTAGATGATATGCTACATGCTAGCACAAGTTCCATCGCTTTGTGATAAGCTTTAGTTCTGAGCAAAAATCCAAGACATCTTGGCCACATTTTAAATGTCACTGAAGGCCCAACCCAAGCAGCACCACAATCCATAATACTTGCATCACCTGGTAGCTCAATGAGAGGAAAATCTTTTCGTAATATTGTAACACCACAAAAACACAAGGGGCTCCATTCATCACCATCCCTCTTCCCCCCAATGGTTGATATAACAATAGACTTGACGTTCGCGGGTGTAAATATGTTTTTGGCCCGATAAACTTAGGCTCATTTTAGCCCGAGCGGCAGGTGAGGGTTAAAATGAGCTCTGAGAAGGGCCAAAAACATATTTACGCCCAATAACATTAACTCTTTTACTATTATAATCATTTCAGAGGGTACTGAGAAAGAAACTGTTAGCGGCATATGAATAGTAAATGATGAGTTGACTTAACCGACACGGCGTTTAATTTTATTGCAAATGTTTACAAAACAAACACGGCAGAATGCAACCCGGAAAATATTTTAAACACTAGTTTCGCCCAATTCTGCACCAAAATGTTTGAAAGAAAAATTATACAAAGCTCAGTAGAACCAGCAGAAAATAAGTTAATTGGCAGTGTTGATGTTAATTGTACAATTTGTGAATTGGCAGTTTAGCATAATTGCCTGAACGGACGAGCGAGTTTCGCTTGTCGACGACAAACAGACGGTAACTTCTCCGCATTGCATGGAGCTACTACAGGCATTATTTTCACTTACACCCTTTTCAAGCTTGTTTAAATGATCTTTATCCAACTGGGAAGACTAAGAAATTGGTTGTTCATTGGCCATTTTCTTTTAACACAAAAGCTCCAAAGAAGCGAGCGAGGTAAACAGAACTAACGGAGAAAACAGCGCGAAAATTTGAATGGTGTCCAGTTTTCTGATTGGTTGGTATTTTTGCGCTTCTGATTGGTGATCTGAGCGGTCTAAAATATATTTTAGCCCGCTGATTTTCCTATTTTAGCCCACAAAAGACGCCATAATGCCAATGTAATGATTATTCCTCGCAAAGCGAGGCTTATAAATTTGTCGCGTGGGGATCGCGCGAGGATCGCTTAGGGCAGTCAAATCTCGATCTGCCTATATATATATATATATTTATTATTCAACAAATTGTCACTATGCCCATATATGGTAAGGAAGCCCTCAATATCTGTCATCCTACATGACAGATATCCTGCGATATACGTAAATGACCATATTTGGAAGTGCACTGCAGATTTTCTTTCATTACTTGTTTGGTGGCCATTTTGAAAAGCGAGGCAGTTTTAGTAGTGTTCTCCGCAAATTTTAACTCCCTGAAAGAAACTTTCCACGATTAAATGCTCTCAAAAAGCCAACAAGTATTTGCTTCAGCTCACAAAGATATCCAGAGGTTGACTTGGAATTTTCATAGTGAGAACTCAACCCAGAAAATGCTATTGCGAACTAAGCAGCAGACTTGCTCACGGAAAGTTGTAAAGTTGAAAAGATTTTAATTCACAGGAAGAGGACTTATTCTCGGTAAGGTAGCAATATTTTTTTTTTTACTTTGTCTTGTTATTTCCAGACATGAGTTTGTAAATAAGTCTTTTTAAGTGAACGGTAGTAAACTTCGATTTCTTGAAGTTCTGTTTTGATTTTCATTATGTGTTGCTAGCTTTTAGCGTTTTCATCATAGAACCATAGTTTTTCTCGTTCTGAAAATGGTAGTCGATGAGAATTTGTTGAATAATAAAACAATTATCCTGCTCAATCTTGCGGAATATCCCCTGATTTAGCCAACTCGGCCTACGGCCTCGTCGGCTAAGTATCAGGTGATATTCGTGAGCCTTTTTTGAGCAAGAAAGTTTCGAGAGGTATTGGAGTGCTATCTAAAATTAGATATTATGTAAATAGAAACATATTACATCAATTATATTATTCAATTATCTACCCCTTCCTCACCTATGGTTTATTAATTTGGGGCAATACTTATAGTACTACTCTTAAACCCTTAATAACTCTTCAAAAGAGAGCTATACGTACTATAACTTTTTCAAAACCGGATGAACACTCTGAGCCTCTTTTTAAGGAATTAGAGATCCTTAAATTAACTGATCTTGTTACCCTTCACAATGCACTCTTCATGTATCACTATTACTATAATCTTCTTCCATCTTCCTTTGAAAATTTCTTTCAAACAGTAGCATCTGTACACTCATACAATACTAGGCTTGCTTCTAAATCGACCTATTACATCAATACCATCAAAACAAACTATGGTAAATTCAACATTCGCTTTGCAGCTGTAAAAGTTTGGAATCACCTTGATGAAAGCATTAAATACCTCCCCCTTAAAACGTTTAAAAACAAAGTCAAGCTAAACATCTTACAGTCTTACTGTTCATGAGTTTTCAACTGGTAGTTGTTTATTTGTTTTATTTATTTATTTATTTATTTATTTTTACTTATTTATTTTCTTTATTTTCTTCTTTTCGTCTTTTTTTAATTGACTAATTAATTGCTTTCACCAAGCTTTAGTGCCAACCTACCTCTGTACTTAAACATCACTTAGTTTTACTCAGCTCGATTAGCTTTTTAGTTATCCTGAGTAAACATTACCTATTTTTGTATTAATATATTATATTGTAAAGTTTAACTTTTTTTCCTTTTTCTATTCGGTAATAAAGCTTGTTGTTGTATATTCCGCGCGATTTCGCAGGATAATTGTTAAATATATTTCGAAGGTGTCCGCACAGTTGCCTAGCAACAAAACCAAATCGCGACCGCTGACAGTTGCGCACCCTCATGTTTCTTCGCTGCGTACATTTGTGTGCTTGCTTCATCGTCTGTGAACAACTTACTGGACTAATTTCTGATGCAAATGAAGGACTCGAGCAAAGACGGCAACGCCTGATTTAGCAAGTGGCTGGAAATCCATTCCGGGGGAGATCTACCACTGAAACTCAGCGTGAACGCTGACTTGACGACGAAGGCGAAAGAGTCGACAACAAGAAAGCACGGGTAGAGAACATCGTTTACCGGTAATGATAGCCTAGCGAAGACTGAAACCGTCAGCAGGACACAAACAGGAGACTGGAATATCACAGGCGAGAAATCTTAGGACATAGACAACGTAGTTTAAATTTAGCTTAATAGCACAGCGCTACTACAAAACGAAATTCCCCCAACAACGCGAGAATCCATACAAGGTCTTCGAAATTATAATTCAGTCACACCGACTAAATAATGAGAATGAAAAACTCTTCGAGAAAATGTGTGTTGAAACCGATCAGGACCGGCGACACCGACTAGAAGTGCTTCGACAAAATGATTTTGTTAGAAGCAACGAGAGGCGACAAAAATACACGATCATCAAAATACTTTGGCTAGAATACCTTTCCAACGGATGGTAACTAAACAGATTGGCTCAAAATCATTTCCTCTCTCTACCATTATCTTTACTCTTTAATTGTACCAGTAATTATCATGATATAATTATTTTTCCATTAGTATGATCAAAACCACAGATTACACAAGAGAAATTAAATTATTTCCTAAAATAGCTTTCAGTTCCCCAAACAGTGCATATTTGTGTATGAGCAGTAAAAAGAATTTAAATTTTAAGTTTAGGACGTTCCCCAAAAAACATTTCAAGGAAATAATTCATATTGGATCAGTAACAATTTATAAGAGTTTATGTTTTCCGTTTGGGATATTGGCCCTGTTAAAAAAAAAATAATATTCAGATGGATTGGCAAAACCATTTCCAAATATTTCTACTATTCCTTCTTCCAGTACCCTACCTTTTGAATTTCACCTAAATAACGTGAGTGTGAACTTTGTCCACAATGCCCTCGGATCTTTGAAAGCGAACAAAGCTGTCGGACTTGATAAACTAAGTGCCCGCTTGTTAAAGGATGCCTCTGATGTCATCGCTCCACTCCTAGCTAGTTTGATTAACAAATCCTTCGCCGATGGAGTATTTCCTGAGGTATGGAAGTCAGCAAAAGTCGCTGCATTATTCAAAGGCGGAGATAAGACACTGAAGGATAATTATCGACCGGTATCAATCTTACCAACCATCAGTAAGATTGTTGAGAGATCAGCGCATGTTCAGTTATGTTCCTACTTAGAAGAGAACAAGCTGTTATCACAATCACAGTTTGGTTTCCGCCAAAAGCGCTCAACATCTACCGCCTTAATCACCTTCACAGATCAAATCCTGGAGAGTATGGACAAAGGCGTGACGGGAGCAGTGTTCCTGGATTTACGCAAGGCTTTTGACACTGTTGACCACTTGCTCCTTATTAACAAGCTTAAGGGTCTAGGAGTAGCAGGAAAAAGTCTGGCATGGTTCCGCTCATATCTCTCTAGTCGAACTCAGCAAACGATGTGTGAAAATGAACTGTCTCCCCCAGCTAAAATCACCGTGGGGGTACCGCAGGGTAGTATTCTCGGTCCGTTGTTATTCTTAGTGTATATAAATGGCATTCAATCTGTACTAAAACACTCAAGGATGACTATGTTTGCTGATGACATGGCATTTTACTGTCATGAGAATTCGCCAACTGATTTGCAATTAAAGCTAAATGCAGACCTGGCAGCGATTACATCCTGGCTACACGACAATAAGTTGACATTAAATGTTGCAAAGTCGAAGTTTATGATCATCGGTAGCCGTGCGAAACTGAGTCAATTTAATGATATAGCTCTTGACGCTAATAACGATCGGCTGGAGAACGTTACGGAATTCAAATACCTTGGCGTGACCATAAATCAGTACCTAACCTGGCACGATCATATTGACCAAATACAAAGCAAAGTTGCGAAGAGGTTAGGCGTTTTAAAGAGAATTAAGCATCTGCTCCCTGTTTATGCAAGAAAGATCTATGTCACAACAATGGTCATCCCAATACTTGAATATGCAAGTATCGTATGGGGCGACAAAAACAACAAAGTTTTAATGGATTCTATTCAAGTTCTCCAAAATAGAGCAGCCAAGATGGTCCTGGATAGGGCGCCACATTCGTCTTCAACTGAAGCACTTGTAGATCTGAATTGGGTGAATCTTACAACGAGAAGACAAATGAAACGCTGCCTTTATATGTACAGTTTAATAAACTCGGACAATAGAAACAACATGATCATCCGAGGTTCGGACCATCACAGTCACAACGCTCGGTCAAAGGACACTGTTCGAATCATAAAATCAGATACTAACTGGGGACTGCTTAGATCCCTAAATAGTGCCTTACTTGACTGGAATGCCCTGCCTATGGCGATGAGAAACCTATCTTATAATGCTTTTAGAATATCGTTACATAATAGGTTTAAATTTTAAAATAGCTTTCCATTTTCTTCTACTTTTAAGTAGAACTTAGGTGTTTAATCCCTCTTAATTTTCTAATATTTAAATTAGCATTTTAGTATTTTAGTTAATTTTATCTTGTTATATTTTCACAGTGCCCTATTGAAAACCACCTTGTGTGATATAGGCCATCTGTATAAAGAATTGTATTATTATTATTATTATTAGAAAGGACAAGTTCTGTTCACAATTTGGATAGAAAATATGCACTTACAAGTATTGCTCTGCTCCTAGCAATTACCACTTAATGTTTAGTAGAAATAGGTACATTCATGTATGTATTTGATGTGAAACAAAAATTACTGCTTAACATTAATTATTGATAAATTTCAAGCTACATATATAGTGACCAGCATCACAGCTCTCTTTGCAATGCACAAGCAAGCACCAAGATCATGGGAATTGAAATCCTGATCACTTTCAACATGAGTTGTCTATGTGAAAGTTTACTTACTTCTGAAGGTTTCACATGCTATAATCTACATTCCCCCGTTCCCTTAATTAAATACTCTTGCTTTCCGTACCAATTGACCCTTTAAGCCCCAATGTAAACGTACAAATTCTCCATGCTGGTTTTTATACAGTTCTTGTAGTACCAGTGCAGTCAGAACTTGTTTCTACTGACATTAACACTATTCATGTTTGGTGATCAATTCCTTAATTCTGATGACCTAATTAATTAAGCATTGCTATTGTAGGGAGGCGCTGGTCACTGGGGCTTCAAGGGTTAATGTACATGTATTATATTATTATTATTATCTAATCCAATTTTTTTAGCATGTTGGGGGAATGAATAAACATGTTACCACACCAATATGAAACTCTGTGCTTTGCTTGCCATTATTCTGTATGTCTCATTTCAATTTCTGGGTAAAAACGAATTAATTTTTTATCCCAGCTGGGGGGGGGGGGGGGGGCAGCTGAACGTATTGTCGTATCCAGTCGCATACAGCAGTTAGCTCAAATTAACCTGCAAACTCGTACCAAGTTCCTATGCATTAGACTTTAAGATGACAGAGGATTGGATGCAAGTTACATGGAAGCGACTGGGAACCAGAATGTTGACACAATTCGGGACCGTTGTGGCCACCCATCCACACCTCCAGTTAAACCGAAATTCTATCCCCTCCCTACCCCCATCGCTCAATTTTGTGGTGCACCTTTTCCCGAGCTTCGCGAGGTTATGCGAATCACGTATTTCTAGTAATAGTTCGTACAGGAGAATGGGAGTCGCAAAAATGAGGCCATATTGGAGTTTGGTGTGTTTGCAGTAGGCTAAGAGCGAAGCGAGCAGAAGTGACCCCGTTACGACGACCACCATGCCTCCGCCTTAAAAAACTAAAACGTTCCAATTAGAATCTAACAGAGGGGCTTTGACACGTAGTTTAGCATTAAGGAGGGAGACTCTTAACTACCATGTTGTTGCTATGGGAAGTTCCTAACCATCACATCTTGGACACCCCAACTTCCACAAATAAGCTGCTTGGCCACACCCATATTGTCAAATATGGTCACAACCACATTTGGCAGGTCACGTAACCTGAACAGAAAAAAAGCCTAAAACTCAAACGGCATGCAGTTTTGGTTATTCAAAACAGTGGAAATTTTTAACGACATTCAAGATGCAAAACGTGACGTATCGATTTCTTGAAATTCGCATTGTTATAGAATTTATGACGTCATAAGTACGAATATTTATACATTTTGTGCTGTAGTTTTTCTTTTCTTTGTACTAACAGTAATTGCTTGCGTCAGATTATCAGGAAGGCTGAGTCATCTCCGATTCGCGAAAAATTCGGAACTTTACTTCCTTTCCTTCGAGTTTTAGGGAGTTTTCTTTTTTAATGCGCGGTTGGGGACTGGCACTAGGTACACACGCACAATGTCGATTTTTAACATTCAGATGTGCATCCTCATGCATTTCACCAATCTAGCGGCACAAAACTCTGCAAAACAACGTATGAAAAAATACCATCCACGAAAATCCCTTAGCAACAACGCCAGATCTGTAGTTAAGAGTCTCCCTCCTTAAGTTGAAATAGTTATATTGCACTCGAAGACAACCCAAAAATAACAGTGCACCTTAGTTTCAAATTACTGCCCCCCCCCCCCCCGACTTGTTTTTTGAAGCTATAGGTAAATGTCTTTTGCCGTGGATGAACAGGGCATGGATTGCAACTTGAAAACAGTAGGCCTGATTTTTTTGGAATTATTCTGTCGTGGCCTGAAAAAATCAGACTTTTTATGAAGAATATGAACCGATTACATTATTACATTCGATGCTGTATATTGGGATTACTACTGCAATTCAAAGCCCTGCAATCCACTAGGTACCGAATGGACCTGGTTGGCCGGAATGAACAAAAAGGGAAAAATTAAAGCCACTGAAGAAGGTATGATTTTTTGATCATAACTAGATATCACGATTTCCGCCTGCAGGTTCCCTGAAATTTTCTTCAGTCATTATATTACATCAGAATATTCAATTAAGGGTAATGTACAAGGCGTTCATAAGAAAAATGATGTTCTGGATCGTGGCTGAAATGAAATTATTAATTCCTAAACTCAGTATTTGTTGTATTTGTGACTTTTCCAGTAAAAAAAAATCACTTTCCATACTTAATCGAAATCATTCAGATAATAGCAAAATGAACTCACAATATCGAGTTTTGGCTCACAAGTAACAGCTCGTTTTCAAAAAAATATTTGTTATTATATAGATAGTCTGAAATACCTGCTTTTAGGCATAAAATAACCTATCGTTTCATTTTGTGAAAAACACAGTTAAGGACTTTCTACGCTGTAGCCCTTAAACCCCAATTAACCTTCACCTTTAATTTGTATCACTTTTGTGTCTCTAGTAACGTTAGAGCTCAACCGTGTTTTATGTTATATGCGTCTAGGTCCTTTCGCCAATAGAGCAAACCTCACTGATTTGAATGGTACCCTGGAAATTAACGATGTGAGAGCTAGCGACGCAACGACTTATAAATGCACTGGGAGGAGAATAAACTTCACATCTCCAGAAACGTACATCGTGACTTTGAAAGTTGATATAAGTGGTATGTACATTTTTCTGTTTAGCAGATTTATGTAATTTATGTAATCGAATGTAATCTTTTAATAACCTTTGATAATGCGGGACAGGGAATCTTGACATTTTCACCAACTCGTACTTTGAACGTCCTCTGCGTCAGGATTTCATTCATTAGTTGGCTTTGGTATGTTTTGCTGGGATCTGGATTTTTTATAAGGGACAGATAACAAGAATAAAAGACAGGAAAAACCTAGTGAAATTAAAGTTACCGCCCTTTGATACAAAACAGAGAATGCCCTGCACTTGTCCAATTGGCAAACTTTTATGGGAAAAAATATTTCTCCCTGATAAACGAATGGAGCTGTAGCTGGACGATAACACGTTTATATCTAGTCTGGATAAAAAACCATTCTTTATAAAGGATTCAAACCACAAATCTCTCTAAGCGCAAGTATATCGATAAGCAAGAATTAATTATAAAAGTTAACATAACTAACTCGCTTTATAACAAAACGAAGTTCACCGATAATAAATAAGCCAATAAGTTTTCAGACAGTCGTTAAATTTTTTGGGTTTTTGATTTGTTTTGTTCTGTTTGTTTGTTTGTTTTTGTTTGTTTCCAATGAAATAACATTTGAAATAACATTTGGCGAGACTACAGGCTGTTCCGACATACTGAATCTTTGTCTAAAATTGTTTCATACCTTGCACGCCAATCCTTACTGAGGCACCGAGCGATTCTTTGAAGGGGCCAAAGTACATGCTACACCCATATGACCTTCTATCGGATTCTGTGACATTTTCTATCTCCACTGACATCATAGAGGTATTGCTGGTCCTATTAGCCCACGTCTTGGCGTGGACCCTTCCGCGGTACCCCGGTACCTCCTGACCAAGTTTTGGGTTTACGATGAGTGTTTCGTTCCTCGTCAGAGTTAGTAGAGTTAGATAGATTCCTCCTCGCTCCCAGATACCAACAGTGATCCCATCGTAGACGGATTTGTCCTCCTCCCCAACACGAAACTCACACTGAAAAGGAGCATTTGCACCTGGTGCTGCTGACAGGGGTGGTGAAGGTGCAGCGGTGATCGCAGACTTGGCACTCTCCGCTGATTTATAGAGGACAGAGAAAAGTAATTTGGGGGGTTCTTGACCTAACATGCGAGTTAGGCTAGTCACTTTGTTTGTTTGTTTTCTTAAATGTCGTTTTCAGCTATTGGCCTTGCTGAAAAAAAAACTACAGACGTGGGAAAAGAGTATAAGCTATAAATGATGCAATATGATGCCCCTCAATGCAAAACTACATTGAAGTATCAAAACTGAAAAATAATAATATTAATTAAAAACTGGGGCGAATTAGGAATACCCCATTAAGCCCAATGGTCAAAATTGTCACGTGCACCCTCATTTTTAATTGAACCCTGTCCTTTGACGACTGACAGCAAACGAACTCCACATTTAAAGGGGCATAGTCACGCTGTTTTAGTTCACTTTAAAAATCAAAAATGTGTCCTCACATCAATGAACACCCACAAATAATGGTCTAGTTTTGTTAATAAAGACTATATTACTTCACTGAAACTTCTTTTTTCGTCTGTTACCATGGATCGCACGGATGGAAATGGATTGCAACTTGAAAAAATTAGGCTAAACTTTTCAAAATCTTTAAGTGTGTTGACATTAAATCGATATTAAATAGTCATGGTTTGTTTTCTCTTAATGAAATTAAGTTAGTATGTTCCTTTAAATGTTCAAACATGATGTTGGACATGGATAAAGTTAGCTACCGATAATTTTTAATTAGTAAGTTTTGACCAAAAATCTGCGAAATACTCGTGACTATGCCCCTTTAACCCTATTCTGACTTTAACGAATTATAACTTTTAAACGGCTAGACAAATAGTCACCAAATCTCGTGACTTTTCCTAACATATGACAGAGAAAATTTTCCTGTGTCAATGACATGTCTATAATGATTGAAGTTTCCATAGCAACCGTCTTCTCAAAAGTGTATTTTGACTATTTTCTGTCTTTTTTCAGTTTTTTTTTCAGGTTTCCCCCCCTTCGTTTGTAAGAAGAAGGTAATTTTTTTTTACTTTTGTGTGCTTGTTTTGACTAAGTATGTTTCTTAGAACAAAATCATCTATTTTTTGGTGACGTCATTGTCAGCTGTATGACTACAGGTTTAGGATTCAAGATGGCGGCCTCAAATTCAAAATGGCTGTTTGCTTTATTAATTAGTTAAATCTGTCCGTGAGCCAGTTACCTTCAACCTTAAGACTGAGAAAATCAGATTGTGAGTCTTTCAAGGCTCCAAATTCTAAACGCAGTCCATATTCCATCTGGTCCTGGGCACTAACGTGAGAGATTTGGAAAGCCACAGAAGACTTGGACAAGTCTCCTTTCCATTGCACACGGCCAGCGAGGTGCGGTGATTCATCCTTAAGGCCTGGGTTTGAAATAATCCAACCGTTCCTTGTTACTGAAAGAAGGTACGAGGCGACATAACCATTCTTCCAAATTCCAAACACTACTCCTCGGAAATCAGGGTGTGATATTAAGTCTTTTTTGATTGTCCACTGGAAAAATGCATCAGATCCTTGAAAAACTCTTACGGGGTTTGAAGATACCCTAAATATCTCAGCTCCCCAAACTGTGCAGCAATAGAAAGTAATAGAAGTGTTAAAGTAAGCCAAGGCATTTAATTGGGAGTTACAAACATAGATTCAATTCTTTAAATTAAGCTGCGAAATGAGAAGAACAAAAGCTATGTTCAGTTTGTCAAGAGCAAGTGACTATAAGGAGAAAAGGGCAGTTTACACGTGGAATGTAGTATATATGGGTGGGTTATAGCGGATAAAAAATTCTTTCATATAGGCAGCCGGGGCACTGTTTTAAGCATAACAATATATTAGACAATGAAAACAAAAACGTCTTAGAAGATAAGCAAAGAATGGTCAGATAGTATTTAAAGCGATGACGATTACTTTATCAATTACCTGACTCGTAGTGACTCGTTTTTGGATTCTTTTGTTATGTGCGTTGTGCTCAGTTTACGTAAAAATAGTCCCTTTTTGGTTTTAAATGTAAGAGCCCCGCCACTCCTATGTTACGGTAAATGTCTGATATAATTCAACTATTGACACTGAAAGCAGCAGTTGATCGTGGATAGGTTCTTGTTTCAAAGCTAAGTGAAACACTCAATGGAAACCGAAAACGGCATATATATGCAAACAGAAGCTTCTGTTGAATCAGCTGTCTCTTATAGAACATTAACAGCCATATGCTACTAAGAACACAAATCACTTCGATCACTTTACCCACAGTCATCAAACGTTTCAGCTGTGACAGTTGCTAAATATTTTTGCAGAAAACATTATTAACACCCAGCTTTTTAGACATTGTTTTCATTAAATACAACACTTGTAACTATAACATTTCAACTAAAAGTGTTAAGCATGCCTTTCCAAATGAAAATTAATAAATGACAAAAAAAAAAAAAAATAAATCCCAATGCTGATATCTGAAGTAAAGACAAGTTGCAGAGTTTTATCTCAGAAATGTAAGTGCAACCTTATATACGAAGCTGTTATTTTAATTTAATGACCGACTTTCGAGAATACAAAAGACTAAGAAAGAACCACCTCAAAAAGCGTAACACACAACATCAAAGAAGATTAATAAACAGCAGCTTTGGTCTCCGTTAAGCTGTAGCCGTTTCGACAGATCTATACTCAAAGCTTAGAACGAGACCACAATTTTTTTTCGGATACTCTACTTAGACGGTTCTCAATCTGTTCACCGTGTTGTTTAACATGCAATGACGCAAAAAAAAAAAAAAAAAAACGTTTTAGTGCCACAGTTTATAACGTGTTAACACCAGTGTCTGACATTTATTGCTGTAACGCGAGGAAAGGAAGAGAAGGGTAAATATTACTTTAATTTGAAAGCTGTTTGCCTTGCCCTATTGAGTGTTGCTAAATCAAGAATACCGGATGTAGAAGCTTTGACCCTTATTGCTTACTCATATGTTCTGTTTTATAGTCTTTCAGTTAAATTTCCTTTGGATAAATGGATGTCCTAAACATATCTCCACTGGATTTGCAAAAAGAGTTACTAAACTTACAAGAAGGAGCCTGAAAGCGATTACGATAAATCAACCTACTCGGTAAATTGATACAATCCGATAACTCTTAGTCGAAGATTCTTTTCAGTACTTTCCCGGCCGTTTGTCGATGTTTGATGACAGGAAAGAAGCAAATTGTTATGGGATGAAATAATAGGTCTCTGGTGTCTTTTTATATGACCTGGTTATGCATAACAGCGTCTCAGCAACATCCTCGATTTCTCGGAAAACGCCCATGATGAAGTCTAATCTGATTTAAGAATTCAAATTAGTAGTCCGTGATTGCCTCGTGTTAAAATCGATAGTTAGGAAAAGTTCAACCATTATCAAAGTAAAGTTGTTTTCAGTTTACAAGTACATTGAAAGAAGTTTTAAAACTTTTTTTTCCGCGCTTTTGATGCCGTGAAACAGAAATAAGACGCAGACTATTCCTTATTCAAACGTTTGACGACATTCCGACTAAAACTTATCGATGCGCAAAATAACAGCTTTCCGTATTCACAAATAATTTTCCCAGAAAAACCGCGGACTTTATTGTGTTTGTCACATGGAGATGAAAGGCAAAGAAGCAAAATAAAACTCAGTGCTTATAAGTGAATCTATGAAGAGTCAGGGCAGAGAAACCGCGAAAGAACGTTCTCTCCATGATTGAAGATTCTTAATCGTTCTAGGTGAATTAAACTTCTCTTGGGCGAAGAATCCTATACGCAAGTAATGTTCAAAAAAATGTGATGGCACTGAAGGTGATAAAGCGGACTGTATTGTCATTGAACTATAAGTATAAAGGACTAAATTTGCCCGCAGTATTCGAATAAATCGGAAGCAACGGTTGAAGGACTAGATGCCCAATGGATCAGTCTCACTAACATTGTAATCTGAACTGCGACGGGTTGCGCGCCCAGGTTTCATGAATCTTCAGCACAAAAGCGGATTCATCGAGGACAAAGCATCCTTAAATTTTGCGTCGATAAAATAACAATGCTTAAACCTGATATAAATCTCGTCTGGTCTTTTACTACGGTTTGTCACCGTCTTTTTACTGATAAACTAACAAAATCTCTCGATGAACTTAAAATTGAAGGTACGAGTGTGTCCGTAGATCCAGCAGTGTATTATACCTTTCATAAGTGTTAACTTACCTTCAAAAACAAATGAAAAGAAAAGTAATGATGTTTTCAACATACTGGAGGTGTTTGATTTCGCTGGCCAGCTGTAAAGGAGCATAACAGAAACAGAAGAGCTTCGATGCACGGCGAGAAGGAACAGGAGAACCGCGGTCATCGATAACGACAGATAACATGACTCCGGCCCAGTCCTCCCGCGGCTTAAGATGGACCGCTCCTAAATATTCGTCTGTTTGACCATGTGCCCCTCTTATTTTTTTAACTTTTATAAACGTCAACGGCTTAAGATACTAAAATCCCTTTACTCCGTAACGCATTATATTTCATATTTCAGAGGGAGTCACAGTTGAAAGTGTTTTAGCAGTAAGAGAAGTTTGTTTACGCTCCCTACAAAATCTAACAGGCTACAGGGACGATGCGTTTCCGTATATTTTAAACTGAACAAAAGAATTAGAATTTGGTCCAAGCAATCCACAAATGCCCATCTGCCCGTTAGAAAACGGTTAAACACCCTCACAGAACAAGGAATATAAGGCAGATCAAGTGCAAAATAATTTTTTTAAAATTACAATGCCATCTTCAGGGTTACCTCTTACAATCTTGTCACATAACTTCTTTTGTGTTCCCTATAAATTGACCGAAATTATCGTTCAGTGAAATAATCGATTTTGCTGCCAGCAATTGGAAAGCGTTGGTGTGTTTTGATAAAGCTACGAGTAAACTTAACCACAACTTCTTTCTTATCAGCTCCTTCCTAAAAGTTACTTCTAATACGTACTGCAAAACATGTACCAGGTTGTAGACCGAGTCCAATTTGGCACTCGGACACATTTATTTTTTTCATTTTATTATTTCCTAAAATTGACAGTACATGGCCCTTTTACGTTTTAACTATATTATGCAGGGGTACACGTGCTGTCCAATTTGGGGTTACAATCGTAACACATGAGGAAAGACTAATTAATGCTATAATGGCGGTACGTTGACTCAGCGGTGATCATGATAAGAAGTAATTGTCACAAATTTATGAACCTTCCAATTAAAATGACGGCCACCTCAGTCACAGATTTTGTGCATAAACATGACCACTATATACAGGCATATGCAACACAGAATATAGGTGCCTCAGAATATAGGTTGACCTGTTTAGTTACATACTTTCTTTTCTGGCTGGAAGTGGGATTTCATTAAGGAAAGCGAACTACGACACTGCAATTCAAGACACTGTTTATCTATCTGGGTTGTTGTTGTTTACAGTTGTCTTTACATTTGGTGGTCGTTTAATTTGCAGCACTTCAAAATACATATTGTGAAAGTTCGCTGTAGAAAAAAGTTCACATATGCACTATCACAAAGCAAACCACAATCTCCGCTTTGCTCTTTTGGAAAGGATTCTTTCGACGAATCTTGATTTTGTATGCTCCGAATCACACTTCGACGTACGACCCACGATGAGATCGTCTCGATCTCCTGCAAGTGCAATAAGCTACTCCAGCTGCAATAAGAGCCACTGTGGCAGACACACCCAAAGCCAACAATGCAATCTCCACTTTGGTCAACCCTTTACCTGAAAAAAAAAATACAAATTGAGAAATTGGAAATAGATGCATAAGTTTGAGTGACTAAATAAGTTTGATAACAAACTAGTTCAACAAAGCAGTTATTATTATATGGCTCGTATTAGTAAGCGCGAGCTACAAAGACGAAAGGAGGGAACAAACGATTTTCGTAATGTCATTTTCGCAGACGTTTTTTCCAAAACTATAGGCAAGAAAGCATGAAAAAGGTTTCTACTTCATACAAAACTGTCTGCTATTAAATTTTTTGCAAAACACGATTTAGTGTAATCTTTTCGTGAGCGGCCCATCTTAGCGGTCTGTATAGGAAAATTCGGACCGCTCAGGGAACCAATCAGAAATCTCCTTCTCAGCGTGGACCAGTTCAGCCAGATAATAAACATTGTTTCTCGGCAAAAAAAAAAACTGCCTACGAAGGAAAGAAATGTTCATGGCGACAGGTCTTTGGATTTAGAAATTTTGGCCTTCGCCAGCTTCTTGTATTAACTTCGCCACGAATTCATTTCAATATAGTTTTTTCTTTCTGTAAGAAATGTTATAAACGAATGCTCTATATGCTTTGAGGTGCGCTCTCGGCTATCACTTCCACATTGGTGTTTACGTGTTGGGGAGGCGATAGCCTTGCTTTTCAGGCTTACATGCATGGACGCACTCTAAGACTGAATCAATTTTTTAAGTCCATCAGATACTTGAAAGGGGACTATTATGTACGATTATAGTTACCTGTGATTGTAACCTTCACTGCGTAACTCGCAGTTCCTGCTGAATTTGAGGCATCGCATTTATAATTTCCACCGTCTTTTTTGGTGGCATCGTGGATTACAAAGTAAGTTCCATTGGTTCTACTTTGCAGTAGTTTGCCATCCTTTATCCAAGTTACAAGTGGTATGGGAAAATCCTCGGCTTCACAAACCAAGAAGAGCAGGTTTCCTTCGAACACGGTGATTTCATCCTTGCTTCTTTTGGTTATTTTTGGAGGCGCTTTAACAAAGGAAAAATGTATGTTTCACTCTGTCAACAAGTACGTTTAGCCTAGTATATTTATTTTAGGCATTTGCTGAAGCAAAAAGGCCCCAGCCCAACGTTCCAAATTTTTTTTGCCAATATACGCAAGACTTGTTGGACACGCTGTCAGACGTTTGAAAAAGGCGTGTTAGCTGTTAATTTTAACCCTTTAAGCCCCAATAGTGACAAGCGTCTAGTTTCTCCTTACACTATAACCACTTGATCAAACATACAGGTCATGTGAATAAAGAAAATGATCACCAATGATCAAATGTCTTGATTTTTGATCAAATTCTCCCAACTAGTCACATAAGAAATATGAGGAGAATAGTGAGGAGAATGTGGATGTTAATATTGGGGCTTAAAGGGTTAAATGTGGATTAGACAAGAGCACTTTGCATACCGCGATCGATACACGATGAAAAACATGCAATGTTTATGACAATTCAGTGCGAATTCAGCCCGGTAACATTTCGCGGATGAAACATTGATAAGGGATGCACTTGATTGGCTTTTGTCAGAATTAAACAGGAAGTACAGAACGATAGCAATAAATCCCTAAAAATTGGGAATCTTGAATCCAAAGAAATAGAAAGTATGTCTTGATTTTTTTTTAACGGGAAAGAGGCTATTTAATTGTTATCATGTTCAAGTCTCTCAAAAAAGAAATAATACTTCGTCTATTTTGGAATGCAACATCTGAAACCTCATCATCCCTGCTGATATAACGAAATACTCAGCCAGTCTCACCTGTTGCGTCAACAACAAGAGTGAAGAAGTAAGTTCGTGGGGATGTGAAGTTTACCCGCTGGACGGTGCACCTGTAGTCGGTGCTGTCAGTCATTCGCACTTTGGACAAGACCAGGGTGCCATTGCGAGTCAGGTTAACTCTTCCCGTATAGGGGCCTTTGTGGGTGACTTTCACGTTTCGCGTACTATTCATTCCGGCCATCCAAGACCATGTGGTTTCAGCTGTATTGCAAGTACGAGAGGTGCAGTAAGACCAATATAGGGACTTGAATGCACCGTCCAGTTGAATGACATCTGATAATACCGGACAAGGAATCATAATGTCTTTGCCAACAGGTACTTCACGCGAATCGTGGCTGGAATTCTTCTTTAACGAGAGGCCATTGTCCTTGTCTGAATCTAACATATGATGGCAAAGAAAAAAAACAAAACAAAAAAAACAATAACATCTTGAAACGAAAATTCAAACCCCCCCCCCCCCCCCCCTTGTGTTCTCCCAGTGTCTGGCGAGCTTTGTTGTACACAAAAAGCGAGACAAATGCTTTGCTAATGTTTACACTTACTTCTCAAATAACCTGACTTACCTTGTACGTCTATAGTAACTGAAGCACCCAGCGGTGCTCTGAAGGGACCGAAGAACATGCTGCAACCATAAGATCTTTCATCGGATTCTTTAACATCTGCCAGCTCAACTGATACTTTCGAAAAGTTGTTGGTCTTGTTGGTGGAGAGGTATCCATGAACTCTGTGAATGTATTCTGGCCCTTCTGTGTCCAGTTTTGGATTTATAACAATGTTATGTTCATTTGTGACAGTCAAAAGCGTCAAATAAATGCCTCCTCTTTGCCAAATACCAACTGTGACACCCTCATACAGGGCTTTATCTTCTTCACGTACATGAAACTCGCAATGGAAAGTTGCAGTTTTACCTGGAGTTGCCGGTAGCGATGGCAGAGCTTTAATTATGGAATCCACTTCTGGAAAAGGTAAGGATTAAGTACTAGTTAAACAAGTTCTGGAAAAAAATCTCCCAAGTAGAGAAACACCTCCATGGCCATATTGCTGACCAGTAAGTGAAAAGCATTTTTTTTCGGTAATTACACAGAGGTACCACAAACGTTTGTTGACTTCAATGTATTTAAAAACTAAGGGCTACTGGATGAGGCCATTCGTTTTGGTCCTCAGATATAACTATGTGAGGGACAGAGGTTTCGCGGTGTAATGCAGTTGTAAGGTTTTAGTCTGTGAGTGAAATCTTTAAGTGCTACCCGATGTACAAAGAGTAGTTGATCAGGTGTTGTCTTGTGCCCTGCTCTGAGTCTTTTTAGTTCAAGTGTTCAAAGTTATATCAAACACAAAAAAACAAACAAACTAAGATCTCGACCTTACTCATAGTCTCAAAGGGGTTTAGGACTCCACGATTTTAGTGTACTAAAGGTACTGAGGGTATGGGGTTCTATTGCCGTACTCTAGGGCTCAATTTAGGCAAAAATATTTTTGTTCGGTTTCTAAGTAGAAATTAAGGATTTGGGCTTCGGGCTGCGCGGCAAAAATTTTGGGGCTCCAGGGGTCCATGGATCCACCCTTTGAGACCCTGCTTATGGCAGCAACATGTACGACTAACTGTATAATATCAGAAATATTGAACCAACTGGACCGAGCTCCCAAGTAGGTCGATCTTTTACCTTTCACTTATAGTCTCACTGAATCAGATGGCGAATTCCTAAAGGGACCGAAGTTTAAAAGAAGCCCGTAATCCATTTGGTCTTGTAAGCTGACATCGGAAATTTGAAAAGCTGCTAGAGACTTTGACAGGTCCCCCTTCCACTGGACACGTCCATCAAGCTGCGGTGCCTCGACCTTCAGGTCTGGGTTCGGGATAATTTCCTCCTTTCTTGTCACTGTAGTAATGTATGTAGCTAGATAGCCGTTTTTCCAAAGTCCAAATACCAGTCCTTTGAAGTCAGGTCGAGATGTTAAGTTTTTGCTTAAGGTCCATTGAAACGTGGCATCGAACCCTTGGAATACTCGAATTGGGTTTGAAGATGACCGGGAAATTCCAGCACCCCAGCCTAACAGCACAAATTAAAGTAACTCAGACGATTAGACAACAAATGTCACAAAGTAAACAAACTTTAAGCAAAGAAATAAACCAACTAACTAACAAACAAAAACAAAAACAGAAAGAAATTAAAGGTGGGCTGTATAAGTTATGTTGTATCGTGTTAATTTAGACGGAGTCTTTCAGGGACAAGACATCATTTTGTACGCCAGAGCAACTTCTCAGCTTCCGAACAATTTATTTGTTTCATTTTCTTTGTTGACGTGATCGAATGAGATTTACAAACACTTACTCGCGTACAAACGCTAGGGGTAAAAAGAAAACTAATGTGGCTTGAAACATTAAAAAAGTATTTCAACATTATTTTTTAACGTACTTTGTCAGTAATGTATATATTCATAAAATGCAACAATCTAAAAATAATAATGGCTTGCCTAGACGAATCCTAAACAAAACGTTTTCTTCATTAACACAAAAATGTAAAACAGCATCTGTACATTCAAATAATCGTACACAATTTACCTTAACAAGAAAAGTCAACTTTAAAACTAAAAGCTGTGACGAGGAGGTTAAGAAAACAGAAGTGAAAAGTAACTTCCTTGTCAAATGCTTTGGCAAATGGCACATATAAACTGATCACAACGTTCAGTGTACATGTAGCTGAGCAGTTTTGTAGTGCCATTGGTCAAAAATTATCTGCGTTGTGGTGAAACGGACCGAAACCCATCAGCTCCCTTATCTGTAACATATTTACAAAATATGATGCTCTATCGAGGTCGGAGCACCATTCAGTTAAGGAAACCTGACCGGGCAACCTTGTAGTTATTATTTGCCTTTGTTTTGCCATCTTAAAATACTGATTACTTCTCCAGCTATACATCCCAAGTCACAAGAAACAAAATTAATATTCTTATTTATAAATGTCTGCTGTCGTATTCCTGCTATGTTTTGTGCATAATAATAGAATATTACGATCATAAATAATGAAAGATCTTCAGATTCTTGGAAAGCAGGAACTGCTATTGATATAAGGAGATTGTTGTGCAGAGAAATTATTTTGCAAAATATGTCATGCAACGCATGGTGTATATGTTGAATAAAACCAATTTAACTTTATTCCTTAAACTTTTTGGCTTCTTACTCCTTGTTATTAGACGCTTCAGTTCAGTTACGTTATAACAAGCAATTACTTGAGATTTAACTGAATTCTTAGAAACTGTCATGGCGGATTAAAGGATGCCGTTTTGACAATTAAGATTATGGCTTGTGTTTCTTAAATCAACCCCTCTTTTTTCCTGTTTTTCTTTTTCTTTTTCATTTTGGCTAAATATTGGAAGTGGAAGGGTCAAGAAAAAGTCCTTGGGGTGGTGGTATAAGTAACAGCGTAATTTTACGTGAATTCTTGGAATCAAAAGAAGAAAGTGTCTGTATTGATGAAAGGAGATCAAGCTACTCGATGGATATAAATAGCTGGGAAGCAGTTTCTTTCGGCATGACCCTGTTTTTGCAAGCTACTACAAAAATTATTGTTGTTCTCTGGCGGCTTAGTAACTCAACACCAAGCGTAAACAAATCGGTCTCAGTATTGAATTAGAGATTTCATTTAATCGTAGTGGTTGATATGCAAGTATTTGCAGTATTTTAATTCCAACTTTTGTCGCAGTCCAATGGAGATTGCCCGTTCTCTTCAATCGGAACTGATAACCTTGAGTTCCTAAGAATCATCTACCAGCACCTCAATGCTTCTTCCAACCACAGATCAGGCTCTTCTTTAAAACTAAAGGAATGCTTTCCCGCCCAACATGGCTGAATCATAAATCGTTATGGTGGCCTCTGGCGGAAATTGTGTACTTCAGAGAGGGAGTCTTTAAAGACTAGACTATCGTCTAGAGTGCCGTCTAAACAAAACACTAAAGCAAAACATGGCATGTAATGTGGCGCGTGTATGTTCTAGTTAAAAATCCGTTGAAATGAAATAAAGGTGAATAACATCATGAAGCAAAATGTTGAAGTTTAATAATCAAACACACTTGACAATATGATTTGGTTGAGAGATTCGAAGCAATGTGTTTGTTCCAAATTTTCAGACTTATGCAGAATATATAACTTACCTTGCCAGATGAATGATGTAAGCAGTAAGGCTGTTATAGGAGACATCTTATGTCCTTTCGAATTCATACCACCGTGACTGAGTAGTCTCGTTCGGAGACAGACAACAACCCGACAAACAACAACCGACAGACAAACCGAAAGACGAATAATGCGGAGAGCAAACATTCGACCGAGTCCACTTGGCCGATTTTCTCGGAAATGATCGAGACAATAACTGCGTTTCAGCGACGAATCCGTATTGTGGAATATTATTAAAGGCGTCGTTTCCAAAAATAGCCATTTACAATAACAAGGATTACAGCCTTAAAATAACTGTTGCGTCATATTAACTGTGCTTTTTATGCAAGCTCAGTAAAAAATAAATAAATAAAAATAAAAATATTAATAATAATAATAATAATAATAATAATAATAATAAACCCTAGAAAAAAAACCGTCAATACCTATAACAAGGTATTAACATCTATTCTGTGTAACAGATCAAGTCAGGCGGTATTTTCGTACCCACCGGGTTCTACAATTTTTATACATATGTGTCTTCCAGCCAGCAATGATTGCGTTTCAGTACTTTTTGTCCCATCACGATTTAACAAGTATTAAACGGCCTTTCGTTATTGGTCATACCATGTGACATATGACGCCACAACTTGGTCAATAACTGTTGCTGATTTTTGAAATGGTGGCTTACGATTCTGATTAAAAGCACAAAACGGTGGTTAATCTGCAATTTGAAAGCTTCGATATGAGTATAGAACTTCCTTGGCCTTTTAAAAATATTTTAAACCACTTCCTGTCAAAGTTAGAAATACCCTAATAAAAACCAGTATACCCCCGGGAGTATAAGACTAGTAAACCAAACATTGGAATCTTATGGGGATAATTGCATCGTAGCTAGTGATCCAAAGACGCCTCTGACAGTATGGATGTGAATGTGAAATTTAGAGTAAATAAGACAGCTGATAAGAGAACATGTGCATATTGATGAACGCAAACTGGTCTGTTTTTCAAAAGGCCTAAGATTTCAAACAAAGAGAGAAGAAAACGAAACTGGCAAAAATGTACGTTTCATTTTGACATCAAAACCAAATTTGAAGAATTGCAGCCTGGAAACGTAAGACTAAATACAACAACTCATAAACATAAATGTGGTAGTGAATCATAAGTGCAAATGAAATGTACACAACTAGGTGACATTATTGTTCAATTTTGTTTAAGTTCCACTGTCAAATAGCTGTCTGTTACCAGATCACTTTGACGGCAACCAATCCTTATTTGCTATTCACCAACAACGGTTGTAACAAAACAACTGTTGTAATCAAATTGCTTAAAAATCCGGCAACATCAATTAATATAGCTGTAAACTCTGGAAGGTTTGATCAGCGCAATAAGTTAAAGCTTATTTGGGAAAATTGGTAATCTGGATAAGAAGTTTTAACTTCTTAAAAGAAAAATGTTTATATTTACTGAGACTTTGTTCTTGGAAGAGAAAAAAAATACAAATTGGGAAACAAAGAAGTTTATTTCTTAAAAATTCGCGTTGTCAATAATTCTGTGGAACACTCTTAAATTTTTACTTGTGCCGGATCAGCTCAAGAAAGAGCAAGTTAAGTGACCAAATGACATAACAGGTAACAATTACAAAACTAGCGTAAAAAGACTGCAGATTATTCGTGATACAACTTAGATAAGATACTGAGATTTTGTAAATGGGTAATATAATAAACTCTTAAAAACCATGAAAATACAGAATTTGTATTGTAAAAGTATGAATAAGGTAAGATAAATTCTAAAAAAATTGGCTAAATATAAGGGGAGCATAATTGCTAACATTGAATTCAACCTAACGTCTACTCGAGCCAGTTTAAACATCAAAGAATTAACGTCATTCACAACTGATGCACATAGATATAGCATTCGTTTTCTTCGTATACTTCTGAAAAACTGAGATTTTTGCCCCCCTTGTTTTTTCCCCAATAAGCAGCACGATGAAATATAGCCTTAACTAAACGTCTTTACTATTCTCAATCATTCATAAGGCACGAAAATATCTTTAGCATTCCTAGTTACTTGGCTAAACTCGCATGGCGCACTCCACGCCCCCTCAAGTTATTCCCTCGGGGCTTATTTTATCTTATTTAAGCGTTATCTCGTTGCAAACTCGTCCTCTCATTTCCACGCGGGCTCTTTGGGTGTTGCGTATTGTTTTTTCCCACCCGCTTCCCCTTCAGCGACGTCTACCATCCCTACATTTATACTCCCACTCTATGTCTTATGCAAAATTTTTCCTCCCATATCTCAAGTAGCATAAGTCATAGAGTGTCTTGTTGAATAAATGTGAATATATTACATTTATCGTTCCAAAATGTTTCATAGCATGTCTTCAAATTTAGGACTTACTGATTACGTAATGAAGCAGTAAAAATAACTACAACCCCACACAAAATATATTTGTGTGGGATTGGTCTATCCTTAGGAATCTCGCACGTCAATAGTTAATATCCTCACTAAGAGCAATTTTCCGCGGGCTTGTGCTTCCTGAGAGTAGAGTTTAGAACGTTAGCTCATGCCAGAAATGAAATCATTATGAAAACATGCTTCGGCATCACTCTATAGGACCGAAATCAAGCCATAACGTTATTGTTAATGGGTTTTTTTTGTTTGTTTGTTTGTTTTTATCCCATTCACTGCCTGATTTCATATCGTGAGGGATCGGACTGGCATTAATCTTTGTTTAAATTTCAAAAGAATTAGTTTAGTTTTTTGTTTGCCTATTTGTTTGGTTGTTTTTTTAGAAATCCTTCCGTTGCCTACTGTGGTCATGAGTTTGCCAGTTAGGCACCAGTCCCTAGCGATAGGAAATCTTAAAATTCGCCCCTTTAAAAGTACTCTACTTAATTCTAATGCGGTCAGTGAAAGACAAATGATAGTCTGTAACAAGGGTCTGAATTCCTAACAGCTGGCAGCTGTTGAGCTATTCGCCCTCAAGATCACTAACGTTGGCGTACAGGCTGTCATCGTACTGATTCATGTTGACATACGTCTGTAAATGGACAGCAGTTCATACGTTAACTGAAGTGTATGAACGCTTTGCATCAATTAATTCACACCCGCTAATCATGTATAAACGGGGGAGGCGCCGTGATGTAGTGGCTAGCGCATCGGATTGTTGGATTTCTTAATAGATTAAATAAAATGTTACTGAAAAGACCTCTTCAACAAGAATCTTAGTAAATTATTTAAAATGATTACAGTCGAAATACTCAGCGCATCCCGCTTATTATTTGGGAATAACTTTCATTAATCGGGAACGGATTGCATTATTGGAATCCAAATTCCACTTTCAAATTGAATATTGTAATGTTCCAACGGTAGTCTTGTTCCAATTGAGGAATGCTGATTGGCTTACTATTGACATCAGGCAAATGTTCACGTGCAAGTGGCAGACTGTTGGCGGCTTGTTGTGCCTGATGTGATTTGTGTTCGCTCAACAAAATGTCAATCGCAAGTACTTTTTCACGTGATGAAGCAGTCTACTGTTATAAAACTGTGAAGAATATTTCTTAAACACAAGTGTGCTGTAAATGCACAAGAAATGTTCCTGAAAATTGTGAAAAATTCGCTGTCATGTCAAACCGACTGAAAGCAACAGCCGCCAACGGTTTCGTATTTTGCGTGTGAACTTTTGGCTTACGCAAGTAACAATGCAATCAACATTCGTTACTTCGAATGAGTCTACCGTTGGAAGATTTCAATCTTCAATCTGAAAATGGAATTTTGATTCCAATGTTGCAATCCGTTCCCGATTAATGAAAATCATTCCTAAATAATGAGCGGAACGCTATAATAAAAGTAATATAGGTTTCTTAATCACGTCGAATTAAATTCTACGCTGCCGTAAATTTACCATTTTAAAGCTGTACAAGCCCTAACCTAAGCACGCAAATGTTTGTAAAGATTCTTATCGTTTCGCCTTTCATATAATTTCATTTCACTTCTTTCATGTCAAAACATTTTTAACTATGGAATCCCAGAGAAAACAAATGTATAATTGTCGTGTTTACCCTGTGCTTTCTCTCTATTTCTCTCATGGTCTTCCTCAGTTTTTCAAACGTGGGTCGATCGGTTGGTTTTTCTTCCCAACATTTCATCATAATCTGGTATCTAAGTCGCATAAATAAAATGGTTAGAAACATCAACAGAGAAAGCAGGCTCGTTTAGATTTGAATAGTGTTTTAATTTGCTCCTCGGTTCCTGTTTTCTTGTAATCTAATTGCAGTAAATTGTTATATTAGGTGATAAAATTAACCTAGTGAAAAGACTTTAGATCATCATCATATTTTATTTACACTCGAGATCTAGCTGGAGCTTGTTAGGCCCCTAGCTTAAGTAGCTAATGCGCCGAGTTTTGGAAAAATAACATTAAAAAAGCAGCGTGAACACTCCTAAGTTGGAGCTATCAACATTCTAGTGTCATAATGCAGTATTAAGAAAGATTTCCATCACTTGGTAAAGCAACTGTGTGACTAATTAATTCTGTACTATTTTCGTGCTTTGTTGCTGGGTTTTGTTTTACCAATAAAGTAATCATTAAAAAAAGTAAAAAAATCACTTGGTAAGCTGTTTTTAATCGTTATAATATGATAACATTCCGCAGTGGACAAAGTAGAATGCAATCATTTAATGACACTTAAATTGCGTGCTAACTACATATCGCAAAACAGTAATACTCACAGCTTTTCATCAACGTGAGTTGGTCTTGGCATTCTGTACCCTCTTTCAAGTTTCTCGGCAATTCGTCGAGTATTTATATCCGGATATGGAGATCCACCTAGACGACATGACATATAAACTGTAATTATATATGCAATGTATGGATTTAGTCTACATAATTACGTATAATATTCGTTGCCTTGTTACCCTCCATTTAACTGTATCTCATTAAACAATAGGAATACGTAAATCAAGAGAACAGTAGCGATGAATGTCTGACTCAACTGACCGATAGTGACAATCTCGTAAAGAAGAATACCATAACTCCATCTATACAAAAAGAAGAAAAAAAGCCAAGCTTAGTTGTAGCCAACAAAATATTCATAGAGCTGATAGGGACGCGAGCAGAAAGACGGCCAGTACGTCAGAGAATTGAAAGAATATTGTTTGAAAATATTTTGATGCCAAGGCTTTAGTTGCAGGAGTTACTTTAACGAAATATCACCCCAACATTAGCAAATACTAATGCCTTTTGTTTCAGTGCAGGGATGAAAAAGTGGTGTTGCGAGTGGACGATGAAGGGGCCCAATATAATATAAAGTTAAAAGATTCGGAAAATGAAAAGCGCTTTCCTTTTTACGCATAGTGCTTAAATTGTTCTCAGTTTCTTCCCCCCTCCCCCCCCTCCCCCACCAACGTTTATCAAATCAACTTCAAGTAACATCTCTCCAGTGATTCAATAGAAACTCATCACTACATAGCTGTTTTTCAAAGGAATATTGTTGAGTACTTTGTGTCTTTGCCGATCGGGTTTGTTTTACTAGGCTCTTGATTGGAAAGAACAGAAAAACTGTGCACCGTTCTCAACCAAACAGAAGTATACCTAAAACAAATTGTCACATGGTTGCTCTCGTTTTCTCGAACTTGACTTAAGTTGTATGTATTTGCTTCGCATTGTTTCATAACGTATGTTTGCGCCTATTTTCAGAGGCCACAGAGATTATGTCGGTTATGGTAAGACGACATGCACCTAATTAATAACCCTTTGCGGAAAAGTCAAACTTGCCTAGTTCCAAAGTAAGGCACTTACACGTCACTCTGTGTTGTGTATGTTCCAAACATCAAAGCTTCATAAGCGGTCCACTTAACAGGTAAACGACCCTTTGGAAGAAAAGAAAAAAGCATTCCAGCTTAAAACTCGCCTGGAAAAATAGTTTTGGCAGTTTTACAGAATTTGTAAGCCATTTTTATTCGAAAACTGTTTTGATCATGTGCAGCTTTGACCATGCATCCAACATTAACCACTATTTTGACTATTTATTGTTTATTGTTTTCGGTTTTTTTTCTGATTTTTTTAAGCCAAGCCTACAATTAGAGACAACTGAAAAATCGTTGTCGTGCTTGGAAAAAGAGCCCTACAAGTACTGTTACAGTATTATAGTATTACTATTCACTACTTTTTCTATGCAATGTTGCACCGTAAGAATTGCAATAGCTTTTGGGTGTGTGTGTGTGTTTGGAGAGGGGTGGGGTAGAAATTTCAGCACTGATTGACGAAAGGAACTGAGATTGCTTTATAAAAGGGTGATGTTGTTCTATCCTACAGAACTACAGCGTTTTTTACTGACCCTACTTTTCCTGGCGTAAATGTCTTCCTGATCCAAATTCCTCGCCATCCCAAAATCTGTCACCTTACACTTCTCTCCTTCACCAACAAGAACATTTCTCGCCGCCAAATCTCGATGAATTATCTACAAGAAACCCGTCTCAAGGCAAAAGCTTTCTGTATTATGCATTATTACTTTTCAGTGTAGCATTGTTTTCGGTCCTCCTAGGTTTTTTAAGTGAAGTGTATTTTATGCTTTTTTCAACTGGCATGTGATATTGCAAATCAACCACGACGGAAAGTTTAAGCAACAGTTTGACTAAATCAGTGATACGTTTACCAAATGACACAAAGCCAATACTCCAACATTTATTCTTTTTTTAAGGTTTTAGCTGTTAGTGATGCGGGAAATTCAAATTGGATTCCCAGTCAGCCGGATTTTCTGAAGCCAGTAATTTATAATGACCATGCAGCTAACTGAAAATTGAAAGGAAGATACTCATTTTACTGGCACAGTGCAATTGGCATTGATGTATATCCACACTGAGTCAAGCCCAAAAACTCTAACGCTTGTTAACGAGCTGTTAAGCAATATTTTTCTTAATTTGTTATGTTTTAAGCCAACCTTTTTCGAGGACAAGTAACACATTCCATCAGCAACCTGCCAAGCGAACCTCATCAACTGTTCCGCAGTCAGACTGGTCTGCGGCTTTACATCCGGGTCATTAAAGTATTTATCGTTCAGTCCTCGACTCTTCCTCAAGAATCCCAGCAGATCACCAAATGGTACAAACTCAATAAGGACCAGAAGGGGGTCTATGGCAAACAAAATAATTGTCTTTGTCGTAAAAAAGATGGTTATTGTTAATCGTGACATACACTTTATTATTATAATTGTCTTTATTTAAAACGTTTTCACCTGCTCATTTTGACACTGGTTTCAATTTATTACAATTTCCGTGCCTACGATTAACGTGATTCCCACATCACTTAGAACTGAAAAGAATGGGAATTATTTTTTCGGTTAAACCACGTTTTAAAAAAGTAAATAATTGTGAGATCTTAGTGACATCACAAGTTACACCTACGGACAGTTTATTCACCAAAGCTTCGCTACCATTCCAAAGCAGTCTCGTCAGCTTCTTGACACCAAGAATTTTTGACCTCTTCCCTTCAGAGGGAAGAGGTGGTACTCTGTGTTCTACTTCAATATCTGAATGTAGGTCAGCCTTGTATGTCCACGTGAGGCAGCGTCTCGAATTGGCTCCCATAGAACACTGCAAGGGGTTGACGGAGGCAGTAAGAAGCAAACCTAAGGCATCTCACTGGCTGACTGCTCTTTGACTAAGACTTTGGGGAGAACAGCTGCCGACATCAGAAAATGTATGCGACCTTCTTTGAATATTTTTTACATCCTCGCATTTTTTTGTGTCAGAGGACTTTTGCCTCTCAACGGGAAAGCTTTCATTATGTGTAATTTTCGTAGTTTGTGAGGTCAAATTTACGTTTTTTAAGGTCAGATAATTGTGAAAAGACATAAAGTATTCGTAAATGTGCTGCACTGTGCAACTTATTTATATTACCGCTCTCAGTGACGCATCCAATCAGTCTGATCACGTGAGGATGAGGTTTTAGCTCCTTCATCAACTCAAGTTCGGATAGCAAGTCCTTTCTGTCTGATTCCGAGGCATTCGCTGCAAAAGATAAATCAAACGTTCACTTCTATCTATTCAACCTTTTTGTTCAATATCCAGCATCATACCTTTCAGCATTTTTGCCGCCACTGTGATGTATTCCTGATTAGCACGTATGTTCCAGACCATTGCCTTGGCAACTTCAGAAAATGCTCCCTTGCCGATGATTTTGACAATGTTGACTTGTTCTCGATTGATTTCCCAGCTTCGTGTAGAGGGATGAAGTGACATGTAATCTCCACCTCCCGGTGCCGGTGTAGCATACTGTGGTTCAACCCTGGGCCCTTCGTTTAAGGGCTGCGTGTTAGTGTCCCCCTGGACAGCTATGGAAACCTAGTAGTAATGAGAAGAGGAAGTTTTAACAACTGAAACAACCGATGCTACAATACACCATACAATATTGCAGCTTTTGGCAATCTAATTGGTTCCCTAGCTAAGGTCTATCACGTGATGAACCATCGCTAAAATATCTAGTAAAGTAAGAAAAAAACAACAGGTTGGGGTGGTTAAAATTGCTCGTCTCCACTTCGTTCTTCTCAACGTCACTGCTAGATATTGTGTGTTGGTACATGTATGATAGAATGTAAATATGCAGGTATTATATAAAAATTGCTTTGAGATACTCAGCACGATCAACCTTATAGTTATTCTGACTAACTTTTACTAATAATGTTTCTAATGTTACATGCTGTAAACAAAGTAATTAGTGGGGATAGTGTTAAAAAACTGGTCCTTCGTTAAATTTTAGACAATTTGGGGTTGAGGTCCTTCATGGCTATGAGTTCCTGCACAACTAGATTTCGTATAATAACTGTCGAACAGCGTTATGCTGTCTTAGAATACGTCATTTGCAACAAAAATCCATCCTACGTATACGTATAGACAGCTAGTGATTGTCTAAGGAGCCATATTTGAGAGTTAAATTTTGGGTATACGAAATCCCTTACCATCGGTATGAGTCCTTCGCCGCTTGGGGATTCATGTTCTCTGAAAGAAAAAGAGCTACACGTTTAGGATTCGTGGATGGTCTCGACTCAGTTCAAGTTTAAATAACAGCATACACGATGTACAACGTCTCGTATTTTATAGATAATACGGGAAATTAATTTTAATGCTAAATAAAGTCTTCATTACATTTTATTTATATATACTTTCACGTATTTATTTATTTAATTCCTTTGTTTGTTTGTTTGTTTGTTTCAAGTATCAGGTCAATAGTAGGTTGGATCCCTGAATAAAACTATTTGGACAGCTCATATTATGTTAAGAAAATAACCCGAAAAAATCTTAAAATAGATGTAATGAAATGATCAGACAGTGCTACTTACCTTCTTAACTTTGAGACCTCTGAAATTTGAAGGACATTTTAACTGAGTTAGAAATAATAGATGTAATCAGTATTCAACCGGGTAATGACACTTGAAGTTTTGAACTATGTTTCAATTTTATTTTTGAGCTTTTTTCGGCATTATTTAATCCTAAAACTTATTAACCGCAGTGCCAGCGAGCGCTTCGAACTTTCTTGTGCTCGCTACACATTTTTTGGCAGCTTGTCTTACTTTGTTGCGTTGTTGTTGCTTTTGCTGCAGTTTTTTTATTGCTGTTTTTTAGTTTTTGCTGTTGTTGTTGCTCTACACGTTGCACTTACGGTAACATTCATTAAATTGACCTGGTAAAGTCCATCCTGACGACAATACACTATACGCGAAATTTGAAAATTTTGACTCGACAATTTTGTAATGCTTCAAATGATTAATGAATACCATGAACTCAACAACTAATCACTTACAACTATATTGGTTCAATGGTTCAAGTAAGGCCTTAAGCTACTGTGCCAGCTAATTATTTATTTATCTATCTAATTATTTGTACCAACTAATTGTTTATTGTTCATCTAATTATTTGTGTCACCTACGATACAACTTAATGAATTATTTTGTACTGCGGAATATTTTCTTAGTCCCTGATGATGCCGTGGATCGGCGAAAGTTCGGAATAATCGGACTAATAGATCAAGCACAGTAGTTTAACGAGCGCGCTTGCATGACTTACTTAGCTTTCCCGCGGCTTTCGGTCACGTGTCTCGTCCATGCAGGGCAGCCAATTGTTGTTTTGTAGTTCTTGCTCTTTGGCAATTACATATTGATGTTTTGGTACCTGGCAGTTTGTTTGCTTATCGCTGCAAGTAGCTTAAGGGCTCACTTGAACCACTGAACCGTTATACAAAGATACTACTGAAGGACAATATAAAACGCTTGCAACTATACTTGTAGCTTTAATTGCGGCAAGGAATGTGAAAGGCATGCTATTTGGTCCGTGCTCTGGCCGAATTTGTTTAAGTGAAACTTACCCAAACGACGCTGCATTCTCCACAATACAACACTCAGGGTAAGAACAACTATGAACATCACAACGATGACAGTGATGTAAACAGCATGAAGGAGTTTTTCTTTGTCAAACACAGAACCTAAAATGTAAACATTGAAATGAATTCGGGATGAATCGAAGTTGACCCTCTGGAAAGTAATTTATCCGTTCATCCCCCTCTCCTCTGGATTTTCCTGGGCTTTTGACCCCCCACCCCTCCGGAATTTTCAATTCCTCCATGGTGGCGGTATGGATATTTTCTGGAACCACACAATGCTACATATAACTACTATTATGGTATGTTGGGGAATGAAAAAACATACTCATACATATGAAACTCTGTGCTTTGCTTGCCATTATTCTGTGTTGAGTTGTTATTTTCTGCACAGCATCACTCTTCAGCAGTAGTAGACTGATACTATCTCAACCATTCAAGGGAAGTCGTGAATAGAACTAAAACTGTATAACAGCATCTTAAGGAAACAGCCGGGTTAATTTTGGAGATAACATGTGTGAGGTTTCAAGTTGGAATTTGAATTGCATTTCTGATAAACCCACTCTCACCCACCAGGAATATACAGAAACACTACTACATATTATCCTCGACAACAGGTCAATACAATACTAGACATCCTCTCTGGAGACCAATTTTCCTTATGTCACAAGGAATGTTTGTATTCAGTCGCATATAGCAGTTAGCTCAAAAAACCCGGAAACTTGCACTCAGTTCCCAAGCATTTGATCTTAGGATGACAGGGGATTGGATGCAAGCTGGGAACAAGAATGTCTAAACTACCAATTAGGGACAATCTGCCTCGTCCCCAGGCGTCCCACTTTATTATATGGTGGTGCGTGTGGTATTGTGGGATAGCTGCACTGCAGCTGGTGAAATAGGCATTCTTCCTTATTATATGGTGGTGCGGGTGACGTTGTGGGATAGGCGCACTGCAGCCATAGACGCCCTCTGCGTTTTGCATCCTTCCCACGACGCCCCGCACTGCCTGTTTGCCTGTTCTAAACAGGCACCTGGGGACAAGACAGAGGGACCATTGTGGCCACTCATCCACACCTCCTACCACAAGAAACCTTACTTTCTACTTGATATTGTTACACCAGAAATTCTATCTCTTCCTAGCCCACATCGCTTAATTTTGCGGTACACCTTTGCCCGAGCTTCGCGAGGCTCTGCGAGACACGCATTTCTAGTTGGTATAGCGAGGTAAAAGTAACGTTTGATGGATAAAACTGGGGGTGAATTTTAAGGAAGAAAAAGGCTGAATTATGTTTTATGTGACTTATCGTTCTTACCTGCTTGGCTCTTTGTTGCCTGAGTGGAAACTGGGAAAACAAAAACGATGGTCTTAATACTATTTTAACACATCAGCTTATGAATGTGATGTCCTAAGCTTGAATGGGCGCTAATAATAGCTTTCATAAGCCGGTAAATTACGATCGTCCGGGTGAGTGTAGTCCTGAGAAGGGCTGTTTGTAGTGACATTGAATGACGTTTCGACAACCTGAGTGGAAGTCATCATCACAGTCAAGTGAATTGTGCATCTTCAGTAGATGTTATAAGTCTCTGGTCGTTGTCCTGATTGGTCGACGAACTCGCGATGTTATTGGACGTCTGTCAGGTACCCGTGATGTTATTAGCTGCGAAGACTGTAGAATCTGATTGGTGCGTTTTGATCGTTTTGATTGTTAGTCAAATGTCCGTTGGTCCGTTGGTCGTTGGTGCAGGCAGTTGCTGGCAACTGTTTGTTTTAAGATAGTAAACCAGCTTTCCAGAGTGATTTGTTGAAAGTAGTTCGTACTGTAGGTAACGCATTTAGCAGAGAGAATAGGGATGCCATCAATAACTCAGAACATCTCACTAAAGGTCGCCTAGCTGCTATGAACGTCATCAGCCAAGAAGCTTAAGATTCTAAATGAATGTGAATATATGAATAACATACATTTAAATTGCGAAAGAGAAGGAATAAAGATGTGAAAGATCATCGCAGTTATCTTCGCAACTTAACCAGTTGCGAAAAAAGGAAACCTGAAAACATTTAGGCTTGTACAAGAATCGAACCCATGACCGTGCGATTACCGGTACAGTGCTCTACCAACTGAGCTGACAAGCCAACCGGGAGCTGGAATTTTCTCAGGTTTCCTTTTTCGCAACTGCTTAAGTTGCGAAGACAACTGCGATGATCTTTTACATCTTTATTCTTTCTGTCGCTTTTCAGCTATATGATTTTCATATATTCACGTTCATTTGGAATCTTTAGCTTCTTGGTTGATGACTTTTATAGCAGCTAGGCGACCTTTAGTGAGATGTTCTGAGTTCTTGATGACATCCCCATTCTCTTTGCTAAATCTCATTCATTTATTTATTATTCATGGGTTTATATTACGAACTAACAAAATGACAAGATAAAGTTTGAAGGATAAAACTGGGGGTCAATTTCAGGGAAGAAAAAAGCGGAGATATGTTTTATGTAACATATCATTCTTACCTGCTTGACTCTTCGGTGCCTGAGAGGAAACTGAGAAAACAAAAACAATGGTCTAAATACTACTTTAACACATCAGCTTATAGATGTGATGTCCTAAGTTTGAAAGGGCGCTAATGGTAGCTTTCATAAGTCAGTAAATTACTATCGTCCTGGTGAGTGTAGTCCTGAGAAGGACTGTTTGTAGTGACATTGACTGACGTTTAGACAGCCTGAGTGGAAGTCATCACCAGAGTCAAGTGAATTGTGAATCTTCAGTAGATGTTATAAGGCTCTGGTCGTTGTCCTGATTGGTCGACGAGCTCGCACTGTTATTGGACGTCTGTCAGTTAAGCCATGATGTTATTGGCTGCGAAGACTGTAAAGCCTGATTGGTGCGTCTCGATCCGTCTTTTGATTATTAGTTAAATGTCCGTTGGTCTTTTGTTAGCAAATTACTCGGTTTGTCTATTGTTTGTCTGTCTTGTCACTGTCGTCAAATAGTCGTTTGTAAGGTACAGGTATTTGCTGGCAACGGTTCAGTGGTGTTTGTTCTAAGTTGGTAAACCAGCTTTCCAGAGTGATTTGTTGAAAGTAGTTCGTACTGTAGGTAACGCATTGAGGGAATGGGAATGCCATCTAGGAATCAGAACGTCTCACTAAAGCTCGCCTAGCTGCCTAGCGGCCCATTTCGATAGAGTCTTCTAGAACTTTTCCCTTTGTTTCCACCATTTAAACGGTGTATTTTGATCTGTGTAATGTCAGTCGGTCGCTCCACTATTTTTCGAATTCCTCCAAATAAGCGTGGTAGAGGCACTTCATTAGCCTAGCCAGGTCCTAAAGAAAACCACGGTCAACATATATCAGTCCTCTTCCTTCCCCACCCCGATCTATCATTAACATACCAATCATATATTCCAGTGACCTTGAAAAACCTACTATGGCGAAATTCCTTTCTTTGTGCATTGCTGGAAGACGATGCCCCACAGGCCCGTCTTAATTATAAATTTGTTCACTGCTCGAGTTGCTTCAGTTTTCAGGCAGGCGTTACTCGAAAGCCCTGAAGCTATTCGGCTCCGAAAGGCCATTTGTACAGGCCTGTCTTAATTACAAACTTGTGCACTGCTTGAGTTGCTTCAGTTTTCAGGCGGGCGTTTCTCGAAAGCCCCGAAAACTTGTCGGCTCCTAAAAGCCATGCACATGCGTGAGTAAAATTGAACTGATAACATAGATTCATGATTAGAAACTTACTTGTTTACAAGATGCAGTGAGAACTATCGTGCCCGAACTCAGCCCGAAAAATTTCGGGACTTTTGAGAAACGCACGCCAGGACATCCTAGTACACAAATAATTAGTTAATCCTTCAAATTCAATGTATTTCCTACCTCCTCCTTCAGTTGGAGAAATGATTTCCTCTGGAAAGAGAAAAAAGAAACACGATGTATTATAAATTACGCGTAGTTAAAATAGTAAATAATTTTAGTATACAGTTAAAATAATTATGATTTAAGGTGTGCTCGTTCTGCAAACGTTTTTAAGTTCTGTGCCTGTATCTTGCAAAAACCATTAAAAAACTTATTATGGTTTGCACTCCTTGCGAAAATTCACTTGAAATCTTCCTCTTGGTGTTCGAGGAGCATTTTGATGTTGTCTTTGTTTGGATGACATTTCAATTGTGGCCCACATGGATCCTTACATTCCTTGTCTTTCCGTGAATTGCATCTGAAACAATTCACAGAATATCGCAGCGTTCCATTGATATCATCAGGTGATCGAGACCAATTGATGGCAACATATTGCCTTGACAACAGGTCTGCCTGGGGTATTGTTTCGGCAATATTGCTCAAACTGATAACTTGTTTTGGTTAAGTTGTTGCACGAAAGTGTCAAAGGAGACGTTATTTACTAGAAAGGATTCCCGGACTGGAAACTACAGGCATTGGAAAATGGCAGCAGTATAACGGCTATTTTTAGGGTTTTCCTTTAACAGAAATTCTAGTTATTAATACCATCGCAAGAGGCCATACTAGCGTACGGGCATGTACACTTCGCTCGAAAAGTAAATTGGCTGCCGTTTGAGAGTAGTAGTGCATGAGCCAGGACCCTAAATTTGGCCGATTGGTACCACTCAGGGGGCAAAGGCTGCTGTCCATGGTGATGTAGGTCAACATCCCTAGTTTACATTTTCGGGTGATAGCATTGACAATTGTGACACCTTCAGGGGGGAAATGACACCTTTTCTTACCCATCCCCCCTTGGGCCATTTTCCAACGTGAGAATTATACAGAGCATTCCCAACATATTTTACTTACTTTATTCTACGGAACTGGGGAAACGACTTAATAAACAAGTCAAAAATATAGATCACAGTAAGGCCAAACCAAAGCAAATGTAAATTACTTTCGACGATCAAGTGAAAACTGCTCTATTCTGGACATGTTTTTGCACAGTATTTTTGTTCTTGAGCATCCATTAAACTTCATGTGCAAGAGTTCTTTATTCTCACTCTAAGTTCAGAGGTATTTAAATGGAACAAATGCTAGTCAACTGTGTTTGTCTTCGTCACTACATGAACAAATTAAGAATCCCCAGAACTGACAGTTAGGCCTTGACAGTGGCCGAGAAACATAACAATGGAGTATTGGGTATGTAAGCGGACTTCTTAGTAACCACCTTCATCCTCCTCTTCGCTATCTCCATCAACAATGACTTGCACATCCTCGTGTGCGGCTTGGTCTTCAAAATCCTGACGTAAACACAAGTCTGTGTACATGTTGGAACGTTCGCCAAGCAAACGCAGTGGGAAAGTCTGCACGATCTGGGACATCTGCATGCAAGAAGCTCCAGCACTGCCTTGGGAGCAGGATTTCCAGCCATCCTGTCAATTGTCAGACTTTATATTTCTTCCGCTGAGCTTTCCATCTTTCATTTGAATCCGACTGGGTCGAGGAGTAATGGGCTACGCTGAAAACTGTACCTCTTAATACACGCTTGATAGTTTGCCCACATGGTGTGTTTTCGAAGGCAGTCTTTGCAAGGTGGTAACTGGTGCGACTCAATTTCTCCATTCTTTGGAAAGAAAAGATTGTATGTAAGATCATTCACGTCACTTGCACTCGTCCCAGTTGAGTAGAAAGAGCAGGTCACCTTCTCGGTGCCCCGGAAGAGGTCTTCGAAAAGGTCCCAGGATTGGTCCAGCTAAGGGAATGCTTGTTTTGAATCATTGTCTGACTTGACAATCTTTAGGGCGATGCCAGCAAACTGTGTCACATCAGGTGAAGGAATGAAGACCAACGAGAGCCTGGCAAAGATCTTCCCCGAAAGTAGCAACCACTTTACTTATGTCAATCAACTTTGTGCATGTCTGAGTATCGCATTTCTGGAACAAACTGGCATCAATGGAACTGGAAAAGGTCAGATGCAGCCCAAACACATTCAGTATCTTCTGAGCTGACCACCACTGCGTCATAACCACCTTGTACAGCGTGTGCGGCACGTAGCAGTAGACGAGTGACAGTCTCCCCTTGGCAGCTGCATAACTCCGGCAATTCCACTGTTCTTTCTCTAGAAATCTTCCAGCATTTCTCCTCACACGTGATTTACAGCTCTTTTCGATTCCGCTGAATTCTCTGGATGTACTGCGTAGTTTGCCATTCCTCGACCAGAAAACTTATCAAGCTTGGTTCGTTCTTCAACTGGCTCGTGAACTTCTTCCGTTACTTAATCGACTGTGGGGCGGTTACGCTCACTTCGTGCTCTCCAGGCACCTCCCCTCACATGCTTCTTTCTGTATTCTTAATGGATTTTCCTTATAGGCGTCGAAAACGAAGTTGATCCTGCTGCTATCTAAGCCTTCACGTAGGACCATGGCCATCAAGGAGGATGCCAGGCTTCCAAACGTGTTCTGGGTGCTTTCGACGCTCACTTGCTGTACGAGAGCCATCCCATCTATAACCGTAGCTGAGTTATTTGGTGACCGCATGTCTCAACTTCAATCTCCCGACTTTGTCCGGTAGTTATCATTGTCCCGAAAAGAGATCGGTCAGCCTTGATCATCATGGCTCTTCTTCAGTTTTTTCAACTTCACAGGCTCGTGAAACTTCGTTTTTCCTGGAATTGCTGGAATTATTGTTCTCAAATCTCAAAGGCGTGAACTAAGTAGTATGACATATCTGCATTAGCTTCTTTCGCTGTTGAGATGCTGTTGAGGTTTTGATTCCTACGAATGGATTATTCCAGCTCTCGATGAGGGCTTCAACTGCCAATACTTGCTTTTCATCTTTAGCCATTCTCGGTGATTGCATCCCATTGTGGTGAAACTGAGGTTGCTTTGCTTGTACTTATCTCCTCACTGATGGAGAAAAGCATACCTGTACTCTGCCTTAAGGTAAAATTCATTTACAGCACCAGTCTTTAAGCTGAATCTTGTCACGTTCCCTGTTGTCTTTGTGTCTTTGTTGACAGTTCCTTTCGTGGTCTGATCGACGAGAATCCTCTCAAACGGATTCTTGTCGGCTAGCTGCACGAAAAAATCCTTTCCATAATGTACCAGTCAAATTGAAGCTTTAAAATCCCCCCCTAGCAGCTCCCTCGGCATCTGGACTTTTGAAGATTGGCTTGTTCAGATTCCCCCCCCCCCTCGGGGCAAAACAACCGTTCAAATACCCCACCAATTAGTACTGAAAGACCTCTCCTCAAAGACAGACTTCGTCTTCAATCAAACACTTTACACGCTTTTGAGAGAGAAATATGCCGTAATGGCACTTTCAAACTTCTTTTAAATACCCTTTTGAAAAGTTATTCACCAGGAAAGGCGAAATTCTATCTATTAAATCGGTCAAACCCTGCAAAAACCAAAACAATTCAAGGGCATATTACGTCAAAAGAAGAGATAAGTCCGGTTCAAATTCCCCACCCTTCTAAGGCAACGTTCAAGTTCCGCCCTCCCCGGGAACGATGCACAGTCAAATGCCCGGGGTATGCAGGGGGGGGGGGGGGGGTGTTGAAGGTTTAATTTGACCAGTACATAGAATTCCGAAATACGTCAGGATGTTCCACTGGAAGGTTGGCCATTTGTGCATAGTACACCGGCAGATATCATATCTTGCATAATTGAACTTTTTATATGCAAAGCACCATGGGATCATACGTTGAACTGCACAGAGATGTAGCAACCAGTTACCTTTTCGGGACGCAAGAATGAGGCCTAACAGCACATCCCCAACAAGGTGAATGTAGGACATCCAAAATGCGGACAACTGGCTATTCTCGTGGCGGGGATACTCCAGGTATTGACTCCACAGTTGGTACACCTAAAAGGACACTCTGTTCAAGATGCTATTGTACTGCGACACACTGGAGCTTCAGCATTTTTCAGCCATTTTTTTGCGTGTAGGTGTGTCAGCTTGTTTGGATTGTTATTCATTACCCAGGGAATGAACTTTTTCCAGATGAGCCGCAGTAGGGCTTCGTAGTTATGCACTTGTGAGCTGAACCACACGATTGTACATCTCATTCGAGGGTGCCTGACACTGAACCTTCTGCGATTATCCCTGATTCAGGGCAGATATCGCGCAAAGCAGCGTCTTAGAACCGTTTGTAATTATGGAGAGATGGTTGAAAATTGTATGAAAAGTTCCCAGCCTGAAGAGAAAATTTAAGCATAGAGATCTTTGTGCTTCCAGGCGACCTCACAAGCTTTGGCGTAAGGTGCTTGGTCCATGAAAACCACAAAATCTTCCTGATATCCTCTGACTGACGTAAAATCTAATTGACTGTGGATAGCTGACTCGCTGGAGCATTTATTGCACATGTAGGAAGATATCCAACAACATCTTGCGTAACCGGTTCATGGCTAGAGACTTGATGTTAAAGCCGTCCAGCTTGGGATCCGCTGATTGTCTCCTTTAACCCTATTCTGCCTGGGCTTTTTTGAGTTTCAGGGCCTGGGGGGGGGGGGGGGGGCACTTTGTGCCTAATGGTATGAAAAGGCACCAAAGTAGTCCCTAGGAGAACCTGAAACTGTTTGAAAGTCAATGTAGCCTCTGTTGTGACCTGATATTAGCACTGATTTTAAACTGCATTTACTGAAGTCAGCGATTCGGTTGCACAACGGTAGATATTCCCACTATGAGGATGCGCCTAACAGGTCAAACCATGTGCTCGATTAGGGCTGCCCCCCCCCCTCCTTCAGGACTCTCTTCAAAGCGCAATTTATTTTCCGAAATCATTCAGTTTGGTTGTTCACCTTTAGACACTCCCAGACATTGTCTAATCTCCCTTTAAATACCAGATACACACTGCTCTGCTTGATGAATTCGCCCTAAGCGTTGACCGAAGTAAGCACAAAATCAGACAATTACGCGCAAAAATGCCTGGGACATTGTTACGCCAAGGGCAAAATTTGGCTTCGGAAGACTAGTTTCTCTCCCCCACCCCCCCCCCCCCCCCCTTGCTTCATCCTTTTCCCTTTCAATGTTGGTTTGATGCAGGAACCATGTCCAAAACATTGCCCGACAACATTGAAAGGGACACACTGCATGAAATAATCCGAATACAGTCCCTTATTTAGCTCTTATACGGTCAGTATACATAGTTGTATACGGGGGATATAAGGACGTGGCATGATGTATAAGGTACCGTTCAAGGATCAGTATATGTCAGGCTATGCCCAGAAAATAGCAGGATCTTACACATTTGTATCAGGATTCCTTACACGTCAGTACACGTATCAGTATACAGCATGTATACTGCTGGTAACATGACGTATACTGGTGTTGCGTAGAAGGAAGGTATAAGGACTCTTATGTCTCACAGTGAGATTTCTTAATCGTCAGTACACAAGTCCGTATACACCACGTATACTGCGCGAAGTATGAAGTGTACTAATATTGTGTGGAATGCTGGTATACTATTCTTACACTCGTGATAGGATTTCTTATTCGCCATTATACTTGTTCGTATTTATCATGTGTACTGCATGAAGTATGAAGTGCACGGATATCGTGTGGAAGGCAGGTATACGGATTCTTACACTTATGGCAGGATTCCTCATAAAATTTGGGTGCATATACCATGCAGTATAACACTGTATGATAATGGTTGTATACTGAATATATTCCATAGAAGAAACAAACATATTCTTAGATTTTTAGAAAACGGCAAATTCTCACATCCTTAACATGAACGATGTTTGACCAGGCTGAAGGAGGACTTTCGTCAGTGAAGATTCTCGCACTAATTTGGTAATTACATGAGGTAAAATAAAAAATAGCACAACAAGTCATGATTCAATTGCAAATAGTTTTATTAATTGTTAGCGATCGTCACTCTAATTCGCACTACGAAGGAGTCACATTCACCAGGCTAATGAACAACTAACGGTAGTCAATAAATTGTAAACTGAAAATTGTAATATTCAATCATAGTCGCTGAATTCACAGTCCCCCCCGGAATCTGCACTGTCATCTCCTTCATTGTCCTCCTCATGGTTCTCCTCACTGTTCTCCTCGTGGTCCTCCTCGTGGTTCTCTTCGACGGTCTCTCGTGCGTCGTCGTTACTGTAATTACAAAAAAGGTTAAGTTAGCAATGCATAACGAACACTGAAACCAAACAGTTAGGTGGCATTTCTTCGACATGTAAAGAAAACTCTTATTTGTAAGCCATATTAAGCAGGTAAATTATACAGCGTATTATACAATTCCTTCGTCAGTGCTTTCCTTTATAGTTCGTAAACTAAAGCAAAATGTAAACAACATCTAACAAGAAAATTTTAAAAACATTTTAAAACCTCTGTTGAAAAGAAAAGCTGCATCTTTACTCTTCCATTTGCTCCTGCTCTCTTCTTTCAATTATTTCCCTCCACTCATCAGAGAGCGCCCATTTGGAGTACCCACGGGTGGTTCTTTTTCTACTGGCTCCCCCTTCCGTGCCTTTGTTCTTTTCCACCTTTTGTTTGTGGTATTCTCTGCTTTTTCGCTGCGCTTGTCAAGTCTAAGGAGAGAATACAATAATAATTAGAAGATCCTGTCGTCACTGTTTTGACTGAAACCGTAACTAACTCCCAATTCTAAAATAATAGATGACTTGGTCAAAACCTTACATTCCTGGCTTGAGTAACAAATAAATTAGATTGAAAACTTGTTAAGTCTTACTAACCGCTACTTCTTAGCAACTAACATATTGTAAGCGTAAACAAACAATGTCTCGAGGAGGTTCATAAGGTGATATTCTAAGGGAGGTTATTGGATCATATCCATTACCATGGCAACAGTACAGCTGGCGTGTCTTAAACTCATTTTTTCAAATTGTCTTACGTTTTCTCCCATTTTTATAAAGCAACAATAATTATCTTTTCTTGGGGATGATGTGGCAAAAATTTATCAAGTGGAAATCAGCTTATTTCAAAAAAGGCTGTTGCAGGGGGGAAAAATTCCAGTGTTATTTTTTCATGGACTTTGCTTATGAAGGGCAATTGGCTCATGTGCAAAAAAAATGAAGGAAAATCAGTTTAAGAGGAATGTTTTATCCCATGTCGTACTTTTTGGTTCGTGCAATTTTAATTTACACATTACCATTCCTGGTATGTTAAACAACCTAGTTTTGATACGAAAATTAGCTGGCAAAGTGCCTTCATGGATGAAGAATGCAAGTCACATATGCTCAGCTGAAAAGCACTCTTTTGAACCTCTTATTTGAATGCCCCTTCAAAATAAGGAATGATTGTGCTTTCTTTTTACCCATATCTCTTTTCATTCCAGACATATTCAAGGTTTTTCCTGATAAAGAAGTTTGACATTACACTGCCGTAGACAGAGCTTGGAGACAAATCACAAAATCGCTGTAAATGGTTTGAACCCAGGAGTCATATCATAGGTCGTTAAATTATGATCGTCCGGGTGAGAAGGACTGTTTGTGACGACATTAACTGATTTTTCGAAAACCTGAGAGGAAGTTATCGACAGAGTCAAGTGAACTGTGAACCGTCACTAGATGTTTTAAGTCTCTGGTTGTTTTCCTGATTGGTTGACAATCAATAACATTCCTAGATCGTCAATCAATATCATCACGAGATTGTGGACCAATTAGAACAACAACTAGAGACTTAAAACATCTACTGACAGTTCACAGTTCACTTGACTCTGATAATGACTTCTGCTCAGGTTGTCCAAATGTCAGTCAATGTCATCACAAACAGTCTGATTTGCATTTCATGCAAACAATGTCCTAAAATTTCCATATTGTCAGTTATCGCCTCGACTTAGCGAGGCGGGAAAAATAAGGTCATGTGACATTAGGTGACAAGAATTTAAAAGAACAAGTTTCACTTCTTTAACGGACACATTTCGTTGTTCAGTCGCCGATGTGGGATTTCAAGGATTTATGGAAAACAAATTGTAAGTTGAGAACTGTTTGCCGTTTCAATAGCGAATGATGTAAATAGTAACTTGTTTTCTAACTGATTTCAGTTGACTACGATTTAACAACGGACGCTTCCCGAACTGATCGATGAAGGAACAAAGCCGTAAAGTCTAGTGCAAAATAAAATCTTCAAAACCTGCAAATCCCTGGCTTATCTTCTACAGAAGTAACGCCTTCACGCATAGGCGCGAATCACAGTCCTTCTCAGGACTACACTCACCCGGATGATCACACTTCACTGACTTATGATATCACAAAATGGAGAATATTTCCAGAAATACTGGTTTATATTAACTGAAACTTTAAATAAGACACATGACTATGCAAAGTATGTATTGTGATTTTGTGATTTGACTCCCTGCTGTGTCCTCGCTACTATGACACACGTTTTCTAATTGTATAATAGAAAAACTTAAATATCTCTGGAATGAATTAAACAAGACATGATCAAAAGTAATTATTAAGCACCATAATTTCTCCTTTTGGGAGGGCTTTCAAACAAGTTTCATTTGGTTTTTCCTTCACAGGCACTTTAAGGACTAATAAGCCTTTGTTCTACCACTTACCTGTTTAAAACAACTTCAATGGTTTTGCTTCGGTATGTTGGAGGCCTTGCCACCCATCCTCCTTCGCCTTCAGTGTCAGTGTCGTCATCGTCAGTGGACATGTGTTCTTTGGTTAGCTTGGCATAAGCGCGTGACTCCTTCTCACCTTTGACATAACCTCGTCTTCTTTCGTATTTCTGAGAAAAAATGTGCTTTTCAGTAAAATATTTAATTAACTTTCAGTGTGTCATCAAACTGATTATTTCAGTCATCTAAGAAATGGAAAAAATGCACGTAAAGGATATACATACACGTTCTTTTCGAAGATTTTTCTTATTTTTCAACTTTTTTTTTATCTGTTATTTAACCAAGGGCAGTCCTTCGCAAGTGTTCGTGATACTTTTTGGCAGTTCCTGTGCAAAAAAACAAATACAAAAAAGTAAGGTTGCCTGTAGTTTGTTACTTGCCTGCTACGGTAGCAAATTTCATCATCATATATGTAGATATAAATTTCTGAGTTTCCAATTACATTGTGGATTTCACCCTAGGTGAACTTAACAATCAAGACTGACCCACCAATGAATAATGTTTGACATCCATATTGTTTGCCCTTAATTTTCTTTTTAGACCAGGTGTAAATTTCACAACAACTACTTTCGATTTTCCCATCTGTTTGACCGGGATAAAAGGTTTAGCTTGGTAAGCTTAATTAAACTGGGCTGAATTTTCCACATATGTAGCTAAAAACTTCTAGAAGTGGCTTTCTACATGTATGCGTTATATTAGTATCAAATCAGTTGATAGTGTTCTTTTCATAATGTCTGATTGGCTACTAAAACTGTAAATAGTACTTGCCCTTTACCTCCCAGAATGATCCTGGATTTTGTTCATCAATTTGTCAGAAAGAAAGTTACTACAAAGAACTTATAAGCTGGCTACCCACTGGTTCGGTATACAATAGATAATTCTCTCGTTGATCTCTATAAACTCCCTTTATTGTGTCTTTAAATGGCTGTATGTACCCACTATGTTACGGTTGCTATGGCACTACTTACCTTGCACAGCAGCTTTAGCAAAACCAGTGCCTTGGCGACAAAGTTCATCAATAATCCGCTGTGTCACCTTTGTATTGTGAGGACTGTTGACTCTAAAAGAGAGTAAACATTTTAGGTTTCCTACAATGGATTTGCTGACTAAATTATAATTTCTCTATATTCAGAGTGTTTTTCCTCGTTTTGCCTTTCTTTGATCTAAAACAAATTCCTAAATGAGTGCTAATATGTTTTCATAAAGTCATGTCTGCAACACGAACCACGACAGTTGCAGTGCACACAACAGGAAAAATTTGAAGGATTTCGAAAAATGTTTTATATGACGAAGAGTTTACTTATCTTAGCTTGACGTTGAGCATCGTTTTAAAAATAATTCCGCCCAAAAATAAGACCAGTCCTAATCTGCTGCGAATCGATTCATACTCCGAACAGTTTTTTTGGTCAGCGGCTTTCATGTTGGAAATAAACATGGTTATGTTTTACCCCTCCATTTGTTACCCCTCCATGTGCGTACAGCCACCAGCACCTCAAAACCATTATAAGTCGCGCGTTGTGGTTTAAGGAGGACGAATTAAGATCAAAAAGTGTTGCAAATACCTGTGGTCAAGAGAGCTTGCTCTCTACGGATGTGTCCTCTGTTTCCTGGGCCTACTTCTTAGTTCTCGAAAGTCATGCTAGAAAATTGCTTTTTCGAAAAGACCTTTTAGGTAGAACCGAGACAAACGCGCATCGAAATGACTGGGAATACTTATTGGTTCGGTAAATTAAAGAGTTATTTGGAAATCGGGAAACTGGTCCCCAATGGGTCTTATACAGAATCAGCAGCAAGCACAATTTTAAATGCAATAAAGGCGGCAAAACGATGCCGGCACACAGAGCCTTGCACTCGTTATGAGATTCGCCTCAAATGCAAGCGAGTTAAGTACTGAAAAACAATTATAAATTTAAGTCACTCCAAATTTCTGTTTACAAAAGTATATCATTCAGGTTTTACTCACGCTTCTCTTCCTCTATACTGCTTGTCAGCATCTCTGCTATTATGGAACTTGTGAACTTCGTCCTACAATAGACAGCAATTGCAACCCGTGTGAGTAAACTTTTATTTCAACGGTAAAATGGAAGATAAAACAGGCTGCACTTTGTTACAACAATTGCAGCCTATCGTGTAAACTAAAAACTGAGTGAAAGCCTGACAGATTAGTTCTTGCAGCCATGTCAAAAGCCGGCACTTAGGCTTAAATCAAAATGAAAATTTTGTCACATTGATTAAGACACCGAATATAAATAAGAACAGCTTCAATTAGTTGAAAATTGAAAACTAACTTGTTTGGATACCGTGTAGTAAGACACATTTCAAACTATTACTTGAACGCCAACATGCTATATATGAAAAGAAAATAACCAGCTTGAGTTATGTCAGATAAATAGCATTGAAAGAAGTAATTTACCGAACACGGCGGCACGGCGATCGATTGTGCGACGATGTTCTGCAAACTTCTACAGTGAGAACTTAGTAGCAGAAACTCTGCAAAACAACGGCAACCACGAAGCTGTATTAAAAAATATCACAAAATTGCACTTACTTGAACGATGAGAGACGATTTCGTTCTCTTCCTCTTTTTCTCTCGTCCATCTGCACCACTTGCAGTGTCATCTGCCGATTGAGAAGGCAGTTTCTCAACCTTGCTGTCACTGGGGTTTTTACTTTGTCAGCCAACTCTTCGATCCGCTCGTTTGAGTTTCGTACGCCTGTAGCAGTTCCTCTATTGACTTCTGGCAGGCTGCAAGACCACTGATTAGCTGCGGCATATGATCTCGTGAGGACGGTGGTGTAGAGTTCGGGCTAGTTCTTCTTGAAGTCGAACCGCTCGAAGGAGATGGAGTTCTTGATACTGAATAGAAATTACCTGTACTGACACGATTCTGACTCGTGTTAAGGAAATTCGAAGAATGATTTGACTCAACTATGCTCTTCAGTGTTTAACGTCGCTGAAACCGTGGACCGAAGAGAATGAGATCGCAAAAAGTTGATCACTGCTTCTGATCACGAACCTCGTGATCTGAAAATTCCCGCCACAAATTTATTACAATCCATAATCCAAAGCGGTCACATCAGCTTTGTAACCAGGCCTTTGTTGTCGCGTTTTCCAGTCCTTCAAGATCGCCTGAGAGAGTTCGTAGTTTCTTCGCCGGGTTTCTTCTGCAATTTTTTACAGCGAAATGGATTCTGTTTTATCGGCAAATGATGAAGGTGTGTCTATTTCGAAGAAGAAGAAACGATTTTGGGATCACTGGTTTCAAAACGGACGTTTAATGCTCACAAGCGAAGAAAGAAAGTGCATCATGATGCAAATACCGGTAAGTGTGAAGTCCTGTTTACACACGTGTTACATTGCTATTTTAATAAAGCTTAAGCTTATATCTATGGCTGAAAGCTTAAGCTTTTAGAAATGTATCAATCAATTTTCATACCATAGGTATAGTATGTTTATTTTAAGTTATGTTATACCGTTATTTTTGCCCGTAGAAAACCCAGACGAATTGCTAAGCCATAAGCCTTATTCAGATTCAAGCGACCTTAACATGGAGTTTTCAAGCGATGAATGTCCAGAAGTCCCAGAATTTCATGTCGACAGCCCTGAACTTCAAGGTATACCATCAACTTTTTATTTAAAATAAACTTAACTATAACTGTTAGGATATACCTTTTCTAAGGAAAAGAAAATTAAGGTGTGGAATTTTAAAATGAAGAGTTTGCTGTTTGGTGTTAATACTTTTGATGTCATGGAAAGATTATGGTCCCATAAATTAACTACACATGCATAGACCACTCCTCTGCTAGCCCTTATAAACAAACAATGGTTGTAAATCAAAGAAGTGTTCATAACAAGTAATTCTCATGGAGAGGTTATTTCTGCCGGTGACATATTGATATAAAAAATAACACTACAGAACTGCTTCTTGCTCATTGTTGATGCTGCTTGTTTCCAAAAAGTGAAACCCTTTAATGTGTGGTTCCAGAAAATGTCCATGCCCTCTCCACGGAAGGGATTGGAATTTCCAGGGGGGTGGTTCAAAGGCCCAGGAAAATCCTGAGAGGGGGGGGGGGGTGTTGTATCAATTTATATTATTTTTTCCAGACCGGTTCCATTATTCCTATATGTTAAAAAATTCTTTGTTTGCATTTTGCTTACCGATCCGCAGACGCAAACATTGATCTTGTTAACTGCACAAAAGTAATATTTTCAAGGTGGTCAGGCTCGATTTCTGGTGCTGCGAGAGTCCGGTCATTTCACCAAACAGCGGCTGATTAGCGAACAGCTCTTGCTGTGGAAGACGAGTAAATCCAGTAAATTACACCAAGAATTTCTGTCGCAAATATTTAAGCAGATACGTCTGTCATTTGATTTCGAACTGTATCCGTCTCTGCTAGTAGCAGCCCAGACATTTACGTCGTATTTCTTCGTTGTTGTTCGCCGGCGTGAAACTATCGTTTGAACTGAATTATTGCGTCAACATTTAGCACAGTAATGATTCGGAATCGACACAAAACAGTTCTTGATCCCGCTAAGAGTAATTCTTGATCGAAAACTGCGTAAAAACACTGTAATAATTATAGTTCAGCAGACAAATATTATCTGTAAGAAATTTACGACTCAGGTGCGTTACATAAATCAAAATCAAAAACATGCCCGTTTCACGGGTTTTGACTCAAACATTAATATTTCGGCGTGAAAGAAACGGGCAAAATTTCTTCGGTAGCAGTGGAAAATCACATAGTCGTCATTACAATTGCATAAAGCAATTATAAAATAAAGTAAAATGCATCCCAAGTATTAAAAGGGAAGTGTTTGATGGGAGTGCGTAACATGAAGCATTGTTCAGATAAATTTGTTTACAGAACACTCCCGCGTGTGTGCTGAAATGGTTTTGAATGCATTCATGTTGCTTGCAACATCGTTTTCGGCTAAACTTTACATTAGATAAATCTAGTTGTGCAGAAGTTTTCTAGCTTTGCCAGGTCTCCAGAGAAGGCGGTTTACCACAGCCTTGCATCAGCATAAATAAAAGCAGAATTATGCAAATTGCAAAATCGGCGGTATGTCAAACTTTCTGGCAATCGTAGTCATCTTCCAAAATTACTGAGAAAAAAAATGGTTTACAGCAAAACTGCAAGCTGTCGTATTGATTTGCATGCGGGTTTTATATATGCATGCTCATATCCGCGAATTTACCAGAAAACGCAAGTAACCGTCGAAATTTGGATTCTTAAACTATAGTTTAGGTAATTTTTCGCTTTAAACAAGAAATAGAAATATTTCCAGGGGGCACAGGAAAAAATTGGAATTTCCAGAGGGGGGGAGGGGTATAGTTTGTGGGCCGTTTTTGGAAAATCCAGAGAGGAGGGGGGGGGGGTCATATGAAAAATCCCTTCTGTGGGTGGGGTATGGATATTTTCTGGAACCACACAATTTATGTAGGTGAGATAGGTTCCAGATTGTTCCAAATTGCTACTTGATTGATTCTTGCTTTGAAATGAAGGGGTAACTGCTGCTTGTTTGGTTCATTTAAGAATTTAATGTTAGTCATGGTGAGATGGGAAACAGTATTTTTAATAAGATAGTTTGCCATAAGATGATTTAATGGAGAAGGCCGGCCAGTAAACAGAAACAGATTGGCATCTTCGCTGAAAGAATGTCTCTCAATTCATTCATCGTGACATCTGTATTAATGTTTCTTGACTTATTGTTAACTCATTTTCCCTTCAAAAGTTCCAGGGAGATAATCAACCGCTCCGGGTTCCGATAAATTCCAATAAAAACAAGTGTATGAAGAGCTTATAAATGTACACTGCCACTAGATCGACATCACTGAAGGCTTCACAGCCTTAATGAATACTTCTTGGAAGTTTAACATTATTCATTAAATCCTTGAAGGCAAATTCTTGTCTTCCCCACTCCTTGCCATACTTTCTCTATGAGAACCTTTTTTTAATCGCCGCTCGCTGAGTTCTTCCATAAGTTTGTAGTCAAAATAGCAATGAGGGTGGTAGCTCTTAACGTATATTCTGAGTAAAAAATCTCCAGTGTTGGTGTAAACATAGGGGATATTAGCCTTCAAGCAGGCTAAATTAGTGAGTTATTTGTGTCAGTTTCTTGGCGGTGGAGCTACGATTTGCAGGCAAGAAAATCAATGGCTTTCAAGCAGACTCACTTTTTCTTGGCCCATTCTTAATTTTCATAATTCGTTGCAATCATTTATCATTTATAGAATATTAATTTTTAAATGGTAGAGTATGGTATTTTTGTAGACTTCATCTGTCTCTCGTGTTCTACCTAGAGCAGTATCATGTGCAGTGACGCACTGTCTATATGTTGCTCCAGGTATCTCTAATTGTTTATTAAATACACCCAAGCATCTTTTTCATTTTGGCTGAAAATTTCCCAATAATGTTACCTTTCAAAAATGTTGGGCAAAGTCATTTTAAAAATAACAACACATGAGTTGTGTCAACCTTTTTGTTTTCTTTTGTTATACTTATTGTGTCCATATAATGTCAAATTCTGACAATACCTCACAATAAGCCTATGGGTTTATGTTTGGGATTTGGGTGTTGGGGGATGTTATCAGTGGGCTTTTTGAGAATAAGAGTTGGGTGGCTTACATTCGGGAGGGTTTGTTTTCAGGGGGAAGGGGGGGTGCTTATTGTCGGAATTTTATGTAATTGCCACAAAGTAGCAGGAACATAGTCATACATTATACAGAATTATTCTATTTGACTCAAGATGTCATGAATAGAAAATCTCCTTTGACAAGGTATTTTTCATAAACCAACAGATACATGGGTTTCTGGAGATGATTGTAGTGATCGATTTTCAAGTGCCGAGTCATCAGACAGCTTACATGTAAGTCAGATGTTTTAATAGTCCTTTTCACAGTTTACTTTTCGGATTTACATTACAATGCATTTGAACGTGGATGTGTGGCAATTTCGGGCAGAAACTGCAAAATTGCCCGAAATTGCCTCACATCCATGTCCAATTACATTGTAATGCAAATGAGAAAAGTAAACTGTGAATAGGGCTATTGTCTACCTAATACATCCAGTTAGGGACCTATGACTCTCATCACAAGTGATTGGTTCATTGGGTAATTTGTATTTGTTGTGATTGGCTGGGGTAATTACTTTGGTTTTGGTTTTACGACACTTAAAAAGTGCTCTAATAAACAATATCTAAGGGAACAATTTTTGTCTGAAATACCAATAGTCTCAAGATAGACAATGTCCAAAATAGCATTCGCCCACTGTTTTTTCTGAACTTCCAGGTCAGGTGAATGTTACGTATGTAATGTTTGAAAAGGAATCTTGAGTACTGGGTTGCATTGTTCCAGATACTGTTTTAGGTGAGCAGGCAAGGAAGAATTTAAATGATCAGTAGATGTGGGTTTCTCCAAGGCTTTTTAACCTGATACCTCTGCAATCTGAAACAGTGGATTGGACAGTTCAAAGCCAAGCAAGCTTATTCAGAAGAAATGTTTTGCGTGTGTTTTTATGACTGGGAAATGAGTATTTGTCCCAGAGTGTTTTTGGTCATTTAGTTTCGACTAAGACTTAAGCTTGTCGCTTAAAATTTACTGTAGAGAACATGTTTTACCCTCTAAAATAAAAACCTTGTTTAACTATGAACTACTGCCATTAGTCTATTTTCTGAACAACTGACAACATCGTTACTGAACTAGTTCAAATTAATCAGATGCCCCAACCAGTTCAAATGATTCAACTGTCGCAGAAAGTTCATAGGGTTGGATATCCAAAGGATTCATCTGTGCCAAATGGGCCAGCTGATCCAACAGCCTGACCAGTCCAATGAAGTTGATGTTGCAAGCAGTTCCCTTAATTACCTACCCAAATAAGTTGTACGGCTCAGCTGGTTAAAATGAGTCAAATGTCCTTACCTTTTTGACTGAGTCAGATGGCCCAACCGATTCAACTTAGTTGCCCAACTGGTTCAAATGAGTTGGTTGTTTCAACCAGCTCAAATAAGTCTGATAACCCAACTGGTCGGATTATTCAAAATTGGTCAGCTGGTCCATGTGAGTCAGCACTAGCAGATTCACATTAGCCAGATAACCCTACAGGTCCAAATTAGCCCAATGGTCCATCCAGAACAGATTCAAATTAGCCAGATAACCCAACTGGTCCAGAGTAGTCCAATGGTCCATTCGGAACAAATGATTTAGATATACCAACTGGTCAAATCAAGTCGAATGGTCAAACAGGAGCAAATGATTTTGATTCCCCAACTAGTCCCAGTGATATATTCAGAATAAAATTAGTTGGATGACAAAACCAATCCAAATGAGTAAGCTGGTTCAGGTATAAACCCTTTAATGATTGAGACATGTCGCAACCATTTATAGTTCATTAGATGTTTGAACCAGTCCAGACCACCCAGATGAACCTTACCAGTGAAAATAAATGAAAGGGTGCATCGGCCCCAAATGAGCCAGATGATGACCCAAAACAGTCAGATGGCCCAACCGGTTCACTAAATTCAAATGGCCTAACCAGTATGGTTGAGTCAGATGGTCCAAGCGGTTTGATCAAGCCAGATGGCCCAACCGGTTTACTTGGCTCAGATGGCTCCTTAAACAGATTGATTGAGTCAGATGGCCCAGCTACTTTGATTTAGTGAGATCGCCCATACGATTCACTTAAGCCAAATGGCCTATCCAGTGTGGTTGAGTCAGATGGCCCAACAAGTTTTATTATGTCAGATGGTCCAGCCAGTTTGATTAAGTCAGATGGCCCAACCAGTTTGATTTCAGTCAGATGGCCCAACCGGTTCACTTGAGTCAAATGACCTTAACAGTTTGGTTGTGTCAGATGGTGCAATCAGTTTAAGGCAGATGGCCCAGCCAGTTTGATTAAGTCCGATGGTCTAACTACTTTGGTTGAGTCACATGGCCCAGCCAGCTTGATCAAGTAAGACGGCCCAACTGGTTCACTAAAGTCAGATGACACCAACCGGTTTCATTGGGTGAGTTGGCTGAACTGGTCCACTGGACCCAACTGGTTCACTTGAGTCAGATGGCCCAACCGGTTCACTTAAGTCACATGGCCCAACCAGTTTGATTGAGTCAGATGACCCAACCGGTTCACTTAAGTCAGATGGCCCAGCCGGTTCACTTAAGTCAGATGGCCCAACCGGTTTGATTGGGTGAGTTGGCTGAACTGGTCCACTTAAGTCAAATGGCCTAACCAGTTTGACTGAGTCTGATGGTTCAAGCAGTTTGATCAAGTAAGATGGTTGAACCGGTGCACTTAAGTCAAATGGCCTAACTGGTTTGATTAAGTCAGATGATCCAACCGGTTTGATTAAGTCTGATGGCCTAACTCCTTTGATTGAGTCAGATAGCCAAACTAGTGTAATTGGGTAAGATATGATGGCCCGACCAGTTCACTCAAGTCAAATGGCCTTACCAGTTTGGTTGTGTCAGATGGAACCAGTTTGATATGGTCAGATGGCTCAGCCGGTTTGATTAAGTCCGATGACCTAACTACTTTGGTTGTGTCAGATGGCTTAACCAGTTTGATTTAACTAGCTAGATGGCCCAGCCGGCTTGATTAAGTCTGATGGCCTGACTACCTTGGTTGAGTCAGATGGCGCAGCCAGCTTAATCAAGTAAGATGGCTCAACTGGTTCACTCAAGTCAGATGGCCCAACCACTTTGATTAGGTGTATTGGTTGAACCAGTCCGCTTAAGTCAAATGGCCTAACCAATTTGACCGAGTCAGATAGTCCAAGCGGTTTCATCAAGCCAGATGGTCAAACCAGTCCACTTGAGTCAAAGGGCGTAGCTGGTTTGATTAAGTCAGATGGTCCAGCCAGTTTGATTAAGTCCGATGGCCTAACTACTTTGATTGGGTCAGATAGCCAAACTACTGTAATTAGGTAAGATGGCCCGACAGGTTCACTTAAGTCACATGGCCCAACCGGTTCACTTAAGTCATATGACCCAACCAGTTCACTTAAGTCAGATGGCCCAACCGATTCACTTAAGTCAGATGGCTTAACCAGTTTGATTGAGTCACATGACCAAACCAGTTCACTTAAGTCAGATGGCCCAACCAGTTCACTTAAGTCAGATGACCCAACCAGTTCACTTAAGTCAGATGGCCCAGCCCTGAACACTTAACAGATGGCCAGATGGCCCAACCCCCCAACACTTAAGTCAGATGACCCAACCGGTTCACTTAAGTCAGATGGCCCAACCGGTTCACTTAAGTCAGATGACCTACCTGGTTCACTTAAGTCAGATGACCCAACCCGTTCACTTAAGTCAGATGGCCCAACTGGTCCACTTAAGTCAGATGGTCCAACCGGTTCACTTAAGTGAGATGACCCAACCAGCTCACTTAAGTCAGATGACTCGACTGGTTCACTTAAGTCAGAAGGCCCATGCAACTGGTTTACTTAAGTCAGATGACCCAACCCGTTCACTTAAGTCAGATGGCCCACCGGTTCACTCAAGTCACATGGCCCAACCGGTTCACGTAAGACAGATGGCCCAACCGGTTCACTTAAGCCAGATGTCCAACCGGTTCACTTAAGTCTGATGGCTTAACCAGTTTGTTTGAGTCAGATGGCCCAACTGGTTCACTTAAGTCAGATGGCCCAACTGGTTCACTTAAGTCAGATGGCCCAACCAATTCACTTAAGTCAGATGGCTTAACCAGTTTGATTGAGTCAGATGGCCCAACCCGTTCACTTAAGTCAGATGGCCCAACCGGTTCACTTAAGTCAGATGGCCCAACCGGTTTACTTAAGTCACATGGCCCAACCGGTTCACTTAAGTCACATGGCCCAACCGGTTCACTTAAATCACATGGCCCAACTGGTTCACTTAAGTCAGATGGCCGAGCCGCTTCTCTTAAGTCAGATAGCCCAACCGATTCACTTAAGTCAGATGGCTTAACCAGTTTGATTGAGTCCGATGGCCCAACCCGTTCACTTAAGTCAGATGGCCCAACCGCTTCACTTAAGTCAGATGGCCCAACTGGTTCACTTAAGTCACATGACCCAACTAGTTCACTTAAGTCACCTGGCCCAACCGGTTCACTTAAGTCACATGGCCCAACTGGTTCACTTAAGTCAGATGGCCGAGCCGGTTCTCTTATGTCAGATTGGCCAACCGGTTCACTTAAGTCAGGTGGCTTAACCGATTTGATTGAGTCAGATTACCCAACCAGTTCACTTCAGTCATATGGCCCAACTGGTTCACTTAAGTCAGATGGCCCAACTGGTTCACTTAAGTCAGATGACTTGACCGGTTCACTTAAGTCAGATGGCCCAACTGGTTTACTTAAGTCACATGACCAAAACCCGTTCACTTATGTCAGATAGCCCAACTGGTTCACTTAAGTCACATGACCCAACCGGTTCACTTAAGTCAGATGGCTTAACCAGTTTGATCAAGTCAGATGACCCAGCTGGTTCACATCAGTCAGATGGCCCAACCGGTTTACTTAACTCAGATGGCTTAACCAGTTTGATTGCTGGCCCAACTGGTTCATGATCACTTAAGTCAGATCACCCAACCAGTTCACTTGAGTCAGATGGCTTAACCAGTTTGATCAAGCTAAGTCAGATGACCCAACTGGTTCATTTAAGTCAGGTGGCTTCACCAGTTTGATTGAGTCAGATGACCCAACCAGTCCATGATTTAGGGCACTTCAACAACGGATACGTATAATGCACAGTATACAAATCAGTATACTGCAGTATACAAAAGAGCATACACTTTGGTGTCCGGACACTTGTGGGAAACGTGACATTGCTAAAGTTAAGGATTTTTATTTCTTGATAAAGAAATGAATTAGAGCATTTAAAGAACGGATATGTATAATGCATAGTATACAAATCAGTATACTGCAGTATACAAAACAGTATACACTTGTGTCCGTACAAAGTTGTGGGAAACGTTACATTGGTAAACTGAAGGCTTAATCATTCCTATAATCGTGGGAGCTTCAGTTTTTTTTTGTTACAGATAATTGTTTTATTTTAACTTGTAAAGTTAGTGTCCAGTACATGACAATGATATAACTGTAATGTTGTCTTGTGTGGTTGTTAAGACATTGCAAACAAACAAGAAAGGTTCTCGCCACATTATCTTAGCTTTACTTGGGCAATGTGTGTTTTTTTTTTTTCAGTTAACACTTTATTGTAACAGTTCACATTTACACAGGTTCGCATGACTAAAACATAAATAAATAAACACATAAATAAATAGAAAAAGGGGGGAGAACAAATTTAAAACAAAGTAGACGGAGAGCACGATAAAAAAAGGGGAGGAACCCGGCTAAAAAAGATACTTAAGAAGCTGTCTCCCTAAGAGTGTTCCACTCGATCTCGGACTCAAAAATAGATTTCCTTCAAATTTCTACCACAAATACTACTATCTATCCCTACTACTAAAATGCACTTGAAATGATCCAAAAGTTTATTTTGCTCCCGTTTTGAGGATTTGATTGTCAGTATACCGTAAGTGACTAAAATTTGGCTTTTTTTGGGCGCCGTAGTACGAGGTTTTTCAATTATCGTTTAAAAAGACTTCGCACCATCACAACCTTCAAATTTACACCCATCTTTTTACCGCTCCTGTGTCATTTGGACATTTTCCCGATCGAAATCGTGTGAAACTGAAAATGATAAATGAACTAATCTAATAAGTCACTCGAACTGGATGAAATAGTGCGTTTGAAACATGCCAAAATTCTCAATTGAGGCACTTAGGCCACACATAAAAGCCCGTTTTAGGCATAGACTAAGCACTGTTTCCTAGAATTATGCAACAAAACTTGCGGCAGAATCCGATTCTGAGAAATTGTGTCGAAGTTTAGTAAGCCATTTTCGCCAGTGGTGTCTTGCATGACATAGACTAGCATTCCAGTCGGAAGACTTGTTGTCTTCTTATGGTCGCTTAATTTATCAATAATTCTACCCAAATGAAGGGAAATCTGATTACATTTCTACATACAATGGCCTGTTCTTTCTCATGTTGCTATATCAACATCTATTCTTATGCTCCTTGACCTAAGAAATCACCTCATAATGACGCCTACCTTGTTATTTAAAACTCTTTCCGTCGAACGCTTTGGCGGTTCATAAAATGTGCAACGTACAGTCTTTTTGTTCATCACAAGATACGAAGACGACAAAGTAGCGATTTATAAGGAAGGTACCGAGATCCAGTCGCTATATTTCTGGAGAACAACCGATAAATTAAATGTTTCACGACTTGTGTTACAAAATATAAACAGGCCAGTAAAAATCGCATTTCCGGATTGCGGACAACGGACTTCCGATCATGGAATACAAACTTAGAACATGGGACTGAGTGTATAGCGGACTAGCGTGAATATTACTCTGTTACAATCGATTTCACTCAACGTTTTCAATCTGTGAACTTAGCAACGTCATTCCGCCAGTTTGGAATTGATATGAGAATGGAAAAAAGCTCTGGTCTTCAAAACTTTTCAGAAAAATCGAATGATTTCGCAGATCAGTGGTCTCGAGCAGTATAAACTTTGTGGTTCTCGGGATGCAACCGTTATGCTTTTCGAGTCAATTCGTCCGGCAGTATTAGTACGAATCATTTAAGATAGCAAAAATTTTATATTGTGGAACCGAGTGAGTATATAGAAAGCATATTTTAACTCGAAGTCCATATTCAGAGTGGTCCGCACGCTAAGTCTCCATCCGCCTTGAGGAATGTAATAAGCTGATGAAAAAAGCACAGACGCAAAACGTATCCCATATGACCGAAACTGCACAAGCGAAAACAGCCCGTGATTTCTTGCGAGCTGGTAGGGCGAAACGAACAAACTGGCAAACTGCAAACTAGGGAATAAGCTTGAAAATTAGGGAGGTACGCGCACAAGCAAAGAGGCTTATTCGCTTGTCAGGCAACGACATTACACGACAACATCACAAAGAAAAAACGAAAGCTTTGATGAACACTGGCCTAAATCATTGCCGGATGTGGATAAATTATTAATATCATTTGGATATTGCGTCGCATCCGCGTCTGTTAAGACATACCCCTCCCCACCCCTTTCAGGGCCACTCCCTTGTAGACTTTAAAAGGAACGAGTCACTAAATAAGTGATTCAGCCGTCATGACCTCTGTCTTCATTGGGGTTCCTTTTACTGGAGCTGGTTTCACTTAGTCAAGCAAAGTTATTTCCTTTCTACTACGTACGGGGCTTAGAGTGTCGCAGGCTAGAACAGCTCAGGTGGTTTCCGGGACCTAGTGGCTCTTCCCTGTGGACCTTCAGTCTACCCCACCCTTCCTAAACTAAGTACAGTTTGCACGTCTAAAATGTGACTTTAGACCTTTTGTTGTACTACAACTTGAAGTGCTGTAATGCTCGTTCGTGCGATCAACATGAACACTTTTTAGAACATACATTCTGAAGGATGAGGGAGGGTGAAAAAGGAGAAGATTTAAACTATAAATTAATTTTGAATCCTGGCCACAAGACCACGGCAAAATTGGAAGTGGGAAAACGGCTGACCCAGATCAAGCTCAAGCAAATAGCATACGTAATGCGCGAAATGAAAGAAACGAAAGGCTGTTTGAAAAAGAAGAATGGCTCACGAAGACCCAGATTACCAGCTTCTTTTCATGTTTAGCTTCAGAAGTCCCACGGCCAGGATGGTAGCACTGCATCAACGGATGCGACAGCGCGGCCAGAAGAAGATGAAAATCAAGATATTGAGGCCGTCAATTCTGGTATGAGACTGCTGCGCTTTGGTGGACGATATAAATGAAGAATCGGCCTCACAAATCCCATAGTTTTGCCGCCTATGATTTTTGTGACTATTATAAGAACAGAAAAAATAGGCATATTCAGTGTCGCCATGCTAAAAACAATACTTGACCATTTTGAGGTTCTTTTTCGAGCAAAAGATCGAAATGCGGACCTGATTCATTTGGTGAAAGACGTTATTCACGAGTGTCGGTGTTGTAAATAAAATGATGCTTAATTATGATCCTGGGACGTAGAAGGGGGAGGAGGCCTGCAGGCTATCAATTTCTTCAAACAGATTTTTTGTCAGCACCTGCCGTTTTCAGAAGCTTTACGCATGTATCCGTTAGCCACATTATGGCAAAGTTTGATATAAAACGCATGTTTTTCAACTTTTTTCGGTGAGAAAGTATACGATATTGACAAACAGCATATCTCCTTCTTTACTCATGAAAAATTTTCAATTTCGACCGTTTTTGTATGATATCTACTTTCTACCTCATCACGTAGAGCACTTTAAGGCTAGCTTCAAAAGGCGAAATTTTTTCGAAATATTGTAACAAAACGAAATCCAAGAGTCCATCAACCCCATCCCTTGTATCACGGTGGGGAATGAGATTGCTTGTGCGTATGAGGGTTAACGCCGACAGAAAAAAATAGCCTAGAGGAATGCGGGAAGCTGAGGCAAAAAGCACAAACCCAAAACATATCCCATATTATAGAAACAACACAAGCGAAAACAGCTTGCTATTTCTTGCTGGTTGGGCGAAACGGACGGGCACAAATGGAATGACCTTGAAAATTACAAGTAAGGATAAGGGAGGCTCGCGCACAGGCAAAGAGCCTCTTTCGCGTGTCAGGGAGGCATCGATATTTCAGAAGAAAGTCAGTCGAAGAAAAAAAAAAAAGGTTTGGCGAATACTGACCTTAATCATTAACGCACGTGGATAAATTGTTAACGTCATTTGGATATTGCGTCGCATCTGCGCCTACCAGGACATAACTTAACTCCGCTCCCCCCCTTCCCCTTTCATCGCCACTCCCTTATTGACTTTGAAAGAGGAAAGCCGCTGGATGGGGAATTCCGCCGCTATGGCCTCTGTCTTCTACAGGGTTCCTTTATTTAGAGCTGGATTCAGTTAGTCAAGCAAAGTTATTTCCTGTCTACTACGTACGGGGCTTAGAGTGTCGCAGGGTAGACCAGCAGAGATGGTTTCCGGGACCTAATGGCTCCTCCCTGTTCCAGCTTCAGCCACTACACCACCTCCCTAAAGTAAGTACAGTTTGCGCGTCTAAAGATGTGTCTTATGACCTTTTGTTGTACTATAACTTGAACTGTTGTAACCTCTGTTCGTGCAATCAGCATAAACTATTTAGAAAATACATTCTTAGGGTGGGAGAGGGTGGAAAAGGACAAAATTTAAAATATAAATTAATTTTGTATCCTGACCGCGAGAAATGACAACCCTCTGTGACAAGCCTCTCCTTAGACAGTGATTTTATTTATATATATATATATATATATATATATATATATATATATATATATATATATATATATATATATATATATATATATATATATATCGGTCGCAAATTCCTCACACTAGTAGATAAGCACTTCCCTAAAGACCACAAGCTTAGAAAAATCTTCAATCGAAACACCATCAAGATCAGCTACAGTTGCATGAATAACACTAAGCAGATTATCGACAACCACAACAAGCGTATTTTGAATTCACCCAAACACACCACTGATTCCACAGATAACACAGTTAACAACAAGTCATGCAACTGCCGACAAACGAACACATGCCCACTTAACGGAAACTGCCTTCAATCATCAATCATCTACCAAGCAATCGTTAAACGCAACGACAATAACGCTACTGAAACGTACATCGGACTGACTGAAAACGACTTCAAGACTAGATTCAGAAACCACACTTCATCATTCCGTCACGCAAAACACAGGAACTCTACCGAACTTAGCAAGCACATCTGGACCCTTAAAGACAACAACATTGACCACTCTGTTTCATGGCGAATCATTTCATCTTGTTCATCTTACAACAGCTCAAGCAAAAGATGCAATCTTTGTCTGAAAGAGAAATTGCTAATCATCTGCCGACCTGATCTGTCATCACTGAACAAACGTAACGAACTTATATCTTCTTGCCGTCACAGGAACAAAGCGTTGCTATGTAACAACTAAACACTTGAACATTCAAATTTTCTGCATCAAATTTTCTGCATCATTGATCATGTAAATTATAAGTATATATATACGACGCTTGAGAGTATTCTTATCATTAAAATCCCCTGAAGAGTGAGCAATCACGAAACAGGCTTGTCGGGATGAAAGTGTAGTTTTTTTCTATTTTCAAAATATATATATATATATATATATATATATATATATATATATATATATATATATATTTATATATATATATATATCCTAAAGCTCTTGCCGTATTAGCTGCTCGCTGTCATTGTTATTTTTAAGTTAAAAATAAAATGTTGTTGACGAACATTTGTATATCGGGTTACTGATCACAGTGTAACGCAACTCCCAGGTTGAGGTTGGAATCGTTTTCTTTCTCGTTTGTTTCCCCTTAAGACTCACGGCGACTGGAACTGGTGAATTTAAAATATAGCTGAAAGCACTATAGAGATTATAGCTTCCTCGTGTTATCTCATGACCAAGAGAAAAAGACTTTTTCATCACCTCTATGATGAAACCGCCGAATCCTTTGCCGGAGGGGAGAGTTATTTATCGAACCGGCAAGGTGAGTGGCAAATAAAGTAACTGCAGTATGTATTCGAGGTTTTGGACCTCCAGAATCGGTTTCATAGAAAAAACAGGAAAAGTACTTTGTATAATTTTTTGAACCACCATTGACATCTCTTTAATTAGGCGGATATATATAACAACACGTGAATGGTAATTCATGTCACGCAAGACACCATTGGCGAAAATGGCTTACTATTAAAACTTCGACACAATTTCTCAGAATCGCATTCTGCCGCAAGTTTTATTGTATAATTCTAGGAAATAATGCTTAGTCTATGTCTAGAATGGGTTTTTACGTCTGGCCTAAGTGCCTCAATTGAGAATTTTGGCATGTTTCAAAAGCACTATTTCGTCCAGTTCGAGTGACTTATTAGATTAGTTCATTTATCATTTTCAGTTTCACACGATTTCGATCGGGAAAATGTCCAAATGACACAGGAGCGGTAAAAAGATGGGTGTAAATTTGAAGGTTGTGATGGTGCGAAGTCTTTTTAAACGATAATTGAAAAACCTCGTACTACGGCGCCCAAAAAAAGCCAAATTTTAGTCACTTACGGTATACTGACAATCAAATCCTCAAAACGGGAGCAAAATAAACTTTTGGATCATTTCAAGTGCATTTTAGTAGTAGGGATAGATAGTAGTATTTGTGGTAGAAATTTGAAGGAAATCTATTTTTGAGTCCGAGATCGAGTGGAACACTCTTAGGGAGACAGCCTCTTAAGCAAAAATTTGTTTTGAATTAAAGAAAAGGAGGAGATTAAAGTTGTTTAAGAAGCCACTTCTTATAGTGGCTGGAGAATTTTGCACCATCTCTGCTGAAATTTGTTCTCTGAACCTGTCACCATAGAAACTTGTTTTTCAATTTCAAAATTGAATTTCAGCCGTTGAACGTATTCTCCGATACATGGAGAGACGTTCTTAAATTTACAACAGTAGATATAATATCTTGCAAGGAGCAAACAGTGGTTTAGTAATACATCATCTTCCTCTCCTCCGAAGCCTAAACATTCATACATGTCTAAAACGTGCGAGGCTGGTATAAGATGGATTGAAACGAAAAATTCTTTCACACTTTGCCAAAAAGATTTTATAACTGAGCATTCCCAGTAAAGATGAATTAGTGTTTCCTCGTCTGTTTTACACAAGTAACAAAGAGCTGTATACGTATCCAATATTCGAATTTTGAAAAGAAAGGAATTCCTTGCTATACGTCTATGGAGGAATTTGAACTGGAAATTCCTTAGTTTAGTACTTACTGCGCATATCCTTGGAAGTGAATAAATAAAAGTCCAGTTCAAATCCTCCACAGCTTGAAGTTTACAGTCTCTTACCCATTTTTCCTGACTCTTTTTAGGGCGAGTAGATTTTTTATTTATTAGAATTTCATAAGCTAATTTGGTTGGCTTAGTTGCTGCAAACAGTTTTTGTACTGAAATCCCTTGATCATTTTCACTTTGTGGTTTCATTTTCAAAGTCTTTATGGCGGACCTTATGGCCGAGGCTACTCCATAAAATTCAAGGAAGGAAACATGAAAACAATACTTCTCTTTAAAGTTTCTATAAGTTATGACCTCATACTCATCATTCATGAGGTCTTTGATATTTTTTACTCCGGCTTTTGCCCAGTTCTTGTAGAAGACAGCCTCACCAGCAATTCTTACTAATGAGTTGTTCCATCTCAGACTACCACTAAAGTCACGTTGGGAGTCAAAAGAATCTCTGTAGTTAAAGTCGGCCCAAATCTCTATAAGTTCTTGGAGGAAATTATCATTGACATTGAGTTTTGTAGCATCTTTTTTACTCAAGTTCCCAAGAAAAACTAATTTGCCTCCCAATTTAGAAAGATGGAAATCAAAAAACACTTCCATTTAGATTTGCACTCATCAGAAATATATTTTAATATCCACGCAATCTTCAAAGATTTATTAAATTCCATTATGTCTAACATTTTCTGACGACCATCGCAATAATCAGCTATCATTTCAGTCCGTTTAATTTTGTCCCCTTTCCCATCCCCTAAGAATTTGAAAAGCATATCATTTGCTGCTTTTAACGATTTAGAACATGTACATAGTGACGACATAACGTATACAAGATGAGATGCAGCTAAAGCCTTTATAACTGTAATTTTTCCCGAAAGCGTTAATCTCTTATTTTGCCAGTTGTTAAGGATATCCTCAACTTTCCGAACCTTCTCTTCATAATTCATTTTCATTCCTAAATTTTGGTCCGTACAAAACCAAACACCTAAAGCCTTAACTTTGCCATTTGCCCATGTCAAGTTTTTTTCTGGGCACATAATTTGATTTGGACCTGTCTTGGATCCTACCCAAAGAACTTCAGTTTTTTTCGCAGTTAACTCGCAGGCCAGACAATTGACCAAAGCTGTCTAACAATGCAAAGGATCTATCAAGTGACACTTGTGAGCCATGTAGAATCATTGTAGTGTCACCTGCAAACTGACTAATCTTACATTCGACATTTCCTACAGAGATTCCTTTAATTTCGTTATCCCTGCGTATAGCGGTAGCTAGCACCTCGACACAAAGAATGAAAATGTAAGGTGAGAGGGAACAGCCCTGCCTTACACCCCCACCCAACTCGAAGAAACCCCCTGACCAGCCATTATTTATTTTACAGCTTTGGATATCGGTATAAAATAGACTGATCCAATTAATAAAAGATGAACCAAAACCAAAATGCTCCAGGGTTTTTTGAACAAAAGACCATTCGATAGTATCGAAAGCTTTTTCAAAATCAACGAAGAGGAGTAATCCAGGAATACCTTTTGAGTGTGTGTATGAAATAACATTGTTGATTAAGCAAATGTTTTGTAAAAGGGTTACCCATAAGAAAAGTGTGCCTGTGTTTATTTATGAACTGGATTTTGGTACTTTTTGCCGTTAATGTAGAGTTTGTCGTAGACCAGCTTAGCATCGTGCCCATCTTTCTTTGCTTGTTTCAAAACTTTCACTAGTTCTTTACGTATTTGCACTATCTCTCGAGGAAAGACTTGCGAGATTCCAAAGTCTGATCCGGCAAGAAAACGGGCGTTTGATAAAATGCTCTCTTTATCCTTGTGAAAGGTAAACTTTGCTATAATCGGGCGCGGCTTGTCACCATTTGCATTTCGCTTGCCAAGGCGGTGTGCACGTTCAACCGAAATTCCATCGATATCTTCTTCTTCCATCTTTAGATTCTCCTCTAGAAACGGGTAAAGCAATGATTCGCTCTTAGCACTGGTTTCATTTGTTTCTTCAGGGATGCCATAGAAAATTAAATTGTTTCTCCGGCTGTGACTTCCTAATTTGACTGCGCGTTCCTTCTCAGAGTTCACACTTTTGGTCAGATCATTTACATCCTTCTTTAATTCTGAAATCATCTTTTCTTGAGCGTCGACTCGTTCGGTCAAGGTTTTAATGGACCTGTGAGCAAACTCAAGGCTTTCTTTCAGACTCCCATTTTCTTTCTCCAGCTGTTTTTGTTTCTCTTTCAACTCGTCAATTTCTTTTACCTGCGCTAGAACTAGGTCAAGTTTACGGTTCATGTCGGGCGATGATGTCGGCCATACTACGGCAACTGCTGCAACACTCTTTGTCATCAGTCTGTGAGCCTGACTCTCTCTTCCTCTTTCGGCTCGTATCGTCGCTTGTATTCTTCTTCCCCTTTTGCTCTTACATGGTGCTTTGGCGTTTGGAGGCGTTTTATAAGAACATTTTTGGTGGAAAAGTCTCAGATATCAAAAGACACGTCCGTTCGCTCCAAAGACCAGTCCCAGTCTGGGAGCTTCAGTTTGGTAAAAACAAGGTTATATATATAATTATTTGATAAAGAAATGATTTTTAACGCTTGAAGAACGGACATGTATAATGCTTAGTATACACATCAGTATACCACAGTATACAAACAATATACACGTGCGCACACTAAACTGTGGGAAACGTTACATTCATGGTAATTTTTTAAAGTGAATTTACGACGCCCTAACACTTACGAACGGTTAAGTATAAGTCATAGTATACAAAACAGAATGCCCTTGTGTCCTGACAAATCAGCCGGAAAAGATAAAACAAAAAGTACCAGTCAGTAACTCAACAGGGTAAAAATATATTCAGTAGTTGTAAGCTGGTAAATTTAGAGGATTAGAACACTCGTTAAAAGAACGGATATACGGTGCTCTAATACTTAGTGTACGGGTATGTGTAATCTTTAGTATACACTAGTATAAGGTGTTAAGCGTATACTGATCGTTACACAGTCCTTATACGTCAGGATATCGCTCCGTATACGTCATATATATGGACTCATGATACCACCTTATATTTGTTATTTCATGCAGTGACAGAGGGGGTATTTGGGGGAATTAGCGGCTTTCCTGTAGGATGAGGTAATATTGTCTGGTTTTTGGCGAGAGTGACTCAACAATTCTGCAGGTATTCAAACAATGGGGGTCCAAATCCCATTTAAAAGTGATGGAGCCATTTGAAGTGCCTTTAAGGGAAACATGAGCGGTTACCTTACATGTAAGCAGTAACACATGAAGTGTTAAGACACGACATTTTCAGTTAGTGTATGTAGAGCGTATCTTTCGAGGTATCATAAGGAAGTACAAGAGCATTTTTAACGGTTCAAGACCGGACAGAGTAGTACAAATCCTCTGTTAAGGGGGGTGACCCTTAACTACAGATCTGCCATTGTTGATAAGGGTTTCTTGCAGATGGTATTTTGTCATACGTTGTTGTCAGAGTTTTGTGCTGCTCGATTAGTGAGGATGAAAGGATGAACTTTTGAATTTCAAAAATCGACATTGCACGTAAATAACTAGTTCGAGTCCCCCAACAGCACATTAGAAAGAAAAATCCTTAAACTCGTAGAACAAGAGGTAAGGTTCCAATTTTTCTCGCAATAATCTGGCGAAAGCAATTACTGTTATTGCAAAGAATAGAAAAACTACAGTACAAAGTGTATGAATATGCGTACTTATGATGTCATAACTTCCGCAATAATAGGAATTTTAAAGAAATACATATGTCACGTTTTGCATCGTGATGGTCGTTGAATACTGACACTGTTTTCAATAACCAAAACTATATGCCGTTTGAGTTTTAGGCTTTTTTCTGTACAAGTCATGTGACCTTCCAAATAAGGTTGTGACTCGAAAACTTTTAAAAACCCTTTTCATGGAAAAAATTGGCAAAGCCGTTTATCTGTTGACGTTAGGGTTTCCAAGATACGATGATTAGAAACTTGAAATAGCAAGAATGTGGTAGTTAAGAGACTCCCTCCCTTAAGCCCCCCCCCCCCCCCCCCCCCCCCCCACAGGAGCTCATTTATTTCAAGCACGTTTGAGGGGAGTGGGCGGGACTTACTTGAGAGGGCGAGGTGGGGAGGTGGCTTATTTATTTCAGCAAAAGAGATATATAGAGAAAAATGCCAGTAAGTTATCCGCACTTGAACAGTGGAGTGTTTATATATTCGTGATAACTACAATCTTATGACAAGTCTTATTTGGTAGTACAATTAAATTTTCCCAAAAAGCTCGCCAGTATTGTATGTAAAATTGTTCCTGGTTTCATACGGTAAAAATACATAGGCAATACTGCTTGTCTTTTGTTCTTTTGGATTGTGAAGGAAAAGAGTGAAGGGGATGGGGGTGGCTTACAATAGGGGGGAGGGCTTAATTAATTTCTTGAGCTAAAAGAGGGGGCTTAATGGGGGTTATTTGGGTAGCGAGGCTTTATAGAGGATTTACGGTAAGTTATAGCAGACTGCAGACAAGTGGTTAAATTGCAGTCCACAGACCAACTAAAAGCTAGACTGAGACTATCAGGTTACAATTTGTAGGTCTCATATGCATGTAGCCCTAACATGCATAGTTTAGACATTAATTTTGCCTGAGGGACACCCTGGTTAACTTTACGTTGCAGCTTATAGCCATGGGTTTCACAGACGTAAGACAGCCATTATCGATCATCCACGACCTTTTTGCTCTTACATTACGCAATAATGAGACGATATTGGTTGGAAATATGTTTCCCAATACATGTAGATGTTGATAAGCTATGTTTCCCTGTAGATGCACAGTGCTATTGAGAAATGTAAGAAAAACATACCGTGTGGCACTAGATTTTTGCGGGTTCTAATTTTTGCCTTTTTTGTGGGTTTTTTTTTTTTGCGATCCGCAAAGAAAAAAGTTCCCGTGAAATAGAATTACGGTAAATTTTTTCCGCAAAAATTTACTCCACCGTAGAAATTATATACAAAAATACTGGTTTGGAGCCGAAATTGCTATGAATAACTCGGTGAATAACTCGGTGGACATCAAGTGGTACTCGGCTCTAGTTATTGTTGATCCATTGTAATAGAGTGACATTGATTAATATGTTTTACATTCGCATGTTGTTTTATCCGTCTTTCGTTTGCGTGAGCACAAATAAAAAAAGGAAAATGTTATCGTTCTATTTGAACGAGACTTCCAGAAAATCGCAAAAATTAATTCCCAGCAAGAAAAACCAGTCTTTTACAATCGCAAAAATTAGTTCCCGCAAAACACAAAACATCGCCAATCCGCAAAATTAAACTCCCGCAAAAATTTAGTGTCACACGGTATCTTGAACTAGATTGTTTAGTGCAGGCTTGTATTATTTTCTAATCAGTGTTATTCATTCTATTCTTGCAAGTATTAGAATCTTGCCTCTTGCACACTCCATACATTTGCAAACAAAAAAGGAACTTGCACTTTTTTTTCCAATCCAGACCTCACGCTTGTTCAGCCTCGCACATGTAGATTGTGTATTAACTTACCTTTACATGGTGCTTCCGGAATCCATTTGTAGAATCCTTCATCACATGTGCAGCCAGTTCTTTCTATATTAGAACTTGAGTTGGCAGGACACACAACACATTTGTGGGTATTGCTCACTGTACTCTTGTAAAAACCTCTTTGACACTCTACATTATAAGTTACAAAAAAATATTTCTTTAGTACAATTTACTTTAATTAGTGGTTTGCAGTAGTCTGTTTAGTGATTATAATACTAAATAGAATTATTGAAAAATAATCAGGGATTCTTCGCTGCCGTAAATCAAACTTTTAACGGCGCCTCCCAGCTTCCGACTACTGCAGAGCACTGTTAGTATCATGAGACTTTTTGCAGTCATCAACCAGTTCAAGCGTACTCCCATAGAATAAAAAAAATGAAGATGATTATTGCAATATCGATTTATTTATTCAATTCAATAATCCACTTTAGAAACGAAGAATGACACTCTACCCGTTAGCCGAATATGCATGACATTATGCCTCAGGCACGCTTGAATTTGATAGGTTTCCCCGAACTGTATTCCAACAGTTATCTGATTTTAAAATTTTTCTCTTGTTTTCTCTCTACTACCAGCTTTTAGAAACAAATCAGAACACGGAAAAACTTTGAACATTTTGATGGGACTGAAAGGAAGTGATTGCGTTAGGAAAGCAGAAGTAAAAAAATAAGCCATGTGAGAATCCGTTGGGAGCGGTTTATGCAAGTCGGGAAACCTGTCAAATTCCAAGGTGCCTTTCGCATGAATTAACCCGAATCAAAAATAGAGTAGGGGATCGAGCTTCAGTTTGAATAATTCATTCTTCATTTGAAAATCGGACTATTGAATTAAATAATTATATCAATATTGCAATAATCAACTTCAAATTGTTATTCTAAGGGGGTACGCTTGACTTGGTTGACGACTGCAAAAAGCTTCATGATACGAACAGCCCTCGGCAGTAGTCGGAAGCTGGGAGGACCCGCCGAACATTTGACTGACGGCAGCGAAAAAACGCATTGTTGGTTGAGCTTTGAATTTTAGAGTCCGCATGTTATTGAAAGGTGCAGTAAAAGCAATACATTTATTGTCGTGAAAGATGTTATTCATCGTAGTTTGAAATCATAGTTGAGTTAATCGTTTGTCTCACGATCTAGTGACTGTGATGTGGATCGTGACGTTTCTACCGCTATACTGCTGGTCCGCCATCAGGCGACGGTGTCGACTGGCTGTGCACCAGTCTAAGTAGTACCTTGATTGTTGGTGATTGGTGCACTTCGATCCTCATTGCTCTGATTGTAGCCGCTGTTTCCTAAGAGATCCGTTGTGGTACTGATCGGTTGTTGTGTTGTTTGATCGTGGGCATCCATGCTTCTGGAATTTCAATTCCGTTGTTGACATTGTTAGGGTGAAATCTTAGGTGAATGACCTTATTAACCCTACGGGTGTACCAGTGTGGGTGGCAGCCAATAAACTCAACCTTGTCCCAGAATGGATAGTGTCCAGTCTAATTAGCATGTTCTGAGATAGCTAAGGACTGAGCTCTTGCGAGCCGTTATCTTTGCCATGTTCCTTAATGGGTTCACGCATCGATCTTCCCGTCTCTCCAATATATACTTTGCCACATTCGCAGAGATCTTGTAGACTACTCTATCTTGTTTTGTTGGGAAGAAAGCGTCCCATATGCCTTGCTGTTGTACGCAACGGCAAACTCTGATACACCTCTGATATGTGGCAGAACCGCGGTCGATGTTATTTCAGACGCAGGTTCTTGTGACGCTTGCACAAACGAATAAGAGAAGCACATTAGTTCTTGTTTCAAACGGACACCCGTATTCGTTTGTGCAAAGCGTCACAAATACCAAGAGACAAACAACTATTAAAAAACCTGCATCTAAAATAAAATCTATTGCGGTTCTGCCATATACCAAAGGCGTATCAGAGGCTCTGCGCCGTTGCTTAAAACATCAAGGTATACACACTGTTTTCAAGTCTGATACAACGCTTAGATTACAGTTAGTGCGACCTTAGGACGCTGTCGACCCAACAAAACAAGATGAACTAGTTTACAAGATACCCTGCGTATGTGGCAAATGATATATTGGAGAGACGGTAAGATCGATGCATGAACGCATTAAGGAAGTGACAGATATATGCGGCTCACACGAACTCAGACCTCGGCTGTCTCAAAACATCCTAATGAGACTGCACACTATCCGCTCTGGGACAAGGTTAAGTTTATTGGGAGGCCATTCACATTCACTTCACCCATACATCATCAACAGGGAAAACATAATTGAAATTTCAGAAACATGGATGCCCACCATCAAACAACACAACAGCCGATCGGTACTACAGCGAATCTCTGAGGATACAGCGTCAAATTAGAACAATGAAGATCGGAATGCACCAATCACAAACAACCAAGGTGCTACTTATACTAATACACTGCCAGTTGACACCATCGCCTGATGAAGACAAGCAGCATAGCGGTCGAAACATTGCGATCCACATCAAAGTGACTAAATCGTGAGACAGGTTAACTGAACCATCATCAATACCTGTTTTTATCTCATACTGAGCAACGTTTGATTGAAGTACGGCCTGCTATCATTACTTGGTGAAATACTTCTAACATTATCTGTGCAACACTTGAAAATGATCTGTTTTGATTTGCTGAATCTACAGTTAAATCCTAAAGGTAATAGCATCAAATTAACATGACAGGACGGAGAAAGCGCGAACTGTAAGTACCTCCTGTTGTCCCATACAAATTCTTAGAAACTTTTCTAAGAATTTGTGAGGGGTTTTTCAAGTGTATCTAATGGGCTTACCGCAAGGCGTCCTAATCTGCTGCTTCATGATTGAAATGTCACTGCATCAAATGTAAACCAGAACAGCGGAGACGTAAGGACCGACTTATACGTGTCATCAAGGTCATAATAAAACGTGACTTGATTTTCCCATAGAGGAGTGTTACGCATCATTCACAAGTCATTACCAGACAATTTTGGTCAATCAAATAGGAAATCCGAACCAAAAACTCATTTGTAAAACAATTTAACTGCGGCAAGGTGAGACCGCTCAAGGTGTTAGCAATTGAAAAATAAAAATTGAAATTAAAATTAAAAAAAACGGCGAAAAGCAAAATAATAACGCTTGTTCTGTTGGTTGGATGCGACTAGTATTTGACTGTTGCATTTGACAAGAAAACTCCACGATGGACTTTCGCCAAGACTGATAAACTTTCGACCAGGAGCGCGACCAGGAGGACTTTTAACTTTTGTACATTATTATTTGTCACCGGATGCCAGTAACGAAAAGGATCAGTGAAGGGTTTTCTTGCAGTTTCTGGCTTCATTTTCTTGAGAAACGATGCGATGTCACAAGTGGTTGTTTACCGTCAATGCACACGTTTCCGAGGCCTAAAAGCCAGGTGATTAGATTGACGTTATCCTGGAAGTCTGGGAATCGACATTTTGTTTTCGTTTGGTATCAAACAATGGGATAAATTCAAACTAGATTACAGTGAACAAGATTAGAAAAATCTTCCCTGATGTCCTTCACAAAAGTCTCGCGTAGTGGACTATGGTAAGTTGAATCTGTACGTAAGCCGTGCAAAATCATTACCGGTATAACTGCAGCTGCTAACTCAGTAGTCTTGCCGGCATGGAAAAATATTAGAGGGCTACAAGAACTGAACAAAACCACGTGTCGTCCGTGTCCGGTATTTGAGAGGCGACCCCACGCGTTCGAGCTGCGATTCACCGAATTCAACAGCGTTGTTATTTATCTCAGATATGCCTTGGTTGCATTTAAGAGGAATTACATGCCAGATTTTTCTCGCCAGTATTTTGTATCGGCTTCGATCAGTGCTCAATAAAAGCACTATAAATTTTTGGCGGGAATTTGTGTGGTTCGAACAAACGCAAAACAGCATTGTATGACAAGTTGGATACCAAATTCATTTATTAAAATTAATTTCAGCTAATCCACATTAATTTGTTTACAAGGTCTGGTTGCAGCAAGATGCTAAGTAAAGAATCAGAGGAAATCAGTAATGTTTGAAATCGGCTTTGCTTTTTCGGTCTATTAAACAAGTCAGACGATGGAAGAGGCACCTCTTTTGTTAGAACGACTGTCCACTAAGTTGACAGTATTTTTGCCACTTACTAACTCTGATTCATGGAAAGATATTTAAAATTTCAGTTATTGCGATGTTCATTTTGCCAGTCCATAACTTAGTTAATACAGGCCAGCCCCTCTGAGTAGCATTACGAGTCTTCTCAGCTCTCACCGCAGTAATGTCTGAGTAAAAATATGGAAGAGCTGAAACTCAGTTGAAGAATATTTGTTTCTTTGTGACGGTAGCAACCATCCCTGCTCTTAAGATGACTCATCTTTCACTAGCAGGGCTGCCAAGATGTCACATCTTTTGCCAGTTTGTGTTTGCTGTTGTCACAAGAAATAAATAGCAGTTGATAAAAAAAAAAACAAAAAAAGCAGCAACAACAACAAACAAACATATGATAATAATGACCCCGACGTGAATAAGAAATGAAAGCTATGGTAACAAAACCTTTGTGCTCAGATAATTTCTTGAAAGAATTTGTCAGCCAACCCGGCCTTAGTAAGTAGAGTTAAGGACGAGAGGGGCCTCTATAATTAAATCTCGAACAGGCAAAATAAACAAAGAAATATTTAAAAAGTTCAAAGCAGCGACCTTAAGTAGGAAAGCAGCCTTTAGCGAAACACACGATCAACCCGAGCCATCGTCTTCTCACTTCTCATAGCAATGAAGTTTGAGAAAAAAAAAAAGAAACAAAGAGTTGAAACCCTAGTTGGAAATTAATCAGCGGAAGAATATTTGTTTCTTTGTGACGGTGGCAACCATTCCTGCTCTTAAGATGACAAATCTTTTATTAGCGGGGCTGCCAAGATGACTAATCTTTTGCCAGCTTGTGTTTGCTGCTGTCACGGGAAATAAAAAAAAAAAGGAAAATAAAAGTGTTGAAACCCTGGTTGAAACTCAATCACCGCAACAATATTTATTTCTTTGTGACGGTGGCAACCATTCCTGCTCTTATGATGACACATGTTTTATTAGCGGGGCTGCCAAGATGACACATCTTTTGCCAGCTTTTGTTTGCTGCTGTCACGAGAAATAAATGTCGCTACACCAAGGGTAGTTGGTAAAAACAAAACAAAAACACACACACACAAGAAAAACAGAACAAAAACAAATATGACCCGGCCGAGAAGAGAGCGAGAAGACTATGGCTGAAAACAATGACAACCAATTTGTTTCGCCTTTGAACGTTCAGTTCCACGCTTGGCACTGGTTACATGTATTTGCTATGAGCTCTCATTGGCTCATTTAATTATCTGCATCTTGTAATTGGTTTGGGTTTAGTTTATGATACCTGATTGTTTTGAACTTTGTCCTGCCTTAACGTCATGGTAGAGCTAGCTAGTGAAAACTGTGTCAAAGTAAATAAAAGAAGTTGAAACCCGGTGGGTTCATTTGGGAACCCACCCAGTATGGTGTGTTCAATGACCCTAGTCCCAGCACTTTTCAAGAAAATGTTTGGATAAATGTCAAGAAATATTTGGTTTGCAGGTTGCCAAAAACTGACAGGGAGGGGAGGGGGAAGGGCTCAAAAGGAATTAGAAATCCACTGACTCTCGCCTCCACATTTTTTTCCTCACGGCTGCTCGTCTTCATCGCGCACTTTCGTTTGTCAGTAAAGCAGTGATAAAAGTCTTGGGAGATGTTTCCCGCTTGCTCAATAACAGGATCGGAAAGAACTACATTTGAAGGCTTATGTTACGAATATACATGCATCAAAGAGGGTCGTCACGTGCAGTATACGTTTTTAAAATTCAGTTACAGACTACGAGCAGTCTCTCTTTCCGCTCAGGGATAGTCTCACTACACTAGCGGCTCGACAGGCGCGTCACGTTTCAACGCCGCAGGGGACTTCGTACTCGCTCGCTCGCTTGTTCGTTTTCCTCGACTATCCCTGAGCGGAAAGAGAGACTGCTCGTAGTCTAATTCAGTTAAATGATTTGTGGAAGGGAAACATTTTTCATAAAATCTAAGAATGCGGTACAAACTTGCAACTGCAGAAAGTGGCAAGAATCGCAGACGCATTGACTGAGTCTTTTAAAACTCGCGCGAGAATATTCAGACATTTATACAGGCATACGCTGAACAAGCACAAATCGCGTTTCGTCCGTACCGATTGATGCGATTCTGTACGTATTTAGAACTTTCGGAGAAACTGGAAAAAAGGAGACCGATTGCAAAATAAATAAATAAATAAAACATGATAAGATACTGAAAACTGAACTTTTCGAAATAGTGAGAAATTTTATCAGTTGGAAAGGAATACAAGCAGCAAGTGACAATAATTCCTGTAGAGATTGCACAATGGCACATTTTGGGGCTCACAATTACACACTCGTTGTTGTCGGCTCAGTGCAAAAGCAAGGCACGTTTTCTCGCGGCAGGCGGTTTTTAACGCTCGCTATGTAGAAAAGCCAGAGAAACTGCTGCAGTTTTTTGGTTGATTGTGACAGGATATCAAAGAACCTCATGTTTTTCTTTCCATTCTTGGAGAGCTTCGTTTTACCCGCTGTATACAAAATCGAAAAGTTTACTAACAGGATGGACGGAAATCCGCGTGAATTATTGAGAGACATTAGATGGTCTTAGATCGCTTCCTCTGATGCACCTTGATTTAGGCTTTGTTAGCCGCCATGAATAGTCGGAGGATAAATAACGAGCATAAATTGATCGAAATCGAACACAGCTTTGCCTTCGAAAACAATTTCATCGGCTAGCCAAGTGGTGAAAGACTGTGTACAACTTACTCGCGGCGGAATGTCACAAAATTCAGTTTTTTTAAATATTTCAGGGAATCACGTTTCGACGAAAACCAGAACTTTACGTCTTTCATTCAGAACATAGTGTCATTTTACAATATTCACCGTTGCTTCATTAAGAAGCGATTATAGCTTGATTTCCAACAGTTAAACAGATTTTCACACTTTCCCAAGAAAAGCCGAAAAAATCTCTGCGTGAAACGATACTTACAGATAACGCTTTATCCGTCCTCTCATGCTCCTCGTCATATTAATGCATTTAACCATTCACTCCCAGAGTCAGTCTGTGGATGAAATCCTATGGTGTAACCATTCAAATGAAACTTCTTCAACAATACTTTCGCAAGGTACTACTTATATTTAAGTATTTTACAAAATAAAATTTGGGATTCGTCTTGAATTTTGATTTAAGACACTCTTGGGAGTATAAGGGTTAACAACACTAACAGGTCATGAGACTTCAGGAAATGATCGCCAACTTTCTAGATGTTTCAGCACGTTCTCCCAACCAATACAATTTTATTTTCTGCCATAACCTAAAATTTTGTAACAAAAATTAACGATAAAAGGCACGACGTGGCCTTTTATCGTTAATTTTTATTACAAAATGTATTTCAAAGAAATTTCTTATCAAGATAACCTAAAATATTTATACATTACGTGCATATACACACCTCTGCATTCCAGTGAGTTTGACTCAGATTCATTAAGAAGCTCATAGCCCTCCTTACAAAGACACTTCAAGCCATCGGTGATGTTCCATTCTCCACTACTAAGACACACGCCTGACAGCTTTTCGCCGCTAACAGAGTTGGGATCAGTACACATCCCTGCTTGTTCAACTAGCCGAGAGTCATTTGCAGGAGCGACAGTTCTTGGAAATTCAGCTAAAGTAGGGCCCTTCTTAGAACAGTATCTATAACTAATAGTGACATTTAATATTGTAATACAGGCTCCTTTGTCTAAAAAACCCAGGTAGATTCCTTTAGCGTCTGTTACCAGTTCTTCATGGAAGATATATTCTAGCCGTTCACCAACTTTGGGCAGAGTCTTTGGCACAATCTTAGCTACAAACTGGTATTTCCCCTGCGTGGGTATAGGTTCTGTACTCAGAGGATAACGGGTAAAAAATGCATAAAGTTCAAAATATGCTTTACAATGTTTACCAGCATTCTTTGGACAATTTCGAAGTCCAGTTCCCATCACAATATCCAGCAGTTTAGCGTCCTCGAGAGGAATGAAGTGTGTATATATCCAGTTTTTGGGTTCCCTTGCGGTTCCAACATCGCAGACCGAGTAATACTTTCTTCCAGGTGTTGGTGGAGTCCACTTAAAAAATCACAGACAAATTTCAGGTAACATTTCTTGAAGGACTTAGTTGAAAAAGAGAGGGAGTAACAGTTTGGCATATCCTGAGAAAACAGACTACTTTTAGCGCTAGCCACTACCAGTGCTAATAAGCACGCTCATCCCAAAATCAGATCAGAAGTTCTAAAAAGAAACTAGGCATACTTACCATATTTTCTCGATTAAACGCAGGGGGATGGGGGGGGGGGAGTAAAATTAACATTAGACCTCGTAGACCTTGCGTTTATTTGAACCCGACGTTTATTAAAATGGAGATATTTTGGTATTTTTGGTAGGCTTTTTTCGGTTTAAAATTCTTTAAGCTCACTAAAATTACAGCACAATATAGCATGACACAAGTAAAAAAGGAATTAAATGTCACCGATTTCGTCCGCCGTTGATAAAATTAAAAACAAGGCAGGACAATTGGGTTCGCAGTAGCGTGTAAAGTGAAAATAAGCCGACTTCCTTTAGCTGGAGTGAACACATTAAATTGAATTGAAGAACTATAACTGTAGTGGTTCATGAACCTTTTAAAATGACTTAAATCAGTTTTTGATGAGAATCAGTAACATAAAGGTTCAGTTTCAAATAAACGCTAGACCTCAAATTAACGCCAGAACCTCGAACAAATGTCCGGGGCGTTTATTTAAAAATTGATCATGTGGACCCAGCATTTATTCGAGGCTGGCAGTTAATTGAGAAAATACGGTATTTCACTATCTGCTTTACTTCCCGTTTCCCCTTTTATAGGTGACATATTGGCGCCCTAAAGTCAGGGATTAAAAACATGCTGCAATGTTAGACTTGTAATTTTCGGACAGTTATTTTCTCAATAACCTTGTTCTGAAGAGTAATGTTACTTTTAAACTACGGTATGTTGCCCAGCTTTCGTACGGGTCCAGTTTTCGTACAAAAAAAACTTTATTTGATTATTTCCGTCGGTCGTTCAAATCTTCCTCAACTGAAGAATTCCAAAAATAATAGGAACGTTTCAGCTACAACTTGCCAGGTTTGGCAGGCTTTTTGACGAAGAAGAAGGTCAGTGCGGACAATTTCTTTCGCGTTGAGTTAAAGTTTAGCGGGCTGGTATTTTCAGTCTTCACTGTACAGTAAAGGTATCGTAGATAAACAAATAGCCCGTTTTGTAGGGAGTTTTGCAAGGAACTTCATGATTTTTGGAGAGATGACAGATAAAAGATGAAATTGGATAGGACATTTAACTGATCCTGAATTTTAGCGGTGAAAATCTTCGCATACATTTCGACCTACTGTGCCAGTTTTCGTACACTTAGCGGGGCCTTTCTGAAAACCTGCTTTTAAATAAGTTGAAGAGCTGAATTGTAAACTTTACTGTTCAAAAACTAGTAAGTTGCAACCCTCTCTTGCAAGTGTAGCAAAGATAAAACAACAACCTTGTAAAGTAGGATACACTACGTGTATTTTTTGTAGACAACAAAATTACTGCGACACTTACAGGTCATGCAAAGGTCGCGCTTAATCTTACGCACGGCACGCAAACAATCTAAAACGCGAATATAATTAACTAGGGTAGATGTGTACGCATAGAATGTTGACATACACCTTGACATATCGTTAGCTGACCGGTCTTACTGATTTTTTTCTTTTACCGTCGTCTTTTTATAAACATTAACAAAAGCAGCTAACAAAAGCAAGCGTAAGCGGAAACGGAAGTAAAACGTTTGCTATTTTAAAGTCGTAAGCCGAAACGGGAGTAAAACGTCGACTCTTATACAGGCCTTTTCATGACAATTGTAATATGCAGAATAGTAACCGGTCTTCTACTTTGCCAAGGTAGTAAATGACGTACTAGACGATGGATTCAGCGTAAGAAAAGCCGCCGAAAAGGGATCAAAAATCAACACTGCAGGATCGGTAACACGCACCCCCAAGTAACAATTCGCTTTATACACCAAACATTGGTCGTTAAGCCGATTTCTACTCACAAATTGAAGAGAAAACATGATCGCACGCAGCAGAGTTTGCGTCGAGCGTTTTCGTGGAAAAATCTTGTTTTGTCGATGGACGAAAACTGGGCCAGGTGTACGAAGACTGGTCAACTTAGGAGTTTTGGGGAAAATGAAGAGGCAAATCGTTTTACAAATTAAAGCTAAGTAAATGGTCTATTTCTAAAAGAAATCTCAGAACTTTTCATCTCACAGACGAAACGATATAGCGACTAATAAGTGTACGAAAACTAGGCAACCTACTGTCGTTTAACTCCTCTGTTTCTGAATCTTGTACAGGCAAGATACACACTCACTTCATCAAACTGATGAAAACTAATAACCGATATGACATAATTATGCAACACTTACCCCACCACCCTCTGGAGCGTTATAAACAGGCCATCCCCACAATGGACCTTTTGGTGAAGGTTTGCTGATCAGGATTTCTGAAGAAGAATGATTCAACAGGTTACTAGATTAGATTAGTAAGTGGTTAGGGTGCTCGACTTGTAATCTGGAGGTCTCGGGTTCAAGCCTTCCTCTCTGACCACTTGGATTTGTTTCTTGGGAGCCCCGTGTCCAAATCCTTAGCCCCGCTTGTAAATAGCCAACTGGTAACCCCCCCCCCCCCACCTGAAAAATTAAGAGTGCTTCTTTGGTTATATCTTACTGACTTGCTATTTGGGGCAAAGCTTCGCTCTCCGAGCGAGAATTAGTGTCTTTCTAATTTATCCTCCCAGGTGATACACGGTGCACCAGCACCAAGCATACCACTGTTGTATCAGACCACATTGAAGACCCTGATGGGCTTGAAGAAGCCAAAGAGACAGATGTATCAGACCACATTGAAGACCCTACCTGTCAGAAGAGTAAACGACCTCACAGTTTAACCGAGAAAGGCTTAGAATACCAGCGCTTGTTAAAGGAAAAGGATTATGAAAAGGCTTTAAGAAAACTAAAGGACAAACTTCATAAACTTGATATGGACTGGATTGACATTTCAGACCCTCATATTCTCAGAAAGGAGAGATCAGATATAGAAGAATTTAGGCAAGACTTGGATAAAGCACAGTCAGAATATGTACCATTGTTAACCGGGAAAGAGTCTCATGATGTGGTTGAAGCAACAGCATATTTGAATAAACAAGTAGTGGAGCTAAGAATGAGAATTGGTGAGAAGATCTTTCAGCTGGAAAAGGAAGAATTGTGCTCTCGTGGCAGTAAGAGGTCATTCTACTCGAAAAAGACAGGCTCTACTCGTGTCTCAAAAGGATCAACCTCATCACAAGTTTCCCTATTAAAAATGAAGGCTCTGACCGAATTAGCCAAAAAGGAAGTAGAAATGAAATATGCAAGAATAGAAGTTGAAAAGAAGTTGGAAATGGAAAGAAAGAAGCACGAGGTTGAAGACATTCAGAGGATAAAGAGCTATGAGAGTGCCAAAGCAGAAGTCGATGCTGTTGCAAGGTTAGAAGAAGAAGACAAGAATCCCAATTTGGATGACTTTAAGGAGTTTCAGTTGAAGGAGGATGAGAAAGAAGACCGCGTACGCGATTACATATCTTCACTGCCAGACCTGACTTCTGTAAGCAGCCAGATTCCCCTACCGGACTCGTTCGTCCGAGGTAGCACAGCTCAACATCTCACCTCTTCGTCCCAGAAAGCAAGGGACACAGAGTTATCCAAGACAGACCGAACTCCCCAGGGACCAGGCAATGGTCAAAGCAAATCAGCCAGTAAACAAGAATTAGTCACACCACCCCCTCTGCTCATCACCAGTTCAACCACTCCTTATGGAACACCGTATGAGGCACCAACAATCCCTTATTGTCCTCCCGTCATGGAAACACAGCAACACGGGATTGCCCAAGCAATAGCAGAAGGTATGGAAGCTGCCAGATTACCAACTCCCCACCTCTCAGTTTTCAGTGGAAACCCCTTAGACTGGCCCACATGGAAAGTTTCTTTCGAAACTGTAATCGAGAAAAGGTCAATGAACTCCAATGAAAAAATCCTGTACCTGCTACAGTATTTATCTGGGCCACCAAAGAAGATTGTTGAAGGATACCAGTTTCTTAAAACAGATGACGCCTACACGAAGCAAAGAAAACCCTTGAAAAGCGATTTGGCCACCCCTCTGTGGTCGCAGAAGCGTTCCGAAGAAAACTGAAAAATTGGCCAAAGATTCCTCCGAAGGATGGGTGCTCACTGAGAGAATTTGCAGACTTCCTGAAAACATGTGAGCTGGCTATGCAATCAGTAGAAGATCTTGAAACCCTTAACAAACAACACGACAAAAAGCACTTGTTGAAGGCCTTACCAAACTGGGCACATCCTAAATGGGGAGTTAAGGTACGAGACTACCAAACAAAGTATGGAGAAAACAAGTTTCCCCCATTCTCCGAGTTTGTTAAATTCGTCACTGAGATTGCCGAGGTACAATGCCTGCCTTTTCTTACGAACTTGGACTCAAGCTTCTCAGTGAAGGAAGAGAAGAAGAGAAACTTCCAAAGAAGAAATGGAAATCGTAAAAGCAAGGATGCAAATTCCCTAGCTACGCAAGTGAAAGACCCTTCTGATTCCATGAACGGAAAGAAGAAAGCATGCTATTGGTGTGGGAATGCATCCCATGAGTTAGAAATGTGCCAAGAGTTTGTCAAGAAACCCACCAATGAAAGAACCCAGTTCATTATTAGAAAGGGACTTTGCCTTCGTTGCCTAATTCATGGTCATATGGCAAGGGAGAACAAGTGTGAAAGAGTACTAAAATGTGCAAGATGAAAGCAGAAACACCCAACCTGCTTGCACGACAACAACAAGAGAGTTCCCGAGAACACAGATAGATCGGATAAAGCTACACCCGAAGCAGCAGTGAATTGTACAAATGCTGTAATTGCAGAGAACTCACAATGCAGTGAAGATGATGCAACAGTGAAATGCACAAGCATTTGCTCCATCGAAGGGCAACAGTCTGGTCAAGATCAAAGTTTAATCATCCCAGTGTGGGTGTCCAGCAGCGAAAGGCCTCAAAATGATGTCCTGACTTATGCTGTTATTGATTCTCAATCCAATGCTACCTTTGTCACTGAGAAGTTGAAACGAGCCTTGGAGGTTGACAGTGTAGCAAGTCACCTTCGTTTGTCAACAATGCATCAAGAAGATGAAATAGTTGAGTGCAAGAAAGTTCAAGGTCTTGTTGTTACAGACTTAAAACACCAGGAACACTTCCCCTTACCAAAGGTCTACACAAGAGAAACCATTCTTTACAAACCCCATCAAATTCCAAAGCCAGAAGTTGCAATGCAGTGGGACCATCTAAAGTGTATTGCTGAAGAACTTATGCCATATAGAGAAGATGTACAGGTCGGAATCTTGATTGGAACGAACTGCACAAAAGCTATTAAACCGCGAGAAGTGATTCCTGGAGGAGATAACGACCCATATGGCATAAAAACAGATCTCGGTTGGGGCATTGTTGGAAGAGTTTGCAAGTCAACTCCGGATGAAGACTTGGAAGAACTGTCAGAAAGTTGGGCCAACAGGATTGTAATCAATGAAGATGCCACGTTTGCGATGGAGTCCCGAGCAAAGGAAATTATAAATCCAGCTCAGATCAATGAGATGTTCGAAAGAGACTTTCACGAAAGAGCAGAACACAAGAATTCATCTACCTTGTCAGTTGAAGATCGCACCTCCCTGGAAGTCTTAGATAAAGGGATCCACCAAAGGGAGGATGGGCACTATGAAATGCCATTGCCTTTGCGCTCTCTAGATGTTAAGTTGCCGAACAATCGATCACAAGCATTAAGAAGACTGTCTCAGTTGAAAGCACGATTTAAGAGAGATCCACAGTATCACAGAGACTATGTGAAATTCATGGAAGAGATGATTGGAGAGTGTGCAGAAAAGGTTCCCTTTCAATCCGAAACCACACCACGAGGTCTACCACCCAAAAAAGCCTAGCCAAATAAGAGTGGTCTTCGATTGCAGTGCAAAATACAAAGGAACGTCCCTGAACAGGAACTTGCTCCAAGGGCCTGATCTGACAAACAATTTAATGGGTGTTCTCTGCCGATTTCGCCAGGAGGCTGTGGCTTTGACATGTGATGTACAGGGAATGTTTCACCAGTTCTTCGTAAACGAGGCAGACCGAGACCTCCTCAGATTCTTTTGGTGGAAGCACGGAGATTTGAAGAATGAAGCGGAAGAGTATCGCATGAAGGTACACCTGTTTGGTTCCACTTCCTCGCCTGGATGTGCAAATTTTGCTGTCAAAGGAGCTGCAGACGATGGAGAGAAAGAGTTTGGTTCAGAAGCTGCAGACTTCATGCGAAAGGACTATTATGTTGATGACGGACTGAAGTCTGTAAAATGTGTTGACACTGCCACCAACCTTATTCAGAATTGTCAAGCCATGTGTGCAAAGGCGGGCCTGAGGTTGCACAAGTTTAGCAGCAACAAGAAAGAAGTTATTCAAGCTGTTCCTCCCGAAGATCGTGCAAAGGGATTACAGGAGCTAGATCTGACGAGAGACCCTTTGCCAATAGAGCGAACTCTCGGTATTATTTGGTGCGCAGAGACTGACAGTTTACAATTCCGTATAGTCATTCAAGACCGCCCACTTACAAGAAGAGGCATCTTATCCACAGTAAGTTCGGTCTACGACCCCCTTAGGCTTGTAGCACCCCTGATCCTTACTGGCAAACAAATATTACAAGACCTGTGTCGTGAAAATGCTGACTGGGATGACCCGATCAGTGATCAGCTAAGATCAAGATGGGAACGGTGGCGAAATGAGTTGCGACTCCTTGAAGGACTCAAGATTCCAAGATGCTACAAACCTGAAGATTTTGGAGACATTAAGGCGATTGAACTGCATCACTTCTCTGCTGCAAGTCAAGCAGGCAGTGCAGCTATCTGCGTCTGTTGAATGGAAGCAATCAAACCCATTGTTCCTTAGTTATGGGAAAAGCCCGCGTTGCACCTCTGAAACCAGTAACCATCCCACGCCTAGAATTGACGGCTGCCGCCGTGTCAGTCAGAGTGAGTCAATGGCTTGTACCAGAGCTTGATTACGAAGAGGTTACTGAGTTCTTTTGGACGGACAGCAAGGTAGTGATGGGCTAAATCCGCAATGTGACCAGACACTTTCACATTTTTGTAGCTAACCGCGTACAACAGATCCACGAACATACCAAACCTCAGCAATGGCAGTATATCAACACACACTCCAACCCTGCAGATGCTGCATCCCGAGGACTTACGGCCAAACAGCTTTTGAATGATGATTCACGATGGCTCAGAGGCCCCCACTTCCTGTGGAACTGTGGTCTTTATCAAGCACAAGTAGAGAACACTCCAGAACTATTGGATCCAAACGATCCAGAAGTCAAGGTGTCTACCCTTGTAACACAGAGCGCTGAGAGCTATCCTGATTTCTTTGAGACTGCCAGGTTGGATCGATATTCCGACTGGTTAAGAGTAAGAAGAGCAGTGGCAGTGTGCTTGCGGTTTAAACGTCTTCTAAGAGAGAAAAGAGTCCAGAAAACTACAGAAGCACAAACCAGTAAATCAGTGGAGGATAGTTCCAAAAGCTACCAACCTGTAGACATAGAAGAGATTGGTCAAGCCGAGACGGAAATAATTCGCTGCCTTGAGCATGAACATTTCAAAGATGAAATCGAAGCTCTGTCCTTGCTGCAAGCGCATGGCGAATTCGTTGATAGAAAGAGAGCCAAACAAAGAAATTTCAACCTGAAGAAGTGTAGCAGTCTTTATCGCCTAGATCCGTACTTGGACGTGAATGGTATCCCACGTGTTGGTGGCCGACTGAGGAGAGCCAATATGCCAGAAGTTTCTAAGCATCCAATCATTTTGCCAAGACGATCGCATGTTACAACCCTCATCCTACAGTACTGTCATGAAGCAACCAAGCATCAAGGTAGTGGAATGACCCACAACGAAGTGCGACAACGTGGGTACTGGATGATTGGTGGCACGTCCGCTGTGTCGGATTTTGTTTCAAAGTGTATCAAGTGCAGGAAGCTGCGGGGACCACTTGTGCAGCAAAAGTTAGCAGACCTCCCAGAAGATCGCGTAGAACCAGCCCCTCCGTTTACATACAGCGCGGTCGACTACTTCGGTCCATTTTTGATAAGGGAAGGCCGCAAGGAGGTTAAAAGATATGGTGTGTTATTCACGTGCATGGCGTCCCGTGCCATTCATCTCGAGTCTGCGAATACGCTAGTGACCGACTCCTTCATCAACGCCCTGAGGCGTTTTCAAGCAGAGCGTGGTCCAATCTGCCAGCTGAGGTCAGACCGTGGGTCCAATTTCGTCGGAGCCCAAAGGGAATTGCAAGAAGCTCTGAACGAGATGGATGAAAACAAGGTACGCAGCACTTTGCTTGAAGAGAATTGCGAATGGTTTTCGTTTAAAATGAATCCACCCTCGGCAAGCCACATGGGAGGGTCCTGGGAACGGCAGATAAGAACAGTCAGAAGTGTTCTCACATCTCTGTTGGCAGAAAGTGGCCGTCAGTTAGACGATGAAAGCTTCCGTACGTTGTTGAAAGAGATCCAGGCAGTGGTGAACTACAGACCACTGGCCTTGAATGACATGTCTTCCGCTGATTCGCCAGAACCGCTGACTCCAAATCACTTGCTGACCATGAAGAGTAAAGTTCTAATGCCACCTCCAGGCGTCTTTCTAAGAGAAGATGTCTACCTCCGCAGAAGATGGAGAAGGGTACAGCACCTGACGAATGCATTTTGGGAAAGATGGAGGAAGGAGTTCCTTAGTACACTTCAACTTCGCAAGAAGTGGATCAAACCCCAACGCAACATGGCAGTGAACGATGTCGTTTTCGTTTATTGATGAAAGACGAAAACGCCCCTAGAAATGTGTGGCGTTTAGCAAGAGTCAAAGAAGTATTTCCAAGCAAGGATGGCCTTGTGAGAAAGGTAAAACTCACCATGGTTGCTCGCAGTCTCGACAAGAATGGAAAGAGAATTGAGGAAGTACAGTATGTTGATCGACCTGTCCATAAGCTAGTTCTTATCCAGGAAGGAGACCGGGAATTCCCCGACGAGGAGCCACAAGTTAAGACAAGCACTGACTGAAAAGGCAGTATGGACTGAAGGAGCAGTATTGACCGAAGGAAGATTACTTACTGGAAGAGCAAGAGTATTCAATGTGGACCTTGAACTGTTGTCTAGAAACTGCGAACTTATAGTTTATTTTGTTTTGCCGTATTGTTTTTTTTTTTCATTTGATAATTGTTGGAACATTTGACTTTGTAAGGACAGTGGATTCCCACTGTGGGGAGCCATGTGACTGTAGCCAGCCCAGTCTGCGCGCGGTCAAGATTCGCGCCGTTTTCGGTCACGTGACGGCAGTGTGTTAACTAGCGTGGTCGTACAGTTTGACTCAAGTTTATCGAAAGTTTAGTGGATTGATCGCTCATTTAGCGTGTTTTTCTGTCCCTTTCGCGGCCCCAAAGGCTGGACAAGGTAACCTATGTTCTTTTATTTTTATCCTAAGTTTAGCTAGTTTCGTATTGTATTTTATTTCGGATCTTATTTCTGTTTGCGTGTAATGTCGCTCGCTCAAGTATTCGCATCGGTTCATTAGTGTTGTTATTGTATTTTATTTTAGTTTTACGGCTCCAGTATGTTGCCAGTAAAGACTTCCAGATCAGCTATAACTACTGTGGTTCGTTTAATCTATGTAGTTACAAAAGTTCCATTTCCTTGTATTTCTCCTCGTGGAGAAACCTAATTGACTGGAGAGGGACCTGAAGCGATCTCCACAGCAGCTCGTGCAACTCCTGGCGCTGTTTATTGTATCATTCGACATCATGAAACGTTCAGTACATGTGAGACGTTCAGTCAAGGGGGACGAAGTTATCCTCCTAAACCTTCAGACGACGTTGCATGTAGAATCTATTGAATTGTTCAAACTAGCGAAACCTAGGATATATGGATGGGAAAATCGCGAAAGATTGTTGAGCAGTAGGTTATGCAATGGACGAAGCACAGGTCACCAAAGCCTAATATGAGAGTTTGTATGGAGCTGAAGTTCGATTGAAAATAATCGGCAGTTTTCCGTGGAAAATACCTAAAAATCAAAATAGAGTTTGAAAAACCTTACCTGTTGTGTGTGTTGCTGTGTCTTTACCGCTTTTCCGAACTGCTGGAGGCCGTTTGGGGCGATATTCTGTTTAACGGTCGAAGCGACGTCTTGTCAAAATAACGTAAGCCTCACGTACTGGCTTTACTTTGACAGATGTCGCATGGACCGTTAAACAGAAAATCGCCCCAAACGGCCTCCAGAAGCTCGGAAAAGTGGCAAAAACACAACAAACACACAACAGGTAATGGTCTTCAAACTCTGTTTCGCTTTTTAGGTATTTTGCACGGAAAACTGACCATTTACATTTTGGATCGAATTTCAGCTCCATACAAACAACTCACATTACGCTTTGGTTAACTGTGGACGAAGCGTCGGCTTTGTCTTTAATCAACCTCGCAACTAGGAAAAACTGTCATCAGTAATTGCTTGACACGGCAGATGTATCTTGGTTTTCGTCCACTTCCTTCGGAGCTACCGTTCTTACACAAGCGTTCAGCTCCAAGGTTTGTTCTCGTTCGGTTGAAACAGGAATCACGCATCAGCTAAATAATTGACATAATTTCACCTCCTTCTAGTCGTCTAAATCGTTTTTGAACCACTGACGAGAAGCGAACCCAGAAATTAACGCGGTCTGTCGATAAAACAAAGATTTGTCCCGTCACAAGCCCTTGCTTCTACAAAGATAGAATCCATTTTCGGAAATTTCAATGAGATCTTCAATATTTCCCTTGTGATCTCCGTTACGTCACTGAAAGTAGCTTGTTTATCTGAAGACTCGGATCACGTGTTGAGGTTTCCGTTCACGCGTGACGTGGATCAACTGTAAATCCCTTCCTCGACATTACCTACTGTTGTATTCATTTTCTTTACTAACATGAAATCCACAAGAAAGTGAAGTCATCAGAGTGAAATAATCACGAGTCCTGTCGTCAATAAAATACGTGATACGCTCTTAAAAGTCGTTGTTGTGTAATTGTCTCCTAATAATAATATGTACTTATTGACTGAGTGGGAGGGCTGGATGGGAAAGTACTTGGCTCTAGCGCATGGAATTCGGGCAGAGTAGTTCCATGCGCCATGACCGAGATCCAAATATTTTGCGGTCCGGCCTGACCTAACTTACAGCGTAGTCAAGAAGTATTTTATCATACCACCATTTTAAGGCTGAATTTGATTGGAAAGTTACGGAAAGCTCTTGATAATTACTAAATGAATGAAGATTTGCGTGCACACTATAGTAATCAGGTGACAATGTGTGTGGAGCTGGACAGCTCTACTGGACCAGCTCACACCAACCCACATGTATCTGCCCCTACACACATCATCTCCTGAGTATGTTTTCAATAAAATTGCATGAGTGAGGTCGTACGGTGGTATGATAATAGTATTTATTTGAAGGCATCATTTCATGACTTCTCGTTTACTTTTGTTTTATTCTTTATTTTCAGAGGTAAATTTCAACTGGCAAAGGAAGAGGACATTGTGGAAAAAAGAGTTCTTTCTCAAAGGAAACTCTGCAAATCCATGCCTAGTACACTGCCTAACTTCAATGGAGTGTGGTTGAAGCTGTGTCATGAACAAAATTTTTTTAAGATACTTTATAGTTACTTGTGTCATGGACAATTTTTAAGGATATACTTTTTTTGTAAACAGTAAATAGTAGCATAATAAGATGCTTTTGCTGCTTTGGTACATGTATGTATTCATCCTTTATTCCGTTGGTGTCCTCAATTCAACAAGCGAACTAACACATAATTTACACAAGGAATTTATTTATTTATTAATTTTTGAGTCATGTATGTACCTTTCAATTTTGTTTGCCTGACCTGTCCTCAAAGTTTCAGGAATACCTCAAAGTTTAGAAAGCAATTTCAGACTTGTTTGACTGTGTGATACATTAAATGTCCTTTTTCATAACTTCCTGGAAGTTCCAAAGACATTTTACTGAAATATCCTCAACTTGAAGTCTGTCAAGTATTTAAGTCAGGGACTTAAAGTTGCTATTCCAAGTAAATTGCCAATATTTCTCATATTTAATTTAGTCATTCCTATTTATTCTCATAAATTCCCAACCATTTTTATTAGCCCAAGCCATTTAATTTAGCCATTCCCATATATTCTCAGACATTCCCAAGCCCTTTCATTATCAGTTTTGGTATTATTGGGATTTCCTAGGAATTTCTAATAATTCCAAGTACAGTTTTAACACATTGCCATATATTCCCAGAAATTCCAAGCTTTTATGTTTTTCCTAATTTGCATGTCTTGGAATCGTTTGGAATTCCTAGGAATTCTTTTCTGGGAATTCAGTTCGCAAGGGTTGCTTTGCTTCTGATAATTTTCCTTGATACACGAAAACCATTAGAGCGTCGTTCGTGGACCCATTCCAATCAGGCTTCTTCAATATCCAGACCAAAAGGCTTTCTTCCCGCCCCGTCGAGTCGCTTTCGCTTGCAACTAGCAGATTCTAATTTACTCTGGTTTGCTCGCCACACTCGTATTCTCTTCCGGTCTACGTTGAACTTCTTCGCTGCCTTATGGTTACTATTGCATTCCGCGGCAAACCGTACGGCTTCTAGTTTAAATTCTGTTGAATAAGAATTGATCTTTTTGCCAGCATGAGACTGAGAAGCATCAGCCTCCATGTTTTTACGCAAAGTGATCACTGTACGCAGCTGGACACGTGTAAGAATGGGTTTAGGGTTGCAAGTGAACGTGACTGCTCGAAGCTGTTAATGATTCACCGTATGTAAGAACAATTGACAAGAACACATTCGAAGGGGGCGCTTATTGGAAGGAGGGCGCTAAATCGAATCATTACGGTATATTTTTAATTATTAAAAATGGACTAGGTATATTGGATTTCTAGCATTTTGATTGGCTGAACGGAGCTAAGCTATCAGCTCATATACCTGCTGTGACCAAATATGGTCAATGAACATTCAATAACAAAGTGAGGTGAACGTTTTTCCTCGCAAGCAGCCCGGCGAGAAAAATGGACGAGAAAAATCACTTGGCAGCGAATTTAAAGGAATTATTGTCCTGGCAATAAAAATTTTATGCTGCCCCTCGGTTAATATTTAAACATACAACATATTGAACATTCTGGGGACCCTCTAGGCGATCTATCCATGTCTCGTGGTTTTGGCTGGAGTTGACAAAAACAGAAGTGGTTGATTGTCACCTTCTTTATTTTCTTTGACCAGGTTAGTACTGTAATTTTTCCCTAGTTCTTCAACACACAGGTTTAATTTGTTCCTCCGTTTCGAGACCTTACGGGATATCTGGGTTTTCCCTACGGTGTAGCTTTGCAGTTTGACACATCTGTTGTTGTTGGCACCATTGTGAGAAATTATTATAGGCTTCAATTTTACTACGTTTCCAATTTCCCCCTCCCTTTATGTCCCATGGCTTTGCCTCTCCCAAATGTACTTATTGTAGGTCATTCTTTTGTTAAGAGGCTTCACTCTGATTTGCAATGCAAATTCGTTCTCTCTGCGCTGTGGATTTCAATTTAGCTCAAACCGCGACTGTATCATTGCATGGCATCGGTGGGTTGACCGTTCCGCGATTAGCCGGGGAATTGCGGCTTCTGTTTGCTAGCGAGCCTCTCCCTAGGGTCGTTATTCTCGAAATCGGGACAAATGACTTAAGTTCGCAATCTCCCGAGGTTGTAATTGGGGCGGTATTAGACTTCGTGGATTACCTGCGGTCAGTTGAATCTTCTACTGCGATGGGTGCTTGCACAGTCATTCCTCGGCGGCAACGCGGCACGGGTTTGACTCTGGAGGATTTTAACAATAAGGCGGCCACCGTTTAATAAGATGCTTGAAGCCCTTTTTGACGATCATCAGTTTGTATTTGTGTGGGAACATTTGAAACTGCAGTCCCTCTCTCGTCGAGTCCCTTTATCTGATGGCGGTCATTTGAACGCTCACGGGCAGTATTGTCTATGTCGGAGTTACAGGGGTGCTAATTATTTAAAGGCATCTCTTTGCTTTCCAATAGGCCTAGTACATGAGATGTTTGTATGCTGATAGGTTAGGCTACATGTATTTGATTTACCTCTGACGGTGTGAATCAGCTCATCATTCTATTTTGTTAATCATTTGTATTTGTCGAATTTTTATGTTGGTTGGGTCCTGTACTGGCGATGGCTCACCAACAATGAATCTACTTTTTGTTGAACTTGTTGCAAAAACATTTGGCACATTTATGTCCTCGATTCATTTATAATTTGGTATCTGTACCACCATTAGGCTGGGTAGATAATCCCACCATAATAACCTCATCTTGCCACATTGTGTGGCAATGTTTATTTTCGTCAGTATCAGCTGTGATGATCATTCCATGGCATTAACTGACACCATACTTTAAACTTTATGTTAGGAATTTGATCCTATACCTTGAGGACATTTCTGTCCTACATTTATTGTTGGTCTGCCTATTTTGGGGGCTATGATGATAATTCCATAGCACCATTCATGCATGATGTCACTGGCCTGTATGGGCATAGTATATCTTTACAGCATAATAGGGAGCACTTTGCGGCGACACTGTGATGTACTGTCTGCCATGCTACCCTGCTGTTTATATGTTGTTTGTGTGTGTTGTGATGTGCTGTATTGTTTTTATCTAGGCTATTAAGGCCGCCCCCAGAGATTATGATCTCGTTTGGCCTTGCTTTGCCTGCTGCCTGTTTTGTTTTGTCTTTATTTTGTTTCCCCATAGAAGAATGCCTCGTCCCTCACGTTCCAAAAAGGTGGCAAGTAGTTCGGGCCCACTGGCTCCACGCGTCAGACGTGTGCGCACAGGACCCGTGGCTTCCCCATTGACATCCAGATCCACATCAACAGCAACAACAACATCCACATTGCCATCGACATCAACACCCCTTGTCACCCCCAATTCAACCATGATCCAGGGCATTGCCAGAGCAGTATCGCAAGCAATTATCCAGTCTTTGACCTCCTTTATGGTGTCTGAGAAGTCTGCCTCGGCGTCCACACCTCACGTAATGTTGCCCTCGGGGCAGATGCCACTGTACAGGGGTCTGTGGCTTCCGTTATACATTCTTTCTCGGATTCAGAGATTTCAACGCCTTGCTCCAGCACACATGCAGCTCTCTCCGGCACCTATCCCGACAAGCCTTCAACCAGAACATTGGCAGATGTGGTAACAAATTTATTGGGCTCCCACCTATAGCCATCTACTCTCCCTACTTATAGGCGGGCTTGGAAGCTATACAATACCTTCTCACTAGATGTTTTTGGTCAGTCTGCCTGTCCTTTACCTTTGCCACCCTCAAATTTGGCCATTTTCATTGCTTATTTGTGCCAACATAATTATGCCTCATCCATTCTGAATACCTATGTTTCTGCCCTTGGGTATATACACAGGCTGGCTGGTGTTGCTGATCCATCAAAAGTAAGTTTTTTTTTTTATTATGGAAATGCTCAAGGGGTATGGGAAAGTTGGTGCAAGGCTTGATACACGCCTTCCTATCACAGTTTCCATCTTAGAACGAATGTGTACTAATTGTGCACTTGTTCTAGACTGTGAATATATTGCATGTATGTTCAGAGCAATGTGTACCACTGCTTGTTATGCCTTTATGCGCATTGGCGAGATAACTGCCTACAAGCAGGCCCCCGACATCATACAGCTTAGTCAGGTTACTAAGCTCTCTAATGCGTCTGGCTTTATAGCTTCATTGAAGCTCACCTTTCATCAATTTAAGAACCATTATAACCAGCCCCCAGTTTCCATAATCATTTCCCCGCCAGCCAGGTGTTTGTCTTGTTGAGAACCTCTTGAGATATTTTCTCATTGCGTGGCTCAGTGCCACGGCCCCTATTTCAACACCTAAATGGTGTCCCTGTTACCCGAACAGAATTTGATGAGTGGTTGGCAACGGTAATAACACATTGCGGGCTAGATTCCACCAAATATAAAGGTCATAGTTTTAGGATAGGTGCAGCCTCACATGCCGCTGCATGTGGTTATTCTGATCTCAAATCCGTCTACTTGGGAGGTGGAAGTTGGATGCCTTTAAAAGGTATATTCGCCGTTCTAGTTTTTCACACAGCTCAACATTCCACCAATCGTAAGCTTTATGAGAGCAATTTGGCTGTGGACTGGAGTGACATAGGCCGTGGTTGTGCAGTAGTTTGTCGTTGGCTTTGGCAATACTTTTTCTCAGTTGTTGTCCTGCATTCCTAATGTTTTATTTTTATTTTCCTCAATAGTGTGCAGGGGCCACTGTTGACATAAAAATAGGCCACACCCATGTTAGGTATTGTTTATCTTGTCTTCATTTATTAATCCATTATACAGGTTTATTGACACCGTTTGTATCAATAGTGTGCAGGGGTCACTATTGTTAGGCTGGGTTGCCATTTTCGTTTTGGTATGAATAATGTTCATTGGCTATTACTAGCAGTTGCTTATAAAATTTTGCATGCCACTTCTAGTATGATCTTTTCAATAGTGTGCAGGGGCCACTGTTGAGCTAAAATAGGCCACACGCATGTTAGTTCTTGTTTTATATTGCCTTCATTAAGTAATACATCACACAGTTTTATTAGCACTGTTTTTTATCAATAGTCTGCAGGGGCAACTATTGTTATGCTGGGTTGCCATTTTCGGTTTAGTATGAATTGTATTCATTGGCTGCTACTAGCATACACTTACAGTTTTTCGTATAATTTGGCACGGTAGTTCTAGTATGATCTTTTCAATGGTGTGCAGGGGCCACTATTGAGATTATGTCTGGAGATTGTTTAGGTGCTCTTGCCATTTTCCTTTATATAACATAGAATAGTTCACAGGGGCAACAGTTTTCTTTCTGTTTGCCTTATTCGTACCCGCTAGCGTTAGTATGTGATTTTCGCACATCATTGTTGGGGCTTGGGTGGGGCTTCTTCACTTTACCCAAGTGAGCTTTGGCGGATTTTTGTCCTCACCTTTCCTGGGTAGGGCTTCCTTTCATTTGTCTGTAATTGATATTGAATTGGAACGATTATTAAAGCGGCTATGTGGCCAGCCACATAAGCCAAAGCCTTTCATCCAAAAAGGAAATTTGAGTTTGTTGATTCATATTGTCAAATACCATTTCCAGCAAACAGAGCAAGCCTAAACAATAGTGTTTCTTGCTGTGGTATATATTTTGAAGAGGGGCAGGATAAAGGAATTATTGTCCTGGCAATAAAAATGTGGTTTTGGCCGGACTCGACAAAAACAGAAGTGGTTGATCGTCGCCTTCTTTATTTTGCCTACTTCCCCCCACCCTTGTCCTAGCCACATATACCTATTAGATGATGTCTATTAGATGGGGATTTTTGCCCTCAACTTTGCTGGGTAGGGCTTCCTTTCATTTGTATGTAATTGATATTGAGTTGAAACGATTATTAAAGCGGCTATGTGGCCAGCCACATAAGCCAAAGTTTAATAATTCATGGCGAGTCGGTGAGAAAATCATGAAGCAATCTAAACAAATACTAAACAAACTACCAAGAAAGAAGGAAGAGCGAAATTTTTTTTTCGTCTATAACACACAAAATTGACACTGATTTACCTGCACTCGTTGTAGCTCTGTGTTCCAACAGGTCCAAATGTTCAGATAGAAATGGGATGCCATGTAAACGGAGTTGAATCGCTTTCCCAGTTTTTAAGCTTACCATTCCGTCCGCAACCTCTGAACCGAGAACGACGGCATATTCTGCTTTGCGTTTAACAAACTATGATGGTGAATTCTAATGTTCCATGCAGTAATCTTCAGAATCTTGCTTCTGAGCTGCATACAAATAACCTCTTCAACTTTAAATAAGTTCTGTCTTCAGCTCGATCAAACACGCACATGATGGATCTGTTGTGCAAATGGATTACAAACTTGTTCCGTTTCAACTCCAGCAGCTAATAGGTGAAATTGTGCAGCTTCAATCCGCTTTGAACGATGATTACAACAATGTTGCAGGGAAAATCAAACATGCACCATATTTCAGAGCCAACAATTAGAAGATTTTTTCCAAAACTTGTGCCACTTCGTTTACTTTCGAGCAGTTTCATTGATTCATCCAGCCTTGCAATGAAACGCTGCAACACTTCGCAAGGTTTTGGCGCCTTTTTCTTTCAGTCATGTGTTCCATTCTTGTTTCCTTTTTATCTCTTTTATCTCCTTTCTCTTTTTTCCCTTTCTTTCTTGAATTTTTTTTAAGTAGTGGTTAAGTTTTTATTAAAACAATTATTCTACTCGGGCTTGCTGGATATCAAATGATTATAGCCAACCCGGCGCATTAGCTATCATTCAATATTCAGCGCGCCCTAGTAGAAAACCAAAAAAAAATCGACAGTGAAGAAACAATTATCAGGCGGAAAACTTCCATCTTTCCTAGCGTTCGTCGCTATAAAACGGCAACATTTTGAGCTTCTTGCACAAGAAATCAAATGTCGGCATTCGATCGCCGACCTCTGCACACAAATATATGCAAATATGCTAATTCCATCCCGCTGTACTCGTCTCATTGGACAATTCGCACAATAACGCGAACATGACAAAGTCCACTGTGTTGTTGTGCGAAGTGTCATGTTTGAAGCGGGGTTATTTGCGCTTGCTTATGCGCCGATCAATTCGAAACTTCAACATTCCCCCACCTGGGCATAACCCGGGCATTTGACTGTGCATCGTGCCCGGGGAGGGGAGAATTGAACGTTGCCTTAGAAGGGTGGGGAATTTGAACCGGATATACAGTATCTCTTGCTCTGACGTAATACGCCCGTGAGTTTTGTTCGGTTTTTCGGAGGTTTTGACGGATTTGCAAGATAGAATTGCGCGTTTGCTAGTGAAGAACTCTTTCAAAAGGGTTTTTAAAAGAAGTTTGAAGTTGTCATTACGGCATATCTCTCTCTGAAAGGCGTGTAAAGTGTTACGCGTATGCTGCAAATGTTCCACCCTTTGTCTTGTCCGATTTCTTTAGCTTATTTGTCTTGGAGACGAGTGAGTCATATTTGGTTGTATGGTGCCATTCTATTCAATTTGAACCTAGTTAGATGGATGCTTAGGTCAAAAACAACAGAAAATTTCAAACTGCTAGCACAAAAAGTAGTAAAGGTAGCCTACAATACATGTACAGGAGGTGGTCGTACAGTGTAGTAATAAAATTAATAATATATTTATACAAGATAGCCCCACAAGAGTAGAAACACTGGTATCAAAGGGGGTCCTGTTAGCAAACTTTGAATATGTACTGTTTGTCTTTCCTGGTGTTAGGCTATTTTCTTTGGTGATACTTTTTGCACACTAGACCACTCTGTAACCATGCTTGCAGACACTGCAGTAAAAGTGATTTACTGCGACAATACGCAAGCATGATTACAAATGCGTTTGCTTCCTGCAGTGAGATGAGAACCAAATCGGCCAATTGAATTCCTAGGAAAAGCCTAACATTGACTGGAATAAATGGTGCCACCATGGAAAAGATCTTCCGAAGTGGTTCTTCAGAAGTGGTTGATCGTCGCCTTCTTTATTTTGCCCACTTCCCCCCACCCTTGTCCTAGCCACATATACCTATTAGATGATGTCTATTAGATGGGGATTTTTGCCCTCAACTTTGCTGGGTAGGGCTTCCTTTCATTTGTATGTAATTGATATTGAGTTGAAACGATTATTAAAGCGGCTATGTGGCCAGCCACATAAGCCAAAGTTTATCCAAAAAGGAAATTTGAGTTTGTTGATTCACCGTCAAACACCATTTCCAGCAAACAGAGCAAGCCCAAACAAGTGTTTCTTGTTGTGGTATATCTTTTGGAGAGCGGCAGGATAAATGAAGCAGAAATTCCAGCAGCTTCACTAAGACACAAACCAAAATTGTTCCGGAGTGCTTGATTTCTTAAGACAACAAGAACCTGTGCAGAAATAGAAATTTAAGCATTAAGCGTTGTGTTTACAATTAACTTCTTCATCCATTGTCAGGTCGATTATTAAAATTGAACAAACGGTAGGCTTTATCAGGAATGCTTTCTATTTCAAAATATGAAGACAAGACATAAAATACAACACAGTGAAGTGGGAAAGAAGCATTTAATAATTCATGGCGAGTCGGTGAGAAAATCATGAAGCAATCTAAACAAATACTAAACAAACTACCAAGAAAGAAGGAAGAGCGAAATTTTTTTTTCGTCTATAACACACAAAATTGACACTGATTTACCTGCACTCGTTGTAGCTCTGTGTTCCAACAGGTCCAAATGTTCAGATAGAAATGGGATGCCATGTAAACGGAGTTGAATCGCTTTCCCAGTTTTTAAGCTTACCATTCCGTCCGCAACCTCTGAACCGAGAACGACGGCATATTCTGCTTTGCGTTTAACAAACTATGATGGTGAATTCTAATGTTCCATGCAGTAATCTTCAGAATCTTGCTTCTGAGCTGCATACAAATAACCTCTTCAACTTTAAATAAGTTCTGTCTTCAGCTCGATCAAACACGTACATGATGGATCTGTTGTGCAAATGGATTACAAACTTGTTCCGTTTCAACTCCAGCAGCTAATAGGTGAAATTGTGCAGCTTCAATCCGCTTTGAACGATGATTACAACAATGTTGCAGGGAAAATCAAACATGCACCATATTTCAGAGCCAACAATTAGAAGATTTTTTCCAAAACTTGTGCCACTTCGTTTACTTTCGAGCAGTTTCATTGATTCATCCAGCCTTGCAATGAAACGCTGCAACACTTCGCAAGGTTTTGGCGCCTTTTTCTTTCAGTCATGTGTTCCATTCTTGTTTCCTTTTTATCTCTTTTATCTCCTTTCTCTTTTTTCCCTTTCTTTCTTGAATTTTTTTTAAGTAGTGGTTAAGTTTTTAATAAAACCGATTATTCTACTCCACTGTGTTGTTGTGCGAAGTGTCATGTTTGAAGCGGGGTTATTTGCGCTTGCTTATGCGCCGATCAATTCGAAACTTCAACATTCCCCCACCTGGGCATAACCCGGGCATTTGACTGTGCATCATGCCCGGGGAGGGGAGAATTGAACGTTGCCTTAGAAGGGTGGGGAATTTGAACCGGATATACAGTATCTCTTGCTCTGACGTAATACGCCAGTAGTACATTGGGCTCACATAGGGAATTTTCCCACGTTAATTTGCATACACACCCCCTGTTCTGGCTTCTGATTGGTCGAGAGCTTTTGGCGTCTGATTGGGCGAGGGGTTGTCATAGGAACGGGAAACCACTGACCATTGAGTTGGTGGGCTCAAGGGGAAGTCACATGACCGGAAGTGACGTCATGGGAACCGGAAGTCACGTGTTTTAGGATGGGAACCGCTGAGCAGTATGAAAATAGGATCGCGGGCTTATGCAACCGGAAGTCACGTGTTTTGCAAGGGAAAACCGCTGGCGAGTGTGAAAAAACGATCGTGGGCGCAGGGTGGGTTAAAACCGCTGAGAAAACGCGGGCGCAAAGTCCAAAGTCCAATTGGAGCAACGGGGGTGGTCCTTGGAGTTAAAACAACACAAAAAAAAATAATAAATACTTTTTATTGTCATACTTTTCACAACAACAAGTGAGAGAAAAAAATAGTAGGAGGGGTTCCATGATGAGTATTTCCTTTGAGTTCCTCTTTGATATGAGTGTTCCTTTGGAGGAGTGTTCAGTTACTGGTATCCATAAGGGTAGGTTTGAAAGGTGTGCGGATCCACGACTCTCTTGTCATAGACGAGTTGGTACCATTTGTGTTGTGGGTGCGTGTAGATGGTATAGTCTTGGGGTTTCCTGACGATCTGATGAGTTTTGGTGACTTGAATCTGTCGGGGTTTGAGGAGGGGCTTCTTGATTTCGTCTTGGACATTTTGGCGCATGATGTTATAGTTGAGTTGGGTGTGTCCTTCACTGTTGAGACGGAATCCCCGCACCTTGCATTCCACCTTTTCCTTATTAGTAGCATAGCCATAGTTCTTGGGACCCGCCGACACGAATTCCAGGATGTATTCATCGTCCTCTAATTCGGAGGCGAAGTCCCCTAGATAGGAACCCAAGGTAGGTTGGAATTGAGTGGGTGTTTCCTCCAGGTAGATGACGGAGTCGGTGTCGAAGTACAACACACGTTGCTGCAGCTGCTCCAGGGCGGTATAGAGTCGGAGCCGGGCCCAACAGGTAGTGAAACAGGCCACAAAAATGTTGAGGTTGGGTGACACGCGGATGTCCTCTTTTTGATGTTGGTAGTGCACCTCAACCATGTCGTCATTGATCACGGACACGTGACGTACATCTAAGGTATCGGTATCCAAGAAACGGTGGAAGGCATGAGGATCATCAAAGGCTTGGATTTGGGTCTTGTTGAGGCGTTGTCCAAACTTGCCCCACATGGAGTTGAGCATGAGCTTGGCTAATGTTCGTAGGCCTGGGTTCTTCTCAATTTTGTCATACTCCAACTGAATGCCTTCATGCTCGAAGTACTTCTGGATGTAGTCCTGTTTGGCTTGCTCTGACATGTCGTCCTTGGGCCACCCACTGGCTTCTTGTTTGATTTTTAACCAAGTGTTGACATAATCGGCAAAGAGCCCCTCACAGGTTTCTTCAAAATGCCAGACTTCGTGGATGTACAGGACTTGGTACCCGAGCTCGACGGCTTTGACTAATTCGGGGCTGCACCAGGTACTGGTGAGGGCGCGTTGTTCGTCGGTGTGAGGGCAATGATAGGATCTGTCCAAAAGAGGTTTGGCCATTTCTTCTTCCACACAACGGGCACAGAGTGGAAAGAGCAGTTTGTCGTCATGACGGTAAGGCAGCACGGGATGGTACAGTTGACGGGGAGGCAGGACTTGACATTGGATTAGGCCAAAGTACTGGTGTATGTTACTGTGACCCGGTTGAGAAAAGATGGTGGGATGTCCTTTGGGGTAGGTGGAGGTCTTGTTCACCCACGGGTACAAGGAGGTGACATCGATGTAGTGGATCTTTTGGCCGGGGGTGATATGATGGTAGAGTTTGATGGCATTGGTACGACCTCCACAGAAAGCGTCCCGAGGTTGAAGAGGTTGGATAAAGTTGAGTTCCCGGACGAAGGAGTCGATCTCTGGTTGGGTTTTTAGGAGGTGCTTCCATTCACATCCCCACATTTGAATGACGTTGTACCCTTGTTTGGTAAGCTTTTGGACTTTGTCTTGGGTGGCGTCATAGAGGTCATGCATAGTCAGATCATAGTTGCGGGGATGTTTTTCGTGGCGATTGGGATAACAGGTCGGGCATCCGTGGGTGAAACACCCTTGAAATTCGTAGACGGTGTGGGTGTCGTGACAGTAGCCATCCACGAAGCCAATGGCTGGGATGTGAACCTCGCCGCCATTTCGGACATGTTGTATGTACTGGCGATGAGGGTCTGGATAGGCACTGGCCAAGAGATCGTGGTCCTCGGCGGGGGTAAGATCTTGGAGGGCGCGTTGACGTAGTTGGTGATCGCACCAGGTTAACCAGTGAAGGGCTGGGATGGACTGATTGATGTTGTTTCTCCACCCCTTATGACCGGCGGGTTCGCTGGCAATACTGTTCGGGATCATCCGGTTCATACGTAAATCTCGATTACAAGCGGAGGCAATGGTGACGTGATCGAAAGGATTGAAGCCGGTCAAGTCTTCAAACATGCGTTTGAAAGTCAGACATCCTTGTTTGAGGAGACGTACATCGGAGCTGCAATAGGCCAACAACTCTTGTTGAAAATTAAACACCACACCCTGGTCGCGTTGTTCTTGATGCCAGGTTTCGAAGGCTTGTCTGCCTTCGAGTGACATGGTCTCAGGCATGTAGTAATCGCGTGAGGGGAGGATGCCCACGTAGTTTTGATGCTCATCTCTGGGCAGGTTGAACTTGTGGGGGAAATAGCCTTTGCAGAGTTCTGTCAAACCAAAGGTTTTGGGAAACGCGGAGAGGGGCATCTGGAAGAAACTCATCGAATCGATGAAGCGAATGCGGTCATGCTTGATCTCTAAGAGTTTACATCCGTTGCGGAGTTGTTCAACGATCCGGTTGTCCCCATAGTATTCTTGGATGATAAAGTACCCATCGTACCCTTGAAAATTATGAGCGATGACATTGACTTGACGGGTATCGTGGAGGGCCAAGGTATCCAACCATTCCAGAAAGTCACGGATACAGGAGGGACCTGGGAAAGCCTTGGGTTCATCGTTGTCTTCGGTTTCGGCCACGACGAGATTCGCAATGTGTTTTTCGTGGGGTTGCATGGCTTCGATATCAAAGAAGATGTGTAAGGGAAGTAGGACGTCTTCCTCTTCCTCGGAGGCATGGGGTTCCGCGGCGGCGGCACCTCGTTTGGCGCGAGGACCTTTTTGACGGGTCCTCTTTCTCTTCTTTTCGTCTTGAGGTTTGGGGGCTTTTTGTATGAAACAACGGTGTTTGTCGGCGTGGACGTACTGATGACAAGAAGGGCAATCCACGTGCCAACAATGGTGACGTTGAATGCGGGACAAGCCCACATTTTGTTGATAACAGTCAGGGCATCGGTGTCGTTGAGAGCACACGGAGGACTGGAGGTCCGTGGCGGGTTTGCCCGCGTGGGTCTTGCTGGTATGGGCTTCCAAACAGGTGGGTCCGAAAAAGTCCCGATGACACGACTGGCAACGTTGAGTGGCTTTGAGGTGTCGGGGGTTGGCATAAATAAAATCGGCACAATCTTTCTGTCGACAGGCTCCGCACAACTTGTTTTTGGTGCATCGATGCAGTCCCTCGGTGTTGTAGGGTTTCCAACAATCCGCACACACATAACTGGACCCGAAAAATCCCGGCAACTTGGTGATGACATCATAATGGTCTTTGTTGTGCAACAGGATCAGTTGTTTATCTTTGGGGTCTCCATAGGTGGTGATGTGATAAGATCGATGGGCATCCACCAGGATGATCTGGTAATCGGTGAGGGACGGAGCTTGACTGAAAGCCGTCAAGGCATCGTAACTGCAAGGACCTGGAGGGACGCGAGCTTCGTCATGGAGCCGCAACGCGAGTTCCCTTTGAATTTTCCCTCCTTTTCGAATCGATTCCCATTTCGGGTGTTGGTCCACTCTGGCTTTGGCGACCACGAGGGCTCTGGCACAACAGAGTTGATCGTCGTTGGTAATCCGGATGATGGATTTGGAATTTTTTCTCAACAGGTCCATGGTGGGATGACCTGGTTTCCCACGACGCGGTCTGCCGGTTCCTTGAGGAGCATGATGGACTTGAGTAATGGATACTTGAAAGGAATCGTCCATTTCAAATTGTTCGTTGCTGTTGAGGGCTTGAGCTAAACGTTGGAACAGGGCCTCCACACGCTCTGTGTCTCGACGCCATTCACCTGCACGTAATCCCCACCCCTGAAAATTATTGTGCAGGCGATCGGATGCTATTGTAAAGTAGAGGCGATCTTCATCGTGGAGGTCGGGGGTGGTGGTTAACACTTGATCGACGGCTCGACGTAATCCGTCTTGGAGAGCTTTGGGTAATGTTTTGACCTGGAATCAAGTTCCCCCTTTGACGTAACTGGGTCTTGAAATGGCGTTCCTGTACTCCCATGCGATCACTCCTCCGATCCACAAAACGTTGGAGTTCAAAGTCAAAGGCACCCTCTTCATTGGTATCCAAACCTCCGCCACTTTGTTCAAGGAGGTGAGTTTGAAAGGCATGTTGCCGTTCCAATTGGTCCATCAAATCATTATAGTCTTCATCATCGTCTGACATGGTCAGTCCTAGGAGTTGAAGGGACTCGTGGTGGGAAAGGCCACTGGGTCCCGCCACATCGTCTTCTTCTGGCTGAGAGGACATGATCAGATGAACTGACTGGAGATCGGGGCTCTGTTTTTATAGAGAACAAAAGTTGCGTGGAGAATGGGGTGAACCAATCACCAAGCATGGCCACGGGGGTCTCTGGGAGGGGTGGGATGGGGTGGGGGGACCCCCCTCCCCCCTCTCTAGATGGACCACCATGCATCGCGGGGAACGAATTGAGAGACTATAAAACAGATCGCCCCTCCAGGTGAGTCATCTCAAAATGGACTCTGCCCATGAGAAGCTGTTAGAAACATTTGAAGAGTTTGAGCTCGATTTGGAAGTGGAGGAGATCTTGGGGAAAGTCAAGAGGGAGTTGCTGTTGAAAGACGAAAGCATTCGTGAGTTTGCGGAACGTTTGAAGCAACTGGAACCCGAAAAAGTAGAGGCCCAGAGACGTCGTGCAGAACAGGCGGCTCCTTTTCACCAACTGTGCTACCCCCAATTGACCTGCGATTGGTTCGTAGAGGGGTTAGATTATTGTTGTCCCTATTGGAGGTACCAGTTTAAGCGGCCCCTCACACCTCCGCCAGCAACGCCACCATCGCCCAATGTCCATAGAAAGAGAGGGCCTCCGCCGCAGCAACCGACGACGACGCACGACGTACCGACCAAACAACGACGACAACGACCTTAACGACTACGACTCAAACGTTGATGACAAGAAGGACGAGGACTATGACCCCGACGACACCGACGACGACGACGACGAAACGACAGAGTTACTGACGAAAGACGAACGACGACGGAGGCGGAACGCTGTCAAAAAAGCCCACTACCTAGCCAAGTATCCTGAGAAAGGCCGAGCGAGGAATATTCGCAAAAAAGCCCGCTACCGAAGTAAGTATCCTGAGAAAGTGCGTGATGCCAAAAAACGATACGTAGAAAAATATCCTGATCGAGTGCGGGAGTCCAAAAGGCGTTATGAGGCTACCCATCGGGAGCAACGGACTGTCCAGAAAGGAGAATGGGCCCGAAACAACCGAGAACGTTGCGTAGAATACGAGCGACGGTATAGGGAGAAACATCGGCAACGTTTGAGAGTCAAAGCGCGAGAGTATCGTAAAAAGAATCGTGTTCGAATAGTTGAGTATAAAAAGATGTACAGGAGAAGGGAAAAAGTACGGGCGGCTCGTCGAGAATATTATGCTGCGAACCGAGAGAAGCTGGTGGCGCAAAGAAGAAAGTACTACTGGGATAACCGAGAGAAGATGCTGGAGAAATCAAAAAGGTACTACTACAACAAAAGGAAGCACGTGTCTCCAAAACCCAAACCACTGCGGGTGGTATTGACTGATTATAGAACGCAACCTTCTCTGGAAATGTATTTTAATAACTTTTGTAACTCATTACCTTCTGTAGAGAGACAGAAAACGGAAGAGAAAATCAAAGCATTAGGACCTTTGAAACTGACAATCCAATTGGAGGACTTTAAGAAATCCATGCCTAAACCGCCTGAGAACGTTTCTTGTTGTGAATCATTTCTTGAGGATTATACTCTAACTGATATGGATTCGGGGGATGCGCAAGTCACCGACCCCCCTGACGTGGACCCCCCTGACTTGGAGGACTTTTCGTTTTTGCAGGAGTTATTGAAAGACATGACACCCGACGATTGGGAGCAGATCATGGAGGATGTGGAGGAATCTTCGTCCTTTGATCTGGAGGAATTGCTGCTCCCTGAAGATCTCGTTCATGACATGTCGTCGTGTGACGAGGGCATCGATTTATTGTATGATTTAGTGACTTAAACATTTTCGTCTCAGTATTTGGCAGAACATTCGTATTTGGCAGAACATTCGTCTCAGTATTTGGCAGAACATTCGTATTTGGCAGACAGTACAACGAACCCATGTGACATTTTTTCAATTGTTTTATTGACACAACATGTAACTGGTTTGCCATTAAATTTTACAATTTTAAACGTTTCTTGGCTTGCATGATTTTCTTGACCACCCGTTCCGTCTTGTTTTTCTTGCCGGGTAATCGATCAATGGCTTGGATCATCTTCGTATCGGCTTTCCATTTATCTTGCAAATTCTTGGCACGACTGTAATCAATGTCGTGTTGCTTAGCAATCTGGTCCAAGCGATTGATCCCTGGATCCCCACGTTTTAGACGTTTGGCCAAATGCGTGCCAGGGCCCATGTACTGATAACCGGGCCAATGAAATTCTTTGCCGGTTTTAGCAATCCATTTTTGGACATCCAAGGCTCCTCCTCGTTGGGGGCGTCCCCTTCTCCTCCTCTAAGCGGGCATGTTTTAGTCACTGTCGTAATCCAATCGACGTCGTAACTTTTTGCCTTGGGCCCAATCTTCCCAACCGGGTAAGGGTTTCAATCGTTCCACTTCTCGGGCAGGTCCTTTGCCTTTACCTTTGCCTTTCGTGAAACCACTTTCGGCTAAATGCTTTTCCCAAGTCTTGCGACGTTCTCGCACGGCTTCTAAACGCGATTGTAGATCCCCTCGACTAGTGGATGGGCTCCCTTTCTTGGGAATCTTACTGGTGGTGGCTGCTCCTTTGCCTTTCTTGGTTGCAGGGGTAATGGTAGGTTTGGGAGTCGACGGACTTCCTTTTATCATGCGCTTCAACCATTGTTCAACAGGTCCCGTCACCAAATCCCCGGCTTCTTCTTCTTCTTCTTCGCCTGGCGGGGCCCCCGGTGCGCCGACCCCCACGCCTCCGGGAAATTGACGAATGCGTTTGGTTAACTTGATTAATTCTTGACTCAACGGTTTGGTTTGAGCATTGACCACGGCGGGGGGTAATTCGGGATTGGCTAACAAGACATGTTTTTTAGCGGCCAGCGTCGCGGCTTTGTTCAACAAGGCATTTTCGGTGAGTTCTCCTTTGTAATATTGGATGAGTTGCTTCAAGTCCTTCTGGGGAATCATGTAGACCTCGTCCATAGGGGTTGACTACAATCGGGGCAAAGTTCCCCGTCTTCTATCTCACGACAGCTCTCACAAAGACGGGACCTCAACATATGTTGGTACTCTCGATACAACAGGTGATATTTATGCTTCCAATAATAACAGTCGTCTTTCCACTTGTCGGTGGCCCGATTGGCCTCTTGTAACAGGGTAATCCATGTGACCAGGGTTAACGGGTCGGTCGAGCACATTGACATAACACCTCGTGAAGTCCTTGAAACAACCCTCGTCCTTTTTGTTGGACTAACCACGCACGCCGTTTTTTGATGGAATGTCGACGACGTCCCAAATCGCGTAGCACCTTTTTATAGGGTTGAAGTTTAGCCAGCATGGGTGGGGTGACGGGAATCTTGTTTTTTAAGAAGTTCAAGACCAGTTCACTCACAGCATTGATTTGATCGGCATTGGCATGTTGTAACAACTCTTGACGTTTGGAACCATTGGCTTCTTGTAACATGGACCGTAAAAACGGTAATTGACGTCGAAGACGTTGCATCCTTTATCGGTGACGATACCGTTGATTGGCTTTTTGAATGGTGCGTTTTATACGTTTATCCGTTTCCAAGGCCACGGCTTTCCCCAATCCCACCATAGCGGGGACCAATAGATTTAAAAACCCTCCTCGTTGACGACGTCGTCGTCGTCTTCTTCTCCTCACCATGGACGGTTCATCAACACACGTTGAAGGGCTTTGTTTTGTTTGATCGCGTCCTGCGTCTCTTTATAGCCTTGACGGGTATTGCGTTTGAAATCGGACCACCAACCCCCACCTCGTTGTCGGTAATGTTGTACATTATCGGTAATGCCTTTCAAGGCTTGGCCGCCTAATTTGCCTAAAGCGAGTCCAAACCCAGGCGCTGGACCTGATAGAAACATACTCATGCCATGGGCAATTTTATCCACCAAACGGGGTTTGCGACGCATTAAAGCTCCTCCTCGTTGTTTCCTTTTTCTGTGTCGTCGTCGTCGTTGGACGGCCATGGTTCTAAGAGTGTGGGACTGGGAGGGAGCGGCTTTTTATGGATCCAATACTCTTTGGGTCTCAAGGGACGAGGACATCCATCTACATAGCATAGGGCTTCCAAGGGTTGGTACACAAAATGACGATGGTAATGTTGGAGACATCGTTTAGGTAACGGAGGGGTGAAATCCACAATGGTATCATCCAAGGTTTGCATCTTGATTAAAAATTGTTCCAGATCCTCCAAGGGAATACCCCGCACATGGGTTTTCAATTCGGTCAAGGCTTTGGCATAGGTGGTAAACGCAAACCGACTCATGGTCACTTTAAATCGGTATTGTTTAAAATCATTCCATCCTTTGACCACGGTGCCCACCGCTGCTAAACAGGCTACCAACGTACTGTTGTCCAAAAGCGGACCCGCAATCATACCTGCGGCCATCAGGAGTAATGCCATCCCATTGAACAAGGCATTGATACACTTGTAATGATTTAACATTTTTCGATAACACCACCATTGTTGATGATAAAAGGCATACAAGGAATCCATCCGTTGTAACAATTCCGGGGGGAAGGGAAGTCCATGATGTTTCGATCCATTCAATAACGACACGACGGTTTTCATCCTCACGGCGAAAGCCGGGCCGACGAGGTTTGTACGCTCGGGGCTCCTCCTTGTTTATAACTGGTGACAATGCTATTGGTCATGGTCACATTAGCAATTTCACGTCCTTGGGCTAATTGTTCTTGATCTTGTAACAGCATCCGTAAACGTCGTTGTAAATTTGCTTGACGCAAGGTACGAGGGGGTGGACTCCCAGACGTCCAAGATCCTCGAGGGGTGGCTGGACTGGAGGCAGGTGTCAAAG